>JAJJWW010000146.1:0-600000 GCA_023531295.1 Papaver armeniacum
ATAGTCTAGAAGGTTGTTAGATAACATTTATAACCTCCCTGGTTTAAGGCTTATGGGATTATTTGGGCCTATATTAAAAGACAAAAAAGGTCATTAGGAAGTAATTTCACAAAACCCTTTAACCAATTATTTTCCTCAATACCTAGTTTACCCTCTGATTGATTGGTAACGATTAATCATTTTAGATGTTAATTAACCATATTAGATGTGAAATTAGCTAATGTTAATCGAACTACAAAACATCAAATAAGTGAGAAATTTTGATTTTTTTCTCCCGAAACACTAACCAGAATCGATTTACGTTCATTCATTTATAGACCGATTCTGGGATGGTGTTCTTCATTCACGAAAGACATCCAAAATCGGTTAACGTACGTAAAGATAAAATCCGATTCTAGTAATCGTATTTTTACTAGTCATATATAAAACGATTAATTCATTTTCATAAGAAAAAAATTCATTCATACTTTCATTTATTTCAAATCTACTCCTTTGCGCAGGAATCACGGACGCACTTAGCGCGTGCATCACGCCATTGAACCCTAGGCGACCCTAGTGGACGAGTTATAGTCTTGTGAGGGTTTACATAGAGATCTACCCACAATTTCTACACAAAAACTTTTAAAACTAGCAATCCTCCTTGTCGGAGGAATCCGAAGCATACTCAGAATTTTGGATACCATGAAGTGATAATTTTCATCAAATGTGAATGCTTCTCCTTTTTCCTCCAAGTAGTGCGCTTTAACGACTTCATGCTACAAAAACACAACACAAACTTACTTTGTTAGTGTTGTTTAATTAGAAGATCAAACAACATAGATTATGTAAAATAAACCATAAAAATACTTACAAATTGTTGAAGGGACAAGCTAAAGTGGCTAGCGCTCAAAATCTGTTGTTGGATACCTATAAAAGCTACTACCACATTTTGGATGACTTGGTACCTTTCATGAATTTGTTGAAGATTTATTATCTTTGGATTCCCATAATCTCGATGGTATTCGTTATATATCTTCGTCCAAAAGGTTTCGGGTTCTACCATTATCGGGTGGGTGTGGGGGGGGGGGATCTACAACTCGACCTTCGGTGTACCATGTTTTGGTGATGGCCAAATCTTGGGAGATTCAAACGATGCCATATTTGTATGTGGAGGTATGAAATGAGTAGTTGTAGAATATATGAAGTGAATAGAATGAGCAAGTTTGAGGCAAATTGGGTATGGGAATGAGGTTTCTTTATGCATATAAAGACCCCAACAGTTGTTTTTTTTCGGAAAAAAAAAATGAAATAATTATTGAGCACAATCGGTCCTTGTGAATGCATACATAAACCGATTAAGGTTTTACTGAAAAAACGAGGGACTAACAACCACACCCAATATTTCATTTAGGAAATTTGTATGGATTAACTCCAAAATAATTCAAAGAGAATCAACCAGACAGTCAGACTCAATCAAGGAAAATATATCCAAGAGTTATACCTCCGTTTCTCAATGTAATCAGCAAATCAAATAGATAGAAATCAGCGAGTCTGATTTTTATGAGAAACAACTTGAACGGTACCAAAGTTCAAGTCTCAATCAATTTCAATCAAAACCCAAAGGTTGGATTTACCAATTGATTGAACTACGCACAACCTGTGATATTTCAATTATATAGAAAATATAATGCGGAAAAGAAATAACACAGACACCATAAATTTTGTTAACGTGGAAACCGCAAATGCAGAAAAATCCCGGGACCTAGTCCAGATTTGAACACCACAATGTATTAAGCCACTACAGACTCTAGCCTACTACAAGTTAACTTCGGACTGGAATGTAGTTGAGCCCTAACCAATCTCACACTGATTAAGGTACAGTCGCGTTTCTTACGCCTCTGAATCCCAGCAGGACTCTACGCATTGATTCCTTTAGATGATCTCACCCACAACTAAGAGTTGCTACAACCCAAAGTCGAATACTTGATAAACAAATTTGTCTCACACAAAAAAGTCTATTGAATAGATACATCTGTCTCCCACAGAAATACCTACGGGTTTTTTGTTCCGTCTTTTGATAAATCAAGGTGAACATGAACCAATTGATACATCGGTCTTATATTCCCGAAGAACAGCCTAGTAATATCAATCACCTCACAATAACTTAACTATATGATAGTAGAACAAGTTATTGTGGAATCACAAAAAATGAGACGAAGAGCTTTGTGATTACTTTTTATATCTTACCTATCGGAGATAAATCTCGAGCAAATCTTAGAGAAGATAGTACTCAATACGATAGAACAAAGTAAGATCAGAACACGCAACTACAAAGAAAATAGTTGGGTCTGGCTTCAGAATCCCAATGAAGTCTTTAAGTCGTTAACCTATAATGGTTTTAATAAAAACCTAGGTTAAAGGAGAATCGACTCTAGTCGCAACTAGTATCACGCAAGAGGTGTGGGGATTAGGTTTCCCAGTTGCTAGAGTTCTCCCTTATATAGTCTCCAAATCAGGGTTTGATTAATTTGGGACAAAGCAAACAATATTCACCGTTAGATGAAACCTGATTTAAGATTCAAGCTAATATATTTCCACCGTTATATGAAACTTAGCATGTTACACACAAATGAAATATACCCTTCATTTAGATATGGGTAACCGTACATAAACGTGTATATTGAGTTGGCTCAATAACAGTTAACCAAAGTTAGCCATATGAACACTTTTGAGTTAACTATGTTCATATTAACACTTCTAGATCAAATGACTCAAATGAATCTAGTTGTGTTACTCATAGAGTTGTTCAATTATTTATATTCTCATAGAAGTATACAAGACACAATTGAAGCAAAATCGGATTGATTCAAAAGAATCAATTCATGAACAATTTAGCCACGGTTTGCAAAGATTGCATTCCTTAATTTATAAATGTATTTGTTCATGAGTATGAAATCATACTTAACCGATTTAAGAACTTGAACCACTTAAGTTTGCGAACGGGTACGCAAACTTAAGTTCCAGACATTGGTCATAAGCCGACAGTTTGCAAACGGGTATGCAAACTTTAGCTTCAGACCGAACTCAGTTGAAACCATTTGCGAACGGGTACGCAAACTTGGTTCCCGGAGTTCAACAGTTAAATCAGTTTGCAAACGGGTATGCAAACTTAAGTACCCTGGCTTAAACAGTTGAATAAGTTTGCGAACATGTATGGAAACTTCCGAACCTGAATTCTGACCAAACAGTTTGTACACTAAGTACACAAACCATAATGTTTCCAGACATGGGTTTTAGCTCTTAACTCCCATTTCAATCATTGAAACATTCTTAGAAGACGGCTGTCTCACACAAACTATTAGCTTATAAGCAATTTTCAAGTGATTGAATGATCAATACGAAACATTTCGAGCCTACATCAAATGGTTGTCTCACACAAATCATATAAGATGTTACTAGGTAATTTTCACATGATCATCTTTTGACTTTCGTCGAGAATAATGATGAACGTAGTTAAAGCAAAAAGCTTTCCAACACATATTTCGAGAAAGATATAAGCGAGTTAAACTCAACTCGAAATATCAAATGTGTATAAAGTAAAGTCTATATAGCTATACGACTTTTGTCTCAATAGGAGATAGAATATAAATAGACTTTTGAGTGATAGATAAGTTCAAGTCTCCACATACCTTTTGTTGATGAAGTTCTACAAGCTCCCCTTAGTAGTTATTCGTCTTCAATCGATGAACGTCGTGAAGTCTAAAGCTCAACTACACATTCTATCCTAATCCGAGACATAGCTATAAGTAGACTAGAAATCAAGACTTTTTTGACAACTAAACTTGATAAACAAGCTTGAGGTAGCAACGCTTGCAAGTTCGACCGAGCAGTGCTCTAACATTTACGCCAACAAAAATTGATCCTTATAGTTGTCAATATTAACCTACTGTAGGTCTGAAAATCAACAACAAAAAATTTGAACTTTCCACCGACCATAATTGGTTCATATTTGCATAGTAATTGTATACGAGTTTGTTCTCGACTAGTCAAACATTGTATTTGCATAACATAGATCTCTACGCCGATTCATTGGGTGTCTAAAATGAGTTCTATGCTTCGAGTCGTTCATCAATGCTCGGGATAAAATGGATTATTATGAACAAAAGTTGAAGTATGCATCTATGCTGGCTTTGCTTAATTAAATAAAATGATCAGACATTTTACCAGTTTTTATTTGGATGTTGGTAATAAGAGTACTTATTAGAGACCCGTGATGCCGAATTCCCTTCATTCAATTTTCACTTTACGGAGGTAACAATCTTAACGTTAGCCCTTACCTGATCTCACATATTAATATTGTCCAAACAAAGGCGATTTACTCTCTGCCGCTCTTGTGGCCGAGGATGTCAGGTGTTGGTTTAGACAAATGGGGATTTATCCTCTGTCGCCTTTGTGACTTTTATTGACTGATTGTGTTCAAACAGAGGTACATGTCCATCTGCCTATCTTATGACTATCATATATGGATTGTAGTCGAGAAGTGGTGCTTTGTCCTCCTCCGCTCTCAAGACCATTGGTGGCGAGTGTTGGCTCGGTCAGACAGTGACGATTTGCCCTATGCGACGCTTATGACCATTATACATTGGTTATGGTCGAACATAAGTGTTTTGCTCTCTGCCACTCTTATGACTATTATACATTAATTGTGGTCGAGAAGTTTTTTTTTTCTTGTCGCTCTTGTGGCCATTATACGTTTATTGTGGTCGAACATGGCGCTTTTCCCTATGCCGCACTTGAGACCATTAGTATTGGGTGCTGAATTGGTCGAAGGGCACTTTGCCCTCTGTCGCTCTTGTGACCATTAGTGTTTGGTATTGGCTTGGTTGAACGAGTCTCTTTTTCCTCTTCCGCCCTTAGGACCGTCGGTGTTGGGTGTTGTCTCGGTCGAACATGGGCGCTTTTCCCTCTGCCGCCCTTGAGACCATTGGTGTTGGGTATTAGCTCGGTCGAGCAGGAGCGCTATGCCTTCTGCGCTCTTCAGACCATTATGCATTGGTTGTGGTCGAACATGGATGTTTTGCTCTTTGCTGATTGTGGTCGAGCCTCTGCCGCTTTTGTGACCATTATTCTTTCAATCATGTATTTATTTCCATTCTTTCAGAAGAAATTAAAAAAAAATGATTTTAAATATGAAACCTCGGTAGTGCTCTAGTATATTCGATGATGACTCATGCATGGAAAATTTGTAGCCACTTACCATTTATCGAAATTCTAATTTTCGACCCAACCACACATTTTAAATGATAATACCCACTTTCTGTGGCTTTTGGAACATATAAGGTCCTTCCCAGTTAGCCGCAAACTTTCAGGCACTCGCTTACCGTTGTACGTGTTGTGCAATTTTTAGGACTACCTCGTCGATCTTAAAGGTCATTTCTTTGACTTTTTTCTTATAATAATTAGGACGTGTTTCCTACAAGCTTCTACAAAGCATTGGACACGTACTCTCTTTTCTTCTAGGGTATCAAGGTGGGCAAGGCGGTTGACTTCGTCTGGAATGGTGTGACTTGCCATTGTAACTCTCGCCGATGGGACAGTTATTTCTTCTGTAAAGATAACATCGTCTCCATAGACCAAGGAATAGGGTAAGGCTCCGGTTGAGTTACAAGGCGTGTAATCATGGCTGCAAAATTTTCTTCCATATCCTTCTTCAAATCAATGCCATTGTTCCTCTATGATATTGCTAAGTTTCTCCAAGATTCTTCAAGAGGGTTTTGTTAGTGGCCTCTGCTTTCATGGGCTTAGGGATAATATGAGTTGTTACGTCTGTAGAGATCTTAATCTTTCATGGGAACCACTTCCACCCATTTCGAAAAATACTTTGGCCTGTTTCATCCTATCCATTTTCAAATACTTTTTCTTATATTTTTTACATAAGGATGCGATTCACCCTCGCTATTTTTTAAGTTTTGATGAATCTTCATTTTTGGTGTATTGTTAAAACCAAATTTCTCAATCAATTCAAGTCCAATTAATCCCCAATTGTGAAGCGTCCAGGGTGTGACTATGCTGGGTGTCCGGGGCTCGGATTAGTGTTATATGCATCTGGCAGCTCAAGCCTCCTTAGATGCTGCGCTGTGTCATTTCTCATAGTCGATCAGTAGAGTCCTCCTTCATATATTTCCCATAGTCACCCTTGCTTTCTTCCCATTGGCTCCTTATGCTCCCGATACTTCCAAGTAAACAGACAAGAAGTGATTTTCTTGCCCGACCGCACACAATGTGTTTGTTTACCAAGTCCAAACAGTCGTGGGATCTTATTTACTGTTCATTGAGCCTTTTTTTTGCCTGAACAATATTGTCAGTTATGTTTTTAAGAAGTTATCAATTCGACATTTTGTTGAGTTATGAGGTTTAAGGTTTTCCCTCGAAGAAAACTGGCAAATTCACTTAAAAATTAGTGAAGAACTCACTAATTGATTCTTCCTTGGCTTCCCTATCTTCAGCCATGATTACACGCCTTGATCAACTCTTTTTGAATATAAAACTATTGAATGATGTTAAATTGAACGAGAAGAGAAGGTTCCTATAGCCTCATTTAATTTTTCTTCGAAGGAAAACCTTAAACCTCCATAACTCAACAAAATGTCGAATTGATAACTTCTTAATCTTTGTTTTGAATATAAAACTATTGAATGATGTTAAGTGAATTGAACCAGTTTTCTTCGAGGGAAAACCTTAAACCTCCATAACTCAACAAAAATCGACAATATTGTTCAGGCTTACATAAATAGATAGAAACTTTAAAAGAAACTGAATGCAACTGCTCCTAGTAAATAAGATCCCACGACATATGTTTGGACTTGGTAAACAAACACATTGTGTGCAGTTAGGCACATAACATAATCTTGTACCTTTACTGTCGATTTTTTTTTATCAGTCGTATATTGTCGAACTGAAAAGCAACGGAGACAACATTAATTGGTGGAAAATTTAAACTTGGGAGAAAGATCGCAACGGGACCTTTCGCCGATTTGTATTCAGGTAGTCGTTTCTTTTTTTTCTTCTTCGGGATTTTCAATTCTGTTTATCACTCGTTATTGTTAATTGACTTATAATCATCAGGTACTGATATTCAAAGCGGCCAAGAGGTGACTATCAAGATGGTATTACCTACCTCTTCCTTGTTAAGTTTATGAAGAAAAAATGTCCATACTTCTGAGCCGTATTATTATTAATATGCCGTGCATATTGAATTTGCGATGGAATTCAGACATTGTGAATTCTCGACCCTTTTGTTTTACTACTATTTGATTTCGTTATGAAAATTTTTTGCTTTAATTTTTGTCTTCACATTCATGATATTAATAGTCTGTTGCATCAACTCTTGAATGCATATACTTAGCCGTCGTCTTCTTGTTTGCTAGACTTTGTAGTCAAATATGCCTTGCAATACCCATATACAATTTAAGTTGATTCACTTTTTATTCTCCTCAGGAGAGATCGGAAAACACCAAAGCGTCTCGGCTTCATATGGAATCAGAAGTGTACACTCGTCTTCGAGGAGGATGTAACTACAATTTGTTTCTCATTTATTGGTTTCAACATTTCTCGAATCTGTATTTGTTCTCATGCATTCTCCAGCAAAAAAATTATGTGAAAACTGTTTTTTACTTTGTGTACCCCAGCTCAAGTGGTTCGGTGTTTTTTTTTTTTTTTTTTTGTTCGGCAAAGAAAGGAAATATAATAAAAGAATGAAAGAATTACAAAACCCAGTAGCCAAAAAGGCTAGACAAGGTCAGACAAACATGCCGACGGGTAAAACAGAAAAAACCCAAAGCACACAGGCTCAACAAAAAACAGAATTAATGAGGGGTTATAAAGAAATTTTCCCACTCAACAAGAACAAGTGAAGTATTGACTCCTTTGAAACAATGCAGACCATTTACCCAGTTGAAAGTATCAATCTTGATGTCCCTAATCACCTCATTTAGTTTAAAAATTTGTCCATCAAAGACGATTGCATTTCGAGCTTTCCATAACCCCCACATTATAGCAGCTGGGAGTCTCTTCCACAATTGCCTCCCCCTTTCAGAGAAATTAATCTCTTTCCAGTCACTAATCACATCCTTAATAGTTTGATGAACGACACTATTTCTGTTAGCACAATCAAGGAAATAATTCCAAACACTAAGAGCTTGAGCGCAACTAATTAATAAGTGGTCCGCCATTTCCTCAATGTTGTTGCAGAGTTTACAGAGAATAGAGGTGCTAAGGTTAGAACGTCTAAGATGCAAGTTTTTCATGGTTGGTAATTTTCCTAAACAAGCCTGCCAAAGGAAAAAGCCAACTCTATGTGGCCAAGCTGTAGACCAAACTTTAGATTTAGGGAAAGATGGGAGGGGTTGAATACCTTGAGTATACCTTTCATAAGCAGCTTTCACTGAAAACACACCTTTCTTATCCCCAAGCCATATGAGCTGATCGTCTTCCTCTTGAATTAAAACAATGGCCTCAACTAACAGAATGAGAACGGACAGTTCATTTATTTCAGCGTCATACAGTCTTCTCCTATGAGATAATCCCAAATTCCAATACATACCCTCTTCTCCCATTTGACGAGCTTATGAAATTGAGATGTTTTTGGTGGTGGTCAGTTGGTAGAGTCTTGGACATAGCGTTGACAACGGGCCTTGAATATTCTATTTGTCCTCCCATAGTCTTATTCTGTCTCCCTTGCCAATTTTGAATTGACAGAGCTTGAAAAAGTCATCCGCAGTTGAGTATATATTCTTCCAGAGACTTAGGCCGTGCTTCCCCTTAGGTTGGTTTGTTCTCCACCCTAAATCAGCGAGCCCATGTTTGTCCTTAATCACCTTAGCCCGCCACCACCACTTTTGAAGAAGAGAGCGATTCATTTGCCTGATACTTCTTATGCCTAACCCTCCAATCTTCAATGGCCTGCAAACATTACGCCACCCCACCCAGTGGTGCTTCTTAGAATCTACAGAATCATCCCAAAGGAAGTTTCAAATCACCTTTTCAATGGAATTTATAACCTTCACCGGGGCCATGAACAAAGAGAAGTAGTAAATTGGTAAGCTTTGCAGAACCTTTTTATAAGGGAGAGCTTACCAGCTTTATCTAGGGTTCTCCTTTTCCATGAGGCAAGTCTATTTTTGTATATCTCCAAGATTTTATCCCACTTAGCAGCTGAATTGGCAGTATCTCCCAAGGGCATTCCCAAGTATTTAGTTGGGAAGCTATCACAAGAACAGTTCAATATTTCGGCCAGCCCTTCTATGTCCTGGACATTACCAACACCAAACAAGTTACTTTTAGAGAAGTTAGTTTTGAGACCAGAAGCACATTGAAACCACAACAGAATATACTTCAGATTTAGGACTTGATCCGCATTATCATCCATAAATACTAACATATCGTCAGCGAATTGGAGGTGACTAACTTTAACAACAGTAGCAGATGAAGAAGAAAAAAAACCACCCAGCAAGCCCCTACTTTCAGCTTTGATAAACATCATCGTTAGAACTTCAGACATAAGAAGAAATAAAAATGGAGATAAAGGATCTCCTTGACGTAGTCCTTTTTCCGAAGTAAATTTCCCAAAAGCCGAGCCATTAATAAGCACCGAGAATGGGACTCTGGAAATACATCTAAGGATCCATTTTACCCAAATTCTGCCAAAGCCCATTTTTTGAAGAACATTAAGTCGATCTTACATATGACCCTAGGAATACCAAGTTTTCACCTAGAATCAAGACACTCATTTGCAATAAGAATACTGTCAAGAATTTGTCTACCCTTGACAAAGGCGGACTGCTGACTAGAAATAAGCTTAGGAAGCATTACCTTAAGGCGCTCTGCGAGAATTTTAGAGATGGCTTTGTAAACTGTGTTGGTTAAGCTAATGGGCCGCAAGTCTTTAACTTCTTCCACTACTTGTTTCTTCGGAATTAGAGCAAGAAATGTTGATTTCAAGCGCCAGTCAATCTTTCTTGTGTCCTCGAAATCCTTTACCACTTTTATGATATCCCCAGACATGAAACCCCAACATTTTAGGATGACATTTACTTGAAAACCATCAGTCCCAGGGGCTCTGTTTTGGCCAAGCAATTTCAATGCATTCAGCACTTCCTCGGCAGTAATCGATCTTTCCAACCATGTAGCATCAGAGGTAGATATGGACTTGAAATCTAACCTATCAAGAGAGATATTAGCATCTTGATTAACTTGAATCTGAGTCAAGTGTTCTAGGATACTATTCTTGATTACAAGCTTGTCTTCGATGACTGTGGAGCCAATTTTTAAACTTCGGAAAGTATTTCTTTTTCGTCTAATTTTAGCAATTCTGTGGTAGTATTTAGTATTTATATCCCTTTCTTCATTCCACTGAATCCTATATTTGTCTCTCCAAAACCGTTCTTTCATATCAGCAAGCTTTTCACTCTCAAGCATAAGATTGTCATGTGAAATCAATTGAGAGATGGAGATATTTTCTTCGTCAATTTTTTGATCGAGCCACTGGATTTCGAGATAATTTGATTCACATTTTCTATCAATCTTCCCAAAGACATTTTTATTCCAGTCTTTTATTTTACTCTTAAGAGCCTGTAGATTTTTAGCAAGGACATAACCCGAAGAACCAGAAAATTCATTCTCAAAAGAAATCCACCATTCTTCAAGAAGTGCCAAGAACCCAGGTTCAAGTAACCACATACTTTCAAATCTCCAAGGGGGGGCTCCCCAATCCTCCATATCACAGGTCATCAAAATGGGCTTATGATCGGAGAAAGGCTTACCAAGGGCTTTCACAATAACACCTGGGAAATGATCATCCCATTTAGGGCTAACTAGAAACCGATCAATTTTAATCATTGAGGCAGCATCTCCCTTCTTAATCCAAGTGTACTTAGCTCCAAAAATAGGTAGGTCAATGAGCTCATTGAAATCATAGAAAGAACCAAAATCTCGCATACCTGAAGTGATGTTGGAACAACCCTTCCTTTCTTCCATCAATCTTACTTTATTGAAGTCTCCGCCAATATACCAAGGAAGATCCCATACAGTGTTCATTAGAGATAATTCCTTCCAAAGTCGTTTTCTCTCGGATACATCACAAGGCCCGTAAACTCCAGAGAAGAGCCATATGAAATTGTCCGTCACATTTTTGAACTCTATATTGATGCTATAAGTGCCAATAGTATGATTTATCATCTCAAGTTTATTTGGGTTCCAGATAATTAATACCCCTCCAGATCGTCCTATGGAATCGAGAGCTAACCAACCATTTAATCTACCACCCCATAACTGACTCACAACTGAATCAGAACAAGACTCGAGAAGAGTTTCCTGGAAAATAATTAAATCAGGTTGATGCAAGGCAATCCATCTTTTCACAACCCCCATTCTTCTAGAGTTTCTCAAACTTTTAACATTCCATGATATTATGTTCAACATCAGAAAAAATAAGATGAAATCCCAAGCCAGAGAACCCACTAACAGTCAAGAGCCTTAAGCTCTCTACCCTCAAATTTAAAGGCCTCGGGGTTTTGAGCAGCAGCATGCATTAAAATTTTAATAAATTCATAATCAGATGCTGACATACCTAGCTCCATGGACTCACCAACTCTCTTGATGAATTTGAAGGCTGTATGATATTTCGAGTGAAGATATTTGATCACTAAAGCTTCTTTCTCTGGATCATTAAGTGCTTGCATAAAATATTCGCCAGTTGGGGAGAAAGGAGGAGAATTACCAGGAGTTTCTTGGGATGCCTCGGAAGAAGAAGGTTGAGAATCTAATATGTGAGGCTGTGAGTCAGAATTGGATATAGATTTTGCCATCTCCATATTACAATAATTCGTACAGTATTCCATCCCATCGCAAGGACCAATTGAATCAACAGCAGCTTCAAGGCTGAGCCGATCAAATAATCTTTGACGTTCCACCGAGGAATCAGAAGTATAATCATCCCCAATATTAGTTGAATCCCCACATAAATAAGAACCCCCCTGTTTGTACACTATTAAAATAGTGTGTGTGTGCGTACCGCACAAGCTATTTGATGTCAGTAACCCGGTTTATTGTGGAAACCCGCATGGCTTATTGTGGAAGCCTAACCCGGTTTATTGTGGAAACCGGTGGGTTTATTGTGGAAACCCGCATGGCTTATTGTGGAAGCCTAACCCGGTTTATTGTGAAAACCGGTGGGTTTATTGTGGAAACCCGCATGGCTTATTATGGAAGCCTAACCCGGTTTATTGTGGAAACCGGTGGGTTTATTGTGGAAACCCGCACGGCTAATTATGGAAGCCTGGATTTGGGTTGTTGGGGAAACCAGTGGGATTATTATGGAAACCCACTAGGCTTATTATTGAAGCCCAAGAGTCTTGAATAATTATTTATTTATAATTATTAATGATATTTGAGATAAATGCAGGATCCTAAATAAAGAGGATAATTATCTTAAATACATATAATTATTATTTAAGATAAATATTATTTAAGATAAATAAGGATTATGGTAAATATTAGGGTTTATCATGAATCTGGATGTTATTTGAGGTTTATACAGATGAGGGAAGTTATGAGGATAACTAAACCCTAAAGCTACATCTATTTCTGCCTATATATAGAGGCTAAATCTCAACACAAAAGGTAGACAATTTCTATTCCTTTTCTCAACAACCTACTTGCATAGAACTCTTGTTGATTTTAGCATCGGAGTGCCTTTGCAGGTACCCCCACCATTTTCAATCAACAATTCTTTGGAGAATCTAATCAACGGCGGCGATTTGATCATCATACACACATCTCGAAGATTGTTGGGGTGATTAATTTTGCACCAACATCTTTTGGCGCCGACTAAGGGGACTACGAGAAAAGATCGTGCTCCCCCCGTTTGAGGAAAGTTTTTTTCAAGTGGTTTTGCAAACTAGGGTTTCAAAGACATTTGAAAAGGAAGCAAATTAGATCGCAACTTTTCTGGAAGTCGTGGAAAGTATAACCACTTTCCGTTTGCAACTTTGAGGAAGTTGCAGTAAGTTCCAATAAGGTACGAAAGTTGCGGGAAGTTGAACACTTTCGAGAGAGTTGCGAAAGCTTTCTGAACGTTTCAGAAAAGTCACAGGAAGATTCACAACGTAACAGAAAGTTGCAGAAGCTACAGAACACTTTGATAAGGTTGCTGGAAGGTTCAGGACTATTTCATAGAGTTGTTGAAGATCCGAAAAGTCGCAGAAAGTTCTCCCAAAGTTGTTGAAAGAAAATCTAAAGAAACGAATGGAGGCATCAGGTGCAAATCAACCTGAGATGGTGATTTGAGAGGAGAGTTGAAAGGGATCACAGTGGCACACGTTAATCGAGAGACCAAGTAGAGATGATGTATGAATCGAGATTGATTTGTCAGAGAGATAACCAGATCGAGATGCTGAACCTGTAATTGAGAGTTGGTTCTGGTCGATGGGTTTGCTGGTGTCGATCGAGAAAGTGAGAGGTTAAAACTGCCGTCGATGATACGCAGAGAAGCTACAGCAGATGAAGAAATTGCAGAATGAGTTATTGTGTTGGATGATGATGATAGAGATGGAAGAAGATGGAATCGAAGTCGCTGTTGAGAAGAAATTAATGGGTCTGAGATTGTGTTGAATCGGAGACAGAGCTGGGATTAGAGGGAGGCAATAGAATCAGAGATTCAGGGTTTGATGTTGTTGCAGTTTGATGCAGAACAAAAACGGGTTTGAGCTGATTTAGAGATTGGTCGATTAAAGCAGCAGAAGAAGAAGACCCTGCCGCCATTGATATGGGTTAGTGAAGCTGAATAATGGGTTTGGCGGCCGTTGTTTGAAGCTCGATGGCTGAGTTAGATGAAGAAAAACAGAGGAGTTTGGTGTTGTTGGTGGTAAGGAATGGGTTCGAGTAAGCAGAGATGGTCAGGTTGCTGTGGTTGAGAAGCAGATGAAGAATGAAGCTATTGAATGCTCGAATTGATAGATGTATGTGTAGGATTTTCGCAGGAATGGAGAGTGAAGATTGAGGCCCGAATTTGGCCTGGATCATCCTATAAACACTTAAACTCGGCCAATTTTCCCCTCAAAGCGAGTTGACAAGACCGGGCGATGACCGATCCGTCCTAACTCGGCTCGATCGGACGAGTCGGGCCCACCTAGGGAGCTGACTCATAGCTGACTCCTCCTTCCCTTGACTTCCCTTGACCTGGTTGACTGACGGTTTGACTTTTTGACTGTTAGTCCTAACGGAGGACTGACGGAATATTCCGTCGAATATTCTCCCGACGACAGAAATTTTCAGGCGGCCGGCGGCGATAATTCCGGCCGGATTCCGGCCACAATACCAGTTTCCCGGCGAGCCAAAAATTCCAGAATTTTCTATGGACTTTTCTCATGGGTGTGGAGACTTGGGTTTGGAATTGGATGGGGAATTGGACTCAAATTTGGAAAGAGAAGATGAAGAGAAGAGAAAGACTTGGTTTTGGAAATTGAATTGCAAAAGGAAAAGGATTCTAATCCTTGGAAGAGTTGGAGAATATTGAAGCCTATAAATAGAGAAGTTTTCTACATCTTTTACACACCTCTCTACACACACAATTCTTTTCTTTTCTTATTCTTTGTGTGAACTTTTAACATGAGTAGCTAATTTTATTGATTGAGGATGAATTCTAGTTTTTAAACATATGATTTGAGTTTTTGTTTCAATTCTATCTTGAAGTTTTTCACATGATTATCGTTTGTTTTTACTAATAGGAATGATCTTAAAGACATTCATGATTGATTGATAGATTGTTTAGGTGGCCAACTAAATTGATTTGTTAATTTGATCTAAAGCTAGTGAAAGTTAGGAGATAAGTAATCGTTTCTTGACTCTTTACATAAGTAGCAAACACGAGACCTTGCGGAGGGATTCCGTGGATCAATTGTGTGTAGAAACAACGCTAGAAAGTGAACCAAGCGAACCGAGTTTAACTACTAGTACTAAACCTAAATTCATAAATCTTAATGCATTCCGGGAATTACATCTTGTAAGCGAACCTCGTGGTGGTTCTTTTGAATAGAATCTCGATAACTAAGCGGACTGTTACTCGGTGAAATTAGGGATTTTGGGGCTAGCTAAGCGCACACCGCTATCCCTACGGTTGGTGATAATTTGTGACTAATAACAAGTAGAAAAGAACATAACTTTAATCATTGTTTAGAACGTAAGAAGGATTCCTTGATCTTGTCTCTCTTATTGCTTTCAACTTTACCTTTTAATTGTTTTGTTTATTTTCTTTTGCTTTTTACACCCCCTTTCGCACGCATCAGATGGATGTGGATGTACCCGCTCGAAACCAATCGAATCGGCAAGCAAATACTCGAACTTTGAGAAGTGTTGTTGTCCAAAACTTCGACGAAAGGGATGGAAGATCGACGTCGATGTCATCATCAGCGTCAGCCTCTCGTTCGCGTTCTGAGGGAACTGCTCCAAGGGTGAATTACGTATTGCTGAATAGATCATCACCTCCGGCCACTAGCAGGAGGGTTCGACAGCAAGGGGAGAATTCAAGTCGACACCCAAGCAGCCAGACCCATCGAGAGGAAGATGTTGCTAGCAGAGGCGTGCGGGCTCGAGCTAGAAATCCACCTGTTGGTCAAGCTAACGCCTTGCCTGCTGTCCAGACCAACGTTCCACCTTTAGTTCAGACTAATCTCCAATCGGTTGCTCAGGTAACCAACATCTCACCTATAGCACCAGCTGCTCAACATAATCCGCAACTCGAACTGGGGAACGTTACACAGGTAACACCTATAGATTTAACAGTCCGTGAGCGATTGCAGCAGCTGGAAAGAGAGAACAAACGATGAAGGTTGCGTTGGAGAAGAGAAAAGAGCTAGAAACGCCATCTATATCCCGTTCTGAAAGTGGAAGGACCGATCACCTAGAACCAAGTAATCCACGAAGAAGAGATAGAGTCGTTGTTGATCGATGGCAGAGTCGGGACGATGGAAGAAGAACCGAAGAGGAAGGGGACCGTACTCAGAGGCGAGGTCGTCGTGGTGATGACGTTTACGACCGTCATACTCCTAACAACGATTATTATGGAGTCGAAAGAGGTAGTCAGCCAGTGACGAGCCGTATGAGGCATGGACGGAGAGTTGATCGGACTGATGGTCATTCAAGAAGATCAAGGCGTGAGGGATATCATTCGAAAAGAGGGTCAGACCCTGCCAGGAACGAGCGAATTCGAAGAGAGACCGAAAGTGACTCAGAAAAGGAGGAAAAGCTCAGAAAAAAAAGACTTAGTGCCATGATCGATGAATTGTTAACATAGAAACAATCCAGAGACGAAGAGCAACGGATTCTATCCATGAAAAAGTCGATGGATTCTCCGTTCGTTGCAAAGATAAGGCGGTACCGTCCTCCTTCGAATTTCAGTCAGCCTCAGTTCAAGGATTTCTTTGATGGCGGAAATGGAAACCCGGTGGAACATGTCCAGCGTTTTCAAGCTTCAATGATCGAGCTACTCTGCAGGACTTTTCCAATGACTTTGACGGGTAAGGCTCTGACTTGGTTCTCTCAGTTAGAACCTAATTCAATCAAGGATTTTGGAATGTTGTCGGATTCTTTTTTCGAGCAGTACAAGATTAATCTCGGGATCAAAAAAGAGAGTAGTCACTTGTTTCTCTTACATAAAGAGACTGGTGGAGACCTTTTTGATTTCAATAGGAGATTTCGTCAGGAAGTCAGTGAAATTGGAAAAGTGGATGAAAGGTTCATTATAGAAGCATATAAAAACGCGATGGAGTATGATGAATTTGGAATTTATAACTCATTAACAGTGGAGCCGGTGGGAAACCTCAGGGAGCTGTATGATAGGGCCGATAGGTACGCAAAAGCAGAAAAGGAAAAGAAGGCAAAGTTGTTGCGAACTTCGAAAAAGCCAACGGCCGAAGGATCAGCAAGGCCGAAGCAACAGTTCGAAAGTAATTCAAAAATTAAAAACCATGAAGGTCCTACAAGGAAGGTGAGGAACGAAGAGGAGTCGCGTAGATCACAAGAAAAGCACATAGGAAGGTTTCCCAAGCTGAACATTGGACTTGGGGAACTTTTTAAGAAGATTAAAGATTCGCTGCCCGTTCCGGAGCCACTACCACTGGAAACAAGGGACAAGAGGGACAAGAATAAATATTGTGCACATCACAAGGATCATGGGCACAATACAGACACTTGTTGTGCGCTCGCAGCGGAAGTCCAAAAGATGATTGAAGAAGGAAAGCTGCAGCAATATGTGAAGAAGAGTCCGACGCAGGTTAACACACTGACCAACACTCTAGATTTACGTAAAATCAGAGTAAGCCACGTAAGGATTAATACAACCTCAAGAAAAGATCAGGAGAACGCTACTCGGTTGAAGTTGCGTCATATCAAAGAATGGAGAATATCTAACAAGGTCGACTATGCCAGTCATATTGGTACGGAGATTTTGGAAGAAGGAAAGACTGAGATAACTTTTTCGAACGCTGATCTTGCTGGAGTATATCAACCGCATAATGATGCAATTGTGATTCTGGCTCTCATTGGAATGTACAAAGTACGTCGAGTTCTGGTCGACACTGGGAGTTTGATTAGCGTCATATTTTCAGGAGCTTATTCTTTAATGAGTTTGAGTGAGATCCAGGTTGAAGCAGATGATAGCCCTATTATCGGATTCAGTGGCGAGACGATGAAGGCAATGGGAATAATTAATCTACCCACGATAGTGGGAGGAAGGACTGTCATGCAATATTTCTCGTTGCTTGATTGTCGTGCACCTTACAATGCTATCTTAGGACGCGATTGGATTTATGCAATGGATACGATAACTTCCACTATTCACCAGTGCTTGAAATTCATTGTGCCAGCAGGAGTGATGAAAGTCAGAAGCGACCAGGTGGCAGCTCATAAATGCCATGAAAACGCAATGGAGGAGTACAGAAAGTCGGAACTAAAGGGTTCAGAAATACTCCGGGCAGAAAAGAAATTGTAGCAATCACAGTACTTCCCGACCTCTTATCAAGGAAGAGGGAAGGAAGGACCGCCAACTATTGAGGAGTTGGTGGAGGTACAAGTTGGAGATCAAAAGGAGCAAACAACGTTTATCGGAGCAGAACTACCGTTAGGCGAAAGTGAAAGCTTGATCACTTTGTTGAGGAATAATAAAGATGTCTTCGCCTGGAGCCTAATGGATATGCTAGGCATTGACCCTGACATCGCGTGCCATCGGTTGAATATCAGTGAAGGATTTAAACCAGTAAGGCAGAAGCCGCGAAAAATGGCACCAGAGCGGAAGGCAAAGGTTGCTGAGGAAATTGACAGGATGTTAGAGGCAAGAATAATAAGGCCTGTCAAGTATCCAAAATGGTTGGCAAATATTGTAGCAGTTCCGAAGAAAAATGGGAAAATTCGGGTATGTATTGATTTTACAAATCTAAATAAAGCATGCCCAAGTGATCCTTACCCAATACCCAGGATTGTGGAATTAGTGGACGCTACTGCCGGTTTCGACAGATTGTCATTTATGGACGGGTTTTGCGGCTATAATCAAATTCCACTTTATGAGGAAGATCAAGAACATACGGCGTTCATAACAGACAAAGGGATATATTGCTATCTGGTCATGCCATTCGGTTTGAAAAATGTAGGAGCAACTTATCAGCGTCTTGTGGATGAAATGTTCAAGGATATGATCGGGAATACCATGGAGGTTTATATTGATGATATGGTGGTCAAGTCCAAAAAGAAGGAGTCTCACCTTATGGACTTGAAAAGAACCTTTGATCGATTACGACGATATGGAATGAAGTTGAATCCAGCAAAATGTTCCTTCGGACTTACATCTGGGAAATTTCTTGGGTATATAATGACACGGAGAGGGATCGAAGCCAATCCAGAGCAAATTAGAGCAATATTGGAAATGCCATCGCCAAGAAACAAGAAAGAAGTACAAAGGCTTACGGGGAGATTGGCTGCGTTGAACAGATTCATCTCTCGAGCTTCGGACAAGTGTAAACCTTTTTTCCTGATTTTAAAGAAGGCGGAGAAGTTTGGCTGGAACGAGGAATGCGAGCATGCCTTGGATGAGATTAAACGATACTTGACTTCACCACCGGTCCTCACAAACCCGAAGACCGGCCAAGTCGTTTACATTTATCTGGCGGCAAGCAATTACGCTGTTAGTGTTGTATTGTTTGTTCGGGAGCCAGAGGAAAGATCCGTCTATTTCGTTAGAAAATCCCTGACAGACGCTGAGACCAGGTACTCGAAAATAGAGAAAATGGCGTTGGCCCTTATGCATGCAGCAAGACGCTTAAAGCCATATTTCGAAGGACGATGACTTGTAGTCTATACAGAGTACCCGTTAAAGAAGGTATTAGGGAGAACTGATGATTCGAGCAGGCTGGCCACGTGGGCAACTTATCTAGGCGCATACACCATTGATTATGAGCCAAGAACAGCCGAGAAGGGGCATGCAATAGCATCGTTGATGGCAGACTTCCCGTGGATGATATTCCAGTTTCAGAATCCATGCTCGAGGAGGAGATCTTGCATGATAATGATGGTGTACGACCCATCCCACTGCCATGGGAAACCATAAAAGCTGGTAAGAAAGCTTCAAAACCAGCAATGGAGCAAGTGAGTAACAAGGACTCAGTAATGACGCTTGAAGGTGACAGTGGAATGTGGCAGGTCTACACAGACGGATCCGCAAACACAGACGGGGCAGGTGTTGGGTGTGTGCTGATTTCCCCCGAAGGTTTACGTATTGAAAAGGCTATCCGGTTGGGATTTACAGCCTCAAACAACCAAGCTGAGTACGAGGCAGTAATTTCAGGCTTGAAAACGGCTCTTCACTTGGGGGGCGCGGAAGGTGAAGCTGACAACGTACTCAAGACTAGTGGCCAACCATTACAGTGGCGCATATAAAGCAAGGAATGAAAGGTTAGCATCTTACTTGGAATACATACATGAGCTAGCAAAGGAATTCGAGGTGTTTGATATTGAACAAAAGCCAAGGATGGAAAATAGGCACGCGGACGCTCTTGCTTACGTGTCAGCAGCCATCGTATCAGAAACGACACGGTATATTGTAGTCAATTTCCAAGAATTTCCCAGCATTTACGATACCGTCAACGTTGCACACAAGGTTTACGCCGATAGGAGTAATTCCTCCTCATCCGAATCCCACGATGATCCTATGGATATAGATGAGAATATCAACGGGCAGCCTGAGGATTGGAGGAAGCCTTATGTTCGATACCTGCAGACTCAAGATCTGCCACGTGATAAGAATTTGGCCGGGAAGGTAAAGATGACATCTTGGAGATACACTCTTATTGAAGGAGAGCTTTACAAGAAGCCAATGTCAATGGAGCCATACCTACGGTGTATAACCCGAGATATGGGGAAGCAATTGTTAGCAGAAGCACACGAGGGGTGCTGTGGGAACCATTCTGGAGGCAGGAGTTTGGCGCACCGGTTGATATCTCAAGGATATTTTTGGCCTTATATGCAAAATGACGCAAAAGAATTTGCCCAGAAGTGCGTGGCTTGTCAGTTGCATGGACCTCTAATAAAGAGACCAGCAAATGAGCTGCATCCAGTCATGAGCCCATGGCCGCTTGATAAATAGGGTTTAGATATTGTAGGTCCATTCCCCACGGCACCTGGGGGCGTCAAGTATTTGTTGGTGGCAACTGATTATTTCACCAAGTGGGTAGAAGCTGTGGCTCTGGTAAGAACAGAAGCGGTTCACGTCCGCAGATTCATCTGGGAGAATATCATTTGTAGGTTCGGTGTGCCGGCGATGATCGTTTCCGATAACGGGAAACAATTTGATTGTGAAACGATCAAGTCATTGTGTGAAGGTCTGCATATTAAACATAATTTTTCGACTCCATATTATGCCCAAAGCAATGGGCAGGCCGAGGCAACTAATAGGGTTATCTTAGAAAACTTAAAGAAAACCTTGGATAAGGCAAAGGGAAGGTGGACAGAGTTCTTTCCTGGGGTTCTGTGGTCATACAGAACAACACCGAGACGGTCGACTGGATTTTCTCCGTTTACACTAGCATATGGCACGAAAGCTGTATTACCTGTAGAGTTGTTAGTTCCAACCACCAAGACTTTAGCAGAGCGGTCAGGCTTGAATGGAGAGATTCTTTCAAGAGATAAGGAGTTGTTGGAAGAGGTTCGTGAAGAAGCTTCAAGGAGGTTGGCAGTATATCAACAATCTATGAAGCAACAATACAATAAAAAGGTACGTGAACGAACATTTCTTCCTGGAGGGCAGGTTCTAAGAAGGACAAGACCCAAATCCTTAGATGGAAGCGGTGGAAAATTGGGAGAGAACTGGGAAGGGCCTTACTTAGTGGATATACTTGCTAGCGGAGGTGCATATTGGTTAAGAAGCCTGAGCGGGAAAGAAGAGCCGAAACCATGGAACTCTTTCAATCTTAAGAAATTTTTTCATTAATGTAGTTATGCTTTCGTGATAATGTAGATCGTATTCTTTCAATAAATTCGTTTCCTACAACTAGAGAAAGTCTTAGTCAGTAGATCAGAACATCTCGGGCGGTTGACATGGTTGGTCGAT
Source organism: Papaver armeniacum (assembly GCA_023531295.1). NCBI lineage: Eukaryota > Viridiplantae > Streptophyta > Magnoliopsida > Ranunculales > Papaveraceae > Papaver > Papaver armeniacum. The sequence continues at coordinate 21,629 of JAJJWW010000146.1, forward strand.
CACAAAGGTTTTTCTTTCAGGCAAGGAATAAATTCTTGAAAAGTTCAAAAAATTAAATATAGAATGTTTGGTAAAGCAATGGCAAGTCCATACCGACGGACATCTACGGGAAAGTAAGGAAAATATATGAATGCGATATATCTAAAGATAGCCTAGGAAGAATAACATGAGTTTCTGGAAACACAAGAACAACTATCCTCCATGATACTATTCCTCCTCCGGGACGTAAGGTATGTCATTGACGGCGACGTGCTTCTTTCCAGCATACGATGGAGCAACAACATAGCCGCTGCGTTCGATAGCTTCACAGGAGGCACGAACATGTTGCTTACACATCAAACTCAGCGCATTATCTGCTTCACGGCTTCTCTCGCGGAGTTCCTTGATTTGGCGCTTCAGTTTATCATTTTCACGCTGGAGGTGATGCAAGGTAAGTTCATGAGCTTTCTCTTTATCATCTAAAGCTTCATAGTGAAGTTCTCCGGCATGACGAACGAGTGAAAGGCCCTGCAAAGAAATACATCGATTATCGATTTAAAGTTAAAGACTACCAAAAGGGGAAAGGAGTAAGCTGAGCATTAAACACGTACAACATAGTGAAGCTGCGCTGCCCGGTAGAGAACTTGTGGAACATCGGTCATACGATCATAGAAATGGCGATCGATCGGCAAAAGCATCCGAAAAGGGATACCGCGCGCGACAGTGGCATCTTCGATAGCTGAATCACCAATGGTCACCACAGAGCCAGTCGATTTATACAAGGCCGGACGAAAGGCATCGTCTTCAAAGGGCAGGCTATTTTGGACTGGTGGTTCGGGTGGAGGTGTGGCAGGAGTATACTCTGCTGACAAACTTAGATTTTTGGTAGGAGCGTTAATGCTTCCGGTTTCATCATCGTCATCGCTTATAGCTACGAAAGGCAATGGTTTCTCTCCTGCATGTTTGTCCTCTACGTTCAAGTCTGCGATAGGGTTGGAAGAGCCAACTTTACCCATCCCAGCACGGTGAAAATTGATAGGGAAGTCTCTTATGGCCGACGGGCGTTTGCGAGACCTCGTTTTCGGATCATTCCATCGAACTCTTGGTTTCCGATGAGCATCATCAGCATCCTTCAGTATAGTTCCTTGAGTTGTTGACTTGTTGAGTGAAGTCATGCTTACAGCGTTGGACAAGAGACGATGTTGATCATTGGAAGAATGAAGACGCGTCATAAGGTGATTAGTTAATCATCTCAAGATACGGAAAACAATCAGCAAAGGAAAAGCTAAGAGGGCATCAACAATGCCAGTTAAAAATCGGAACTGAAAAACCAAGGTTAGCATCAGAGAGCTCTGAATTAAAGAAACAAAAAAGGCAAACATGGATGGAATATAAGCGTACAGAGATGAAGGGGAGAAACAACACTCACCGCACAGGATTGCAAGACCGGAGCGCTACTGGCAGATATGAGTTTGCACAGTAGATGGTCGTATTTATATTGAGAAGAAGCTTTGGCCGGAAGGCAATTATTCTCTGGAATTTGATGAGCTTAGAGTTTTAAAAGAGATCAAACTCTAGACTCCCGTAGAGTTGGGTTTCGACCGACGGTGACGACTCAAAGATTAGGATACTTGGAGATGGAGCAGCCAGTATGGGAACAAGGTGAAGACCAATGGGAGTTGGTTTCTTAGATTCACTGGGATTCAAATCTACGAGTTTTGCGCGGAGTTAAACTCTTACAGACCACAGAGTTTTGGCTGGAAAGGATACAATATGAGTTCTCACGAGCGGGGATGAACACATCAAGGTCACGAATGAACGTGGGCCTCATACCTTGGATTGGCTTCATGAATTGGATTTATAAATTTAGTGCTTGGGCATCAAGTGGCTGTCAGATTTATAACTCATGCCGGATGTGCACTACAGTGTGACAAGGTTCATTCATACAATTGTATTCATGCCGTTGTCAGACGTGGTTTTGATCTTCTTAACTCTTCGACAAGTCGAGAGTTAAGAGGGGGCGATGTTTGTACCCTATTAAAATAGTGTGTGTGCGTACCGCACAAGCTATTTGATGTCAGTAACCCGGTTTATTGTGGAAACCGGTGGGTTTATTGTGGAAACCCGCATGGCTTGTTGTGGAAGCCTAACCCGGTTTATTGTGGAAACCGGTGGGTTTATTGTGGAAACCCGCATGGCTTATTGTGGAAGCCTAACCCGGTTTATTGTGGAAACCGGTGGGTTTATTGTGGAAACCCGCACGGCTAATTATGGAAGCCTGGATTTGGGTTGTTGGGGAAACCAGTGGGATTATTATGGAAACCCACTAGGCTTATTATTGAAGCCCAAGAGTCTTGAATAATTATTTATTTATAATTGTTAATGATATTTGAGATAAATGCAGGATCCTAAATAAAGAGGATAATTATCTTAAATACATATAATTATTATTTAAGATAAATAAGGATTATGGTAAATATTAGGGTTTATCATGAATCTGGATGTTATTTGAGGTTTATACAGATGAGGGAAGTTATGAGGATAACTATCAAAACCCTAAAGCTACATCTATTTCTGCCTATATATAGAGGCTAAATCTCAACACAAAAGGTAGACAATTTCTATTCCTTTTCTCAACAACCTACTTGCATAGAACTCTTGTTGATTTTAGCATCGGAGTGTCTTTGCAGGTACCCCCACCATTTTCAATCAACAATTCTTTGGAGAATCTAATCAACGGCGGCGATTTGATCATCATACACACATCTCGAAGATTGTTGGGGTGATTAATTTTGCACCAACATTCTGACAGTGGAGAACTATCAGAACACGATGAGCTATCGGAATTGAAGGACTTTCTAGATCCAGTTGCTATTGAAGAGATAAATCCTTTAGGAAAACCCCCGCTTACTTTTGCTTTAGCCCACTCAGTTTGGCCCATTAACTTCTTCTTCCCAGGAGAAAATTGAAAGCCCATTGAGCATTGGCTGCTAATTATGCTTTTTATTTGCCCCCGACTATGGACTCATCTTTATTCATAGGTCTTGACTCTTGCAGCTGCCTCTAGATGAGGTGTCCCTGATATAGTTGGAGTCCGTGACTTATCAGTCAACACAGTCAAATTTTTTGGATTATGCACGCCTTTATTCATAGGTCTTGCATCAGCCGTACTAGAAGTATATGATTCCTTAAATACCCTTCCTTCGGAAATCCCGGTACCTGAATCTGGACGGCAAACTTTAATCCGGCTGAGACCATTGTTGATAATCGGAGATTGATCAGTAGCTCTTTCAATCAGAGCACGAAATGGCAAGGTTTTAAAGTTCACGTCCACTATCATGGGAGATTTTTCAACAGGACCACGGACTTTAAGCTTCATATATGACAGATTCCACGTCCACTATAAGTGGTTCGGTGTTCATGGAGAATATAACAATCTTGGTATAGGGGCGGCAAGAAATGGTAGAGGGGTGGCAAGTGTGATAGCAATGTCCCTCTTATTAGTTAAGGGGTGTCCTATAGAGGTGTAGATTGACTAGATTACCCTTTCACGGTTTCACCTTAAATCAACCAAAATCAAATCAATTTTTTTAAACTTAATGAATCAGAAAAAATCAAATCAGTTTTTTTTTTTTCATCTTCTTCTTCATCTTCTCTTCTCCTCCATCAACCGTAACCTCCATTAAAACTGAAAATTTCATCGTCTTCGATTAATTGAGAAATGTTTGGAAAAACCCAGTTAGGGTTTAGTTTATCGTGTTGGATTTAAGCTAATTTTGTATCAAAAATTAGGGTTTTGTATGAAAATTGAAATTGAAATTTCTGGGTTTATGCGAGTTACGGTTGATTATAACTCAATTACGAACCGTAACTGGAGATTTTGATGTTAATACGGTTGGTAACAGTTCAATTACCAACCGTATGTTCTTATATCTGAGAATTTTCTTGATTCACGGTTGGTATCGAGCATTTAAACTTAAACGGTTGGTAAACTTAAATAGTTACCAAACCGTAATTACGGTTGGTTTTCGAGCATTTAGTTACCAAACCAGAATCGGTTTTACGATTGGATTTTCCCCAAATTTAACCAGTTATGGTTGGTATTCGATAACTTACGAACCGTAACTAAGAGTTACGGTTGGTCACGAGCAAAATTGCAACCGTAAGTTCTTTTGAAAATTCAAAAGTTTTGATTTTGTTACGTACTTTACATAATTTTGAGCGAGAAAAAGCTAATGGGAACTAATTTAGAAGTATACCGGGTCACTGGAATCACTCATTTTGGTTGAGTGAATCAAAATCTAGGGTTTCACAAATATCACATAAGTTTTCTTTTTCTTCTCCTATAAACTTTTTTTTTTATAACTCTAAAAATTTGATTTTAGAGTTATAATAAGTGAAAATTAATTATCAACACTAATCTTGATTATCCACACTAATCTTGATTATCATTACTAATCTTGATTATTAACAATAAGGGCTAATTAGTCATTTCCAGATTTTCTTTGATAAGGGGCACTTGAATTACCTTGTAATGACTTTTTTTGTCTTATTAAGTTGCCGCCCCTCTACCATTTCTTACCGCCCCTATACCAAGATTGGAATACTCCCTCCGTCTCTAAAAGATAGGCAAGTTTGGGTTTCACAAAAATTGAGGAAACCAATCATTGTAGCCACTTTTTCATGTTTTTTCCTAATTTATCCTTGGTCCCCACTCATTTTTTATAAGAGAGATGGAAGAGAGAAGTGGTCCCCTTTAATATTAAGAGAGAGAAGTGGTCCCTCTATGGGTATACTAGTAAAATCATAACATTTGACTTTCCACATATGGAAACAAGCCTATTTTTTTGACATACCCAAATAAGAAAACTTACCTATCTTTTAGAGACGGAGGGAATATAAAGCATTGGTTACTGACCCTCTCGGACCGAGCCTGGTGGACCTATTTAACCGCTGCAATGGGAAGTTCACATTGAAAACTGTGTTCATGCTTGTAACTTATTTGGTAATTACACCATCTGTTGCTTTTATCGTGTGGCTGGTTGTTAAATCACCAATTCTTTAATGTTGGTTTCAGCTTCCTAGTGGCCGATATTTTTTTATAGTATAATATGTATTCGAAAGGATATGTTCACCCTGAATCCTGCCAACTTTTTCATGGGAAAAAAAAGAGGTATTCATTCTTCACACTAGTAAGGACACACGTGCGATGCACATGTTTGAATTTTTATTCATCCAACAATACTAAATTTGAAAGCTACGAATTTTTTTTTTAAAACAAAAATTTATTATTCTTATTTGTACTCGTTACGTAGATAATTGAAAGAGCTTTTCAAATATATAAATTTAAAAAAAATCCGGTGTATATTTTGAAAGATAATAAATTTTTAAATTTTTTGATCTACTTATAAAACAATGGTATTTATATAAATATATAGTAAAAAATAGGAACAACCAAGTAATTTAGAGAGTCTCCTACCAAAAAAAGCTCTTTTCATTATATTAGTATAAAATGGTTGTGTATTTCTATTTCTCCCTACAAGTAGTTAATAGAGTATATGCAAGAGAAGATAGATCAATTTGAGATATTTACATCACTCGTATGCCCAAAAAAGGCTTACTTCCCGGTTAAATTTTGCCTTGATAATTTACTGATTGAAAATCTTAAAGATATGCAGCAGGCTTTGGTCAACAGACGGTTACCCCATAGTCCCTTCCGGCCTTCCGCCCAGACTTTGCTATCTAGTGCGACTTAGTTATAGTCCTTTGTCTTCCATTTAATTGTGATAATGTAGATGAGTTGGGCAGTTTCATGTGACTTATTATTACGAAAATGATTTATGACTCTCAATATTAGTGCTCCCAGTGCTCCCAATATTAGGTGGCGCTTAGGTGGACTTTCTCTTAACTAATCCTAATAAACCATGTTTCCAAGTTCATCGTTGATTTTAAGTTTTCGATCTGTGGATTTGGAGAACACAATCTAATATCAAAAGCAGAGTTTTTATTTATTTATAAGATTTGAACTTGCAAACTAAATAGTAGGATGGAGTTGAGAGATCATTACTTAATCTTGTATTATAACTATTTCAATTTGAAGCTTTTAATATGATAAATCGTTGATTTAATTCCTCACTAATCACTAATGGAGATCCATCCTCTGCAATTTCCATTAGCCATATATATAATTAAGTCTCGTTGCTTATCCAAGCAAAACTCCATCTTTCCATTGACAATCGACCATTTTATTCAATTTGTCACTATTGATTCTTTATTAGTTTATTAGATCTTTCACCATTGCATGGTTACGACTTACGAAATCTTGACCTAGAAAGGTTTGTATAGTTTTTTTTTGAAAGAGGCAAAATGGGTTTGTATAGTTTAGTCTGTAGATCTCTCTGGTATATGTAGAGTTCAAGTATGGGGTGTAAGATCAATGATGGGAATTCAGTCCAATTTTCTGATTGCTTCTCAATGATTAATGTTTTTTCTTTTTTGCAATTTGTAATTGTCTATCTCCAATTTCATAGTTTGTTTATTTTACTTCCGGAAGAAGAAAAAAAAAAGAATATTATGCGGATTTGGGAATGATGATAGACGATAAGTTGTAAAATTGAAAATCAAGGAAATCAAAATCTTAGTAGTGAAAATGGTGATATCAAATTACGACCGAATACTGTTTTAGGGTCTGCAGATTGATTAAAGAAAAAAAGACGGGAAAAATATATCACAAAGCACTAACGCTTTCATATTTTGTTTTCTTAAAGCTAGCTTATGTGGACTGCCACCTAATGTTGGGAGCAGTGGGAGCACTAATATTGGGAGTCACAAATCATTTTCGTTATTATTACTAGTCAGTTCCTGTTTTCAAGTCTTGGACTTGTTGCTACTTGCTATATATACTTCTTAGATTCTTAAAGTTTCTGATGCTAAGGTCTGTCTGTCTGCGTAGTTGCTTTCTAAGCCTCTACGGAACAGAAAAGTAATTGTTTTTTTTTTTATCGGTACAGAAAAGTAATGGGTCGTGTTATCCCGCGCGGCTTCTTATAACTCAGTTGTAAGCTAGCGGGTTCGTAGCCATTGGATGGAGTCTGTGAATCTTTAAGTTGAAGAAGATGGAGTTCTGCTCTTTTAATGGTGAAGAAGGACGACCGAAAAACTTGCCCGTTCTTGTTGTCGATCAACTCGGTAGAAGTGGTTACAAGATTTGATTTTGCTGATTTTTAATTGTTCGATTAAAACCATTTTCATCTACATGAACATGCCCTCGTACATGAAATCGAACAATTCAAACTAGAACCATCAAAACCATTTTCATCTTCTTTCTCCTTCTCCATACAAATCATACCCATCTTCAACTCCAATTATACCATTAATTTTCTTGTTTCTTCTTTAAAATACCCAATCAAAAATGAAGCTTAAACTACTATTCCAATTCTTAATCCAATAACAGGAACTGTAATACCTCTTTAACTTTGATGTTCGTTGTTATCATTTGAACCGTAGCTTCTCTCAAACATAAATCTTGAGTAATGGAATAATTGAACATGCACAAACTAATTAGATATGTATAGTTCTGCTACAAAAAAGTTTGTATTTGCAATTGCAGCAATTACTCGCACAATCAGCTGAAGTGAATATTCCATAAACAAAAAATTGTAAGATTAAATGCTACTAAATCAATTTTACAAGATAAACTAGTGGAAGAAATCCTTTCTGAAAACGTAATTCCAATTTCCTGTTGGGGGAGACTTGCAAAATCCGAGCTGCTATGTGCAATACGAAAACCACATAAGCAATGAAACACAATGCGGAAATAATACAACTATGACGATATAAGAAGCAATCACACAACACCGGCAATTACGTGGAAAAACCTCTCCAAGGTGAAGGGTAAAAAACCACGGGCAAATCTTCCACTATAATCAAACAATGGGTTACACACAATTCTCCCAATTTGGGGATACACAAGGTGCATATAGCACTTGGATAACAATTTGCCTAAATTACTCACCCCAAAGGATGGATCAACAATTCATTCACCTAATAATAGAAATACTAGATGAGATTCACAATAATCAATCAAGAACAAGAGTAGAAATACTCACAATTAGGATTTGAATAAACCCTAGAAATCTCCAAGCTTGGATAGAAGAATAGGTGCACCAACTTGATGGATTAAGCTCACCAAGACCTTGCCAAACACTCCCTTAGCAAAACCCATTTTCTTCACTCAAACTTCTCCACAAACTTCTCCACAAATTTCTCTCCTTTTCTTGCCGCTGGCAAATCTCTTCCCATGCCTCTCTTTCTCTCTGGTTCACGGACAATATGAGACTTCTCCTATATGTTTCGACTGAAACATATAACTAACTAGTCATCTACTAGTTAGCTCCCTTTGTTGGTTAAGGGGAAGGTCAAACTGATGGGCCATAAGGAAGGGATATCCCAACAATCTCCCCCTTACAACTTATGGCTAAGTACCCGTCACCACCAAGCCTACCCTGCTGCAGAAATAGACATGCTTGTACTTCGGTAGTGACTTTGTCATCATATCATAACCGTTTTCATCTGTATGGATCTTCTCAATCTGCAAGACCTTCTCATCGAGAACTTCTTGTATCCACTGGTACCTAATATTGATGTGCTTGGTCCTCGAGTGAAAACTCGAATTCTTGCTGAGATGGATGGCACTCTGGTTGTCACAAAAAATGATGAACCTTTTTTGCTTCACACCGAGTTCCCGAACAAACCTCTTCATCCATATCATCTCCTTGCAACTCTCCGTAGCTGCAATGTACTCTGCCTCTGTAGTGGACAATGCCACACATCTTTGTAACATGGACTGCCAAGACACTGCTCCCCCTACATAGGTAAATAAGTAACCTGATGTCGACTTGAGACTGTCTTGAGCACCTGCCCAATCATAATCTGTGTAACCCACTAACTCTGGCTTATCACCACCATAGCACAAACATATATTAGAAGTACCCCTTAGAAACCGTGGTATCCATTTCACTACTTCCCAATGCTCTATACCAGGATTTGCTAGAAATCTGCTTACCACTCCAACTGCGTAAGCTATATCTGGCCTTGTACACACCATGACATACATCAAACTACCAACGGCGGATGCATAAGGAATTTTCTCCATCTTTCGTTTCTCAACATCATTCACAGGACATTGATTACGAGTTAACTTAAAATGGTTTGGAAGTAGACTACTTACCGTCTCAGCCTTGTCCATGTTGAATCTTTTCAACACCTTCTCAATATAGCTTTCTTGTGATAACCACAACTTCCTTGCTTTCCTATCACGAGAGATTTGCATGCCAAGAATACGCTTTGCTGCACCCAAGTCTTTCATCGCAAAAGACTTGCTCAGATCAGACTTCAACCTGTCAATCTTTTTCTTATCTTTGCCAACAATAAGCATGTCATCAACATATAGCAAAAGAATAAGAAAATCACCATAAGCAAATTTCTGAATGAATACACAATGATCTGAAGCTATCCTCTTGTACCCATGTTCCTTCATGAACGATTCAAACTTCTTGTACCATCTTCTAGGAGCTTGCTTTAAACCATATAGACTCTTCTTTAGCTTGCATACCATATGTTCTTTGCCTTTGACTTCAAAGCCCTCGGGTTGTGCCATATACACATCTTCCTCCAACTCACCATGAAGAAATGTTGTCTTGACATCTAGTTGTTCTATCTCGAGATCCAAACTAGCTGCTAATGCCAAGATAACCCGAATAGAAGGAAATCTCACCACTGGTGAGAAAATCTCATCAAAGTCAACACCTTTTCTCTGCTCATAACCCTTCACAACTAAGCGTGATTTATACCTTGGTTGTGAGTTACCAGCTTCAGTCTTGATTCTGTACACCCACTTGTTCTTCAGAATTTTCTGGTTCTTTGGCTTGTCAACCAACTCAAAAGTGTCGTTCTCATGTAAAGAGCCAACCTCCTCTTTCATGGATTTCAACCACTTCTGGATTTCAGGAACACTAAGAGCTTCTTCATAAGACTCTGGTTCACCTGCATCTGTGAGCATCACATACTCATGTGGTGTATACTTCGTCGAAGGTAATCTGGTCCTGCTGGATCTTCTCAACTCAGCTTCTGGTTGTTGTTGTTACACTTCTTGCTCAACATCACCCACTGGAACATCTTCATGAGCTTCATCTTCATGATTGTGTTCTTGTTCTTCATTACCATTACCATCAACATCATCATCACGTTGTTCAAGAGAAGGAAGAACTGGATTTGGATCCAAGAACATGTCTTCTTGAAGCTTTGGCATTTCGATCTTCTCAAAGTCTTCAATAGTTTGGTCTTGAAGGAATACTGCGTCCCTACTTCTAATAACCTTCCTGTCAATTGGATCCCAAAATCTTTAACCAAACTTATCTGTTTCATAGCCTAGGAACACACACTGCTTCGCTTTGTCATCAAGCTTTGACCTCTGATCTTTTGGGATATGAACAAATGCCATGCAACCAAACACTCTCAAGTGATCATAAGTAGGCTCTTTGTCTCTCCAAACCTTCTCTGCTACTTCTCCATCTAGCGGTCTTGAAGGTGATCGATTGATCAAGTACACAGCAGTATTCATTGCTTCACCCCAGAGTGCTTCTGCAACTTGGAATGAGATAACATGCACCTAATTCTCTCAAGAATAGTGCGGTTCATCCGCTCTGCAACACCATTATGTTGTGGAGTCTTCGGTACTGATTGTTCATAACGTATACCCATGCTCTTGCAATACTCTTCAAGTGGACCAATGTACTCTCCCCCGTTGTCAGAACGAAGGCACTTCAAAGTTCTACCTGTTTCTCTTTCCACCATGCTGTGAAATATCTTGAACACATGAACAACATCATCTTTGGTCTTGATTGCATATGACCAAACCTTCCTTGAAGCATCATCTATGAAAGTAACAAAGTAAAAAGCACCACCAAGTGTTTTGACCCTTAAAGGTCCACATACGTCAGAATGAACAAGATCAAGAATACCAAAATTACGCTTGGGTAAAGCTTTATGAAAAGATACTCTAGTTTGTTTACCAACTAAACAATGAGTGCACTTACCCAATTGCGTACCTTTCGCCTTTGGCAAGACTTGCCTTTTGGTGAGGATTTGAATTCCCTTCTCACTTAGATGACCAAGTCTTCTATGCCACATCCCGGAGGTTGAATCTTTGTCAGCAACATTCAACTCACCTTTCAACACCTTCACTTGTGTCTTATACAATGTGCCACATTTCTTGCCTCTTGCAATAACCATGGAGCCCTTGGTTAGCTTCCATTTTCCATCACCTAAGTGATTGTTGTACCCTTCATCATCTAACACTCCTGGTGACATTAGATTCAAACGAAGATCCGGTACATGTCGCACATTTCTGAGAACCAACGTGCAGCCAACACTGGTCTCAACCTTCACATCACCCATTCCTACAATCTTCGAAACACCACTGTTTCCCATTCTGACTGAACCAAAATCACCAGCCTTGTAGGAGATAAACACATCTTCTCGGGGAGTAGCATGATAGGATGCACCTGAATCCACTATCCACTCTGAATCGGAAACTGCAGAACTCATACATACATCATTACAATCAGAGAATGAAGTAATATCACTACTTGTTACCACAACTGTAACATCATTGACTTGTGTGTCATTTACATTCCCTTTCCCTGGTTCTTGCTCCATCTTCCTGCATTCATTTGAATAATGACCATTCTTGCAACAATCCACGTCTTCTCTAGACCTTGATTTACTTCTTGACTTGTCACGGTCAAAAGTTTTGCTGCAAGTAGATTTTTGATTATATTACTCCTCTAACTTTGTCCACAAAGAATATGCTAGTTTCTCACTAGACACATGACGAAGAATATAATCATCAACCCATTGTAAAATGAAACTAACAACTTTACGATTAGAAACACTCCACACTTCATCTTATATCTTCTTAGGCTTTACTCCCTTGCTCCCTATTGGACCATAGAGATCTTCACAATATAACCAATCTTCCATCTTCGCCTTCCATATCACATAGTTCTCACCGGTTAAAATAACCATTCTATTACTAGTACTAGCTTCCGTCATTGCACAGGATTAGCTCAACCCAAAAGCTCTGATACCACTTGTTGGGGGAGACTTGCAAAATCCGAGCCGCTATGTGCAATACGAAAACCACACAAGCAATGAAATACAATGCGGAAATAATACAACTATGACGATATAAGAAGCAATCACTCAACACCGGCAATTACGTGGAAAACCCCTCCAAGGTGAAGGGTAAAAAACCACGGGCAAATCTTCCACTATAATCAAACAATGGGTTACACACAATTCTCCCAATTTGGGGATACACTCTTCTTCAAGGTGCATATAGCACTTGGATAACAATTTGCCTAAATTACTCACCCCAAAGGATGGATCAACAATTCATTCACCTAATAATAGAAATACTAGATGAGATTCACAATAATCAATCAAGAACAAGAGTAGAAATACTCACAATTAGGATTTGAATAAACCCTAGAAATCTCCAAGCTTGGATAGAAGAATAGGTGCACCAACTTGATGGATTAAGCTCACTAAGACCTTGCTAAACACTCCATTAGCAAAACCCCTTTTCTTCCATCAAACTTCTCCACAAATTTCTCCCTCTTTTCTCTCCTTTTCTTGCCGCCGGCAAAGCTCTCTCTCTGCCTCTCTTTCTCTCTGGTTCACGGACAAGATGAGACTTCTCCTGGATGTTTTGATTGAAATATATACCTAACTAGTCATATACTAGTTAGCTCCCTTCATTGGTTAAGGGGAAGGTCAAACTGATGGGCCATAAAGAAGGGATAGCCCAGCATTTCCATCAACTAATAAATTGAAATTCCAAATAATAGTGGCAGAAACAATAGACCTAGGGTTTTGGGAACCCAGAGAGAATAAAATTTCAGAGAAGATACATGAATGGATTGATTAATAGATATGATCGTGGTTTTTAAAAGCGTACGCTTCACGCTTCGGAGCATACGCTTCGCTTCAAATTTCAACATTTCGCTCTGAAGCGGTTATGTGAAGCGCATCTTTCATGAAGCGTACGCTTCACGCTTCGGAGTGTATGCTTCGCTTCAAATTTCAGCATTTCGCTTCAAAGTGGTTATGTGAAGTGCGCTTTTTGATTTAGTCAACTCTTTTCCCTCCTAATTTTGAAAGCTTTTAAAAGAAAAATATGAATGTTTTAAGGGGGACGAAGCACCCCACCTCCCACTCGCCTGGAGAAGGTTGAACTGGTGTGCACACACTTTGCTTTTGATAATAATTAGACTTATATAAAATTTATATAGATATTATCTTCGTAATAAAGTTATAATTACTAGTTACAACTAATTTATTTATAAGAAAACACCCGCTTCAAACATCAACCATGAAGCGACGCTTCACGCTTCGATATACGCATCGCTTCCTAAAAATGAAAAACGCTTCACGCTTTCAATACCTTGGATATGATTTAGTTTAAGGATCTATCAGAAAATTACATGACACTGCAGTTGTCACCCATTTATATAATTTCATAGAATAACACAAAATAACAGATCTAGTGTATCCAAAGGCTAAGAAGTCGCTAACTTATAAATCTCTCACGCACAGCCGTGCGGGATAGCATTGCCCAAAAGGGTAATTGTTATAAATTTATTTTCTTGTTATAATCTCTTTACAGTGGTATATTGCAAACTATGGCCTTGCCAAGGAATACATTTGTCAACAGACGGTTACCCGGTAGTTCCTTCCGCCTAGACTTGCTATCTGGTGCGACTAAGTTATAGTCCTATGTCTTCCCGTTTCTTGTCCACCCCTGCTGACATCTTACTGGATGCTAGAGCCTAGTGATGATGCCTTTGTTGCGACTGTAACAATAAAACACTAAAAGAAGATGCGAAGACGTTAGAATTAAATTTCTGAAAGGTAAATAAACACTCAATTGATAGCAAACAGAGGACAGAGTCACGTGTTCAACACGCTGTCCTTAACACGATAGTTGACCAGTACGCCTCAAGAATGAGTGATGCCTATACCATGTGGTCAAGTCATATCCAGGATAAAACTGCCCGATGCAAGCACTGTTAGCACTACAATACTTGCCCACTCTTACGAACTCAACAACAATTGCACAAAAGAAAAGAAAAGACCACACAGAGGGAGTGAGACGAAAAGAAGAGGATAGTAGCTCTTCTGGACACAAGTTAGAATGAAAAGTTCGAGTCTCTTTTATAGGCAGAAATAAGAGAGGCGCAGTAATGACAATTGATTCTCAATTAATTCCCTTCATAAAGCTAATTAAATTAAAACGGAAATAAAACAGCCAATTTAATTTAATTTTCAAATCAAAATAAAGTTTAAAACGGAAAGAATATTTAAATTAACTAAACCGGTAAGCAAAATATATTGCGCCTGGTCAGACGCCCCCCCACATTAAGACAAAATTTGATTTGATTTTCAAAACGTTTTAGGAATTAATTCAAAAGAATTATGACCAAAAAAGATAAGTCTTGGTTGACCTGTCCAAGCCGGTAGCACGAGCCCGAGCCTTAAGCCCAAGCCTTAGTGGAATCAAAAATATTTCGCCCCATCAGTTCCACCCACATTGTTTTACTAACTATCCATAAAGGAATAGCTATATAGTGGATATCCTCTTTAGTTATACCCAATGTGGGACTAAAGGTCCTATTTCATTCACTCATATGAAAATGAGTAAGAGCTCTTAGAGACCCAATGGTTCTAAGTTCCATTCCCACCAAAACCATAAAATCAAAACATTAAAAACTCATTTTCTCCAACAGCCTTCACTCTTCTTGTTTTTTGTTATCTGCACCCTTCTTCTGTTGTATAACAGAAATGAGTTCTCGATTACCGTTCAAAAATTTGTTTTTTTCCCCTCAAATGTTTTACCATTTATCAGTTCTGCTATCGACCTTTTAATCTTTTCCAGTTGCCATTGAATTGTGGATGAGTTGGGGCAATTTCTTGTGACCTATTACCAATTTGTTCTTGTTTTCAAGTCTTGAACTTGTTCCTATTTGCTATATATACTTCTTAGATTCTTAAAGTTTCTAATGCTAAGGTCTGTCTGTCTGTCTATGTAATTGCTCTATAAGCATTCAAGAAACGAAAAATACTTGTTATAAAAAAAATTCTTGTTATAATCTATTTACAGTAGTATATTGCAAACTATGACCGTGCGAAACAATACATAGATCCTCACACTCATGAGCACATACCATTCAGGTATACCATTTACTTCCCTGCTATAGTTACTTATGAGATGTTTTATCTTGTTGTGAAGACTAATCTTCTTTTTGACAGAGAAAATACAAAACAAGTTGGTTCTGTCTGTTATTCAAGTTACAACTCGCATCTTGGAGTTGGTGAGTAAAAGCTTAAAGTCATTTAAAATAACTGAAGTTGGTTGTTTGTGTTCCAATTTTCACACGTTTGATTTATTTAACCTTGTAGCACAAAGCAGGAGGGATGACTTGGAGTCCCTCGGTTACATGCTTGTGTACTTTATAAGAGGGAGGTACAACAGGAAAGCTTAAGCAACCTTTATTGTGACTAGTCTTTTGTTTCTTGTTTCCGCTTTCTGGTGGCCATGGCTCAATCAAATTGTGGGAATTTATTATTTGCTCATGCTTGACTGTTTATTTTCGCTGATAATCAGACTTCCCTGGAAAGGATATAAATCTCCAATAGGAAGGCACAAGTATTAAAAAATCAAGGACAAGAAGTTGTCAACTCCCATAGAGGTATCGGTGTTATTGAGTACTTTTAGGACCTTAAAAGTTTCTGTTCCATACTACCATGTATTGTTGTTACTACATCTGGAATCTAGAATGCTTGACCTTCCTTTAACTCCTTGTCTTGGCATGTCAATAGTGATCAGTTAATCTGTCTAAATAAATTTCATGCCATTTTATTTTAATCAACGGGTCGTTTGCCAATCTCT
Source organism: Papaver armeniacum (assembly GCA_023531295.1). NCBI lineage: Eukaryota > Viridiplantae > Streptophyta > Magnoliopsida > Ranunculales > Papaveraceae > Papaver > Papaver armeniacum. The sequence continues at coordinate 37,620 of JAJJWW010000146.1, forward strand.
TCCTTCAAAGTTTAAAGTATACTTCTTTTACTGTCGGTCATTGAAGTTTTCTGATAAACCAGATTATTCGTATCTAAGAATGATGTTTCAAAATGCGTTGCTTTGCGAAGTTAAAATACCAAGCTATATTCTTCCTCTCAGGACGCAGTTCAATTGGGCATAACTAAGAACTCAGCGTTTAGGCTGCTATTTTAACCCTCAATAGTACTATATATATGTGTACCTTAGTAAACTTGCAGGTTATCAGTTCGACTTACTATATGACTGGATTACACTAACGGATCCCCGTAATGGTAGTTCTAAATCCAGTGGAGAAGTTGGAGGATCAAACACAGGACCATCTGCAGAAAGAACTGAGAAACTACAGGGCTGACTTGTCCTCAACAAGCAAGCACTATTTAGTAGCTTTGTTAATTAGTAAGAGTACATATAGAATGTAGAAGCTTGATGTAAAAATTCTCACAATTTTGTAGGGACTTTTGATGTAAAAATTCTCATAATTTTTTAGGGACTTTCGAAGTACAATTTTTTAGGGACTTTAGCATCGACAATATCTCCACCTCATTTTCTCCCTGTTCATGGTGGTCGGATTTTATTTTGTAACCTTGATATTCTGGGTTGTTTTAACAATCTAGTTGTATTTGGTTTTAGTCTTGTTTCGGGTCTTAGAGTTAGATTTAGGGCTTGCTGGTTTTCCTATGAACTTTCTTATTTGGGTTTGGTGATATTCTCTACAATGGTGTTCTCATGTTTGGGTCATGTTTTGATCGACGTTTGCTCCGAGTTTGGTGCTGTTTTTTTCCGACAGGTACAGGAACTCCGGCGATTTCATTGTTTTCCGACCGGGAAGATATCAGTTCGACAAGGAGATAGTCATCAGAATAATTTAAAAAAAAAAAACTTTTTCAGGGTTGTGGATCAAGCTTCAACGATCCAAACTCTCCCGTATGTAAGCGGGTGTTACGGTTACATGTTACTAGTGATTCTGTTATTTGTGATTCCATTAACTGAGATTCTATGGTTAGAGATTCACTGCTTGGTCCTGTATGAGAGTTGTTCACAGTCAGTCCTGTTATTTTCAGTTCGTGTCATGTAACTTCGGGGATATCTCCCTGTTTACCTATTAAAAAAAAAGAAGTAAGGTATAAAAATCCTTCAGATATTTTTTTAGTATTTTAATGTTTATGCTGAAGTAGAAGAGTAAATTAGCATAGTACAGTACTATGTTGTTAACCAATCTCTAGGAATCAGGATCAACTCTTTGATTTTCATTTCTGACAACCGCTTTAACTAACTTTCTACATAAACTTCAGAAATATGACGTGATTTAAAAAAAAAAAAAAACATCTTTTTTTTCTTAGTCTTAAGGGTTTGTTGAAGATTGGGATTTCAAAATCGGGCTATTTGAGGTTATATTGTTGGTTAGTTATGGACATAAGAATTTCTCTCGCCACGAATTGAACTACCTGCAGCCCGATCCTGTGTTACTGCTTTTTAACATCTGCTTTTCTTATAGCTTCTTCGGTTCTTCGGAAGAACTTCTTCCCTTATTTTAACCGTCTCTGGTCAGTAGCGGGCTAGGATTAGAACAAATCATATGTTAACATGGGAATATCTGAATAAGACACCCGACCATCAAATACTGCCCATCACAAGACGATTGCTCCTTTCCCCCTTTCCCCAGCTGGAACAAATATATGTTTTGGAATTTCTGGATCTCCAGCATCATCATCTGATTTATCCTCGTCCTCAGAAGATTCGTCCTTCTGTTGCTCTCCTGCATCAGGGTTCAGCCTACTCTTCTTCGCTTGCTTCTTCATTTTCTTCTTTTGACGTTTTAATCGCAACTTTGCCGTCCTTTCCTCTGTGGCCTTCATTCTTTCCTCTTTTCTGATGATGAAATCATATAGCTCTTTTTGTTTATTATAGTCTACTTGCATTCTTGCAAGTTGGTCTTGTTCTTTCTGCCTCGTTTGCCGGTACTGTTGTATTAAAATTCACGATATGAGGCTCATTGCACAATATTTAACAGTTAACATGTGATATACAAAAAGATATTGTAGTGCACAAAAACTAAATTGTAATGTCATCCACATGATAATATGCATCACCTGGTTACATGTGCAGACAGGGTCCTATCAAGTCTATACAATTATCTTACACTACCTTCCACTATGATAGAGACTATACCAAGGAATTGAATCGAACAATGAGATGGAGAAATGTCTTCCCCAAAAAAACATTTTACTACAGGTGACAAAATAACAAATTCACGGTAGAAGGTTGGGAAGGAAATGATGAAACTAACACTTTCGACAATACATCAAAGTTTTACTAGTATTCGAGAAAACAAATTCCGGTTCACCATCAAAGTTTCGACAATACAACCACGGGCTGCAGTCCAGCATAATTTAATAGTAAAGATTGTTTAACCTAAAATTGTTAAACATCACAGTAGTAAGTTCAAAGAGGTAGTTTTTCAAGCCCTTTCGCAAATAATCTAGTTATTTTCCTAGGCCCTTCAAGAAATATCTAAAAACCAAATAAATGGACCAATTCTAGCGATGATTGTTTCACAGCTTCCATCACAAAAGCAAACCACACATGACACAACAATGAGACTTGTGTTCCTTACTCATTATCATATAACTGTATAAGCCAGCAAAACTTAATATTCAAACAAAAAACATAATACTTGGTGTAAAACGGGTTTCATATCATATCATACTTAGCATAAAGTGATGTAGCTTCTTGGTTTATACCAACCAAAATTAAAATGTAGGTGGCCACCAGGATGTCCAACATCATTAAGCCTTAATCCTATAGGCTACAGTCCATATCTTTTTAAGATGAACCAAGAAACAGTTAAACTTATGAGCTAGTTTTACAAATCTGATTCATACTTAACATAACGAAATAAACAAAGAACAAGCACCAACAAAATGTGTTTGAATTTCCCGAAAGAATAGACAAACAAAATATATATGTTTTAAACGATTTATTAACCAGACAATATCGGCCTTATTCAAAAGGGACGAACATTGTTATTGTTTAGAAAAACAAATTTCATGAATAAACATAAAACTCTAGCAATTAGGGCTGCACAACGGGTAGGGTGGGTAGGATATGACCCATTTCGCCACCCTACCCGCTTACTGGCGGGTAAGAAAATTTGTACCCGCCACCCTACCCGCCATTAAACGGGTAAGATCCTACCCGACCCATTAATTGGCAGGTCGGGTAGGATAGGGTGGCGGGTATAATCGTTTTTTTTTTTGTTCCTTTTTTCTACCAAAGCCAAAGCTGTAAGCACTAATTCCACACTGCAATATATATGATGCATATATGAAACCAACAACATAAAACAAGTAGAAAATAATGTTTGCAACTTCAAATAGCATTCTTAGTAGTTAATAACATTCCAAACACATAGCTTAAACCTCCAACTTATCGCCTTCTGCACGATTATCTTTACCAAACTCCATTATCTGTAAAACCCAATTGTCAAAAACTCTTTTGCCGATCACTTGATTATCATAACCTGTGCAAACAAAATACATGAGATTTAGAGCAGCTAGCCCCAAGAAATTTCCTGCTGCCAGTGCGATGACACATAAAGAGATGACCAAAACCCTAACTATGATGTTCATATCACATAGCAATCCAAGTAACTCAGTGGATGGACCATATCACCAAACAACTAGGCCTTCATGTAACCTTATTCTTCAATCGTCGTCTACGATGATGGAATAAGCACTAAGATCCCCAAACAGCTCTGCAGTACACCAAAATTCAGTTAAATCTCAATAAGTAATAAGGATATGCCCAACAATTGCTTCTGGTAAACCAGCGAAACACTAAGCAAATAGTCTCAAAAGATTGTTCATCTGTGATAATGAAATTTATCAAGGTACCTTCAACCATTCGGAAAGATTGTTCATCTGTGATAATGAAATTTATCAAGGCTCTCCTACATGCTTCTTGACAAAAAGTATCCCCATCCATACGTTTATGATCTCCCAGAGTGTTAGGCTGACCAAGAGACTGTTGTCCCAACTATGTATCCAAATACTTTTGACACTTAGTCAAATGCCAGTTCAAATTAGATGTTCCATACTCCTTACCACCAGCCTTATATTTACCACCTTCACAGTAGTTACACTTCCCCCATGTAATACCATCTTCATCAACACTCCTTTCAAAATGATTCCATACCCAAGATGTTCTCTTCCGCTTCATACTTTCTATGACCTCAGTTTGAGAAGATGGTGGAGGTGGAGGTGGCGGAGATACAACAACTCTAGCCCTTTGTTGCACAGATTGAGATGTAGATTGAGAGGGAATAGGAGCTCTCGTTGACATCACTTCTGTAATCTCAACCATGTTTCCTCACACTAAGCCTGCACAAACTAAACCATGTTTAGTGACTTTTCCTGATGTGAAGATCAATCTCAATAAGGACTTTTGATTGACTGCAATACGACAAGAATATATATGCCTAAGGAGATTCAATTTACTGCTAGGAAATTCAATTTATCTAACAAACTCAATCTTACATATCAAAGTATCTCAAAGTATCAACCATGGCAGACACAGCAAAATATCTTTCCATTTTCACCAAATTTTTTATTAAACGCAAAGCATGCATCATTAACTGAATAACGCACCCAGGTTAGATAAGCTAGCCAGGTTTTGAATAAGCCAGAGCATCAAGATAGCATGTTGCTTCAGAACTTAACCAAGATGCTATATGTATAATTCTTGCAAAACAAATAGATGCACATACAAACATTGAAATAGAGCATTCATCCCTATTGTGAGAATAATGCACAATTACATATTACTACTTTAGACTTTTCAGGAGCTGACAATAATAACGTAAGAATGAAGCAAGTCTGGTTGAGTCCTGTGCAAACTAAGGGTGAACTAAACTGTTTACATATGGGGTACAAAATTTTTTAATTGTACCAAAATACAAAACCATCAAGGAAAGATGGAAGCTGATAATAATCATGACAATACTTGAGCTACCAAATGACTTTCATAGATTAGAGAGATCCCTGGAAAAAAGTGACTTCGTAAACAATTTACAACATAATTGCAGTTAGAAGAAGGGATTTGTACCTTAAATCAACTTTACTAAAAACTTTACTGAACATTCAGTTGTCTATACCAATTCATCAGTTCATTCATATGAGCAAGCCAAAGCAATTATTTATAAAACTTCAACTTGTGCTTATGTAAGTTGCAGGGAAATCGAGTTACCTCAGCAGTCAATTTTTCAGCTGCTATATCTTCTGGAAATGATATTTACCTCAGCAGTCAATTTTTCTTCCATTCTTCTTTACACTTTGTTCTTCCAGTTAAGTTTTTTTTGCTGCTGCTGCTGCTGCTTCAACCAACAATTGAATGAACAAATTCTTAGTTCTTTCTAGAAACCACTAAAAGTTGCAAGACAACTCTTAATTAGTTTTATCTGAAACAAAACAGAATTTAATCTAGTCTTTCAAATCCTAAACAAAGAACTAGCTGCTAATTGAAACAAACCTTAAAAGAGGGTGTATGAACAGTCTTTGAAATAAAATCTACCTAATAAAATAGGAATATGTAGTAAGAGAGCAAAAGTCTAACAAAGAATAGAGGAGACCAGAGATCAGTGTCAGTCACAAAGAGTTTAGGAATTAGGGTTTGATTTCATAGTACAAAGAGTAAAATCATGAGAATGAGTTAATGATTCAGAATAGTCTGTCTTTCCTTTCTAAAATCAAACATGCAGATTATGAAATTAGTAGATAAATCAATCAAAATTTCAATTGAGTGATTCTCCTGCTAGATTTGGAGCAGAGTTTGATTTGGGAACAAGGAGAAAGGGTTTCGACTTTTCTTCGATTTGGTTTTGAATCTTTTGATTCGGAAAAGAAAAGAGATATGGAAGTGAAAAAACCAACTTCACTTTTTACCCCTGATATGTTTCAATATTACGAAACAAATAGGAAGGAGAAGAAAACAATGCGAGGGTTATTCAGTCATTTGAGTATACTCGCGGGTAGGCGGGTAGGGTAGGATAATTTCGAGTTTCACCCGTTACCCTACCCATTTAACAGCGGGTAAAAAAATCTCTAACCGTCACCCTACCCGTCAGATGACGGGTAGGGTAGGATACGGTTAAATATGTGGCGGGTAGGGTAGAAATGACGGGTATGGGTAGGGTATGTGCACCCCTACTAGCAATTGAATATTTCTTCACAGTGTGGTCAAATTGTTGCATAATTGTCTAATCAATCTAAATACCCCATCAATTCTCAAACAGTACTAGCATATATATACTCTAGAGTATAACAAAATCTAGGGTTTTGAAATAATAAAAAGGAGTTTGAGTATAAGAAGCAAACCTGATGAAAGTCACCAGAGCCAGAACCAGCAGAACTACCAGAAGTATTGCTAACACGAACAGGAACTTGTTCCAGAATCCTTCTAAGCTTGATTTCAATATCCTCGTCTTCATCTTTTGGGTTTACTTTTTTGTACTTGACAATGTCGTTTCCAACATTCTAAGGAACCAAGGGAAGAGCTCGAAGAGAATGTTTAGGTCGCTCAGGTACTGTTACGATCTGTATATTTCCTTCCACTGATGGACCATCACCAGATGACATCTTTTCTCCCTCAATGACTGCATAAACATTTAAATTATCACTTTTTAACGAAACTTTTATCGTGTTTCGCTTCAAGAATATCATTCAATCAACTGAAAAAAATTCAACACACACATAGGCTAACCAAGCAAAATCTTATGTAATCCATAACTAACATACTACAAATATTTAAACAAAACAACCATAAAAGAGTTTGCGGTTAGGCATACAATCCCTCGATTCACCTAATTGCCTACAATGTAATCCTGCTTTCAAAGCAAATAATAAGAACCCACGTGCCAAAAAAATAGAACTACAGAAAAGTCAGCCATGGAAATGATGAAAGATAGATATGAATAATATACCACGATCGAAACACATAACATAATTCAAAGGCCGTTAAAAACATTAATCCATTTTTTTTTGATCAATAGTCCAATCTTGCAGAGCATTGTAGTTGCAGGAAATCCCACACTACACCCCTTACTCAGTTTTGCTTAACTAATCCATTGAAAGATGTGTGATCAAGAATATTTATTAATTGATTCCATGAAATGTTTACACAGTACAATAGGATTACACTTGGAAATTAAAGCGCTCTTAAGCTTTCTCTCTCCTAATGACTTGCTTCACAATTCAAAAAGATCTCCCCCCTCAACAGACTCATTTAGCCCTTTATATAGGGTAATACATAGTGGATGATGACTAAGCTATCCTTTATTTTTTGGGAATGTCTCGCGAAGTGTCGCAAGTGCACGAATATTCATTCTCGCGACACTTCTTAACCCTCGCCAGGTTTCATGTCTTCCAATTGTTTTGTTTGTCGTTATTCATCGCGTCGTTTATTTTAGCTCCCTGCGACTCCCTCGTTACACCGTCGTTTATTAATCCCGCGAACCTTGTCCGTTGCGATATTATGATCCTACATCTTGCCTCTTTTTCCTTGAATATTGCTTGAAGAGCGATTTGAAGGAAAAATTCATTGTTGTAATAATCCTTGGTTTCAATCGGTGAAGGAACAAGCGAAAGAATATTTTTCTTGAAAAGTACGTACTTGCCTCTATTCTTTTAGCGAAGTTCCGAAGCTTCTTTGTAGTATATATATGAAGTTCCGTCTCCTGTCTCTCCTTACATCTCCTCTGCGAGGGAGAGAATGTCATGAGAATCAATATTTTGATTTGCCGCAACTACTTATCTTTATCTTTTTCGACTCCGTACTATTACACAGATTTTGACTATTAAAGTCTTTTCTTGACACGTCTCTTCCACCCGTTTATTCTCGTCCGTTCGTGTCTCTTCTCGCATTAAATGCCCTCGTTTTCCTCAAAGAATCTTTTTTGATTTTTCTATATATAGCTTTCTTTTCCTCCTCTTTTCTTCCTTTAGTTTCTCTCTGCAACTTTTCTTGACTTTCTCCTTCCGCAATTTGCGCTCCTGCTACTGTAACTCTTTTCTTCATCCCTTCTAACGCTGATCCTAATCTCCAACCTCCCATCCATTCCCATACTGATAATGGATTTCATTAGTCGTGCATATAAATCTTCTTTTGATGAAGTTCAACAGAAGTTGCTCGAGAAGGGTTTTACTCTATCAACCATTCCCCGATCAAGAATCTTCATCTATTCTTCTGCAAAGTTGTTTTCGATCATCAATGTGATGATCAAAAAATTATAGTCTCGCTAGGTCAGCTTCTGCAGGACTTCCCATTCCCTTATACAATCTGAGATGCCTTTATTTTATGAAATCTTGGCCCATGAAAAATTCTCTCCGCCGTTTATCAATTAAGGGCGATTGCATTTGCCTAATGCTTGAGTTCGCGAACCATGGTGCCGGCAAAGGATCTTTATACCCTAATACCGTTAGACACCCCGATTTCGCAAACTTGGAAATAGTTGCCGAGAAATACACTTGTAGAGAACTTTTTTTGAAAATTATTCAAAGTGATAAAGATGAGGAATGCGAAATCACCAGGGCATTGCTGAAAAAGAAGGATAATGTCCTGAGGATAAATTACTCATGCAAGATATTGACCGGCACCGGGCAATAATACTACTCCTCGCCACTCCAAGGATGAGAAGTGGTGGGTTGTACCCTTGATTTTAAATGGCCCTTACATCGCGGGCTCGCATATTCTTCTGCGAATCTCGCAGGATATCATCCTTGGGAATTCAAATGGCACGATAAGGCAAAAGAGGTATGTTTTCCACTTCAAATCTTGCCTTCGCAACTTTCTTTTTATATTTGCTGAGTTTGTAGAATTTTGGATCGCCAAATTGAGAAGAAGCTACAAGGATAATCCGTTGGAGAGTACTCGACGATACTTCGATCGTTCACACGGGTGAAGTAAGAAACATTTCCTTTGTTATTTGAAACAATATTGTTGCCTCTGTTTCTTATCTTTAACCGTATGCGAAGGTTGGAGTTGAAGAAGTTTATGCGCAAGATTAAAAAAGAAAGGGTAAAACCGTCGTTCGCAAAGATAAATCTTCCTCGCTCCATTAACTAAGAAGCGAAAGACTCAGTCTTCTTCTCGCCTTAGCTTAAGCTCCGAATCTTCTGATGAGGATAACCATGATTCGAATCCCTCTCTCGCTAAAGAGATTCCATTGGCCGGTTCTCCTATGGATCGGTTATCTAGCATCTTCTCGGACTCTTTCCAAGGAATGGGGAGATGCTCCCCTAGCTTCCCTTTGGGGCTCTCGCAAATGTGTGTAATCTTTGCTTTACTAGAGGGCAATAATTCTTTCAATGGAGCTCTAGAATTGTGTCTCCTGACTTCTTGAACGCACTTGGGTCTTTGGTATGCATGCAGTCATATTTCCCTGTTAATTTTAAATTTTTAAATATATATGTATTAACGGTTTTTCTATCTTCTTTCATAGGCTGGAAAAACTTCTTTTGTAGTTGCCTCGGATCTCGAGAGAAGACGAATAATCTTGAAAAGAGAAATTTACAATTGAACAAGAAGACCCAAGAGCCGGAAGTTGAAGCGCGTCATCTCGCGATAAGATTCAAAAATTAGAAGCCGATCCGGACTCCCAAAAGGAGAGAGTAATCACTCTTCGTAATTCAAATCAGCAACTTTATGGTATAATAATTTTCAATTCTCAAATCCTTTTCATGCTATCTTTTATTTTTCTTTGTCCGACTATTATTCTCGGCAGACGTATATAATCTCTCCGAAGAATCTATTCTTCTCCATTCATTTCCAGAGCCTATGAATGATGATGTCCTTCTTACTCACCTCAATCAATCTCTAAGTAGTTTCTCAAATAAAACTAACCTCCTTTCATTAAAGGATCTTCAATCCAAATATCATCTCTTAGAGATCGAACACGGATCTAGTTCAAATTTAACTAATCGCTTTAAACGAATGTACCTTGATTCCGAGAAGAAAATCAAGACTTTAAGGAAGAAAATTAGTGATCTCATAGATGAGAACGGTCGCATTACTAACGAGAGGTGCACGGGCGTTAGCGGAATTCCACAAATCTCTTCTTGGTGTGCAAGTTGAACGAGATGAACTCCTTCGTGAATACCATACTTAAGCAAATGAGAAGAGCAAGTTCGTTCTCTTCTTGTTATTAATAGTGATGATGAATTCGCCTGGGCTGCGAAAGTTTTAGATAATGCCGGGGAATAACCTAGGTGTTGATGTTAGTCTTCATGCCGAGCATACTTCCTTGATTAAAGATATGATATCCGATAGAGAAGGTTACTTATTATACCTTATATCGCTTCTTACTTCGTAGTATTGCTTGTAAATTATTAACTTGTTGTTACTTATTTGTAGAATCCGAGAAGAGACTTCAAGTTAGAATTAGAGAGCTTGAATCGAAAAAGAACAGCTCGCCCAGAATTTTCCAAACGAGAATTGAAGAACTTGAAACCGAAAAGAAACGGCTCGAAAGAGTCTCTCCCTTCGCGAGAGTAAATATTTCAAGTTGAGGAAACAGTTTCTAACGACAGTGGCGAATTTTAATAATGATGTCGTTCGTTTTCGCAATGGAGCCATGGAGTATGTTTGTAAAGACCACAATATTCCTCTGCATTTATATCCTCGGCTTTCTCAAAAGGTTCCCGAGACCCTTTTGTCTCGGACGTTTTCGATAGTGAGGCTAGCGAAGAAAATTCGGCGATGAGAATAATAGGACTGAAGAATCGGATGAAGGAGAAGAATCACCAAAGAGATAATTCTTTTTGTTTTCTTTACGCCTCTAATATCTCGTACATTTACGTATCTCTTTATTATAGTGTACTTCTTGGATTGTCCCCCCCTAAATTCAATCTTCACTCCCCTTTTTTGGTAGTTCTTCTTTGTAATATAATTGGCTAACATTATTGATGTATAACTCTTGCATCAGAAGATGAATAACAATATTCCATTTTTTCCATTCCCATACTTGCCTCTGTTATTTATCTTCAGATGGAAGATTTTAGTTGTCATCATGTATTTGGTTGGATAATAATTTTGTTGTTATTGAAATGTATCGTTGCGACGAGATCGCGGGTATCTTCATAAATCAAGAATCCTACTTGTCTCGTCTGATCGTTTCGGTAGTCTTTATTTTATCTCTTCTTGTTGCGACAAGGTCGCAGGCTGCCTTTACATTTTCAAGCAAGGGCCCATTGACCTTGCCTTATCATTTTTGTGTGGTCTTCCAAGTTAGACCTCCCTAATTAGAGGTCTTCCCCTGCCACCTTTCATTGCGACAGAATCGCAGGACGTCTTTACACTTGCATGTAAAGACCCATTGATCTTGCCTTATCATTTTCCAAGTATTTTTGCCTCTGCAGGATGTTTTAGTTGCGACAATATGACAGGTCTAGATATCCTTGCGAACATAAAGCCCCATGACATTGCCGTCTTGCGACGAAATCGCGCGGGACGTCCGTATACTTGTCGTGTAAAGACCCATTGATCTCGCCTTACCCTCGCGTTAGTATTATTGCCTCTGCAGGATCATTGCACAAATATGACAAGCCTAAATTCTCTTGCGAAAACATAGCCTTATGACATTTGCGTCATTTTGACACTCCCTCTAATGGAGAGCGTCGCCCTTATCATCTCCCTGGTTGCCCCTTCAAGGAGGCGAAACATCGGCCATACAAGACTAGCTCCTCCCATCCGGTCTTAACAACAACCAGTTGTTTTCGCAGCCTCTTATCCCTTATACCTATAGGGTTTATGGTTACAAGACTGCACCCTAAGTGGAGTTTTCTTCGGGCGAGTGCAACATATGCCAAGACTTGCCAAGAATGGCCAGGGTAGGTTCATCCATCCCGGGCACTCTGGCTCAACCGTGTACCTCGGCGCCTTGAGCATACACTGACTCCTAGGAAGAGACCCTCGGTCGCCCAACCAGGGTATAACCTTATATATATAGTTGGGAATCCAAGGTACCTCTTCGGATAGGCTTTCATGGGCCCCAAATTTTCATGACTCGGGCTTCGGGAGCGGTGTAACCTTCCCCCGAGCCATGTCGAGAGATACCCCCTTATATGACGCACTTTAGGTCTTACATTTGCCTCTTACGAAATGTTATTCGTGAACTAGGGTGTACGCCATAAAGGTTCGTCCCATTCTTTTACTCATTCATCTTTGTTAAGTCATTCAATCATTCATGTTTCATTATTTGCCGATATTTGTTTACGAAGTATTCGCAAAATTCCATTTCATTTGTTGTATTTTCATTTTTCTTTCTTAACCGAATTCTCATATACTCTTGGTCATGAGATTTCTCGACATCATTACTTCAATTGCTACTTTTTCTCCTGTTTTTGTTGATTATTCATTTCTTATGCCTTTTGTTCTTCATATCCTTCGCTTCTTTATTATCATAATATTCTACTGTCTCTAGGCATTCACCTCGCGAGGTATGTTCGATCCTTACTTCTATAGCATCCACCATCAGTTTTCCTTTCTCCGCTCATCTCTCACATGTTGCTTCCAACCCTTTCTTTTGGCATTTCTTTCTTCGCAGCTTTCTACATCAACCTCGTGACATTGTTGCGACTCCTTCCAATCTCCCTGTATAATACCAATGCCGTTTGGATGTGGAAATTTTATACATGGTGGTATGTTGATGCGACCCCCAAGATTTCATGAAGCCATGGCCTCCCAATCAGCGCATTATATGGAGATTCCACGTCAACCACACGGGAATAAAACATCATCTGATAATCCTTGAAGAGGTATTCTCATGTGAACCTCTCCCTTTGGCTTGTTTGCAGTGCCATTAAAGCCATATATCTTGTATGTCGAGGGGATCAAATCCTCATCCTTTCCTCCCATCGTCTTGTAAGTATGGTAAAAAAGAATATTTACCGAACTTCCGGTATCGATTAGGATTCGGTTGATCGCCCAGCAATCTTCTGCTTCATCATCTTCTCCATCAACTGGTTTTGGGTTAATCTCTAGTTTCACAACCAACGGGCTATCATGTGTTTCTCTTCCTTTGGCACTTCATCTGCAGAGAAAGAAATAGTCTTCAGCTGCCACTTTTCTAACTGCGTCGTTCTCGCCAGACTCATTATTTCTTTATCATTATCATCTCTCGCAAAGACTCTACTGAGCACGCTGTCATGAAAATCTTCGATTGTGCGATAGGAGTGGACGATAGAGTTGCGATTCAAATTTTTAGCTTTTGTTCCAACTTCTATCACAAATGTTTCCTTTCCTTTCGCCGACACTCTGTTTCGTGCATCTCTGGTGGTGGTGGTAATGTCGGCCTTTTTCTTCTCCCTTTAGAAAGTGATTCAGCTTCCCCGATCAATCATCCGAGAATAATTCTCTTTATGTTTCTACAATCGTTTGTTTGATGCCCATGGAAGCGATGGTAAGAGCAAAACTCATGACTTCTATCGCCGGTGGTGGTTCCATTCCCACGTTCCAAGGTGCTTGGTACATCTTCCATTACAAGTATAGCTTCCCGGATCTTTTCCACACTAGCATTCGGTGGAGGCATCTTAATCTCTTCCCATACTATTCTCGCGACTTCTCTCGCCTTGCATGATTATTTTGCCTTCGTCCACCGTAAGTTTCTTGTACATGATCTAGCCTCTGAATCTTATTATTGTCATTACGGTTGTAGTAGTTCCTTTCTCGTTCAAACTCTTCTTGGTCGTGGCTTCCCATGGCTACTATCTTCCGCCGTCCCTCATTGACCCTCTTTGCGTCTTCGTCCTTGCGAAGTGCTCGCCACCGTATTTATGAATTGAGGCAACAAGCTTGCGTTCGCAGACATTCGAGCTTGTGTTCGCGACTGGATAAGAATTCATTTCATTCTGTCTTTCTTCTAAGGCAATATATTCTTCCTGTAACTCTCGCACTTCTGCCATCGTGATTGTATTTTTGATTCTAAAAATTTGAATGTATAACAAGTTAGTCGCGAAGAGAGCATTTACAAATGAGAGGATGAGATATCTTTCCTCAACCCGTCCCCGCCATTTCGCTACACATGGTTCTCCATCTTATTGTCAACTGCCTTAAGCTCTCGCCAACCCTTTGTTTCAACCCGAATACATCTTCAATACCTGGTCGTGAAGAGTTGTTACTTATGTATGCTCCCAGGAATGTGGCTTGTAAATGGTTAAACGATGTGATTGTGTTCCTTGGCAGACCTTCAAACCATTTTAGTGCTTCTCCTATTAGGCTTGATGCGAAATATTTGCACAAAGATATAGCATCATGATTCTCCCACTTTGCAACATACATCTCATATAAGCCTTGATATGTTGTACCGCACAGTTGTTCCATCAAAGATGTTGGTTAATGCGGGTAGATTGCACTTAGGAGGTATTCCTCCCATCGTACTTCTAGCGTGAAGGGATTCTTAGCCTTCCGCGATGGCTTCGTCCAATTGTTTCCTTCCTCCTTCCCTTCTATTGTTCAAGTAATCCTCTCATTTCAGCCAGTTCTCTTAAGATTTGTTCATTTGCCTCAGAATTTGATTCTACTGGTCTTTCTACGCTCGTGCCTGTTTTGACCTTCTTGCTCGTTATTTTCTTCTCTCCTTTCCCTGCGACGCTCTTCTTCGTTTCTTTCTTCAATTCGCACGCCATTATATCGGTTGTTCTCTCTTCTTGGCTATCTCTCAGCTCTCATCTGCACCCTCTCATATTCTTCATTAATATTTCTATTGGTACGATTTTGTTCCCTCCTTCTTTCCGGTTGTCATGGTTATTACGCTCGGATTGCCTCTTCCATCTCTTGATTTTCCATTTCTGCTCTTATCCTTTCTCTCTCGCGAGCTAGCCGTGCTTGTTCAATGTAGTGCCTCTCAATGTCATCCTCAATCTCTCGGTTTCTTCTCAATTCTTCTCTCCCGTGCAAGATTATTCTTCCTTCAGCAGCTGGGTCATTCGGCCCTTGGAGTTGCATGTTTCCTTGATTTTCCCTATTCCGCTCATCTCGAAGATTTTCGGGCTGAGGAATATAACGATCTTCCATTTCCCCTCTTCTCTCGCCATGCTCTGTGCTTGGATTTTGTGTTTCTTGTTGGTTTTCTTCTTCGGTACTTTCTGTTGGTAAAACTCTCCTTCTTTCTTCCCTAATCGATCTTGAACTTGATATCACACTACTTCTTGATCTCCTATTTTGCAATCTCATATTTTCCATCCTCAATTCATGATTCTGTCTTGTCAAGTTGGCTCGTTCCTCTCGCCTCTAGTCGTCTCTCTTCATGTATTGTTTGTCTCAATCTTTCTAACGCCGCGATTTCTTCGTTTTCGGATTCATTTCTCCATTCATTCCTTGCTCTCCTCCTCCTTGTCCATTGTTCACCATCTGCTGCTCCTCTTCCCTCTCGTCTTCGTAATCGAGACCTCCAAGTATGTACACTTACTCTATCATAATCCACAAACCGCGTTTGCTCTTTGGGGAGATCGGTGGCTGATTTTGATTTTCTCTATCATTTCTCATATTCATCCTTGACGATTCTCCTGTTTCATTCCTCCTTTCTCCAGCAAGTCTCCCACTTCTTCTTACAATCGTTGGTTTCCCTTGTACGTTTCTTCTTCTAGCCATTTTTCTTTTTCAATGAATTCTTGAGTATCTCTCCAAACCTTTTCTCCGTTAATCCAAATTCTTTCCAATTTCTACGTCAATCTCTGCTCAGTCCCTGTTTCTAGCGCATATGTAGTTGCAGGAAATCCCACACTACACCCCTTACTCAGTTTTGCTTAACTAATCCATTGAAAGATGTGTGATCAAGAATATTTATTAATTGATTCCATGAAATGTTTACACAGTACAATAGGATTACACTTGGAAATTAAAGCGCTCTTAAGCTTTCTCTCTCCTAATGACTTGCTTCACAATTCAAAAAGATCTCCCCCCTCAACAGACTCATTTAGCCCTTTATATAGGGTAATACATAGTGGATGACAGCTAAGCTATCCTTTATTTTCGGGAATGTCTCGCGAAGTGTCGCAAGTGCACGAATATTCATTCTCGCGACACTTCTTAACCCTCGCTAGGTTTCATGTCTTCCAATTGTTTTGTTTGTCGTTATTCATCGCGTCGTTTATTTTAGCTCCCTGCGACTCCCTCGCTACACCGTCGTTTATTAATCCCGCGAACCTTGTCCGTTGCGATATTATGATCCTACAAGCATAGAAGTTGCCAAGTTTATCAAACACCTTGTGGCAGATAACAGAAACACCTAAGTTGCATTACCAGCAAATAAGCTACTTGTAGCAATAAGTATACCATCCGAAAGGTTTTCATAGCAGAGTGCATTGTTCTAAACTGAATTCTATATCTGAACCCCAAAATCATAAACCCCTCAGTTTCATAACTGCTGAGTATACCAGTAGGTATTTCTCAAAAACATGAATGATCAATACACAAGATAAATCAAAATTAAAACACAAGGTTAACCTAAGTAGAAAATAATTTAGGGCATATTGGTTCTATGATAAAATTGAAACTCTAATTACAAAATTTGAAAGACAGTAAAAAGGTAAAGGAAAATCTACATACATGTTTCTTCTTCTTCTTCGATGTTAATATAAAGGAATACCACTAATTTCCCGCCCAAGATTCACTAATCAGGGGAGGGCACTGCGAGTACGAGAAGAACAACTCTGAGAGAGATTGGGAAAAGAACACATACCAGATTTCTAGCGCTTCCCCTATCAAGGCCTATAAATATACAAGAAATATTTTGGGCTGGCGTTTTGACATGGAAACCTGTCTGTTCTTAGTAACCGGCAATAACTTGTTATCTTAGCTCTTTTTTTAGTGTATACTACAATGCTAGTATATGCATGTACTAATTCCTTTCTAATGCTACATTAAACACATACTCTATTTTACGCATATAAATAGAGATTTTCCACAATGGGGGAAAATTATTTCTAGCCCAATTATATATTTTTTTTTGTAGGAATTACTATTTAATCCAGTTTTTCATGACCTAGTTAATGGCTAGTCCACCCGTGAAAAATATTTACTCGCTAGTCTAAAAACATGTTTTTGGACTAGATTATTTACTCGCTAGTCCAAAAACTTTGTGGAAATTATAAAGTGTGTTTTCTAAATGCCTAAAACACCCTTCCAGATCTAATTAGTATCAACACATGTAAATGTTACTAGTAGACTACGTACTAGTAGTATCAATATGGTGATACTACATATTAATATGTACTGTACTAGTAGTAACAAAAATATGTTACTAGTAAATTAGGTAACAACTTTACTATACTAGTAGTAACATATGTACTCTAGTTTACTAGTATACTAGTAGTAAAGTACACTAGTTTACTAGTATTAATATGTAGTAACATATGTTACTACTACTAGTAACATATGTAGCATAACATAACATAACATAACCGTATTAATATGTAGTATCATATGTAGTATAACATAACATAACAGTATTAATATAGTATCAATAGCATAAAAAAATATTGCCTTTGTCTTATGATAAGGCAAAGGACGGATGAGATTGGTCGTTTGAATCAAAGGACGGATGAGATTAGCTGGTGGCTTATCATAGGCCAAAGGACGGATGAGATTAGCTTGAAATGAACTTGATGTTTTTGGACGGTTTAGATTATGCCTCGGCCCATCTATAACGAATGCAGACCCATGCTCACCTTTTCTTTCCTAATATGGTCAGTTCCACCAATCTAAATTAAATTCCTAATTCAACTTTATCATACGACTTGAAAGCCAGGTTCTTTTTTTTTCTCAAATTCAAATTTATTATTGAGGCCAGCAGGTAAAACAGATTCCTAGATTTTCTCTAACTTTCCTAAGTAAATTCTTTCCTTATGTGAATTTGAATCCTAAGTTAAAATAACACTGAACGATATTTATATATCAATCTCAATACGTCAAAACTACAGTTTGTTCTCTGCCAAAACCAAAGCTGGGCAATACCAAATTCTCTGTCAAACAGTTTGTTTCCAGGGTAGAAGTTGAGTAATGGAACCTAATCGATCACCATTTGTTGTTATAGGCCTTCCAACAACACTTCTTCCAACTGAAAATTTTTGTGGCGAGGGTGCTGAAATTCATGTAATATCAATTATTAGTCGATTTATAATTGTATCATGCTTACTAATGAGTAACGTAAATCTATTAAAACTTAAAATAACAAAACTACTTTGATTTCTTGCAGGAAACAAATAAATTGAATCAACCACCAGAAAGGGATCCGGGGACGGTACAATTCTAATTCATACCTACAATACTCTTATGTTAGCATGCAAGAAAGCTTAACAAGTAATTTGTCTTTTAAAAAAAAAATCAGGAAGCGCGATCTTTGGCTCAAAAAAAAAACGTCGTCAAAGAAAACAGGATTTAAAGGAACATGAATTAAGGAAACAACCTCCAAAAAGGGAGTCGTCCATGGTAAAATTCTAATTCAAAATTCTATAATACTATTGAAGAAATAACATGCAACTATGGAAGAAATAACATGCAGCTAGACCATTAAGCAATTTAATGTTTAAAATTTCATGCAGGCACGATCCTTGGCTCAGAAAAGACGTCAACAAAGAGAACATGAACTAAAAAACATGCAGATTCAACAAACACATTGTGTAAGGGAACAACAATTAAAATATAAACAAATTCAAGAAAATAATACTCTCCATCAGCTAGGTGTTTAGAGACAACGCCAACAAGTAGATAACAAAGCACAATGCATAGCGCAAAAAACAAGTAACGAGATAGAAAAACAGGAAAAGCTACGTCAGCAAGGTCAAGAACAATTAATAAAAGAAGGTAAATAGTTATGTGATGATGCTGCTGAACAAGGATGCAGTCAAGAGGAACACAATCAATTTGTGCTTCAAAGAACTCATGTAATATTAAATTTTTGATTTTATTTCATGCCGACTCAACAAATAATGTGAACCTATTTATTTAAAATTATAATAACACGGTTACTATGATTTACAGGAAAGAAAGAAATTGTCACAACAAGAACGTCGCAGACAAGAATTGAATCAACCACCAAAAAAGGAGCCATCAACAGTACAATTCTAATCCACAATTCTAATATTTTATGTAAACAGAATGACATGCAAGTAATTTGTCTTTTAAAAAATTTCAGGAAGCGCGATCCTTGGCTCAAAAAAAACGTCGTCAAATAGAACGAAAGTTAAAGGAACATGAATTAAAGAAACAACCTCCAAAAAGGGAGCCGTCCACGGTAAAATTCTAATTTAGAACTCTGTATTTTGTTGAAGAAATAACACGCAGCTAGACCACTTAAATCAATAGTATAAAAAAACATCCTTTGGCTTATAATAAGCAATTTAATGTTTCGATTTCATACATGCACGATCCTTAGCTAAAAAAAAAACGTCATACAAGAGAACGAGAACTAACTAATATGCATATTCAACAAACACATTGTGAACGGGAGCAGCTAAAGGATAAACAAACGAAACAAGGAAAGAACACTCTCCTTCAGCCAGGTTTTCAAATAAAATGCCAACAAGCAGATAACCAAGCAAGATGCTTAACGCAAAAAACCCGTAGGGAAAGAGAAAACAGGAAAAACTCCGTCAAGAACAGGCAATGCAAGGTCAAGAACAATTACCAAAAAGAAAGGAGGATGGAATACAGTTTCAGGTAAGATGATAAATGTAATGACAACTATTTTATGTGAAGATTAATTCACGACTTTTGTGGATTTAAGAAAGGTCTTTTTAATTGCAGGATACTAGCTGCAGAAAAAAAAGGAAAACTGTTCACTCACCTGTGATGGAGAAAGAGCCAACAAATCAAGAACTTTATGCTGCCTACGAGGATCAAGTATGTCCCTGTGCCAAAATACATATCTACCATCAGTTTGAAACCTTTATATTTTTTTCATCATAAGGTTTGGAAAATAATTTTCTTACTTTTCGCATATTGCAGATGAATACACCAGTTATGGGAAGTAATATGCAAACAGGTTCACTTCGTGCGCCATCCACTGCAGATGAAAATGAGATGTAATGTACTAAAACCTAAAACTACCATTGTATATAAAATCTATTCAACTGTTATTTTAATAATGTGCGCCAAATTTTATTTTTAACAGGTCAATTCCTGCTCCAGACATATGTTCTGATGAGTACATTGATTATGAATACTCTTCAGATGATAATGCTGACAATGAATACAAAAATACACCCGGAGTTATTAGAAATGTACCTGCTGTTAATTTTAACAATCTCGGAAGAAACTATCTTGGAAAGATGAACGTTCCCTGTCCATTTTGTGGTGCGCTGCATTGGATTGACGAGAAAACATCGAATTCATCGTTTAAGAACCCCGAGTTTTGTAAATGCTGTCACAAAGGAAAAGTTAATCTGCCAGCACTACGCACACCTCCTGAACCATTAAGAGAATTATTTGAAGGTGATGACGATAATTCAAAAACATTTCGGTAAAATATCAGAAGCTTAAATGCTGCTAACGCATTTACAAGTCTTGGATGCAAATACGATACTAGGATATCAAAGGGAGGAGGTCCTCCATGTTTTTCAATACATGGTGAACTACGACATAACAGTGGATCTTTGATACCTAAAGAAGGAGAGGATGTGATTTACTCGCAATTATGGATATATGATCCATCTCATGCATTGGCTATACGGTAAAAAAGAAATCCAAACCTAAGTAGAGAAGTTCTTAAAATTATTCAGGATACACTATCAGAGCACAATATTTTCATCACGAATGTAGGATCAGAATATCGCGACATCAATACTTCGCGGGATTAATAAATACTTCGCAGAGTATGCGTCATTGCGAGGGTATCGCAGAAGAGTAAAATAAATGACGCAATGAATGACGACAGCCAAAACATGAGAAAAGTGTGAAGATCTAGCGAAGTTTAGGAGAGTTGCGAGATTGTATACTTGTACACTTGCGATATTTCGCAAGTCGTTTCCGAAAATAAAGGACAGCTTAGCTGTCATCCATTGTATACTACCCTATATAAAGAGTCGAATAAGTCAATTGTAGGGGGGGATTCTTTTCAGAGTGTTAGACAAGTCATTAGGAGAGAGAAAGTTGGTGATTGTAATTTCTTTAACTCTTTTCTATCTTATCTTGTTAACCTTCAAGGAAATAATCAATAAAATCATTGTTATTCATCTTAAAAATGTCTTAGTTGTGTGGATTATTGTGAGGGTGTAGTGTAGGATTTCCTGCAACTACATATTGGCGCTAGAAAGGGCTATTTGAGTAAGGATACACATGGTGATTTGAAAGAATTTGGAGTAGTAGAGAAGAAATTTGATACAATTTTCAACAGTTTACCAAAATTAAGAAATGGTTAGAAGGAGAAATGCATCTGAGCAACCAACAACTGTTAGGAGAAGTAGGAGACTTGCCGGACAAGAGAGAAATGAAATGGGAGAATCCTCAAGAAGGATCATAAGGAATGATGAAGAAAATCAAATTCAATCACCAATTCAACCAGTGGCGGATAGAACTGTGGATTATGATAGATTAAGCGTGCATACTTGGAGATCAGACTCTGTGGACGAAGGGGAAAAAGAACAACAATTGGTAAACAATGGACAAGAGGGGAGAGACCGAGAGGGGAATGGAGAAATAATTCATGGGAATGAAGAGATCGCAGCATTAGAGGCGTTGAGGCAAACAATACATGAAGAGAGACGATTAGAGGCAGAGGAACGTGCAAACTTGACAAGACAGAATTATGAGCTGAGGATGGAAAACATGAGATTACAAAACAGAAGGTCGAGATGCACTACAAGGTCAAGCTCAAGATCGGTTAGAGAGGAAAGAAGGATAAATTTACCTACAGAAGCTGTTGATGAAGAAAACCAAGGAGAAGCTCAAAATCCAGGCAGGGAACATTGCGAGAGAGGAGAAATGATGGAAGATCGTTATATTCCACGTCCCGAGACTCTTCAAAATGGGCAGAATGATGAAAATCAAGGAAATAGGCAGCGTCAGAGGCAAAATGATCCAGTTGATGAAGAAAATCAAGAAGAAGGAAGAAGAATATTGCATGGGAGAGAAGCACAGAGGAGGCAAAAAGAGATTGAGGATGACATTGAAAGAAATTATGTTGAACAAGCACGTCTAGCTCGCGAGAGAGAAATATTGAGAGCATAAATGGAAGAACAAGAGTTAGAAGAGGCAATTCACCAGAAAAATCATGATAATCGAGAAAGAAGGCGAGAACAAAATCGCAACAATGATAATATTAATGAAGAATATGAAAGAGCACAAAGGAGAGCTGATAGGCACCAAAGAAGAGAAATCGATAGATATAATGGTGTGCGAATTCGCGAAAGAAATGAGGGAGAAGATCGCAGAGAAATACGGGAAGAGAATGATGAACAAGAAAGTCAAAATAGACATGAACGCAGGCGAAGAGAAGCGGAACTAAAAAGACCAGTAGATTCAAATTTTGATGTAAATGAGCAAATTTTGAGAGAACTGGCAGAAATGAGAGGAATGATGAACAGTAAAAGGGGAGGAGGAAAAAGACAGTTGGACGAAGTAATAGAAGAAGCTGCGAAAACTCCGTTCACACAAGAGATACAATTAAGAGGAATACCACCGAAGTGCAATTTACCGACATTAACCAGTATTTTCGATGGAACAACTTGTGCGATAAAGCATATCAAAGCTTATATGAGATGTATGCTACAATGGGAGAATCATGATGCTATATTGTGCAAATATTTTGCATCAAGTCTGACAGGAGAAGCTTTGAAATGGTTTGAAGGGCTACCGAAAAAATACAATAACATCTTTCAATCACTTATAGGCTATATTTTTAGGGGCATATATAAGTAATAATTCCTCGCGACCAGGTATTGAAGATGTATTTGGGTTAAAACAAAGGGTTGGTGAAAGTTTGAAGCATCTAACCGTGATATGGAAGACAATATGTAGCGAAATGGCTGGCCGGGTGGAGGAGAGATATCCCATCTTATCATTCATTAATGCTATGTTCGTGACAAATCTATTGTATATTCAAATTTTTAGAGTCAAGAATACAATCACCATGAATGAGTTGCGAGAGCTTCAGGAGGAGTATATTGCTCTAGAGGAAAAGCAAAATGAGATGGAATCATATCCTGTCGCGAATACAAATACAGGAGCTGCGAATGCAAGTTTGTTACCCAAATTGATAAATACTGTGGCGAGTACCTCGCAAGGACAACAAGGAGTAAGGATACCAAATGATGGTCAGCAAAAATTGGTAGCTATGGGGAGTCGAGATCAGGAAGAATTTGAAAGAGAAAGGAATTTCTACAACCGTGGCGGAAATAATAAAATTCAAAGGCTTGATCAACCGCAAGAAAACTATGGAGGACAGAGGCATAATCCACAAGAGACTTATGGAGGCCAGAGGCAGAATTATCATAGAGGACATCGAGGTCATAGAGTCGTATGAGAAGAAATCAAGATGCCACCACTAAACGCTAGTGTGGAGAAGATATGGGAAGCTATAATCCTGATGGAGAACATACCTGCACCATGAAACATGGGGAATGAACCACCTCCAGGTGACAGAAGTCATGAATTCTGTTCCTATCACCATTTTCATGGACACTTAACGAATGATTGTAGGAATATAAAAAGAATCATCCTCAGAATGATAGATCAAGGGAAGCTAAACCAATTCTTAAAATGTGAAGAGAAGACTCAACCATTACCGACACCTCCAGAAAATCACAGAGTAAATACGACAAAAGGGAAAGAGACATTTGTAGTAGAAGTTGGAACGAAGGCCAAAAACTTGTTCTGCAACTCTATCGTACATTCGTATAGGACAATTGAAGATTTTCATGATAGTGTTCTCGTAGAGTTTTCGCAAGAGATGTTGACAATAGAGAAGTAATGAATATCGCGAAGTCATCGCCACTCGAAAGAATGGCAAGCACGGATTATTTCTTTTACGCAGAAGAAGTACACGAAGGTGGCGAGTTGCATGATGAGTCCATTAGTGGTGAGATTAGAAATTAATCCAAAATCTGTTGATGATGAAAGTGATGGTGCGAGAAAATTCGTGGCAATAAATAGAATCTTAATTGATGGAAGCTCTCAGTAAACATCCTTTTTACCACACCTACAAGACTATGGGGGCAAAGATGAAGATTTGATACCTTCAACATATAAGATATATGGTTTTAATGGTACTGCTAATAAACCTAAAGGAGAAGCTCGCATGCGAATACCATTGAATGGATTATCAACTGAAATCTTGTTTTGCATAGTCGATGTGGAATCCCTTATAATGCATTAATTGGGCGACCCTGGTTACATGAGATCTTGGGTGTAGCATTAACTTACCACCAGTGCATCAAATTTCCACATCCCAGTGGTGTTTGAGTTATAAAAGGAGATTGGGCTGAGGGACAAAAATGCTATGAAGTCGATGTGGATTCTTGCGAGGAAAGGGATGTTCAACAGAAGAATTGGAAAAGGAATATCAAAGAAGAACAAAGAAGAGAAAAACTGATGGTGGACACAATAGAAGTGAGAAATGAAGATATTTTGCGAAATCAATGGTTGAAGACAATTAGAAATTGCGATGGTCTCGCAAAAGGGAAAGAAATATCTGGAAATTTGAATGAAAAAACAGAGAACAACGGGAGTAAGAAGTGCAAAAAAGTAAGTAATTGATTTTAGAAGTTGTAAAAAAAATAAAAATAATGATGAAGCAAATGAAGCAAATGTGATGATCGAAGAAGGAGTACGCGAGAATCTCGCGATTCATGAATGTAACGAAAGTTTGGTTAAATAATTACAGCAAGATCACAGCAAATGAAGCAAGATTATATGAAAATTTCACAAAGAAGACGAGAAGAAATAATCAAAAATCAATGAATGATTACAAGAATTGACAGAAATGAATGAGTGAGTGAATGGGACGAACCTTTATGGCGTACACGCTAGTTCGCGAATGATATTTCGTAAGAGGCAAATGTAAGACCTAAAGTGCGTCATATAAGGGGGTATCTCTTGACATGGCTCAGGGAAAAGGTTACACCGCCCCTGGAACCTGAGTCATGAAAATTTGGGGCCCATGAAAGCCTATCCGGGGGAGATACCTTGGATTTCCAACTATATATATAAGGTCAGTGTATGACCAAGGCGCCGAGGTACACGGTTGAGCCAAGAGTGCCTGGGGCATTTGAAGTGTCTCGGCCATTCTTGGCAAGTCTTGGCACATGCTGCACTCGGCCCGAAGAAAACTCCACTTAGGGTGCAATATCGTAACCATAAACCCTATAGGTATAAGGGATAAGAGGCTGCGAAAACAACTGGTTGTTGTTAAGACCGGATGGGAGGAGCTAGTCTTGTATGGCCGATGTACGCCTCCTTGAAAGGGCAACCAGGGAGATGATAAGGGCGGCACCCTCCATTAGGGAGCTGATAAGTGTCAAAAGACGCAAATGTCATGAGGCTCTATTTTCGCAAGAAAATTTAGGCTTGTCATATTTGTGCGATGATCCTGAAGAGGCAATAATACTAACGCGAGGGTAAGACGAGATCAATGGGTGTTTACATGCAAGTGTAAAGACGTCCTGCGATTTCGTCGCAAGACGTCAATGTCATGGGGCTTCAAGTTCGCGAGAATTTTTAGACCTGTCATATTGTCGCAACAAAAGCATCCTGCAGAGGCAATAATACTAAAGAAATGATAAGACAAGATCAATGGGTTGTTACATGAAAGTGTAACGACGTCCTGCGATTTTGTCGCAAGACGGCAATGTCATGGGGCTTTATGTTCGCAAGAATATTTAGGCCTGTCATATTGACGCAATATGAGGGGTGGAAAAATAAGACTTTTAACTAGGAAGGCAAAATAAGACCACACAAAAACAATGATAAGACAAGATCAATGGGTCATTACATGAAAATGTAAAGACGTCCTGCGATCTTGTCGCAATGATGAATTTCAACATAAATGAAGATAAGATAACACAAGAAATTGAGTAAGCAAATAAGCTTGCGAATACGACTATATTTCTTCATTTATTTGTGGAGAATTAGCAACAGCAGTTGCGAAACCAAGAAATATCATTACTTAAAGATTATCGACTTAATTTCTCTCATGTGAAAATAATAAACAGAGGCAAGTATGGGAATGATTAGAGTAAAAACTTGTATTTATTTTCATATGATAGATTTACAGTAAGAGATTACAAAAATGGAAGGTTAGAAGGATAAATGTACAAGTATCACAAGAAGAGAAAAAGGAAAATGGAGCAATCTTTCAATTTATTCTTCTCCTTCATCAGATTCTTTATCAGATTCCTCTTCTTCGCTTGCATCACTATCAGAGACATCTGAGGAAGGCATATTTTCAGGAATTTCATCGAGAAGACAAGGATATGAAGAAAGAGGAATGTTGTGGTCATTACAAACTATTTCAATAGTTTGATTGCGAAAACGGATAACATCATTATTGAAATTCGCCACAGTAGTTTGTAGTTGCTTCTTCAGCTTAGAATATTTGTCATTGCGAAGAGAGAAGTCTTTTGCAAGTTGTGCTTTCTCAGATTCAAGTTCCTTGATTCTAGTTTGAAACCTCTTCTCAGATTCTGCAAACAAATGACAATGAGTTAGCAGCTTAATAGCAGTTTCATAAAAAAGAGGCGGAAAAGTAATGAAGAACAGTAAACAACCTTCTTTGTCAGAAATCATATCTTTAACCAAGGAATTATGCTCAGCATGAAGACTGACGCTAACACCTAAGTTATTTCTGGCATTATCTAGAACCTTCGCAGCCCAAGCGAATTCATCATCATTATTTATGACAAGAAGTGAACGAATTTGATTTTCTCGCTCATTAAGTATGGCATTTTGGCGAAGAGATTCATCTCGTTCAATTTGGACTTCAAGAAGAGTTTTTTGGAATTTCGCTAATGCTTGTGCACCTTGATTAGCAATGCGATCCTTATCATCTATAAGGCTGCTAATTTTCTTCCTTAGAATATTATTATTCTCCTGGGAGCTAAGATATAAACGTTTAAATCGGTTGGCTAAACCTAAACTAGATCTATGTTCAATTTCTAAAAGATGAAATTTGGTTCGAAGTTCATTTAATGAGAGAGAATTAATCTTGCTTGAAGAAGTACTTAAAGATTCATTGAGATGAGCGAGAAGAGCATCATCATCCATAGGTTCAGGGAATGAATGGAGAAGGATGGCTTCGTCGGAAAGATTATAAATGTCTGCGAAAATGATAAGTCAGGCAAAGAAAAATAAATGACAAAGTAGAAATGAAGAAAAGAGAAGGGTGTTATACCATAAAGTTGCTGATTAGCACTTTGAAGAGTAGATATTTTGTCCTTCTGGGAAGAAGACTCAACTTCCAACTGTTGAATTTTATCATCCTTCTTGCGAGATGTCGCAACTTCAATTTCTAGTTCTTTGTTCTTCTCCTTAAGTTGAAGATTTTTCTTTTCAAGATTGTTGCGTCTTTTCTCGAGGTCTGAGGCAACAACAAAGGAAGCTCTCCCAGACTATAAAGGAAAGTAAAGAATTTGTTAAGATAAGGTTTATAATTGAAATCACAAAGAAATAAATAAATATGAACATACCAAGGCACTGAGCGCATTTAAGAAACTGGGGGTCATTGTTCGAGAAACTCCACGAAAAGAATCATTATCCACTAGCAGGGGGGCATCGCAAATATTTGCGAGAGCTTCACAAATAGCAGATAAACGATCATCTCCCAATCCTTGCATAGAATCAGAGAAGACACTAGACAATTGCGCCATAGCAGATTCGACCGAATGATTCTCCTTTGCAAAAGAAGTATCAACCTCATTTTCATCTTCATCAGAATTTTGCTTTGGTTTGGGAATTAGAATGAGAAGAGGGATGGATTTTCTGTTTTTAGAAGATGGAGCAGAAGATTTATCCTTGCGAAGAGTGATTTTATTCTTGCCTTTAGCCTTCGCAGCCTTTAGGGAATGTCAATTTCTTCAACGCCAACCTTCGCACACGAATGAAGATAAGAAACAGAGGCAACAATATTGTTAAAAATAATAAGGGAAAATATTTCTTACTTGATCCGTGATTGAACGAAGTATCGCCAGAGTACTCGCTTTTGGATTTCTTTTGTAGCTCTTTCTTAATTTGATGATCTGAAAAAATCGCAAGATTATATATAAAAAGGAGTGAAGATTGTAAAATAAGTAAAAATTAGGAAGTATACCTCTTTTGCCTTTTCGGGCCAATTAAATACCCAAGGCTGATAATTTGCGAGATTCGCAGGGAGTATATTGGAACCAGAAATGTAAGGTCCGCTAAAAAATAGTGGAAAGACAGACCACCTCTCATCTTTAGAGTATCGAGGAACGTTGTTCTTGCCAGAATGCCAGTCAATATCTAGCATGAGTATCTTATCGTCGGGAACGTTCTCTTTTCTTTTCAATCGGGCACCCCAGCGAGACTTATCATTTTTTCATGTTTATTACTTCATAATTTTCAAAGAAGTTTTCTACAGTGTATTTCGCGGCGACTATCTCTAAACTTGCGAAGTTAGGATCTTTAACGTTATCAGGATATAGAGATCCCTTACCAGCGCCACGATTGGCAAATTCAAGCATTAGACGGATGCAATCACCACTTAATTGGTAAATAGCTCGCGAGAATTTCTCATGAGCAAGAATTTCATAAAACAAGGGCAGTTCGGGATCGTACAGAGGAATGGGAAGACCTGCGAGGATTTGACCTAGCGAGATTATGATTTTCTCGATCATCACACCGATGGTGAGAAACAACTTTGCAGAAAGAATAGATGAAGATTCTTGATTGGGAATAGTAGATAAGGTGAAACCCTTATCTTGTAATTTCTTTTGAGTTTCATCAAAAAGGTTTTCATATTTACGACCAGAAGGAGCCATTCTTAGAATATCGGAATGATTAGAGAATTGAAGATCAAGAGAAATAAGAAAAGGAAGATTTATAAAGAGTTAAACGCAAATTGCATGGAGGAAGAGAGTTGAAGAAAAGTTGCAGAGGGAAGGTAAAAGAGAAGAAGAGAAGGGTGAGAAAACTATATATAAAGAGAAGAATCCTCGAAGAAACAAATGCATTTAATGCGAGATGGGACGTGAATGGTCAAGAAAAAACGGTTGAAAGAGACGTGTCGAGAAAAGAGTGGAAAAAGAAACATCTGTAATAAATTCCGTGTAAAAGTAAGGGATTGAAACAGATAAATATGAACAGTTGCGGCATTTCAAAATATTGGTTCTCATGACATTCTCTTCTTCGCAGAGAAGACATGAGAAGAGGCAAGATGTAGGATCAGAATATCGCGACATCAATACTTCGCGGGATTAACAAATACTTCGCAGAGTATGCGTCATTGCGAGGGTATCGCAGAAGAGTAAAATAAATGACGCAATGAATGACGACAGCCAAAACATGAGAAAAGTGTGAAGATCTAGCGAAGTTTAGGAGAGTTGCGAGATTGTATACTTGTACACTTGCGATATTTCGCAAGTCGTTTCCGAAAATAAAGGACAGCTTAGCTGTCATCCATTGTATACTACCCTATATAAAGAGTCGAATAAGTCAATTGTAGGGGGGATTCTTTTCAGAGTGTTAGACAAGTCATTAGGAGAGAGAAAGTTGGTGATTGTAATTTTTTTAACTCTTTTCTATCTTATCTTGTGAACCTTCAAGGAAATAATCAATAAAATCATTGTTATTCATCTTAAAAATGTCTTAGTTGTGTGGATTATTGTGAGGGGTGTAGTGTAGGATTTCCTGCAACTACAACGAAGTATCGTCAGGCACACGATATCTTAAGAGATACTGAGGTGTCATCTCAGAAATCTGTGCAGGTTTCCCTACATTTTAATGAGAACTCTGAAAAGAGGCGATATAATCTGCTAACTGTGGAAGAAGTATCTGTCATCGTACCTGAAAAGCCCAGCGACATAACAGCACCTCGCGATATTCTTTTGCATCTGAAAGCAGGAAAGGGATTTACAAGAATTAATGAATGTCATCCTGCATATCTACCTCTGCATTATGTTTTATTATTCCCCTACGGTGAGCTAGGTTGGAGCACCGAACTAGCACAATGGGATGGAACATATTTTACCAAAACAAAGTCTATCTCAGATGCAGTTCTATGGATATTATCTTTTTCAGCAGCGCTCAGAATATTCAACAATTTTGAGAGGAGGAAAATTGTTCCAAGAATTCTTAGTAGATGCGTGGGCTTCAACTGAACAAAGTCGCTTAAATTTTATGAGATTTAACCAGAAAAAGCTACGGGCAGATCAATATGCTTCAATAATAAAAATGAAAGATGCTGGATTAAAACATGATGAAGGAGGCACACCATGCATTTTACCATCATCATATATTGGAAGTCCACGAAATATGTATGAGATCTACCAAGATTCGATGGCAATTACACGCTTTAACCATCATCCTGATATTTTTCTCACCATGATTGCTAATCCGAATTGGACAGAAATCCAAGACGAGCTTCTACAACATCAATATGCATGCCATCGTCCTGATTTAGTGGCACGAGTTTTCGAATTAAAAAGGAAAGCGCTCATGCATGAGATAACTAAGAAGAATGTGTTTGGAAAAGTTGTTGGTCATGTACACACCATTGAATTTCAGAAACGTGGATTACCGCATATGCATTTACTAATATTCTTGGAGAAATCAGACAAAATACGTACAGTTGAGAAGGTAAACAAATTTGTTTCGGCCGAATTTCTGGATGAGAAAAAAGATCATGTCCTCTTTAATATAATAAGGAAGTGTATGGTGCACGGTCCATGCGGTGATAGGAATCCAGAGGCCGCCTGTATGAAAAAAGGAAAATGTATCAAAGTACCCAAAGAAATACAACGACGATACATGTTTAGACGGTGGTGGGTATCCGGTATATCGACGTAGTAATGATGGAAGAGAAGTTGTCGTTCGCGGCGGACGTAAAGCATATAATACTGATGTTGTACCCTACAATCCACACTTATCAAGAATGTTTAACTGCCATATAAACGTCGAGATATGTGCTGGGGTAAGGGCAGTGAAATACATAAACAAATACATCTATAAAGGATATGATAAAACAACAGTTATTGTTGGATCAATAGATGAGGTTCAAATGTATATAGATGCAAGGTATATTGGACCGCCTGAAGCTGCACATCGTTTATTCGGTTATTCCATGCATCAAGAAGAACCAACAGTAGTGATATTAGTGATCCATTTGCCAGGCCAGCAAAGAATTATTTATGAATCAACAAGGTCAATAGAAGGGGTAACAGAGAAAGCTGAGAACTATAAGACGACATTGATGGCTTATTTTGAGTATTATGCTGAAAATCCTACAACACCTGAATATACGTACCAAGAATTTCCGCAGCACTTTGTCTGGGATAAAACTACAAAAAAGTCGCACATCAGGAAACAGGGTTTCGCAATCGCTAGGATGTATTTTGTTTCTCCTAATGTTGGAGAATTATACTACCTAAGATTACTGTTGACTGTTGTTCCAGGTGCAAATTCATTTGAATGCCTAAGAACAGTGGACGGTGAATTGCAGCCTACATTCAAAAAAGCATGCATTGAACTTGGACTGCTAGAAAATGATGGAGAATCCATGGAGTGTCTTAAAGAAGTCGTGGATATCCAAACAGTAGCCAGCTTAGAAAACTATTCAAAATTATTTTAACAGATTCTAACCTAACTGAACCTGAAATTTTGTGGGCAAAGTTTGGTTTGAAAATATGTGATGATCTTCCTCATAGACTGAGAACAATGTTCAACATTCAAAATCCAACAAACGAACAGGCTTTGGATTATGGATTATACCTGTTGGACAAACTACTACGCGTATCCGGCAAGAAGCTAAAATATTTTCCTACAATGCCGAAACCAAAGGAAAATTGGGGTAAGATCGTTGGAAACAGATTAATATTCGAGCATAGACAACTTCAATTTGCAATAAAAGAACCAGAACTTAGAAGAAATATTACAAGCTTGAATGTGGAACAATTGTCAGCGTACAGTAAAATAACAGAGTCTTTGCAACAAAGAGACGGTCGTACCTTTTTCCTAAACGGCAGTGCAGGGACAGGGAAAACATTTTTATACAATATAATAGCTGCAAGTTGTCGATTCAAGGGAGACGTAGTGCTTACCGTTGCATCATCGTGTATTGCTTCGTTGCTATTAGTAGGGGGTAGGACTGCACACTCAACATTTAAGATCCCGATAGAAATAAAAGATGACAGCGTATGTTCAATTCCTAAACAAATTTCAGAAGCTAAACTCCTTAAAGAAGCAAAACTGATCATATGGGATGAAGTACCAATGCAGCATAGATATTGTGTAGAGTCGGTTAATAAATTACTTCAAGATGTACGTGAAAACAAATTATTACCTTTTGGAGGTATTACGGTTGTTATGGGAGGAGATTTCAAGCAAACCTTGCCAGTTATACCGAACGGCGGCCGTGCAGACGTAGTAGGTGCATGCGTCATAAAATTCGTGCTCTGGAATAATATAACCGTTCTGTCTCTTACAAAGAATATGCGTCTAGATCTTTAGGATCCTGAAAACATTGCATTCGCTGAAACATTACTGGAAGTAATAATATTCTTTGAAACTGTGATATTAATATTTTTTAGAACAATTGGGTAATTTACTTATGTTATAAAAACAAATGTGATAGGTTGGGACAAATCCAGAAGAAAAGATTCAACTCCCTACTTCGGTGCATAAATCCAACGACGTGAAAGAACTCATATCCAAACTCTATCCCTGTTTGGGGACATATGATCAGGTATCACCTGAACTGCTAACTGAGAGAATAATTCTATCAGCACGTAATGATGATGTCAATGAGATAAAAAAAGAAGCACTGGATATTTTGGAAGGTGATACATACACATATTTAGCTGCAGACAAAATGAATGCCGAAGAAATCGGCGTTATACCGAATTACAGTAGCGAATTTTTGCAGAACTTGAGTCCACCAGGAATGCCTTTATTCAAGTTACAACTTAAAATTGGTTGTCCAGTTATTCTAATGAGAAATCTTGCTCCATCAGAGGGTCTTTGCAACGGTACAAGGTTGTTGGTTACTAAATGTGGTAAACATGTACTTCAAGCAAAAATTCTAACCGGGCACAAAGCAGAGGACAAGATATTATTTCCAAGAATATTATTTCAACCGTCGGTTACAGAACTGAATATAAACATGACAAGACGCCAGTTTCATGTTCAGCTAGCATATGCAATGACAATTAATAAATCACAAGGTCAGTCTGTAAAGTACGTTGGGATCGATTTACGAACTCCTGTGTTCAGCCATGGCCAACTATATGTTGCTTTATCGAGGTGCACTGCGGCAAATAGAATAACCATGCTTCTAGAAAATGGAATGGATAATCTGGAGACAACTAACATTGTCTATCCGGAAGTCCTATTATAAATTTTAATATTTATTTGATTTAGCATAACATATTAACCTTCACGTTTAGTTTTTATTCAGTCTGGCCTGAGGAAACTAATTAACATTGTTCATCCATAAGTTCTTCAATTTGAAAGATAGTTTATTTCCTGCATTATCTAATATCGTTCCTGAAGATGATTTAGGAAATGAAAAAGTTATAGTCTCTTTATAGTATGGTTTTAATTAAACTAATACTTAGAAAAGATCATGCATGAAATGTAATAATAGTACCTGAATTAGAGACTCCTCTTGCCAATTGCCAAGGTTCTCAAATGACTTGGCAACATTCACAAAGCATCACGGTAGAAAAAAATCACCGATATAACAATTGTCTTTCTTCCCGTAATAAGAAATGTAGCTCGATAACTGAGCGGCAAAACTTATGCCATTATGCAAGTAACAAAAATGAATAATAAAGACAAAAGAATCCATATTTGAACTGATTAGAGAAAATTAACTCCTCTAGATACACAGATAAAATTTTATAGATAATTAAGTAGATACGTCTTACTATTGAACATATTTGAATGACATGCAATGAAAATTCGTAAAAGCTTAGACTATATTTTGCAACCAGAAAATAATGGTAGGGACTCAAGCTGAAGGATAGCCTAAAGAAGATAAACTTCGACCACTTTTGTTTCTGATGAGCATTAGTTAACTACAAACCACAAGGTGATGTCACACAATATTAGTTTCTTCATATATGATAGTGAATACATCTGATTGAATCTATCGTACCTGATCTACTAACTTAACTGTTATGAGTACAAATAAGAGGACAAACTATGACCATTATGTGTACAAACTTGACCGTTAACACAAAACTGTCCCTCCCTTTGTATGATATCGTTTTCTGGACCTGACAATAAGAGGAAATTTGATTTTTCGACTTAGATTTACAAAAAAAAAAAAAAAACAATAATTTAGACGCCAATCAATTTAGTTGTTTGAGATACTAAAATTCAGCTAACCACATTACACTATAACTATAATACCCAGTATACCTCACATCTGCTAGAATGAACATGATTTCTTTGGATATGCAGCGTTATGTAACAAATGGAAACATGAAATTAACTGAATGATAAATGTATAAGCTTATTGTGTGCCATGCCTTAACAATGTAAAACCGATTGACTCATGCCCTAAGCTAAATACAACCTACATTGTACTGTGTTTGTAGTGCTTCTTACAACAGCTAATACCGAGGATATACATTGATCGAATAATTGACCATGTTATGGTTACGTTGACAATCAAATTGATTAGAAGAGCAGGGAAGACAAATAAGAATAGATGAATATTGTATATCTACTTGAATGGCATTCAAAGAAAATTACTAAAAGCCTACATACCTGCAACTGTCAAATCTTGAAACTCATCAACTCTCATTCCTTAAATAGTTCGTAAAGAAGCAGTAAAATGGGTACCGTTAATACAATTTACATATATCGGAAAGTACTCCTCCATAAAGTATAAATATGGAAATAATTGGACATATATCGGAAAGTACTCCTCCACAAAGTATAAATATGGAAATAATTGGCACTGCTGGCTTAAAATGTTTGTATATTTTGCATTTTCTTCCCCAAATTTGATAAACCCAAATTTCAATTCCTCTGTTACAATTAGAAAAAATCAAACCGGTAAACGAATTGAATTACGTGCTGCTACATCCCTAAATTGCATGTTGTAAATAAAATCCCAAATTCGGATAAACCCTAAAATAAAATTTACACAAACCCAAAATCCATCTTACAATTAAGCAAAAATTAAACGAACAGCTGCGAAATACATTGAACCATGGAAGGGGATTTGATGCACTAACCCGTATTAACGGTTTATAATCTCGATAATCTTCTTTGTCAATGGAGAACAAACCCAACTTAGTCTTCTTCTTTCCTAAGTGGTGCAAAACATCTTCAAAAATCCATGGATCAAACAGATTTCACTCGATCTCTCGAAAAAAAATTAGAAACAATTTATCTCGACTTCATTTTCTATAATTTCATCTCACTTTCTCTCCATTTTAGGAGAATGGAGAAAAACAGACCCTTTTTGATTCCACGTGAATGATGTAACACGTGTTATAGATCATAATGTAACGGACCTTACGGGTGAACAAAATTTGATTTGTCGATCGACTACCAAGCAGATTTCTCTTTTGGACGTCTGGGACAGGTTTCTTAGTATATCAATTAGAACGCGGTACATTTTTCTTAATATGCGGTACAATTTTCCAAAAGAGAAGAAAAAAAATCCCGATTGATATCGGCTGATACCAAATTACCAGGGGCTGATATCATTTCATATAAGATAAAAAAAAAATAAGCGATCCTGACAGTTGGATCGGCTAAATGGTATCAGCACTTAGCCTTAGTAATACTGATATCATCCCATATCAATCAATAAAAAATCAACCCAAAAATTCATCGCAAGGCACAAATGAAAATTGAAACCGGTAACCCGACATGGACTAAAATATTTCAATAAATTTTAGTTAAATATTATGTTTACATCAGGATAATATTTTGTTGCTATCGAACTACCCTAGTTAATACATAACATAACAGTATTGATATGTAGTACAATATATATATGTAGTATCAACATATTGATACTACATATTGATATGTAGTAACATATGTTAATGTTACTAGTAACATATGTAGTAACATACTACTAGTATGTAGTAGTATACTAGAGTACTATACTAGCAACATATGTTACTATTTACCAAAAAAAAAATGTAACATATGTAGTATGTAGTAATATACGTAGTATCATATGTTAGGGTTAGTAGAGTAATTTTACTCTTTTCAAAACTTTTTTGGACTAGCGAGTTAATATATTTTCCCGCTGGACTAGCCATTAACCCGGGTCGGGATTAGTGGACTAAACAACAAAGTTCCTTTTTTTTTGTATATTAAAAACCCACCATTAAGTTTTCATATACGTGAAACCCATTATGATACATGATTACAAGAATAACCTTTCCCTAACTAAATCATAATTATGTTTTCTTTTTAAAACCATTACAATAAATCTATTCCCAAAAATTGAAACCGTTAGCTGTTTATTAAATATGTTATGATAAGTTCCAATCCCTAAAATAACTCATTTAACTTCCCTAAAATAAAATAACTTATTAACTCTCTTTTGTTAAAATAAATCCTACTATAACTCAATTTATCACCCTAAGAATTAGAAAAACTTATGTATCATCCTACAATTTAGGAAAAATTGAATTATCACCATTGATATTAAGGAAAAATCCGATTTTCACCGTGGGAGATTTAGGAAAGATCTAGTTTTCACCATGGGAGATTTAGGAAAAATCCACTTTTCACCTATTATATCTAATATCTAGTGTTAGGCGTTAAACGTGCAAGATTATTGGAAATTTTCAGTCAAAGTTTAAACTTTTGGCCGGCAATGTGTGTAGGATAAGAATATCGCGACATCAATACCTCGCGAGATCAATAAACGACAGCATTGCGAAGGTATCGCAGATAAGTAATATAAATGACGCAATGAATGACGACAGCCAAAACACGAGAAATATGTGAAGATCTAGCGAGATCTAGGAGAACTGCGAGATTATATATTTGTACACTTGCGATATTTCGCAAATCATTCCCGAAAATAAAGGACAGCTTAGCTTTTATCCACTATGTACTACCCTATATAAAGAGTTGAACAAGTCTGTTGAAGAGGGATCTTTTCGAGTGTTTGGCAAGTCATTAAGAGAGAGAAAGTTTGGAGTGATTGTAATTCTTTAACTGATTTCCATTTCATCTTGTAAGCATTTTAAGAATTTAATCAATAAAATTACAATTGCTCATCTTAAAAATGATTTGATTGTATAGATTCTTGTGAGGGGTGTAGTGTAGGATTTCCTGCAACTACATATTGGCGCTAGAAACAGGGAGTGAGTGAAGATTGACACCGTGATTTGAAAGAATTTGGAGTAATAAGGAAGGAATTTCATATAATTTTCAACAACTTACTAAAATTGAGGAATGGCTAGAAGAAGATATGCATCAGAACAACTAACAACTGTTAGAAGGAGTAGGAGACTTGCTGGAGAAAGGAGAAATAAAATGGGGGAATCCTCAAGAATGAACACAAGAAATAATGAAGAAAATCAAATTCAATCACCAATTCAACCAAAGAGCGAATAGAAGCGTGGATTATGATAGAGTAAGCGTGCATACTTGGAGATCGACTCGTGGGACGAAAGGGGAGAAGAACAACAATTGGTAAACAACGGACAAGAGGAGAGAGACCAAGAAGGGATTGGAGAAATAATTCATGGAAATAAAGAGATCGCAGCATTAGAGGCGTTGAGACAAACAATACATGAAGAAAGACGATTAGAGGCAGAGGAACGTGCAAATTTGACAAGACAAAATCATGAGTTGAGGATGGAAAACATGAGATTACAAAACAGAAGGTCGAGAAGCACTACAAGGTCAAGCTCAAGATCAGTTAGAGAGGAAAGAAGGAGAATTTTACCTACAGAAAATGCTAATGAAGAAAACCAAGAAGAAGCGCAAAATCCAGGCATAGAACATTGCGAGAGAAGAGAAATGATGTAAGATCGTTATATCCCACGTCCCGAGACTCTTCAAAATGGGCAAAATGATGGAAATCAAGGAAATAGGCAGCGTCAGAGGCAGAATAATCCAGTTGATGAAGAAAATCAGGAAGAAGGAAGAAGAATATTGCATGGGAGAGAAGCACGGAGGAAGCAAAAAGAGATTGAAGATGAAATTGAAAGACACTATGCTGAACAAGCACGTCTAGCCTGCGAGAGGGAAAGATTAAGAACAGAAATGGAAGAACAGGAATTGGAAGAAGCAATTCGCCAGAATAATCATGATAATCGAGAAAGAAAGCGAGAACAAAATCGCAACAATGGTAATATCAATGAAGAATATGAAAGAGTACAAAGGAGAACCGATAGGCAACAAAGAAGAGAAATTGATAGATATAATGGTGTGCGAATTCGTGAAAGAAATGAAGGAGAAGATCGCAGAGAAAGACGAGAAGAGAATGATGAACAAGAAAGTCAAATTAGACATGAACGCAGGAGAAGAGAGGCGGAACTAAAAAGACCAGTGGATTCAAATTCTGATGTAAATGAACAAATCTTAAGAGAATTAGCAGAAATGAGAGGAATCTTTGAACAAGAAAAAGGAGGAGGAAAGAGACAATTGGATGAGGCCATCGAGGAAGCTGCGAAAACTCCATTTACACAAGAAGTACAGCTAGGAGGAATACCCCAAAGTGTAATTTACCTGCGTTAACTAGCATTTTTGATGGAACAACTTGTGCAATACAACACATCAAAGCTTATGTGAGATGTATGTTACAATGGGAGAATCTTGATGCTATATTGTGCAAGTATTTTGCATCAAGTTTGACAGGAGAAGTGTTGAAGTGGTTTGAAGGTTTACCAAGAAACACAGTCACATCATTCAACCATTTACAAGCTATATTTTTAGGGGCGTACATAAGTAATAATTCCTCGCGACCGGGTATTGAAGATGTATTTGGGTTAAAACAAAGGGTTGACGAAAGTTTGAAACATCTGACCGTGAGGTGGAAGACAATGTGTAGCGATATGGCTGGTCGTGTGGATGAGAGATATCTCATTTTATCATTCATTAATGCTATGTTCGCAACCAATCTGTTATACATTCAGGTTTTTAGAATCAAGAATACAATCACAATGACTGAGTTGCGAGAACTTCAGGAGGAGTATATTGCTCTAGAGGAAAAGCAAAATGAGATGGAATCATACCCTGTTGCGAATGCAAGTTCAAGAGCTGCGAATGCAAGTTTGTTACCTAAATTGATAAAAATAGTGGCGAGCACCTCGCAGGGTCAACAAGAAATGATAACGAATGATGGTCAACAAAAATTAGTAGCCATGGGAAGTCGCGATCATGAAGAATTTGAAAGAGAGAAACTTCTATAACCGTGGTGGAAATAGCAAAATTCAAAGACTTGATCAGCCGCAAGAAACTTATGGAGGTCAGAGGCAGAATTATCATAGAGGGCAGCGAGGTCATAGGGTAGTATGGGAGGAAATCAAAATGCCCCCCACTGAATGCTAGTGTGGAGAAGATATGGGAAGCTATAATCCTGATGGAAAATATACCTGCACCATGGAACATAGGGAATGAACCGCCTCCGGGTGATATAAGTCATGAATTCTGTTCCTATCACCATTTTCATGGACACCTAACAAATGATTGCATAAACATAAAAAGAATCATCCTCAGAATGATAGACCAAGGGAAGCTAAATCATTTCTTAAAATGTGAAGAAAAGACTCAATCATTACCACCACCACCAGAAATCCACATAGTAAACATAACAAAAGGGAAAGAAACATTTGTAGTAGAAGTTGGAGCGAAGGCCAAAAACTTGTTCTGCAACTCTATCATACATTCGTACAGGACAATTGAAGATTTTTATGATAGTGTTCTCAGTAGGGTTTTCGCAAGAGATGCTGACAATAGAGAAGTAATGAACATCGCGAAGACATCGCCACTAAAAGAATGGCAAACGCAGATTATTTCTTTTACCGCAGAAGAGGTACCTGAGGGTGGCGAGATGCATGACAGTCCATTAGTGGTAAGATTGGAGATTAACCCAAAACCTGTTGATAATGAAGATGATGAGGCAGAAAATTCATGGGCAATCAATAGAATCTTAATTGATACTGGAAGCTCTGCAAACATCCTTTTTTACCATACTTACAAGACTATGGGAGGGAAAGACGAAGATCTGATACCTTCAACTTATAAGATTTATGGTTTTAATGGTACTGCCAATAAACTTAAAGGAGAAGCTCATATGCGAATACCACTGAAAGGATTATCAACTGAAATCTTGTTTTGCGTAGTTGATGTGGAGTCCTCCTATAATGCATTAATTGGGCGACCTTGGTTACATGAGATCTTGGGTTTAGCATCAACTTACCACCAGTGCATCAAATTTCCTCATCCCAGTGGTGTTGGAGTTATAAAAGGAGATTAAATTTTGAGGGACAAAAGTGTTATGAAGTTGATGTGGAATCTTGCGAGGAAAGGGTCATGCTCAAAAGAAGAAGCGCAAGCGAGAACATCAAAGAAGCACAAAGAAGGGAAAGACTGATGGTGGACGCAATAGAAGTGAGAGATGAAGATACATTGCGAAACCAATGCCTGAAGACAGTTGGAAATTGCGATGGTTTCGCAAAAGGGAAGGAAATATCAGGAAATTTAAATGAAGAAGCAGAGAGCAACAGAAGTAAGAAGTGTAAGAAATGAATAATTGATTTTAGATTTGTGTAAAAAAAAAAAATTTGTTTTGAGTGAAAAAGACATGTCGAAAGTACAAAGAATATGACGATCGAAGAAGGAGTACGCGAAAGTCTCGCGAGATAGAATATATGAAAATCTAGTTATTACAGCGAGATCACAACAAACAAAGCAAGACTACGCGATAATTTCGCAAAGATAATGAAAAGAAATAATCAAAAATTAATGATATATACGAATGGGACGAACCTTTATGGCGTACACCCTAGTTCGCGAATGATATTTCGCAAGAGGCTAATGTAAGACCTAAAGTGCGTCATATAAGGGGGTATCTCTTGACATGGCTCAGGGAAAAGGTTACACCGCCCCTGGAACCTGAGTCATGGAGATTTGGGGTCAATAAAGCCCATCCGGGAGAGATACCTTGGATTTCCAACTATATAAGGTTATACCCTGGTTGGACGACCGAGGGTCTCTTCCAAGGAGTCAGTGTATGACCAAGGCGCCGAGGTACACGGTTGAGCCAAGAGTGCCCGGGGCATTTGAAGTGTCTCGGCCATTCTTGGCAAGTCTTGGAACATGCTGTACTCGGCCCGAAGAAAACTCCACTTAGGGTGTAGTCTCGTAACCATAAGCCCTATAGGTATAAGGGATAAGAGGCTGCGAAAACAACTGGTTGTTGTTAAGACCGGATGGGAGGAGCTAGTCTTGTATGGCCGATGTACGCCTCCTTGAAGGTGCAACCAGGGAGATGATAAGGGTGGCACCCTCCATTAGGGAGCTGATAAGTGTCTTAAGATGCAAATGTCATGAGGCTCAGACTTGTCATATTTGTGCGATGATCCTGAAGAGGCAATAATACTAACGCGAGGATAAGACGAGATCAATGGGTCTTTACATGAAAGTGTAAAGATGTCCTGCGATTTCGTCGCAAGACGGCAATGTCATGGGGCTTTATTTTTGCAAGAAAATTCAGGCCTATCATATTGTCGCAATAAAATTATCCTGCAGAGGCAACAATACTAAAGACATGATAAGGCAAGATCAATGGGTTATTACATGAAAATGTAAAGACGTCCTGCGATTTTGTCTCAATGATGAGGGGTGGCGCAATAAGACCTTTAACTAGGAAGGCAAAATAAGACCACACAAGAAAATGAGTAAGCAAATAAGCTTGCGAAAATGATCATATGCAAACAAATAAGCTTGCGAGTATACACATGGAGACAATCAGGAAAAAATTTGCTTGCGAAGACTAAGCAGCAACAATTATGAAACTGAGGCATATTATTACTTAAAGGTTCTCGACTAAAATCTCTCATTTGAAAACAAATAACAGAGGCAAATATGGGAATGAATAGGATATAAACTTGTTATTTATTTTCATATGATAGATCTATGCACTCATAATATTGATTAAGCGTATTGCAAGAAAGAATTATTCTTTTAAC
Source organism: Papaver armeniacum (assembly GCA_023531295.1). Lineage (NCBI taxonomy): Eukaryota > Viridiplantae > Streptophyta > Magnoliopsida > Ranunculales > Papaveraceae > Papaver > Papaver armeniacum. The sequence continues at coordinate 79,982 of JAJJWW010000146.1, forward strand.
ATGTGCGGAAAAAGACAACAAAGTAGAACTTGTATTTGAAGATCCGAGAGATTTACAGTAAGAAGTTACAAAAATGGAAGACTAAAAGGATAAATGTACAGATATTACAAGAAAACAAAGAAGAAAATGGAGCTATTTCTTAGTTCATTCTTCTTTCTCATCAGACTCTTCATCGAACTCTCTTCTTCGCCAAAGATCACTATCGAGAGACATCCAAGGAAGGCATATTTTCAGGAATCTCATAAAGAAGACAAGGATATAATGAAAAAGGAATATTGTGGTCATGCAGACTGTCCTAATAGTTTGATTGCGAAAGCGGACAAGATCATTCGGAAATTCGCCACGTAAGTTTGTAGTTGCTTCTTCAACTTGGAATACTTGTCATTGCGAAGAGAGAAGTCCTTTGCAAGTTGTGCTTTCTCAGATTCAAGTTCTTTAATTCTTGTCTGAAACCTCTTCTCAACCTTTCCTGCGAACAAATGACAATGAGTCAGTAACTTAATAACGATTTCACAAAAAAAAAGTGGTAAAGTAAAGAAGAACAGTTAACAACCTTCTCTGTCAGAAATCATATCTTTAACCAAGGCAGTATGCTTGGTAGGCTGGTAAGAGTGTCTCGCCTACGTGTTAAACTGCAAGTGCACAGTGCCTATTGGAGGCAGGGCAAGTACAGGTCGATCCTCAAGGAGATGGAGTATGTGTAGAGTTGATCTCAAACTTCACTAACAGATTTCTAAAGTAGTTAACACAATTGTAGGTTGATTTTGGTGTCGAAACGACTGAATGGTTGTTGTGACTCTAATCTAAGGTAACTATATGAGTAAGAGTGTTGTGACAGTTGGGAAAGTTACTAGGATGGTCAATTCCACCCCCTAATCCTAAGCTAAGGTAATGTAAAATCTCACTGTGTTCTTGTGCCTTCCCTTGAAGGCCTTAATTGGATGTTTGATTAGCTAACTCTCCTTGCTTACCCCTAGTATCAATGGTCTTCTTACAGTACCATTGATCACAGGTGAGGTTAGTTCACTAGCTAAATATAACCCTAAACATTATACAAATCAAGAACAGAATGAGAATCCACTTACTTTCACATTGAATTAAAGGGTTTCATCTACACCCTAGTTAAAGAGTTTAGAACATCATGCAAGGTTTAAAACAGAAAATAAATTACAAAATAAAACCCTAAAACTGACTGAGTTCTCTCACATGAAAAACAACTCTTTTTATACCTCACAATCACTCGAACTAGCAATTAAACAAAAACCCCCAAACCTCTTTTCTCTCTGATTCGTCTCTGACTTCATTGATTTGATGTTAGAGAAAACCCTAGAATCCAACTATCTCAACCCTAGCTTTTAGGATATGGAAGAATCTAAAGGTGAGATGGGTAGAACTAGGGATGGCGGAGCGTGTGGCTACTGGTATGGTTGGTGCTGGTGTCAGGGTAAGGAGATGGTGGAGGTGGTGAGGTGGTCTGCAACTGGTATGGTCGGGGGAAGGGGAAGAGAATGGGTTTTCTCTGATTTTGTCGGGGGAGAAGAAAGAGAAGATGAAGATGAGAAATGGGGAGGGGCGTGTTTGGTTCGATGGGTGTAGGTGTAGGCGGCTTGGGTGTGAGGCAGGAACATCGAGAGATGATGTGAGGGATGCAGCGACCGTTGGATGCGGCGATCTCTGATGCGTGGGCCGATGCGACCGTCGGATGTGGAAGGGGCAGATCTGGCGACTCAGATACGTTGGGCTTTGGATCCGGGTTATGGGCCTTGTAAATGGGTTGCTACTTGTTGAGTTGCAACTGATGCGCGCGCGGGCTTTGGCTTTCTGCTCCGTAGCCACTCGTCTCCAATTTTATGCTCTTTTGGCTCCTTAGTTTCTCCGAGCTTTATTTACTACCTAAAAACACAAAATTAATTAGTACAAGTATTTATTCTTGAAAACAGAGAAAATACGTAATTTGGGATAATATCTGATTTCTAAGCACAAAAGATGAGTTAAATGCCAATAAAAAGATGTAGAAATATGCAATATTTGGCACTCATCAAATACCCCAAACCTGAATTTTACTTGTCCTCAAGTGAAACAGAAATTAAGAAATCCTAACTATACCACTGTCGCTGGTCTCTCGAATGCATTTAGCGTATGCACTAAGCCTTTAAACCCCTAGGTGTCCCTAGTGGACGAGTTGTAGTCTCGTGAGGGTTTACCAGAGGTGTACCCACAAAACCTTCTCCAACTTCAGAGTGTAAAAGAGTCTCAAACATCCAAGGAGCTATGAGGACATAGAGTTTCTGCATGCTAGTAACACGAAGTTAGAACTACCAAAGAACGCATTCTCATCCTTAAGAGTTGAGCGAGAAATAACCATACCATATGAAAGAATTCGGATTCGATAGTGATCACAAGCCTCGACTTCTGCCTCACCAATAGGGTTGATAATTGCACTCAAAAAGACCGCTTTTTTAGTCTCTCATGTGTGCAGGCAGGAATAAAGAGAGAAATCCTGCACACGTTGAAGATGAGAAGGATAACCTTCCGAAATAATTTCTGGAGACTCCACAGAGTTGTGGACAAAAAGAATCTTTTCTGATGATCTCTAAGAAAGGAAATCAACCATTAGCAAGGATGGGAGTACTCACTTACCTTCTCACCCGATCGGCAATTAATATCACTCTCAAAGCATTCATAGAAACGTCTTCAATCTTCGGTCTTCGATCTTCAATAGCTGATGATGAACTTCTGAACTTCACAAAAACTTGACAAACATTTTTTTTTTTTTTTTTTTTTTGAACATGAAAAAACAATAAAACAATAAAACTCAATTTTACACAACTTGTATTGTCTTGATTTCATAAACTTCACTAATTCTCATCTTATTTTCTTTTCTTTTCTTTGTTGTATGTAAACCTTGGACTATTTCAACTTTTCTTCAAATATTCTGATGATGCTCCGCTTGCTGACGACGATGTGTTTCTATGAATCTGTTGATGTTGTTGCGAGGGAGAGAGTGATGCTGACTGCAAATCGAAATACAAGAAGGAGTTTTCATCTTTAAACGTCACCCTCATGATTGACGAAATTAGCACTCAAGAGATCAAAAGTAGTGCTGAAAGTGGTGCGAAGTTGGGTAGCTCACCATTCCTACCCGGAATTGACGTACGGTGACACACACTCTAACAAATTTTTTATTAGTCACAAAAATTGAAGGTTAGTGCCTCGCTTGATGTAAAAATGGGTAGTCTCCACTATGGGTGATCACAATTCTACTACCGAATATCTATACAACACCTAATTCGCCCTCCGACATGGTTAAATCCAACTTTAACGCTCTAACCAACTAAGAAACCTGATTGTGTTCTCCAGTACTTCCAAGTTCTGTTATTTCGGTCAGACTCTCTATGTAAACATAGCTAGAAGCATGCTAGTGACTCTAAGATCTCTAAAAGTTGGAGGTTTTTATGTACATATTTACAAAGAGTTTTGAATTTTTTTTTTTTTTTTTTTTTGGAATAAAAGACTAAAAACTCTATATGCAAAAACTCTATATGCAAATGCAAATGCACCCTCAAACCTAAATCAAACATTGTCCTCAATGTGTCAACAGATGATAAGAATTCAAAAAGTCACATACCAAGAGAACTATGTTGAGTAGAGAAAAGGGAAGAGATTACCGGATGTACAAGGATGTTGCTAAACCAAAGGGGGATGAATGCTTTGAAAGCAAACAACCAAAGCGCAAGACAAAAAGGTTGGTTAGCGCAAATAAGAACTATGCAAAAAGAAAAAGAAAAGGGAAAGAGAATGGATTTTTAGTCCATGTTTATGTACACAAGTGAACTAGTCTAGTCCACATAGATGGGGTCTTCTAGGTCGACGGTCTCAACTTCTGGTGGAAGATGCTCCAGAAATGGTTTCAATCTCTGACCATTGACTTTGAAGATGTTCTTGGTTGCTGGGTTTTCAATTTCAACAGCTCCATGGGGAAAACGGTGACGTACCAAGAATGGTCCCGACCATCGAGAACGTAACTTTCCTGGAAACAAGTGCAAACGAGTGTTGTACAATAAAACTTTCTGACCTAGTGTGAAGGACTTGCGCAAAATGCGCTTGTCGTGAAACACTTTCATTCTTTGTTTGTACAATTTGGCACTATCATATGCATCATTTCTCAATTCTTCTAACTCATTGAGTTGAAGTTTTCTTTGGGTACCAAACTTTATCAAGATCAAAATTCAACTTCTTTACATCCCAATATGCACGGTGTTCTAACTCTACGGGTAGATGACAAGCTTTACCGTACACAAGTCTGTAGGGAGACATCCCAATGGGAGTCTTGTATGCAGTTCTATAGGCCCACAAAGCATCATTTAAGCGCAAAGACCAATCTTTCCTAGAAGGATTAACAGTCTTCTCAAGAATATGCTTAATTTCCCTATTAGAAACTTCTACTTGGCCACTGGTTTGAGGATGGTAAGGTGTTGCTACCTTATGAGTGATTCCATACTTGCGCACAAGTGATTCAAAGGGTCTATTGCAAAAATGACTACCTCCATCACTGATTATTGCTCTAGGTGTTCCAAAACGGGAGAAAATGTTTTCCTTAAGAAAAGAAAGAACAACCTTATGATCATTTGTTTTGGATGCAATGGCCTCTACCCACTTAGAGACATAATCAACAGCAACAAGAATGTACAACTTACCTTCAGAGTTAGGAAATGGACCCATGAAATCAATACCCCACACATCAAACAGCTCAACAATCAAAATGGGTTGTAAGGGCATCATGTTTCTCTTAGAGATACTTCCTAATTTCTGGCATCGGTCACAAGTAACACAAAAAGCATGGCTATCCTTAAACAATGTTGGCCAATAGAAACCGCTCTGCAAGATCTTTGCAGCAGTTTTCTTGGCACTAAAGTGGCCTCCACATGCATGGTCATGACAGAAAGAGATGACGTCCCTTTGTTCAGAATTGGGGACACACCTCCTAATGATTTGGTCTTGGCAATACTTAAACAGATATGGGTCATCCCAAAGGAAATGTTTAACTTCAGCCAAGAACTTAGAACGGTCTTGTTTAGACCAATACAAAGGCATTCTACCTGTAGCAAGGTAGTTCACGATATCAGCAAACCATGGCATTTCAGACACAAGCATCAATTGTTCATCAGGGAATGACTCTCTAATCAGCACGGATTCATCAGCAGATTCAGCATTCAACCTAGACAAGTGATCGGCAACAACATTTTTCGACCCTTTCTTATCTCGAATTTCGAGGTTAAACTCTTGTAACAAGAGTATCCATCGAATTAGACGAGCCTTAGCGTCTTTTTTAGACAAAAGATATTTCAATGCAGCATGGTCAGAATATATGATGACCTTAGACCCTATCAAATAAGATCTAAACTTATCTAATGCAAACACGACAGCTAGCAACTCTTTCTCAATTGTGGAATAATTCAGTTGAGCATCATTAATTGTTTTACTAGCATAGTAGATCACATAAGGAAGTTTGTCTACTCGCTGGCCCAAAACAGCTCCTACAGCATAGTCAGACGCATCACACATAATCTCAAATGGTAATGTCCGGTCGGGTGGTCCGACTATAGGGGCGAGATGTAAGGAGAGCCTTGATTGCTCCCATGCTTCCTTACAAGCATCATCAAAGACAAATGCAACATCTTTCGCAAGAAGGTCACACAAAGGTCTTGAAATTTTACTAAAGTCTTTGATGAATCAGCGGTAAAAACCCGCATGGCCTAAGAATGATCTTATGTCCCTCACGTAACGAGGTTGAGGCAAGTGTTGAATGAGATCAACCTTGGCTTTGTCTACTTCTATGCCTTTTTCCGAGATGATATGCCCTAAAACAATGCCCGAGTTAACCATGAAATGACATTTTTCCCAATTCAAAACCAAATTCTTTTCCTTACACCTAATCAGCACACAAGTGAGGTGATGCAAACACTCATCAAAAGAAGACCCAAACACATAAAAATCATCCATGAAAATTTCAAGAAACTTATCTACCATGTCAGAAAATATGCTCATCATGCAACGTTGAAAAGTAGCGGGTGCATTACACAACCCAAAAGGCATACGACGGTAAGCAAATGTTCAATAAGGACATGTAAATGTGGTCTTTTGTTGGTCTTCGGGTGCTATGTGAATTTGGTTGTAGCCAGAATAGCCATCTAAGAAACAATAGTGACTATGTTTCGCCAACCTTTCCAGCATTTGGTCAATGAAGGGAAGGGGAAAATGGTCTTTCTTTGTTACTGTGTTCAGTTTTCAATAGTCAATACAAACTCGCCACCCAGTGGTCACACGGGTGGGGACAAGCTCATTCATCTCATTTTGAACTACAGTAATGCCAGACTTTTTGGGTACCACTTGAATGGGACTGACCCACTGGCTATCTGGAACTGGGTAAATGATACCCGCATCAAGCAATTTCAAAATCTCACCCTTGACAATATCTCTCATATTGGGGTTAAGTCTCCTTTGCATTTCCCTAGATGGTTTAGTGTTCTCTTCAAGATTTATGTGATGCATGCAAATTGTGGGACTTATCCCCTTAAGATCTGAGATGGTCCAACCTAAGGATCCTTTATGTTCTTTAAGTACTTCTAAAAGTTGACTTTCCTGTTCTGTGTCTAAACATGATGCAATAATCACGGGTAAAGTATCGAAGGACCTAAGAAAGCATACTTCAAAGTATCGGGTAATGGTTTCAAATCAAGCTTAGGTGGTTCATCAAGAGGTGGGCAGATTTGGAATCGAGAGTGGAAGTGGTTCCACTTTGCATTCGCCATTTAGCAATATCCATGGGTGGAACAGATTCAAGCAAAGAGTGAATTTCCCCAATGTACTTAGACTCAAAGAGATCTAAGTCAAAGTTATCTAAACATGCTTGCAAAGGGTCCACTGACAAAATGTCGGGCAAAGAGTCTTGGATCAGACTCTCAATCATGTTAATCTCATGCAAATCAGTATCATCACAATCAATAGGTTGTTGACTAGTGTTAAAAACATTCAGCTCTACGGTCATGTTACCAAAAGACAATTTCAACACTCCATTACGACAGTTGATGATGGCATTGGACGTCGCCAGGAAAGGACGTCCTAAAATCACAGGAATGTGACTATATGGGTTTTGCACAGGTTGAGTGTCTAAGACGATGAAGTCTACAGGAAAGAAGAATTTATCAACCTTGATTAACACATCTTCAACAATGCCACGGGGGATTCTCACAGATCTGTCCGCTAATTATAGCGTAACAGGTGTGGGCTTCAGCTCCCTAAGGCCCAGTTGCACATACACAGAGTATGGCAATAGATTCACACTTGCTCCTAAGTCTATCAACGCCTTTTCGACCACATGGTCACCTATGGTGCATGTAATTGTTGGACTACCTGGGTCTCTAAACTTAGTTGGAATCTTGTTTTGGATTATTGAGCTCACTTGCTCAGTGAGAAAGGCACGCTTATGCACGTGAAGCTTTCGCTTTTGTGTGCACAAGTCCTTCAAAAACTTAGCATAGGTGGGTATTTGTCTGATTGCTTCGAGAAATGGAATGTTTATGTTAACTCGTTTGAACATTTCCAAAATCTCATTGTATTGGTTACCCCTTTCGTTGTACCAACCTTTGTGGGAATGGAGCAACGGGTGCATGACTTGGCAAAGAAACATCTATATTAGTAGGACTCTTAGATTTATCAACATGCTCAGATTCTTTTCTACGGTAGATGTTTTCTGCGGTGTTGTGTGTACTGGTGAGTCTGATTTAGACTCGCTTTGACTGTGGTACACCTACATTGTTCTCAAAAACTCTACCACTACGGAGAGTGGTGACAACATTCGCATGACTATGTGAAGTTTCATTGCGAGGTTGAAGAACCTGCAATGAAACACATTCTTTGGATTTTGTTGGGGTTGACTAGGGAGTTTGCCTTTTTCTCTCTCATTCAATGCATCACAGATTTGACCCATTTTAAGGTCTAGACTTGTGAAACGTTGGTCGGTGGTTTTCTGAAGTTGCAAAAGATTTTGGGTCAACAGACCGACACTGTCTTCAAAGCTAGGCTTTTTCTCTACAGGGTACTGAGGGTGTGGTTGTACTTGGGGGTTTCTAGGATATGAGTATCCTTGGTTGTTATTTGTTGGTCCCCCTTGTACAGGCCCTTTGGACCATGAGAAGTTAGGGTGATTCCTCCACCCTGGGTTGTAGGTTTGAGAATACGGGTTGTTCTCTTGCCTATGGTACAATGCATTCGCTTGCTCGGTTTTAGACTCTTGAAATGCATGTAGGTCTGGACAGCTGTCCACTAAGTGGTCTGAGCTATGGCATGCGGCACAAGTGGCCATTTCAATTTGGTCACGGAGAGTAGGGGCATTAGATTTTACATTCTTCTGCAACTCAAGCACTTCTATTCTCCGGGCCAAAGATGCCATTTTTGCATTTCCCTCAAAGTCAGACTCGATTCTATGAACATTACCTACAGGGGTAGTCCTTTTTGGTTCACGGATGGACTCCCACTGTTGAGTCTTTTCAGCGACTTCGATTAAGAAAGTCCAAGCCTCATCAACACTTTTGTCAATAAATGCACCATTGCACATTGACTCGACTGTGGTTCGGGTTCTAACATCTAGACCCTCATACAAAATTTGCACGAGTCTCCATTTTTCAAAACCATGGTGGGGACATTGGAGCAATAATTCATTGAATCTCTCCAAGTATTTTGCTAGAGTTTCATCTTCTAATTGCACAAAACCATTTAGACTTTGGCGAATTGTCGCCGTCTTATGGTTTGGGAAATTTTTTTTGAAAAACTCTTTTGTGAGGTCATCCCATGTTCTAATGGACTGTGGTTGTAGGGCATGAAGCCATGACTTGGCTTTTTCATTTAGAGAAAAAGGAAACAATCTCAGTTTGAGGGACTCTTACGGCATTTGGTTAAAACGCAGAGTCCCACAAATATCCTCAAAATCTCTCACGTGATGGTAGGGGTTTTCAAAGATCGACCCCTCTAAACACGGGTAGCATGTGAATGGTGCTTGCTTTCAGTTCAAACCGACAAGCATCACTTTGTGAGAATGATGCAAGAGGGCTGACTTGCCCTAGTTGGGTACATGTAGTCCTTGAGACTACGGGGTTGATTTAATTCATCACCCATGGTTTCTGTTTCGATGGGCTTGGGTTTTCTGTTGAAGAACTGGGTACGTTGACAATTTCGTCCGGGCGGATTCTAACTAGTCGATTTGTTTGGTCTCTAAAAGACACAATCATAGCCTAGCTAGCACATCTAGCATGTTAACATACATACATCCAATCGATCTCAACACAGACAAGCACAAAATAACCAAGTGACACACCAATTCTCAGACTTAAGCACGGAGGAGTGCTTTTTGTTGCTGTAAGGTACAGCACAGGTTATGTGGTCTTCAGCCCAGTTTATATGGGCTTGGCAAGTTCTCACAACATTTTATGTGGGCTTGGCTAGAGCAGATTGGCAAGTTCACACAACACGGTCTATGTGCAGCTCGAGCTTATACTGGTTATGTGCACAAAGCAATACAGCTATATGCACAGCACAGAGAACACAAACTCACAAAAATGACACCCAATTTCTAGCACACAGGGGTGCTGGATGTTGTTGCTTAAGGGAGACACAGCACTGGAAGTGCACAGTGCAGGTAATGTGCAGCACAGCACAGCTTATGCACATCCCAGATTGTTGGCAGGTGCACAAGAAAATCAAAAAATTGTATGAGGTGCACAGGGTTATGGGATGTGCTCACTCAAGGTGAAGCATGTGCTGGGTTTGTGGGTGGCATACAACAAATGAGATGCTAATGCACACTCAGACACTCAACATTCACTCCAATGGCACATGATCATACACAGATTACAGATATTGTTGCATAGATATGCAAGGTCAACAGGATATATCATTCACAGATTACAGTCATCACAGATATTTGCATAACAGTTCAAAGCATCATAAGTTCACAGATGTTGAAAATAAACAGCAAAAGAACGATGCCAGCGGTTTACAACATGCTCAGGGTGTCAACAAAGTCAAGATGTCAGCAGGGGTATGAGTATGCTTTCAAGAGTTGCAGGGCAGAAAGTTTAGCATATGACCTAGCACTTAACAAGTGAAAATGGTAGCAGGTGAAGATGAATTAGCCAGCGGCGCTATAGTTCATACAAGGTCTGTCAACAACTTGGCTCAACAGCTCACACAAGAATGTAGATGGCTCAACAGGGTCAGTTGCATCAACTCACTCAGTTGACTTCACTTGGGCTCTCAGCTAACTTGGCTATCCAAGTTGCAATTTCAAACTCAACAGCTACAGGGGTTGGAGCTGAACTCAGGGTACACACAAGCACAGGTTTTAGGTATGGAGCAACACTTGGGAAGGCACAGATTAAGTCAGCTGGTTATCATGCATTCAGGGAGTAATGGCTCACAGGTAAGCTTCAAAGGTCATCATACAACCAAGCATGCTATATCATTCATTCAGGTAAGCAGGGTTTGAGACACAATACCGCCGGTATAAACCGGGTTTAGGCAAATCCACACTGTCCTGTGCCTTTTTCTCGTCTTCCTTGGGTTTGCTCAGCTGCACCACAGGTACCTGCTAGCTCAACAAAGCACTTCAGATCCCCAAGATTGCACAGTTAAAGCAAGAACATCAAAATACTAATACTGGAATTTCAAAACAAGGATTCTGCAGTATGAAGATTGGGATAGAATGCTACAAAAGTTAACTCTTGGGATTAAGCACACAAGAATGCTGAATCAGGCAAGCAACAAGTATGTAAACAAGGAGGCAATGCTTATGGGAATAGTGACTTATGCTCACAGATACAATGATTCTCAGTGACTGAGATATGCTCCTAACAAAATTCAGCTAGTGTATGCTTCTCCAGCTAGTACAGGGCTGATGAAATGTAATGACTTACTCTGTAACAAACTACTTTCTACAAATACTTAACTACAGATGCACTTTTTATGAAAAGCTACAGATGCCAAAGTATGTTAAAACAGTGATGCAAATCTACAAATGGTTTTAACTGAATTCAAACAAAGCTAACAAGTTACAATCTGAGATATGACATGAGACAATGATGTAGTTTTTATGCAAGTAAGAGAGAGTTTAAAAGTATATCTACACTACAGATGATGAGAACACAAAATAAAGTGCAGTTATGCAGATGAGACTGAAAATAAAAACTTGCAGAGTATATAATGATGCAATTGTCTAAGTTACAAATCTATGGGTTTATGAGATGTAAACTAGTAACAAAGCTACAACTAAACTATAAGAAAGAAACACTAAGAGAACACAGATATGCAATTAAGATAAATTAACTATGATATGCATAAGATGACAGGATTGATGGAAGTAATGATAAGCTAACTGAAATGCATTAACAGATGCAGGGGTGCAAGAAGTTAAGCTAAGTGACACTAGCAGTGATTAAAAGCAAAAATTTCACAGCACATATGTACAAGAATGAACTGAAATGCAGTAAAGTGAGCTAATGGTCAACACAACAACACTACCAAATCCCCGGCAGCGGCGCCAAAAACTTGGTAGGCTGGTAAAAGAGGTTTCGCCTACGTGTTATACTGCAAGTGCACAGTGCCTATTGGAGGCAGGGGCAAGTACAGGTCGATCCTCATGGAGATGGAGTGTGTAAGGTTGATTCTAGTGGTTCACTAACTGATTTCTAACCAAGAATGACACAATTATAGTTGATTTTGGTGTCGATACGACTAGTTGTTGTTACTGTATTCTAAGGTAGCAAATATAGATTGTAAACAAAGTTGTTGAGGATACTAAGGTGGTTGAATTCACCTCCTAATCTTTGCTAGGCAATTCAAATTCTCACTTTGTTCTTGTGCCTTCCCTTGAAGGCCTCGGATGGATAATTGATTAACTCACTCCCTCACTTACCCATAGTATCGGTGGTCTTCTTACAGTACCACCGATCACAGTGAGTTTAGTTCAAAGGCTAACTATAATCCTAAGCATTACAAACTACAAGAACACTTTGAGAATTAGATTAACTTGACATTAAATCAGGGGTTTCATCTACACCCTAGTCAAATAACTTAGAACATCATTAAAAACTAAAACAGAATTGAAATTGAAATACAAATTAAAAACCCTAAAATTGACTGTTTTTTCTCTCACATGAAGAACATCAATTTATACCTCCCAAATCACTCAAACTAACCATTAAACAAAGACCCAAACCTCTTTCCTCGTTGTTTCGGCTCGAACTCCCTTAACTTGATGTTCCCTCTGCTGTGAAGAACCCTAACCCTAATTCTTCCTATCTCAAACTTAGCCTCTAGGGAAGAAGCTATGGAAGAGATAGAAGGAAACTAGGTGGTGAAGGTGGTGCGTCTGTTGGTGGCTTCTATGCGGCTGGTGTCAGGGGAAGGAGATGGTGGTGGCTCTGCATCTGGTCGGGAGAGGGAGGTAAGGTGGTCTCTGGTTCTGTCGGGGGAGAAGAAAGAGAAGAAAAAGAGAAGATGGGTTTTGGTCGATGGGTGTAGGTGTAGGCGACTTTGATGTGAAGCGGGAGCATCAAGAGATGATGTGTAGGGTGGAGCGACCTTCGGATTCAGGGGAGCACCGATGCGTGATTTGATGCGGCCGTAGGATGAAAATGGATCAAATCTAACGGCTCAGATGGGATGGGCTTGGATCCGGGTCGTGGGTCTTGGACAGCTCAAGCCCATGTCTAGTAAGTTGGGTTGCTTCTTGTTGGGTTGCAACTGATGCGCGCGCGGGCTTTGGCTTTCTGTTCCATAGACGCTTGCCTCCAATTTTCTGCTCTTTTGGCTCCTTAATTTCTCCGAGCTTTATGTACTACCTAAAAACACAAAATTAATTAGTACAAATATTTATTCTTGAAAACAGGGAAAATACAGAATTTGGGATAATATCTGATTTCTGAGCACAAAAGATGAGTTAAATGCCAATAAAAAGGTGTAAAAATATGCAATATTTGGCACTCATCAGGTCATTCATGTTAAAACCTATTCGGTAAAATTATAACTAACACTAACAACACGATATCTGTAAATTTACAATCTAGATTTCATCTGAACTCATATTTCTTTCTTTCTGAAGCTTTTATTTGTCCATTGTATTCAAGATGTGGAACAACAATTCTTGTTTACTTTAGCAGCAACTTCTTTGTGGCTCACTTCCATTAGACGGCTATATCTCATATCTTCATAACCGCTACAACTGTTACGTTTTAAACAAAACAATAGTTAATATTCAATCATTTTTCTCAGGCAATGAAATTTAGCAAAATTTATCTTAAGAAATTGAGATAAACTAGCTCAAGCTGCTTCCAATTATGGGAGAAACTATAGCAGAAGTTGTTTCCATATCCGGAACCAACTTTTAGAAAGTTGTCTCCAAAAATGGGAGCAACTAGCACAAGTTTCCCCTAAAAATGAAGCTAACTAACTCTAGTTGCTTCCAAATCTGGAAGCAACTGGCACAATTTGTCTCCACATCTTGAGCCAGAATGCAATGACAACTAGCAGTGCTTTGAATAAAAATAATACAGTCACGTGCTCTTAGAAAGAATGGAATTGCAAATATTTTTCACATCTTTTTTATGTTTTGTTGATGACATTTATCAAAAACATGTCAAAGCAGATAAAGCAACCTAATTCACGACATCGCTATGCAAACCAAAGCTTAGTCAGTATGCTATTTTTTCATACCTTTTTTTTCAAAAACATTATCTACATATTTGGTTGATTTTCCCTTTGCTTTCGGTGATTTCCTCATCTTTTCCTACGTCTTTGTAAATAATAGAAATAGTTAGTGTCAAATCACTTTTTCCAAATCACAAGTGGTATACAAAAATAGAGCTAACTAGCTCAGGTTGTCTCCATACATGGGAGCAACTAGCATAAGTTGTCTCCATATATGAGAGAAACTAGTACAAGTTGTCTCCAAAAGTGGAGGGCACTTTTCCAATTTATCTCCAGATATGGAGCCAACTAGCAGAAGCTATCTCAAGAAGTAGAGTTTCAAAAAGCTACATGATAACAGGTAACGAAAGAGATATAATTGACAAGGTATGTCTTGTCCATGCATATCTAAGATTACAATTACAAATGAAAATAAAAACAAGGTTCTCATCTTTACTAACTAGTCTAGAAAATGTCAGAGATATATCTCCACTCACTCCAACAGTGTCAATGTAACAGTTAAGTTTTATGATACCACTTCAAACATCTATATATACACACAAGTTATCTCCACTTCAAACTCGGAAAAAAGATGAACGTTTGTATATACTCTGTTACTCGTAATATTTTTGGTCATAATTGTTTTTGCAAAACATCTATATATACACACAACCTCCACCAACAACATACATTTTAGAATCTAGAGACTAAATTGAAATTCACTAGAAACAAACAATCAAAAACATAATACGCAACAAGCACTAACTTCCGCCTCACCCCTAAAAATAAGAATGCACACCAACAACAAAAATCATGATACAAACTTTTCAAAAATCACCTAACAATAACATTTTGCTCACCACAGGGAAGCGCTGTCTTATCACATAACCTTCAACAGCCGGTGATAGCCATGGTATAATAACATGCATCATATGTATTTCAGAATCTAACCAAATTGACAATCACAACAAACAATCAAAAGCCGCAGTTCCATCAATATATTATATATTCATAGTTTTTCCATTAATCCCCTACAGCAACAGACTAAATTTCCATTCATCAATACCATCAAAACCAAGGATAAATCACAACTTCAAACCTATAGTAACTCAGTACCAGATATTTTTGGAAGTTACGTGTAAAGCTGTTATTAGTAAATATCATCAGTTTACCATCAATATCATCATTCTCCTTTCATCAATATATCTGAATTAATTACATGCAACGAAATCATTCAACTAATTAGTAAATGAAAGTAACACCATCATACAAAACGAATCGACAAAATTTTAACACAGATCGAAACCATTAACAGTTAATAGTTAAGGAAGATTTGAATCAAAATCAAAATAATAAAAAAAAAAAACAGATCGACGGAATCAAGCATTAGCAGTTAAAATAAATCAAAATAAATTGAATTGTAAACTAATTGAAATAAGTTAATCGATGTTTACCTTTGATTTGCATCTTAATTTGAAGATTACAGTAATCAATTTTCAAACATCGATCACAAACCCTAGTTTTTCTGTTTTTTATTTTTATTTTGTTTTTTTGATATTCTCTATTTCAACTAATCTTCTGGATCTCTCTAATTCAATCAACAACTAGTTTTTGGTTTGATTTCTACATTTTGTTTCGAATTTTTTCTACGGTTTGGGAAGTTTTGGAGAAAGAGGGAGAGAGAGAGAAAGAGAGTAAGAGAGAGAACCGGAAAACTGAAATGAAAAATTACGGGTGAACGAATACATGTCGGCAACAATTATCTCTTTTAAAGTAGGGATATTTTGGTAAATCACCAATCCGGGTTTTGGGCTTCTAGCAGCTTAGGGGTATATTTTAAGTTTGAAGGGTATATTTTAATGGGCCTCACACCAGGGGTATATAGATAATGTTACCTTAAAAATAATAATTTTTTGATTTTTAAAAGTAAAATTCGAAATTAGATTGTTTTTCGTGAAGCGAATTTCTTTTTTCCTTTCTGATCCAAACGAACACCATCTATAGAAAACGAACACAATCCAAACAGACCCTGAGACATACCGTTACTGTGAGAATTCTATTAGTTAGTCTGTAGAGAGAAAAGAAAAAGAAAAGAGCGGAGTAAGAAAACGTGGCCCATCCTTCGAACAATTCTCATAGTTGGTAAGTAATGGATCATATTTGGTTGAATCAAAACACAAAACCTCCTGCCCGATTCACTCCTCTTCCTCTGTTATTATGTTTTTCTTTCTATCTTCTTCCTCCTCCTTCCGAATCCCCAATTTCAATCTGTGTAATTCATTCTTTCAATGGTGATAATTCGAAAGAAGAAGAGATTGCCAGACAAATCACAACAGCAACAACAAAAACAAATCTACATATCAAAGTTTTGTCAACAACCAAGAAGTCGTCGTGGTTCTAAACCTAGAACTGATTTCTCTCTTTTCATATCATCTTCTGCTGCTTCTTCATCATCATCTTCATCCTCTTCAATGCTGCATCATCGTCATCCAGGTTTGATTAAATTTAGTTTCTTATTTTGATTTGGGTTCTTTAAATTTGTTATATTTTTTTTTTAATTTTTTTTTTGTGCTTAGACTAATTGTGAATTGAGTTGTTTCATCAAATTTTGATTGCATTGACTAATTCATATCTAACTCATCTAGAAAGTTTACTCCTTTTTCGTTTCATAGTTTTCACGAAATTCGATTAGGGGTGAAAAGAGGGGCATTGAATTGAATTAAAATCACTGATAATTGCTTATTGTAGTGGATACTGTCTAGTAGTGTTAAATTCAGTTTGTAGATCATAAATAATATGCTTAGTTAAAGATTAATGAGGATAAAGTCGGTGATTAAGAAACAATGTACTACCTTGCTCTTAGCTTCCTGAAGGATTAATTCTCTCAAAAAAATAGTTTTGCAGACCCATTATTCCACCTGTTTAGGACTTGAATCATATCAGGAAAGTGGTGTAAGTTGCATTTTCTGGCATGATAGATAGAGTTAAGTGAACTTTATAGCTCATTATTCTCCTACTATGAATTACAACAGGTGCAACTTCAGAGTGCTCAAGGTACGGAAATGGTCAATCTCAGGTTGCAACGTCTAGCTTGGGACAAACTTGTCAAGCAGTTTTCCGTAGGCATAAAAAGGAAATGCCTAGTTTCCCTCTTGTTCAATGCAGTGTGATCAAGATCGTAGGAGAGGAAAAAAATTCCTCTAGTTCGATCAGCGAACAAATTCCTCAAACGGAGTCGGTCGCACAAGATATAATCCTGGAAAACTGTGATGATGGGTTCGTGGTTCTCTGTTGACGTCTGATTTGTCTCTTTACTATACTAAACCAAGACTAACTTAACAACTTCTGCAGAAACATAGATCTCCAGGAAAGTGTTACTGCTGGTGAACTGGCTTCAACTCCCAATATATCTATATCGCAGGTAGTAGAAAGCAATGATGTTCGGATGGCTGCAGGAAGCATTGTATGGGCTAAAACTGCTAATGAGATGTGGTGGCCTGCAAAGGTAGGTTGAGTTGCACTAGCTCGCCGGATTGTTTGATATTGGAAGTTATTTTGCATTTTCTTATCTGACAAGGGGGAGAGATTTTGATGGGTTGCATGAGAAAGGTGAAATACCCTCCACTGATACGCTTGTGTATCTCAGCTCTTCAATTTGGACCCTCCCTCCCTTGTGTAATTTACATCAACTATGGTGAGAGTAGAGGAGTTCTAAAGACAAAGTGTGAGAGGTTCGTTAAGTATATAACATAGTTTCTTTTTCCCTTTAATATCTTCAGGTTATGGAAGGAAAAACTACTGCTGATGTTTCAAGTGATCAAGGTGTCGATGGACATGTTCAAGTACAATATTTTGGGAACCATGAAAAGTAATTTCCCTTGCTACGTTTGTCACCAAATTTAAAATGTTTTTAATATCATTATGGGTAAAACATTTCTACGTTAACCTAACCTGTTTATGGAGGACTCTGAACTTATGAACTGTTTCTTTCAGTGCTTGGCTAACTCCAGAAGGAAACATTTCCCTGTTTGATGAAGTGAGTATGAATGGTTCATCTTGTGTCATACACATATAGAACTCATCATATTTAGGTTATCTGATAATGCAAGTAATCATACTGTTGAAGTTGTCACGCTGTATTTTCTTCTATCATTAGCTGATACTCAGGGTTGATTTTTTTTACCATCCAGTGCTTTAAAGAAAGGAGTTGTAATCCTCTGGCAGCCTTTCAAGATGCTTTGAAACAGGTATAACAGTCCTCTCTTGATCTTGCAACTCCGTAATCGATAAATGTTTCTGTTCTCCCAAATGCTGTTTGGTCTTAAATTGATGTTTCCTTATTAAATTCAGGCCCTGTATTGCAAAGAGCAGTTAAGTTCTTGCTGGGAGAGGGATGGAGTTAGGAACTCAAGTCAAGAGCATCCTTCTGGTATGTTATTGCAGCTTACTTGCATTTATAATTATGTAGTGAGCTTAATTAGGATAGGAGCAATTATAAGGAGATCGTGGTAATATAATTAAGTTTAGCTTGGCCTCGGATGAACTCTTTACTTAGCCCGTCAAGTATCTCCCTGATATTGCCCTCTTAACGCTTATACTATAAGAAACAAGAACTCGGGTAACATTTTCAATCAAGACTTTCACATCTATGAGAATCCAAAAAAGTATGATGAAGATGAGTTGCTCAGCTTTTGATGAATGCTTAAGATAATTAAGTGATTAAATCTCAGTTCGTTGTTTTTACTTTTATGGTTATGCCAGCAACAAGTCTGCACAATATTTCATTTTCATCCAAAAGTAGAAGCTTTATGCAAGTTAAAGGTAGAACCAGTTGGACTTCAAGTCAAGTGTGATTATTTGTGTAGTTCCTTCACATTTGGTAGTATGACATATAAGTTCCTTAGATTTTCATGTTGCTTTAATCACCACCTATACTTCTATCTTAATTCTGTCATTTAATATCAGTCTTCGGCTTGCTTTCTAGTTGCACCATTAGATAAGTGCTTAGAATCAAGTTCAAGCAGAACAGAGGATTCACTGGAGAAAGGGAGGGGTAAAAGAAAACGAAAACCAAAAGTTCGTTTCGAGGTAAGTCGTCATTTACGTAATTTTAGCTTCATACTTTGTTTAGCAGCAGCATTAGTGAATTTTCACGGGCGATTCTTGTTGCAGACTGTGACTTTTCAAACCAAATCAGTAAAGAAAGTGAGACGATTTAGAATAATGCGGTCCCTTGGTCTCACAGCTCCAATTGGATCTCCCTTTTCTCCGGCTTACCAGTTATGAGCTGGTAAATAAAGCTGGTAAATAGGTAAATATTAGATAATCATGTAGAGTTCTTATATTTTTCCCATTTTGTGTATTTGTGTTAGCCTATTTGAATTGTCATACTTCTACTCATTCTTGTGAGGAATCACGTTTATTTTTTTCCTCGCTTCTCTTTTAGTTTTTATTTAAAGAAATTTGACCATGTTAACACTAAGCCTTACTCGACAAGTATTCTGTTCTTCTTGATCGTCTGCGCATACGCACACAACACGTAGCAGATCTGTATACTAATGTATATATTATTGGTCTTACCCAGAAAATAAAAGGAATTTATTAATGCATTTCAAGGCAGCATGGAATCTTATGAAACGTTAAGAACCGTCGGAAAATAATGGACTATGAAGTGTATGGTTCATGCAGTCATGACTCGTGATGCTTTTCATCCTTCATTTTCTTGTTTTTTTTTTGTGTGGGTTTTTTGTGAGGAGTCCGGGGGGGACTACCTACCTAATCTAGCATTCACCGTGCATGGCATGACCATTTAGTGCTGGCCATTATACATATAATACTGCATAATTGTCTCCTCTATTTGAGTACCTAACCTGTTTCGGGCAAGTTTATTATTGTTAAACTTGCCAGCTGAGGTAGATCAAGAAGTCGTCATCTTCTCCTTCAGTTTTTGGCACTTAGTGAATTGTTATAGAGTACCACATGGAAAATCCGTTGGGGCATCTACTATATGGCTCTGCGTCTCAAAATCTTGTATAGTGGGGATCAAATTTCGGCAATCCAAGGTTCCTCCTCTCTTCAGCAATCCAAGGTTCCTCTCAAAATCTTGGAACATGGGATTCAAATCTCAATGCATTGACACTAAGTCAATGCATTCGCACTAGCTGACAATTAAATTTGGCCGGCTGACAATTAATTGCTGAATACCGGTATCCTGATAATAATAATATGTTAGGATGTACACATTTTTTTGCTTTCCAAGATGCTACATATTTTTTACATAGGTAATTGTGTTGGAAATAAAAGTAAAACAAGAAAAACATTTAAAATTATGAATCCCAGCAATTTTCTTAATCTAAGAGAATTGTCTTTGCCTATATATGTAATAAATTTTTCAGAAACTTTTTAGCAGTTTGGTAATAATTTTTTAGAATTTCTAGTAGCAGAAAAGTCAGTTTTTTGTAAAGCAAAATAGTTTTGCTTCTGACTTCTACTTTTGAAGAAGCAGAACTCAGAAACAGATTTGTATCCAAACGCGCTATATCTAATGGAGTAATTTGAACATCCAAACTTCATTTGTTGATGACTTTGATCCCACGGAATCTGAATACGTGGATCCCGTAATGGTTTTCCTAATACGGTAAACTGATTGAGAATCTAGAAATGGTCCCTTTTTTTTTTTTGTTTGCTTGGTCGAGTTTGATGATGATGTAAGGGATGATTTCATTTGCACCAATTTGACTTAGTTGTGCTGAGCGCCCGTGGATGCTTACTTATTCCTACTTGCACACTGCACTACCTTCATGGAAGAAAACGAAATCTCAAACAAAAACTGTCATACTTGCGGTGTCCAATAGCTGCATCCATTGTAATTAATGAGAATCATTTCCAGATACGATATTTTCTAGTATCTAATAAAATATTGTTTTCATGATAGAATAAGGAAAACTATTACGATTTGTTACATTTGAATGTTCAGTTTCTTCTTTCTTTAGAGAGTTGAATGGCATGAGCCATGGGGCACGCCAAAGCTTATTGATTGGTACGTGTAATGAGGTTGAAAACTCACATTAATCTACTAAGTTCTTTAAGATTAAGAACTTTCTATGACTGATTTCCCATTGCTTAATCAATTAGCAATTGAGTTGATAATAATGGCTAGTGGTCCGAGCGTGACAGTAGTGACGATTAGAGACTGCGACATATTTAGGCCATGTCCCTTGCATCTAATCCGACAGAAACAAATAGTATATATATATATCTGAGCTACATTATTTGTAAGACAGAAAGAAGAAGAAAAAGTATTATTAGTTTTCTTAAATATTTGTTTCGCTATCTCCCATTCAATATTCAGCAAGCATATACAAAACTTAAGACAATAAAATAAATCGAAACGTTATACTTTTTCTTCCCTGAATATTCTCCAGTCTCTCAGTTGAAATTTCTCACGGCATTGTGTTTACTAGACTAGGCAAGTGGTGTTTTGCATGTTTTCTTTAAACTGGCCGGACAAAAGTGCTTTCCTTTTAACACTTTTATAAAGGAAATGTAAGGAGAACATTGTTTTTGAACACTTTTATACGCCTCAAATGAGCCCGAATGAGACCAATACTGTGTAACCAATTTGAAATGCTTGTAACGAGATGGGACTTCTGCAGAGCCATGACACACAGTGAGAGGGGCGCAAGCAATAATGCTAGGTTTACCGGGACTCAATCCCGTGAGAAGTCCCGTCCCTCACATTACCTGGGACCCACTGCAGTCTTTCCCTATCCAAATGCAGAGGTGCATTCCCCTACTTCGTCCGATCCCCTCACGGGATTTCACCCGGTTTTTTTGGGCGTGAGTGTAGCATCACTCGGGCGCAAGGCAGTTTTTAATTACACATTGCGTAGTTGGACAAGATTAGAAAGTAAGATAATTAATTAATAATAATGGAATCTCGCGTGTGGGGGCGGGTTAATGTTTCAGAGCTATAGAGAGTTGACAACTACTACTACTACAAGTACCAAATTTTCTATATATTCATCTCTCATTTCAATACAACCTTCATGCATTGACAAAGGAGAGTTGGAGAATCAATTTAGTGATCATCTGATTCATCTCTCTCGACATTTTGGCAAACCCCAAAGGAAAAATTAATTGCCGTAATACACAGGAAAAACATGATTTCAGGGAACACTAATAGTTCAGGTTTTAAGCAAATTTTGTACGGGGTAGCAGATGATGTCTTATCATCATCATCTCTGGATCATACAAGTTCAAGTAATGAAGATAATAAATGTCAATCTAATGCATTTCTTTACAGTTTTTTGGTTCTCAAAGACAAAGTTCATCAAGTGCAAACCTTAGTTAATGTTGCAGTTCTCTCTCAGGATCAAGGAGTAGTTCAACAACCAGTTGAATCTGCATCAATAGCCATAGCTGGAATTGGAACTTTACTTCAAGAGATAATTGTGAATGCATCTTCCATGATGTTTACTTGTCAACAGTTAGCTCTAACAACTGTAAGTAATAAAAATTCTCCTTATGTTGATGGTATGGGTAGTAATGATGATATGCATCAATTATGGCGCGTTCATAAGGTTGACGATGTAGTAGTTGGTTTGCCACCAGCGCAACTCAATGATCCTCATCCAAGTCAGGTCCAAATTGGAAGCGAAAATGGTCGAGGGAGCAGCTTTTTTTCTGACGAACATCTCGAATGGTATGGCGACAATTATAACAATTACAATACTACTAATGTTCATGATGACATTACCACCACCAATAAGAAGGTAGTTGTAGAAGAGATGGGATTACTGAATGAAGTTGAAAAGAAAGAGGTGAGAACTGATGAGTATTCTCCAACAAACTACGAACTAATAGAAATGGATGCAGCGGATTTGTTGGCAAAGTACACACACTATTGTCAAGTGTGTGGAAAAGGGTTCAAAAGAGATGCGAATTTACGGATGCATATGAGAGCTCATGGAGAAGAATACAAGTCTACTGCAGCTCTAAGCAATCCAATGAAGATTAGGAATTCTAACTCAATGGAAAGTAGTGCAAAATGCTACTCCAAATTGGTTCCGAGAAAATATTCATGTCCACAGGAAGGATGTAGATGGAACAAAAAACATGCGAAGTTCCAGCCGCTGAAGTCTATGATATGTGTAAAGAATCATTATAAGAGGAGCCACTGTCCAAAGATGTACGTGTGTAATCGATGTAATCAGAAGCAATTTTCAGTGCTTTCGGATTTAAGGACTCATGAGAAGCACTGTGGTGATCTTAAATGGCAGTGTTCTTGTGGAACTACTTTCTCTAGGAAAGATAAACTTATAGGTCATTGTGCTTTATTCTTTGGACATACTATCGCCGGAAATACTTTCTCAAAGCAAGAAAAGTTTGAGTTTCATACTGAACGTTAATGCTGATAGATGAGTAGACAATAATTGAAAGTTTTCATATGGGTCCTAGAAAAGATTATCCATTTTGTTGCTATTAATGTTGTTTTAGTCAATTGTTTTAAATGTTGTTTTAGGCAATTGTTTTAAATGTGTCCTTCTACAGTAATTTTACTTGTGTGAGATAATGAAATGATGCAGACTCAGTAGTTTTAATGAAACAAATTCAAAGAGATTTTAAGTTATGAAAACTGAATGAGTTAATACACAAAGAGAGAAACCTAGATATAGAGTTAACGTGTCTGAAGACAAAGGAAAACTAAAAACACCCAACAGAGAGTATAAACATAACAGAAAATACACCTCTCTGACACTCATGTACACTAACATCCCCCTCAAACTTATAGGTCTGTAAGAACATAAGTTTGGAAGCTAAGAAAGTGAACAGAGTAACTCCCAAACCCTTTGTCAGAATATCAGCTACTTGATTTTCAGAAGGAACATATTGAACCTGCAGAAACCCACTCTCCACAAGATTGCGAATGCGTTGATAATCAATCTCAATGTGCTTGGTTCTTGCGTGAAAAACAGGGTTTGCAGCCAAACTACCAGCACTAGTATTGTCGCAAAACAGGGTAGAAGGAGATGATAAATAAACACCCAACTTTGTAAATAAGTAGGAAACCCACAACATCTCAACATTAGTAACTGCCAAAGCCTTGTATTCTGCCTCAGTAGATGATCGAGAGATAGTAGGTTGTTTCTTTGAGCTTCATGAAACCAACGAATTTCCTAGGAAAATGTAATATCCTGAAGTGGACTTGTGAGTATCAGGGCATCCTGGCAATCAGAGTCTGAATACGCTTTAAGAACATCACAAGGCCCTGTAGAAAGAGTCACACTAGAACTTACAGTGCCTTACACATAACGCAGAATTCTCTTAACCAACTGAGAATGAATAGAAGTTGGCATGTACATGAACTGACAAACATAATTCACAGCAAAACACAAGTCAGGTCTAGTTAATGTTAAATATTGCAACCCACCAACAATTCTTCTATATAATGTAGCAGAAGCATCATCCAACACAATGCCATAATGAACTGAAACTCTAGGACCAGCAGTAACAGGTGTAGTAGCAGGTGCACAATGAATCATATCAGTTTTCTGAAGTAATGGAAGAGCATACTTCTGGTGAGATAGTAAGAGTGTGTCATATGTCCTTTTGCATTCAATGCCAAGAAAAAAAATGCAATTCCCCTAAGTCTTTCATAGAGAATTCTTTGCAGTGTATTTTCTACGATTTGGACACTCATTGGCAAAATGACCAAAACCTTTACACTTGAAGCATTGTGGCATATCCTCGTCATTAGTATCGTCAGTATCCCTGTTTTTAGGAGGAACACGATTGTGGGGTTTAACTGATGACTTAGGTTTATCTCTAGTGAACCGTTTACTTCTTTTCAAAAGAAGGTCTCTAAATTGTCTTGTGATCAGAGAGACTGAATTATCAAGATCTTCATCTGACGAATCAGTCTCAATAGGATCATCCACAGAGATGCCAATACTTTTACTTTTATCAAGTAATTTTGTGTTCTTTTGTGCTTTGAAAAGCAGTATCCTTTCTAGATTTGGATGTATGCTCGTGATCAAAGATCTTTAACTTCCCAACCAGAGTATTTCTGGATAAAGTATTAAGGTTATTTCCTTCAACGCTGGCATGTTTCTTAGAATCGTATTTAGCTAGCAACGATCTGAGAATTTTCATCATAATGTCCTTTTCAGGAATAGTCTTACCCAATGCAAAAGATACATTAACAATTTCAGACACTTTGTGATTAAAATCATCAAATGAATCTTCATCATCCATACGAAGGTTTTTCTAATCATAGTTTAGGTTTTGAAGCCTAGCTTCTTTCTTAGAGGTATTCCCTTCAAATACGGTTTCTAAGATATCCCACGCATCTTTAGACCGAGTGCACGTAGTCACATGGTGCTGAAGATCTGGGTTAATAGCATTGATGATTGCATTCAATCCGTCGAATTTTTTCTTTGCAGCGAGAATCTCGACAGCATCATTATCACCAATATCCTTTGGAACAGTTACATCACCTTCTTTAACATCCGGAGGATTATAGCCATTAACAACATAGACCCATGATTGAAAATCACGCGCTTGAAGAAAGGCACGCATAGCAATTTTCCACCATAAGTAATTTGAGCCATCGAAAACTGGTGGTAAGTTTATGGAGATAGCGTTTCTATCCATAGAGTCAGATTGCTACAAACACAGACTTATGAGGTCTTAAACATGTTTGTCTGCTCTTATACCAATTGAAAAAGCGGGGGTCTAACAACCTAACCCAATATTTCGTTTAGCAATCTATATGGAAAAACTCCAATATAATTACAAGAGAATCAACTAGAAAGTCAGACTCAATCAATGGAAATATATCCAAGAGTTGTATCTCTGTTTCACAATGTAATCAGCAAATCAAACAGATAGAAATCCGCGAGCCTGATTATTATGTGAAACAATTTGAACGGTACCAAAGACCAATGTTCAAGTGTCAATAAACTTATATCAATAACCAAAGGTTGGATTATCTAATTGATTGAACTACGCACAACCTGTGATATTTCAATTATATAGAAAATATAATGCGGAAAAGAAATAACATAGACACCAGAAGTTTTGTTAACGAAAAAACCGCAAATGCGAGAAAAACCAGGGACCTAGTCCATATTGAACACCATATTGTATTAAGCCGCTACAGACACTAGCCTACTACAAGTTAACTTCGGACTGGAATGTAGTTGAGCCCTAACCAATCTCACACTGATCAAAGTACAGTTGCGTTCCTTACACCTCTAGAACCACGCCGGATTCAGCGCACTTGATTCCCTTAGATGATCTCACCCACAACTAAGAGTTGCTACGACCCAAAGTCGAAGACTTAATAAACAAATATGTATCACACAAAAAAGTTTATTGAATAGATAAATATGTCTCCCACAGATATACCTACGAGTTTTGTTCCGTCTTTTGATAAATCAAGGTGAACAGGAACCAACTGATAAACCGGACTTATATTCTCGAAGAACAGCCAAGTGATATCAATCATCCATAATAATCTTAATCGATTCACGAAACAAGATATTGTGGAATCACAAATGATGAGACGAAGATGTTTGTGACTACTTTTCAATCTTGCCTATCAGAGAATAAATCTCGAGCAAATCTTAAAGAAGATAGTACTCAATCACAATAGAAAACAACAAGATCAGAACACGCAACTACAGAGAAAATAGTTGGGTCTGGCTTCACAATCCCAATGAAGTCGCACCAACATTTAGATAAGAGTAACCGTACCTAAACGTGTCCACTTAGTTGGTTCAACAATAGTTAACCGAGGTTAGCCATATGAACACTTTCATATCAACCTTATTCATCTTTATCACAACTAGTTCAAATGACTCAAATGAAGTTAGAGAGTTGTTCAATTGTTTATATTCTCATAGAAGTATACAAGACACAATTGAAGCAAAATTGATTTTGATTCACTCGAATCATTTCATGAACATTATAGCCACGGTTTGCAAAAGATTGCATTCCTTAATTTATAAATGTATTAGTTCATGAACAAATCAATTTTAGAACATAACCTACTCAAGTACGCAAACGGGTACGCATACTTAAGTGGCCGGACTGAGTTTGGATTCGCCAGTACGCGGACGGGTATGCATACTTCCAACCTCAGTTGAATTCCGGAACTTGGACTTACGCCAGTACGCGTACGGGTACGCATACTAAGTTCCCGGACTTCCATTAACCAACCAGTATGCGTGCATGTACGCATACTATGGTTCCCGGATTTGGACCTTACACAAATGCAAGTACGCGAACTGTGTTTATATCCAATCATGGTTACTTTTTTTAAACTCTCATTTCAATCATTGAAACATTCTTAGAAGACGACAATAGATGTCTCACACAACTATTAGCTCCAAAGTAATTTTCAAGTGATCGAATGATCAATACGAAACATTCCGAGTCTACATCAAATGATTGCATAACATAAATCATGTAAGATGTTACAAGGCGATTTTCACATGATCGTCTTTTGACTTTCATCAAGAATAAAAGATGAACTTGGTTAAAGCGAAAGCTTACCAACACATATTTCGAGAAATAGATAAGCGAGATAAACTTAGCTCGAAATTTCAAATGTGTATAATTGAAGTCTATATAGCAAGATGAATTTTGTCTCAAATAGGAGATAGAGTAGATAGAATTTTGAGTGATAGATGATTTCAAGTCTCCACATACCTTTTGTTGATGAAGTTCCACAAGTTCCCTTGAGTAGTTCTTCGTCTTCAGTCGATGAACATTGTGAAGTATAAAGCTCAACTACACATTTTATCCTAATCCGAGACTTAGCTATAAGTAGACTAGAAATCAAGACTTATAGTTTTGGCAACTAAACTTGACAAACAAGCTTGAGATAGCAACGCTTGCGAGTTCGACCGAGCAGTTCTCTAACAATCTCCCACTTTGTCAATTTTAGTGACAAAACTATCAATACATATGGATACAAAATAAATAAACTTTGTAGCTTCTCATCAAAATGCTTGATATCCTTGGTTCTTCAACATTACTCGAAATCTTCGTCACTTCCAAGTACTCTAGTGATTCTAAACGTGTTCAACCTAGTATCATAGTTGTTGAAGATCCGTAGCTATAACAACAAGAAAACAGTAGTTCTCAATCATTGTTATACAGTGTCATAATATTATTACACAGCATCAAAGTTCAATTGTATCATAACTTTGACAATAATACTATGGTGATATGTATCACTCCCCCTTAGTCAATACTTCATCTCATAATGAAAACCACTCCCCCTTACATAATGATCCGTAAACCATATGTATTTGTAGTGTAAACTACACAATAATTCTCCCCCTTTTTGTCAATATAAATTGGCAAAGGTACGAAACTAGCGGGATCATAATGAAATTCTCATAGAGATGCTTCATGACTATAAGAGAAAACATATCAACTTTGTTTCAATGATTTCACATAGTCGAAACTTGGTGTATTCATCAAGGAGTTTATAAAGATACAAGATAACTCCAACAATATTCCACAGCCGCACTCCCCACAAAGATTTGGCAATTAAGCACAAGTTCAAATAAGAGTTCTCCCCATAAAATGTCATTCCCAAAGGAACAACCGGAGCGACCTTACTTTTATGAGAAAATAAGGATTTCTTTGGACGTTAACAAATTACATGAAACATGAATTTGTATCCAAAAAACTCAATTAAATTAACCACAACCTATGATTAATTTAATCGGGAATGCTCAACATAAGAGAACTTACAGAGCCACACAGTACTTTCACATAAAGTGGATCATGGAAAGATCAATACTGCGAAATATTCAAGGACTTATTCTATTTTTCATCAATATTTGCATAATGATATCATAGACTTAATCTTTGTTATCAAAAGTTCATTCTATTTTCCATAAATATTTGCATAAAGACATATAATAGACTTAACTTTTGACATATATGGGACAATCATAGTTCACAGACGCAAACAAATATATCCCATAATTGTTTTTGCAATATATAAAACCAATAAAGATTAAAACTGCAAAATCATCTTCCAAATAAACTTTAGCATTTAAATAAATAAATCTAAAAATATTGCAAGATGAAAATCGTTGGCAATGGCTATGTGTACTCACAATAATTGCTATTCCAAACCCTAGCTATCCTTCTTAAAACACAAGAATAAATTCTCATAAAAAATTTCCTAGACATTAAGACCTTTAAAAAATTCTTTATCGTCCCCGAACTCCTTGTCGTCAATAGCCATTGGAACATAAGGTTCATGAAGATAGGGTTCAATTTTGTAAAGACCCTCAAGCTCGTCAACGCTATTTGACTGGTCTAGCGATAGTCAAGAGACGAGTTAACCGATAATGACTCGATTAGTTTAACACGAACATTAATTAATAGAAATTAATCTAACAACGATTTAGATACGACATCAATGTCGTAGATAGATCTCGAAAAGTTACGTGGAATGGACTACTCGAACGTGTCAATCGGACACCGGACGAAGAAAATATCATCGGATTAACACGAAGGGTAGAATTGTCATTTCTCTTATTAACCGCATGGCTGCCCATATCAATT
Source organism: Papaver armeniacum (assembly GCA_023531295.1). NCBI lineage: Eukaryota > Viridiplantae > Streptophyta > Magnoliopsida > Ranunculales > Papaveraceae > Papaver > Papaver armeniacum. The sequence continues at coordinate 109,319 of JAJJWW010000146.1, forward strand.
CTTGGGTGCCTTTATAATTCTCGTTGGTCTTATCTTCACTGGTCGAGAAGATAAGTCTTCTTTCTTTCTTATTTCTCTTTTCTTTTTCTCTTTCATTCTTCTTATGTTCTTCCTCTAGCGATTCAGAGAGAAATATCTGCTGGGAAATTTCTAAAGAAAATTTATGATACAAATGAATCAAGGATGGTGGTGATGGATTAAGTTAAGGGGTTCGGTTAGAGTTTGAAGGAGATTAAAAGAAAGTTGAATCAGGGAGAAGCAAAACTAGGGTTCGTAGAGTGGATTGATGTTCTGAAGATGAAATTGATGTTCTAGGGAATTGATTTGAGATGGGTTCGATACGAATTAAAATATACAGATGAAAAGTGGTTTGAAATTGATAGTTATGGTTTATGCTAGATGAATTAGAATTAGACGTGGGTTTTGAATTAGGGTTTAATTGTGGTGCTGATGAAGATGTTGTTGTTTAGAGCTGGAGTCTGCAAAACAGTTGGAGATTCATGGAAAAGTTACTGAGGGTTAGCTCAATAACTTGGAGATGACAATATAATACATTTGTTTATGCTGAATTGAGTCAAGTAAAGAGGAATTTAATTTCAATTGCTTATTTGAAATCCATTAAGAGGTAATTGCTTTTCTCGAGTTAACTTATAGAGTTATTGGTTTATGTTCGTTGAGTTTTATATGATTGTTGATGAAGCTAAGACTTGACATGAATGTAAAATGGAGTTGTGGTTGAAGATTAGGTTTATGTTGATGTTTAAGGATTTTGTGGCTTGCTTTTGAGATGGTTAGAGTACTGACAAATGCAGGGAAGGATTGTGGTTGTAGTTCAGGTTAAATTACAGGGGTCATGATGGTGAAGGTCTGGAAATGTAGGTATTGGAGTAAACTGAATTGCAGGTGGTGATGAAGATGGTTGTGATCGAGTGTTCTAGAGTCGCAGTTGGATATTGGTGATGTTGAGGGTTTGAGATGGCAGTGTAAAGGAATGTTAGGTTGGTTGTAGATGGAACAGACTTGGTGTCGGGGGATTTGAGATATAAGGAATTGTTTGAATGTTGAATTGAGTCGCAGTGGTAACTAATTGAACTGATGGTGTTGGTAGTGGTGTTGTAGGTGATCTGAGTTTAGATGTTTTGAAGATGTGTTAGTGGTGGTAATAAAGTCTAGTGGCGTTGTTGTTGAAGTTCTTGCATTGGATTTGTTGTGGTGATGGTGTTATATTGAATTGCAAGTAAGAATGGGATATGTATGGATGTGTAATTACAGTTCGAATGAAGTTGGGTGTTGAACTGTGGGGTTCAGGTTTATATATAATTCTATGTATGGTCTGGATAAAAGTGCAGTGTAGTTGTAACTCAGGTGATTGTTGAATTGATATTACAGAAAGATATAGGAAGTATAATTGTAGAAAGAGTCTTGCCAAAAGCGTCTATTGCAGGTAACATAGTTCACAGACGCAAACACATATATCCCATAAAAAAAAATTGCAATATATAAAACCAATAAAGATTAAAACTGCAAAATCATCTTCCATATAAACTTTAGCATTTAAATAAATAAATCTAAAAACATTGCAAGATGAAAATTGTTGGCAATGGCTATGTGTACTCACAATAATTGCTATTCCAAACCCTAGTTATCCTTCTTAAAACACAAGAATAAATTCTCATAAGAAGTTTCCTAGACATTAAGACCTTTGAAAAATTCTTTATCGTCCCCGAACTCCTTGTCGTCAACAGCCATTGGAACATAAGGTTCATGAAGATAGGGTCAATTTTGTAAAGACCCCCAAGCTCGTCAACGCTATTTGACTGGTCTAGCGATAGTCATGAGACGAGTTAACCGATAATGACTCGATTAGTTTAACACGAACGTTAATTAATATAAATTAATCTAAAAATGATTTAGATACGAGACTAGTGTCGTTAGATAGATCTCGAAAAGTTACGTGGAATGGACTACTCGAACGTGTCAATCGGACACCGGACGAAGAAGATATCATCAGATTAACACGAAGGGTTGAATTATCATTTCTCTTATTAACCGCATGGCTGCCCATATCAATTCTTGGGTGCCTTTATAATTTTCGTTGGTCTTAGCTTCACCGGTCGAGAAGATAAGTCTTCTTTCTTTCTTCTTTTTTCATTCTTCTTCTGTTCTTCCTCTGGCGATTCAGAGAGAAATATCTGCTGGGAAATTTCTAAAGAAAATTTATGATACAAATGAATCAAGGATGGTGGTGATGGATTAAGTTAAGGGGTTCGGTTAGAGTTTGAAGGATATTAAAAGAAAGTTGAACCAGGGAGAAGAAGAACTAGGGTTCGTAGAGTGGATTGATGTTCTAGGGGATTGATTTGAGATGGGTTCGATATGAATTAGAATATACAGATGAAAAGTGGTTTGAAATTGATAGTTATGGTTTCTGCTAGATGAATTGGAATTAGATGCGTGTTTTGAATTAGGGTTTAATTGAGGTGCTGATGAAGATGTTATTGTTTAGAGCTGGAGTCTGCAGTAAGGTTGGAGATTCATGGAGAAGTTACTGAGGGTTAGCTCAATAACTCGGAGATGATGATGCTATACGTTTGTTTGTTCTGAATTGAGTCAAGTAAAGAGGAATTTAATTTCAATTGCTTATTTGAAATCCATTAAGAGGTATCAAGTTAACTTATAGAGTTATTGGTTTCTGTTCGTTGAGTTTTATATGATTGTTGATGAAGCTAAGACTTGACATGAATGTAAAATGGAGTTGTGGTTGAAGGTTAGGTTTATGTTGATGTTTAAGGATTTTGTGGCTTGCTTTTGAGATGGTTGGAGGACTGACAAATGCAGGGAAGGATTGTGGTTGTAGTTCAGGTTAAATTACAGGGGTCATGATGGTGAAGGTCTGGAAATGTAGGTATTGGAGTAAACTGAATTGCAGGTGGTGATGAAGATGGTTGTGATCGAGTGTTCTAGAGTCGCAGTTGCATATTGGTGATGTTGGGGGTTTGAGATGGCAGTGTAAAGGAATGTTAGGTTGGTTGTAGATGGAACAAACTTGGTGTTGGGGGATTTGAGCTATAAGGAATTGTTTGAATGTTGAATTGAGACAGAGTGGTAACTAATTGAACTGAAGGTGTTGGTAGTGGTGTTGTAGGTGATCTGAGTTTAGATGTTTTGAAGATGTGTTAGTGGTGGTAATAAAGTCTAGTGGTGTTGTTGTTGGAGTGCTTGCATTGGATTTGTTGTGGTGATGGTGTTATATTGAATTGCAAGTAAGAATGGATGAAACTAAATATTGATGCAGCCTGGATTTCTGCTAATTTGCCAGCAGGTTTATCTTTAATTCTTAGAAATGATGTAGGAATTCTTGAACAAGGAAGAACAGGAGCCTTCACAGCCTCTACCCCTGAAGAAGCGGAAGCAATATGCCTGTTGCAGGGAGCAAAATGGGCAGCAAAACTTGGACTGTCCAACTTTACTTTAGAAGGAGGTTGCAAGAACCTTTTTGATTACCTTAATGGAAAGGAATCCTATATTGAATGTCAGAACATACCCATCTTTGATGAAGCTATTAATGAACTTAAGTCTTGTAATAACTTTATGGGATTTTATTTTGTACCAAGAACAACTAACAAAGTGGCTGACTTAATGGCTAAAGAAGCCAAAAACTTCAGTTCCCCTCTTAAATGGAGGAAGGAACCTCCTGAATGTATTAGAGTAGCTTTAGAAGTAGATAAATCTAATGCTAGGGTTGCTCCTTTCGGCCCAACATTAGATGGCTCTACTAATCATGTTGTAAGGGTTACTAACTCCCCAAGTGAGTCGTTTGAATGCATCATTAACTTACAAAAAAAAATATATCCCATAAAAAATTTTGCAATATATAAAACCAATAAAGATTAAAACTGCAAAATCATCTTCCATATAAACTTTATCATTTAAATAAATAAATCTAAAAACATTGCAAGATGAAAATCATTGTCAATGGCTATGTGTACTCACAATAATTGCTATTCCAAACCCTAGTTATCCTTCTTAAAATACAAGAATAAATTATCATAAGAAGTTTCCTAGACATTAAGACCTTTGAAAAATTCTTTATCGTCCCCGAACTCCTTGTCGTCAACAGCCATTGGAACATAAGGTTCATGAAGATAGGGTTCAATTTTGTAAAGATCCTCAAGCTCGTCAATGCTATTTGACTGGTCTAGCGATAGTCAAGAGACGAGTTAACCGATAATGACTCGATTAGTTTAACACGAACGTTAATTAATATAAATTAATCTAACAACGATTTAGATACGAGACCAGTGCCGTTAGATAGATCTCGAAAAGTTACGTGGAATGGACTACTCAAACGTGTCAATTGGACACCGGACGAAGAAGATATCATCAGATTAACACGAAGGGTAGAATTGTCATTTCTATTATTAACCGCATGGCTGCTCTTATCAATTCTTGGGTGCGTTTATAATTCTCGTTGGTCTTATCTTCACCGGTCGAGAAGATAAGTCTTCTTTCTTTCTTCTTCTTTCTTATTTCTCTTTCATTCTTCTTCTGTTCTTCCTTTGGCGATTCAGAGAGAAATATCTGCTGGGAAATTTCTAAAGAAAATTTATGATACAAATGAATCAAGGATGGTGGTGATGGATTAAGTTAAGGGGTTCGGTTAGACTTTGAAGGAGATTAAAAGAAAGTTGAATCAGGGAGAAGCAGAACTAGGGTTCGTAGAGTGGATTGATGTTCTGAAGATGAAATTGATGTTCTAGGGGATTGATTTGAGATGGGTTCGATACGAATTAGAATATACAGATGAAAAGTGGTTTGAAATTGATAGTTATGGTTTTTGCTAGATGAATTGGAATTAGATGCGGGTTTTGAATTAGGGTTTAATTGAGGTGCTGAGGAAGATGTTGTTGTTTAGAGCTGGAGTCTGCAGAACAGTTGGAGATTCATGGAGAAGTTACTGAGGGTTAGCTCAGTAACTCGGAGATGATGATGATATACGTTTGTTTGTGCTGAATTGAGTCAACTAAAGAGGAATTTAATTTCAATTGCTTATTTGAAATCCATTAAGAGGTAATTGCTTTTCTCAAGTTAACTTATAGATTTATTGGTTTCTGTTCGTTGAGTTTTATATGATTGTTGATGAAGCTAAGACTTGACATGAATGTAAAATGGAGTGGTGGTTGAAGATTAGGTTTATGTTGATGTTTAAGGATTTTGTGGCTTGCTTTTGAGATGGTTGGAGTACTGACAAATGCAGGGAAGGATTGTGGTTGTAGTTCAGGTTAAATTACAGGGGTCATGATGGTGAAGGTCTGGAAATGTAGGTATTGGAGTAAACTGAATTGCAGGTGGTGATGAAGCTGGTTGTGATCGAGTGTTCTAGAGTCGCGGTTGCATATTGGTGATGTTGGGGGTTTGAGATGGCAGTGTAAAGGAATGTTAGGTTGGTTTTAGATGGAACAAACTTGGTGTTGGGGGATTTGAGCTATAAGGAATTGTTTGAATGTTGAATTGAGTCGCAGAGGTAACTAATTGAACTGATGGTATTGGTAGTGGTGTTGTAGGTGATCTGAGTTTAGATGTTTTGAAGATGTGTTGGTGGTGGTAATAAAGTCTAGTGATGTTGTTGTTGGAGTGCTTGCATTGGATTTCTTGTGGTGATGGTGTTATATTGAATTGCAAGTAAGAATGGGCTATGTATGGATGTGTAATTACAGTTCGAATGAAGTTGGGAGTTGAACTGTGGGGTTCAGGTTTATATGGAATTATATGTATGATCTGGATAAAAGTGCAGTGTAGTTGTAACTCAGGTGATTGTTGAATTGATATTGCAGAAAGATATAGGAAGTATAATTGTAGAAAGAGTCTTGCCTAAAGCGTCTATTGCAGGTAAAGCTTAAATTGCAATTGTACTAAATTATAGAATTTTGTTAAAATTGATGTTAGTGGTGATGATTGTTTAAACTTGTGTTTCTTGAACTTAGACCTGTTGGACATCCCAGTCAGATGTCTGACTAATTTGCTTAGCTGACTCAGTTAATCTGACTGAGTCCAATGTGAACCTGACTTACATGAATCAGTCTTGTTGACTGAGTTAACCTAGACCGATTCCTGTTTGACTCGTTGACTGAGTTAACCCTTTTGAGTTGACCAATTGGCTTGACCCGACCTTGGACGTTTACTGTTCGTTGACCTTTGACCAGACATTGACCGCTAGTTGACTCAGTTGGACCAGACCTTTGTTAACGGGACTGTTGTTGGGCCGGGCCGGAGTAAGCCCACGAGTCATGGTCTTGGGATTAGGATTAGTTTTTCTTAATTAAATGAATTGGACCCTTATGGTCCGAATTAGTCTTTGTTTTCTTCTACAAAGTTGTAGATATTCATAAGACCTTGCTGATAGACTATATAACTAATATAATTGAATTCGTAAACCTTAGATTTGCTAAAGTTGGATAAATAAAAGATATAGAACCATAAGTGGGCTTAGAATCATTAGATAGACTTGTATGATTCTTGTGTGAGCCATTTTGGCTAGATTCTTAGAGTTCTTGTGTAATTAACAGTTAGTCTTATTAACAACGATCGATTCAAAGGATGAACCAGTGGATCGTGGATCTCGAGGTAGGCGTGGCTTGTCATCAAAAGAGGTGGGAATACATTTGACTCTTTTGTAACCATTGTTGTTTATTTTACAAAAGTATTTGTTTAATAAACTCATGCATTGTCAGATTGTGCATTCCATGTATTCTTTAAATTGTATTATCATAATTCTGTTGATTCTATTATGATAATTTTGTTGATTCTGTTAATCTTTCCATGGTTTGGAAAGGACGTGTAATGTCATGTTTGTTATTATGAATTGTTATGGGAAATAAGAATTTCTACGTGTGGTATATAGGATACGCTTCTTCACATTTATATCTACATGAATTCAACTTTTATGCTTATTATGAGTCATCAGGTTTTGGTGACATCAATAGTTATCTAGGTGTGTAACTGGTTGACACCATATTATACATTGTTTGAAGAAGGAGTTTGTCCATATACATGTTTGTTTATTTCAGTGACTTGGTCACTTTTTAATGTGTGGAAAACATCATTGTTTTCCAAATCTTGCCATGATTACTTGAAAGTTAAATGTTATTCCTACTGGCACCCATTTTAGGGATGATGTGCTCACCCATTCCCACTTTCAGTTTCAGAGACAAATCAGAGTTGCGCAGCGAAAGCTTGAAGGGTTGATTTCGTTAGTTGGTTAACTTCTACCATGTATATTAGATTGCATATTGTATTTGTGAACCAAATGACTATTGTATATGTATCATTTGAGAGAAGTTCTTGTATATATATTTCTGAGCGGGGCTAGTTTTTGGGTTAAGTTTTGTAGCAGATTTCTTAATTGAATGTTTGAGTAAATGGTTTAGATTCTTAGTGCCTCTTTATTTAGACTAATCTCTTGGATTAGTCAGCTGCTAACTTTGGGGGCGCTACAAATTTCAACAAACCTTCTTGACTGATGCCGAACCAGAGCCTTCTGAATTTCAAGAGTCCTAAACACAAAAGCCTTTATTTACATCATCTCCTTTCTTATTTCCTTCAACTCTTCAAGAACACCAGAAAACTTCTGAAGATTTGAAGGGACAACCCTTGGTTTTCTCACATTACTCCTTTTTATTTTCAAATTTGAGGGTAAAGGAGATTTATCTTTTTCCTTCATGATTGATGGCTTAACAATCATATTAACATCCTTTCCATCAGAAGTCATGATGCTCGGAGTCTCCATATAAATATGGGTTTGTGAGAGAAATTCACAAAACAAGCTCTACAAGCAAACTTGTGATAAAAAGAGTTTTCAGAGAAGGAAAAAAGGAATGTAGGGTTACAGAACCTTTATACAAAGTAAGAGGATTCACATAAGCTCAATTCTCAACCCTAAAGAAGGTAGAATTGTCGATTTTAACCCTTCTTTAAAGAAAAAGGAAAGACCATTTCAATACCAATTTATGATATGAAAGGATCAACCAAACTTTAAGCAAAAACAAACAAGCAAAAGAAAACAACCCAAGAGAAAAAACTTTTTCTAAGACCTGAATGTGCTTAATAGTTGTCTCTTTGAAATCAGGCACTTGAGACAAGATGCACAACTAACACAATTATGTTGTGTTGGGGTGAACAATGATTTGTCCACCGTGAACTTTTTGGAAAGAGTTCCTAAAGACTTCTTCCACGGAACGCTTAGACCTTGTTCATTTCTGGAGAGGTCTAATTGCTTCTTTAGAAATTAACTTTTTTCAGAGAGGAATTTAGTTTACATACCTCAGATGACTTCTGAACAAGTTTAAGCTTGTTTGCTAAACGATTTGCTCTCCGTTGAAGTTTGTTGACGTATCTTACTTTATGCTTGTACTTGAAACAATTATATAGTCCGTGACCCTTAAGAGTACAGTAAGAACATGTCAAAGTGGAGGATGGTTCAGATACCATAGGGGAGAAAGCTGTTAGACAAATTGTGGTACCTGAAACATTAGAAATAGGATTTCCAGTAGATAGAGAAAAATCCATTTTATCCTCCAAAACAGTTGAAGAAGTTTCTCCAGGAAAAATATAAAGATTGATGTGAGTATTGCTACAATTATCAAAATTAATATTTCAGCAAAGAGCGAAACACTTGATTTTTCATCTTCATTTGAATCATAATGATCAGACATTTCATCAAGAGTTGCAGCAAGACCTTTGTTCCCAGTGTATTTTCTACGATTTGGACACTCATTGGCAAAATGACCAAAACCTTTACACTTGAAGCGCTGGGCATATCCTCGTCATCAATATCGTCAGTATCCCTGTTTTTAGGAGGAACACGATTATGGGGTTTAACTGATGTCTTAGGTTTATCTCTAGTGAACCATTTACTTCTCTTCAAAAGAAGGTCTCTAAACTGTCTTGTGATCAGAGAGACTAAATTATCAAGATCTTCATCAGACGAATCAGTCTCAATAGGATCATCCATAGAGATGCCAATAATTTTACTTTTATCAAGTAATTTTGTGTTCTTTTGTGTTTTGAAAAGCAATATCCTTTCTAGATTTGGATGTATGCTCGTGATCAAAGATCTTTAACTTCCCAACCAGAGTATTTCTGGATAAAGTATTAAGGTTACTTCCTTCAACGCTGGCATGTTTCTTAGAATCGTATTTAGCTGGCAACGATCTGAGAATTTTCATCACAATGTCCTTTTCTGGAATAGTCTTACCCAATGCAAAAGATGCATTAACAATTTCAGACACTTTGTGATTAAAATCATCAAATGAATCTTCATCAGCCATACGAAGGTTTTCCCAATCAGAGTTTAGGTTTTGAAGCCTAGATTCTTTCTCAGAGGTATTCCCTTCAAACACGGTTTCTAAGATATCCCACGCATATTTAGACCAAGTGCACGTAGTCATATGGTGCTGAAGATCTGGGGTAATGGCATGGATGATTGCATTCAATCCGTTAGAATTTTGCTTTGCAGCAAGAATCTTGACAACATCATAATCACCAATATCCTTTGGAACAATTACATCGCCTTCTTTAACAACCGGAGGATTATAACCATTAACAACATAGACCCATGATTGAAAATCACGCACTTGAAGAAAGGCACGCATAACAATTTTGCACCATAAGTAATTTGAGCCATCCAAGACTGGTGGTACGTTTATGAAGATAACTTTTCTGTCCAAAGAGTCAGATTGCTACAAACACAGACTTATGAGGTCTTAAACGTGTTTGCCAGCTCTGATACCAATTGAAAAAGCGGGGGTCTAACAACCTCACCCAATATTTCGTTTAGCAATCTATATGGAAAAACTCCAATATAATTACAAGATAATCAACTAGATAGTCAGACTCAATCAATGGAAATATATCCAAGAGTTGTATCTCTGTTTCACAATGTAATCAGCAAATCAAACAGATGGAAATCCGCGAGCCTGATTATTATGTGAAACAACTTGAACGGTACCAAAGACCAATGTTCATGTGTCAATCAATTTATATCAATAACCAAAGGTTAGATTATCTAATTGATTGAACTACGCACAACCTGTGATATTTCAATTATATAGAAAATATAATGCGGAAAGAAATAACACAGACACCAGAAGTTTTGTTAACGAAGAAACCGCAAATGCAGAAAAAACCCGGGACCTAGTCCAGATTGAACACCACACTGTATTAAGCCGCTACAGACACTAGCCTACTACAAGTTAACTTCGGACTGGAATGTAGTTGAGCCCTAACCAATCTCACATTGATCAAAGTACAGTTGCGTTCCTTACACCTCTAAAACCACGTCGGATTCTGCGCACTTGATTCCCTTAGATGATCTCACCCACAACTAAGAGTTGTTACGACCCAAAGTCGAAGATTTAATAAACAAATCTGTATCACACAGAAAAGTCTATTGAATAGATAAATCTGTCTCCCACAGATATACCTACGAGTTTTGTTCCGTCGTTTGATAAATCAAGGTGAACAGGAACCAATTGATAAACCGGACTTATATTCCCGAAGAACAGCCAAGTAATATCAATCATCCATAATTATCTTAATCGATTCACGAAACAATATATTGTGGAATCACAAATGATGAGACGAAGATGTTTGTGACTACTTTTCAATCTTGCCTATCGGAGAATAAATCTCAAGCAAATCTTAAAGAAGATAATACTCAATCACAATAGAAAACAGTAAGATCAGAACACGTAACTACAAAGAAAATAGTTGGGTCTGGCTTCACAATCCCAATAAAGTCTTTGAGTCGTTAACCTGCAGGGTTTTAGAAAAACCTAAGGTTAAAGGAGAATCGACTCTAATCACAACTAGTATCACACAAGAGGTGTGGGGATTAGTTTTCCAGTTGCTAGAGTTCTCCTTTATATAGTCTCCAATTAGGGTTTGCAAGCAATGCTACATTGGTAACAAAGCATTCAATATTCAACGTTAGATGAAACCTGATTAGATTCAAGCTAATATCTTTCAACTGTTAGATCGAACTTAGCTTGTTATACACAAATGAAATGCACCAACATTTAGATAAGAGTAACCGTACCTAAACGTGTCCACTTAGTTGTTTCAACAATAGTTAACCGAGGTTAGCCATATGAACACTTTCATATCAACCTTATTCATCTTTATCACAACTAGTTCAAATAACTCAAATGAAACTAGTTAGAGAGTTGTTCAATTGTTTATATTCTCATAAAAGTATACAAGACACAATTGAAGCAAAATTGATTTTGATTCACTCGAATCATTTCATGAACATTATAGCCACGGTTTTCAAATGATTGCATTCCTTAATTTATAAATGTATTAGTTCATGAACAAACCAATTTTAGAACATAACCTACTCAAGTACGCAAATGGGTACGCATACTTAGGTGGCCGGACTGAGTTTGGATTCGCCAGTATGCGAATGTGTACGCATACTTCCAACCTCAGTTGAATTCCGGAACTTTGACTTACGCCAGCATGCGTACAGGTACGCATACTAGGTTCCTGGACTTCCATTAACCAACCAGTACGTGTACGGGTAAGCATACTATGGTTCCCGAACTTGGACCTTACACAAATGCAAGTACGCGAACTGTGTTTATATCCAATCATGGTTACTTGTTCTAAACTCTCATTTCAATCATTGAAACATTCTTAGAAGACGACAATAGATGTCTCACACAACTATTAGCTCCAAAGCAATTTTCAAGTGATCGAATGATCAATACGAAAATTCAGAGTCTACACCAAATGATTGCATCACACAAATCATGTAAGATGTTACAAGGCGATTTTCACATGATCATCTTTTAACTTTCATCAAGAATAAAAGATGAACTTGGTTAAAGCGAAAGCTTACCAACACATATTTCGAGAAATAGATAAGCCAGATAAACTCAGCTCGAAATATCAAATGTGTTTAATTGAAGTCTATATAGAAATATGACTTTTGTCTAGATAAACTTTTGAGTGATAGATGAGTTCAAGTATCCACATACCTTTTGTTGATGAAGTTCCACAAGTTCCCTTGAGTAGTTCTTCGTCTTCAATCGATGAACGCCGTGAAGTATAAAGCTCAACTACACATTCTATCCTAATCCGAGACTTAGCTATAAGTAGACTAGAAATCATGACTTATAGTTTTGGCAACTAAACTTGACAAACAAGCTTGAGATAGCAATGCTTGCGAGTTCGACCGAGCAGTGCTCTAACACACACAATAAAAGGAGAATCATTCTTGAACCAAACTGGTAGATAAACATAGATGTATCACACACAGATTTAACAAAGCCATGCAGAGTGATAAAACCACCAAATTTCTCAAACCAAGCTCTAGGAGCTTGTTTGAGGCCATATAAAGATTTATTGAGGTAACAGACATAATCAGGATGAGATGAATCTTCAAACCCTTTAGGCTGTCTCATATATACATTCTAAGCTAAGTTTCCATGCAAGAATGCATTAGAAACATCTAACTGTCGAATTGGCCAGTTTCTAGATAGAGCTAGAGTAACAACACATCTAATTGTTGAGGTCTTACCCACAGGGCTAAAAGTTTCAACACAGTAAATAACATCTTGCTGAGAACAACCTTGAGCAACCAATCGAGACTTATATATTTTCACCGTACCATCTGATTTGTATTTAATCTGCCGCTTACTGCCTAAAACATTTATTCCATCAATAAAAGGAACTAAGTCCCATGTACCATTCTCTTTTAAATCAGCATTCTCAGTTTTCATAGATTTTACCCATTTGACATCTTTAGAAGCAGCCTTATAATTTTTAGGTTCAACTTCAGATTGAAGAAGAGAATTAAATGCAAGTGACAAAGGGTAAATAAAGGAATGATGTGCAACAAAATCTGATGGAAGAGATTTAGGCTTAGAAATGCCAGACTTGGATCTGGTGGTGATAGTTGTTGTAGGTATGTCAGTGATAGGTGCAGGTGCTGGTTGATGAATAATTGCATTGGTAGGTGCAGAAGATGTAGGAACTGAAGTTGTAGATGGTGAGACAGATAAGGGCATAAATGTAATACCAAAAGGAATAGTAATTGTATCATCAACATCTAAAATATTTGAACTAGAAGCAATGGACATAGACTCGGCAAATGTAAATGTTGTTTCATTAAAAGTAACATTACGAGAAACAAATATCTTTTCAGTAAGAGGATCATAGCATTTCTATCCTCTATAAAGAGGACTATATCAAAGAAACACACACCTATTAGACTTTGGACTAAGTTTGTCGTGACGATAAGAAGTTAAGTTTGAATAACAGCTACAACCAAACACTCTAAGAAAACTATAGTTAGGTAAGTCATTGTATAGAACCTCAAAAGGAGAGCGAAAATTCAAAACTTTTGTAGGTGTTCCGTTGATAAGAAATGTAGCATTAAGGAAGCAATCAAACCAGAAGTATTAAGGCAGACAAGTTTTAAAGGCCAGAGTATTTCCAACCTCAGTATATGGCAATGTTTCCTTTATGTGATCCCATTCTGTTGTTGAGTGTGTGAGCAGGAGATTCTCAAAGTAATTCCATTAGAGTCAAAAAAGTTCTTAAACAGCCCCTTAGTTAGCTCATAAGCACCATCACACTGAAAAGTATGAAGTAGACAAAAAATTCTCATTAACAGCCTTGAAGTGTTGAAAATATTTAAGGGCATCAGTTTTATGAGTCATAGGATAAAGCGAATGGAATCGACTGAAATCATCAATGAAAACTATGTAATATTTGTAGCCTTCAAGAGAAAGGAAAGGTGCAGGTCCCCGCACATTACAATGAACAAGAGCCAATGGTTGAGAGGATACTCTATGTGAAGATTGAAAAGGCAGCTTACCATGTTTTCCTAACTGACAATCATGACCAAAAGAAGGGACAAAAATTGATGAAAGTATTATTGTTGAGTTTACTAAGGATAGCACTAGAAGGATGACCTAATCTTTGATGCCAAAGAGTAGGATCAGCTATGATAGAAGAAAAAGATAAGGAACCATCTGAATAGGATAAAGATTGCGACAAACTGGCCCTTTAGCTACAACTTCACTAGTGCTAAGATTTTTGATATTATGACCCCAATCAAACATTTCAAAGGACACATTATTATCCTTAGTAAACTGAGAAACACAAATAATATTCTTGCATAAAGAATGAACCAATAGAACATTATTTAAGACAAACTCAGTATGATCAGTTGTTAAAATCGAAGAACTAATATGTGTAATAAGAAGAAACTTACCATTCCCAACCATAACTTGATCAGTTCCCTTGTAAGGTGTAGAAGTATGAAGCAATGCAGAATTATTTGTCATATGAGCAGATGCTGCAGAATCTGGTATCCATTGAGAACTCAAAATAAGATCAGAAGTATTAATTATAGAAGTAGAACATGTATTAAATGCTTGAGGTGAAGCAGAACCATCTGAAGAAGAATCTGGTGATGGTGAACTAGTGTAAAAGACTTAAGGTGATGTGGAAGAAACATTAGATTTGAAAACAGTATTAGACTTATTCGAGTTATTACAGTGAGGTGTAGAGTCAACATAAAGAGTAGTGTTATCATAATGTCGAAAGCCACTAGAACTACTAGATCCAGAAGAGTTAGAGGAGCTACTACTACCAGCAGAAAGAGTACTTCTATCAGACTTACAGCTTTTACCAAAATTGGTATAACCTCTGCCTGAATTATTATAACTTCTACCTGAGCTATAACCTCTATTTGAGTTATAGTCTCTTCCAAAATTATTACTTCTACCAGATTGATTACCTCTACCAGAGTTATTACTTCTACCAGAGGAACTAAAGAAAACAGAAGGAGCATTAGTAGAGTCTAAAAGATTAGTAGAATCCTGATACTGATTCTTTAACCATTGTTCATGATGAATAAGACGAGAACGCAACTCAGAAAATGTATAAGGAGTTTCACGAAGAGCAGTAATAACAAACTGATTAAACTCTCTACCCAATCCATTCAGAGTATACATCACAATATCTTCATTAGAAACACGATCATCAATAACAGCCAAATTATCCGTAATTTCCTTAAGATTATTCAAATACTCAGTAACAGAAAGATTACCTCGACGAATTGTTTGTAACTCGACCTCCGAGAAGACAACAACGAGCCGCAAATTGATCAGAAAATTCAGATCAAAGATAATCCCAATACTGTTTTGAAGTAGTCAATCCATAAGTACCAGATGATACAGATTTGGTGAAGGTTGCATTGAAACAAGAGATGATGAAACGATCCATCCGATGCCATAATAAGTTCTCAGGGTTTAAAACCTCAATATCGTTAACCACTATCCTAGCAGGTGGTTCAACATATGAGCCATCAATAAAACGAAAAAGATTGGTACTCATTAAAATAGATTCAAACTGATGTCGCCATAGCAAAAAATTAGTTGAATCTAGTTTGAAAGAGATGAAGTGATGTTTTGAAAGGGTGGAGTGAAGTGAAGATTCTATTGTTAAAACTGATTAACTAGATTGTTTAAGTTTTGAGATTTAGATGTAGAAGCAGCAGCGGCGGCTGGAGTAGTAGACATCAAGTAGTAATAAGAGATTATATGATAAGTTTTCTAAAACAACAAGATCAATTAGCAATGGTAATCTGATACCATGTGAGATAATGAAATGATGCAGACTCAGTAGTTTTAATGAAATAGATTCAAAGAGATTTTAAGTTATGAAATCTGAAGGAGTTAATACACAAACAGAGAAACCCTAGATTTAGAGTTAATGTGTCTAAACACAAAGGAAAGCTAAAAATACTCAAAACAGGAGACACCCAACAGAAAGTATAAACATAACAGAAAATACACCTCTCTGACATTCATGTACACTAACAACTTGAACTCAAAATTATTTAGGAATTTGGGCTCTTGAAAGTATATTTTATGATTTTTTATGGCAGTGTATTCGAGCAGATCTATCGATGTAAGGATAGACATGAGGCATGGCTTCTTCACGACTTAGCCTCTTAATATTTGGTTTTAGATAAAGAATTTGACATATAAGCTAACATTGTTATCTGCACATCATTTTTAACCTAAAAGAAAACTGAAAAAAGGGAATACTGCTCCAGCATGGACAGCATACCATGCAAGCTCCATGCCCACAAGAGTAAAAAGGTATTTTCCGTGCCTGCAGTTTATGGGGCAAAAACAAAATGTGTGCAAAACCATGCCAATAAAGAATAGGAAATTCATTATAATTTAAAAGACCTTTTTTTTTTTTGAGAAAGGAGACCCACCCTTTTTGGAAGGTGGGTAGATTTATTAAACAAACTTAGTGTATTACAGTTCTAACATTACGGGTATAGGTAACCCCGTTTTTATCATCTATAACAATATTTGAAATGCTAGTAGGATAAGTGTGATCCCAAATTCTTGTTGAAGACGTAGTCGGGTTGTTGTTGATGATCTACCGTTGTGTTTGCTAGTTTTTACGTTGCTTGATTGGCTTCCCTGTAAATATATGTGAGCTTTACCTACTGTATGCCTATCATTAGGGTTATGATTTCTTGGATCATTTCTCTGAGGTACCACGGGTTGGTGTGGTTTTGGTTTTGCATCATTTGAGTAAGCACTTTTGAGTCTGTTTCAAACCATACCGCAGGCCATTGCTGTTGTATTGCTAATCTGGTTGCTAGTAGGAGTCCCCACGTGTCTGCCGTTATTACCGTTGTTATCCCTAATGGTGTTGCCATCGCCATGAGTACTTGACCTGTGTAGGTTCTGTAAATACATCTCGCTCCTGCTGTTCCTGGGGTTCCTCGTGCTGCACCGTCTGAGTTTATCTTGATCCAGTTTTGTGGTGGTAGTTGTCAACCGATGAGGGTGTCTCTGAATCTTTGCTTGCGTATTTGTTTTGGTGCTTGGTCAGGGTGTATTGGTGGTAAATATTGTTGGGCCCATCTATATTCTGCAACCATTGTTAATAATATTCCTCTGATTTGTGATACCGTCATCTTGGTTTTTTGGTAGACATGGGAGTTTCTTGCTAGCCATAGATGCCAAACGGTGAAGCTGAAAATGGTTTGAGTTGTACTTGGAAGCTGTTGGTCAAGCCGTTCTTGTATGTTGTTTGGTTTGTTGGGTATTTGGTTTGAGTTGGGGCTTCTTGGGAGGTGTGGGATGATAAGGTTCCACAGTTGGGTAGCTTGGGTACATTCGACAAAAAAAAATGTTGTTTGATAGGTGTCTAAAACACCTAATTTACTATCTAGTAGTTACGCTTTCTTTGCTATTTTTCTTGTGAATTATGTACTTTACGTGTGTTTTTGAGTTATTAGGTACTCTGGAGTCGCACGGAGGAAAAGAAGCGGAAATCATTCAAATTGAGTCAAAAAGGCGTAACTGTCATTTCACATGCTATTGGGAGCTAAGCCAAGGTTAAGGGGCACTTCTATTAGGAGGAGTATTAAATGCAGCCAGCTAAGGGTTAAGGGGGTGACCACATGTTATAGGGCATCCACTGGGGTATACCTTATCTGATGCAGAGGGGTGTCATTATCCGTGCCAATCATTAACCAAACCCGAGCATGAGAGAAACATTTCTCTCATTCAGTCATTTTTACCAGAGAGGAATACCAGAGGCGGATGCAGATTCCTTGTCAAATTCAGACAGGACGCCGAGAAGATACAGAGTTTGGGTCACCTTGGCTCGAATCTGAGAAGGTGTTTTTGTAAACCAGTGAAGAAGAATTTCCGGGAAGATTAAGGAAAAGTTAGGGTTTGAATGGAGTGAAGATGAAATTTAGGGGATTTGTGATTTCAGTTGTTGCTGCAATTGATTTCATAAAGTTGCAGAAAAGGCCGTGGTGGAAAGAAGAAAGGAATGTGTTGATTTGTTGATGGTGGAATTTGGTGTTCATGTGAAAGCAGAGAAATCGCTGTTGGATGAAATTGAAGTTAGGGTTTCTCTGGAATTGAGATGAATTTGATAATCGAGGTCTTACTGTGATGATTGAAGGCTGAATTAGACAGGGGTACACTCAAGTTTGAGTTAATAGAAGATTTGAGTGATATAAGAGAAGATGGTGTTGTTAATGGTGATATAGATTGATTCTGGTGATGAAGGTGAAGATACTGGTCGATTAACGGTGGAAAAGATTGAGTTGTGAAGTGGGTTTGTGTTGAATGATCAAATACTTGCAGGGAACTCGAATTTGGGAGCAAGTATGAGCTTGAACTGAACTAGAGGAATGGGTATTTGCTCTGTGCTGTGATGTGTGCTGCTGCAAGACAACAAATGAAGCAGCTCAGGCTGGCAATGGTATTGGTGCAGTTTTGGATCCGTGAATCAGTGAGAAGAAATTGGCTCAAATATGGGAAGTGAAGGTGCAGATCAAGGAGTCTGAGATGGTGCAATTTTTGGCTTGAGATCTTTGAGAAGAATATGAAGTTGGGGTTGGCAAGGATTGCAAGTCGCGATTCGTGTTCGGGGTTTGATGAAATTGAGGTTGAGAGTGTGGTTGATGATAATGGAACTGAATTGCAGTGCTGCTACTGAGAAGCTATATTTGGTGCCAGCATGAGGACAGTGTAAGAATTGGCTGTGGGTTGCAGTTGAGTTGGAAGCAACTGATGAAGCTAGAGCAGAGAAGAGCAAAATGAGAAGTGTTGCAGCTGAAGTGGTGAACGGTTTGCAGGTTATGGAGCTGTGTATGTGGAGTTTTAGGCAAGAATTGACAGAATCAATGTTGGTTCTGGTGGTTTTGCAATTGAGAGTTTGGTAGATGTGTTGATGCTGTTCAGGGGAAGGATGAGAGTGCAATCAAAAGAGCGGAGACGGGTCTGTTGAATTATGGGTTTTGAGTTCGATTTTGAGAGATTTCGGACAAGGAAGAGAAGACTGAGGGGATTTGCAGTTACGCTGTGCAAGAAAGTGGTGCTATTGGAGCTGGAGCTGTAAAGTTAAAAGCTGTCATGTTGTTGAAGGCCGCTACATGGTTATGGTGTTGGTTATTGAGCAAATGGAGCAGAGATGGGAGCAGCAGCTGGTGTTGGTGGTTTTGCTATTGGTGATTGCAGCTGCAATGGGAAGAGGACTTACAAGGTTTGCAGGCTGTAGTCTTGTGGTGCTGATCCATGGAGAATGGCAGGATATGGCATTGGTGGTGTTCTGCAGTGGTGCAGCTGGGAATGGAGCTGCGGGTGAAGCAATTGAAGGAAGCGCAGCTACGACTGAGCTGGGGTTGAAACTGAACTGAAAATACTCAAATCAGATGGATGAATGTGCTGGTATGGAATCTACAAGAGTAGATGCACAGCCATCTTGGTCGGGTTTGTTGCTTGGATGCGTCATCATTGTGCATCAAAGATTCGCTCGTGCAATGGTTCATGCTAAGCCCGGTCATGGGCTAGTTAGAACGACTCGGCGATTAGTCATCTAACTCATTGACTCGGCCGACTCACCGATGACCGGTTTGACTCGGTGTCTTATTTGAGTTGACTTGACCGTTTTGACCCGTTGACCGGTGACCGGGTGGACTTTGCCGGTCACCTGAGACACTTTCCGGTGACTATTCCGGCCAAGTTCCGGCCATAATCCCAGTTTTCCGTCGACGGTTTTTGGGCAGAGTTTTTACATGGGTTTTTCTCACACATGGGCTTGGTGGACCACTTGGAGATGGGTTTTGAGAAGACCTAATATTGGAAGGTGTAGGACCAGAATATCGCGGCGGCAATACTTCGCGAGATTAATAAACGACTGCGTCGCGAAGGAGTCGCATGGAGGTAAATAAATGACGTAATAGATGACGATAGTTAGAACATGAGGAAAGTATGAAAGACTTGGCGAGATTTAAGAGTGTCGCGAAGGTAAACAGTTGTATATTCGCGAGCATTCGCGAGACGTTTCCGAAAATAAGGGATAGTATAGCTGTCACCCACTATGTAATACCCTATATAAAGGGTCGAGTAAGTCTGTTGTGGGAGAGGTCTTTTGAATTGAGAAACAAGTCATTAGGATAGAGAAACGAAAGAGAGATTATAATTTCTTTAACTTTGTTCTACATTTCTTTGTAAATCATTCAAGAAAACAATTAATAAAACACATCATTGTTCATCTTCCAATGGATTGATTAAACAGATTTGAGTGAGGGGTGTAGTGTGGGAAATCCTGCAACTACATATGCGCTAGAAATGGAGAAGAAGATCAACCTTGTGAATTGGAAGAATTAGGGATAACAAGAAAGAAATCTTGAATAATTTTTAACAAGTTACTAAAATTAAGAAATGTCTAGGAGAAAGAATGCATCAGAACAACCAACAATCATAAGGAGAAGTGGAAGATTAGTGGGAGAAAGAAGAAATAAAGTAGGTGAACCATCAAGGATAAATGCAAGAAATGGAAAAGAAGAAGAAGATTCAACCATCAACTCAACCACCAATTCAACCATCAACTCAACCACCAATTCAACCAGCACTAAACAGAGTAATCGATTATGATAGAGTGAGCGTACATACATGGAGATCAGATTCTACGGAAGAAAGAGAAGAAGTACAACAATTGATGAATAATAGACAGGAGGAGAGAAATCGAGAAGAGATGGGAGAAACAATTCGTGGAAATGAAGAAATCGCGGCATTAGAAGCGCTGAGACAAACAATACACGAAGAAAGGCGGTTAGAAGCAGAAGAACGTGCGAATCTAACAAGGCAAAACCACGAGTTGAGGATGGAAAATAGGAGGCTGCAAAATAGAAGATCAAGAAGTAGTAACAGATCGAGATCAATATCGAGTAGAGAGAATGAGAGGAGAACATTGCCTGTAGAAAACATTAATGAAGAAAATTTGGAAAGAGAGTTAAATCATGGCGAAGGAGGTCGCGAAGAGAGAGAATTAATAGAAAATCGTTATATTTTGGTAAACAACCACGATGATGGAAATCAAGAAGATAGGCAGCCTCGAGGACAGAATAACCCAATTAATGAAGAAAATCAGGAGGAAAGAAGAAGAGCACTACATGGGAGAGAAACACAAAGGAAACAAAAGGAAATTGAAGATGATATTGAAAAGCATTACATTGAGCAAGCACGTCTAGCCCGCGAGAGAGAGAGATTGAGAGCAGAAATGGAAAATCGGGAATTAGAAGAAGCGATCCGGCAGAATAATCATGATAATCGAGAGAGGAGGCGTGAGCGAAATCGCAACGATGGAGACATTAACGAAAAATACGAAAGAATACAAAAAAGTAGACACGAACGAAGAAGGAGAGAAGCAGAATTAAAGAGACCGATCAATTCAGATTCTGAGGCAAATGAACAAATTCTGCGAGAATTGGCAGAGATGAGAGGAATATTGAACAACAGAAGAGAAGGAGGAGGGAGAAGGCAGTTAGATGAAGCTATCGCGGAGGCTGCGAAAAATCCTTTTACATTAGAAGTGCAGTTAGGAGGAATACCCCCAAAATGCAACTTACCAGCGCTAACTAGCATTTTTGATGGATCAACTTGTAAAAGTACAACACATCAAGGCTTATGTGAGATGTATGTTACAATGGGAAAACCATGACGCTATATTATGCAAATACTTCGCGTCAAGTTTAACAGAGAAGCTTTAAAATGGTTTGAGGGTTTACCAAGGAATACAATCACATCATTCAATCATTTACAGCTATATTCTTGGGGGTGTATATAAGTAACAACTCTTCGCGACCCGGCATTGAAGATGTATTTGACCGAAACAAAGAGTTGGCGAGAGTTTGAGACATTTAAGCGTCGGATGGAAGACGATGTGCAGCGAGATGGCCGGCGGGGGTAGATGAAAGATACCTCATACTGTCATTCATAAATGCTATGTTCGCAACCAATCTATTATATGTTCGAGGTTTTGAGTTAAGAATACAATTACAATGACTGAATTAAGAGAGCTCCGGGAGGAATATATTGCTTTAGAAGAAAGACAGAACGAGATGGAATCTTACCCAGTGGCAAGCACAAATTCTAATGTTGCGAATGGAAGTTTATTACCTCAACTAATACACACGGTGGCGAGCACATCGCAAGGTCAACAAGAAAGAAAAGCGGTTGATATAGAACCAAAGTTAGTAGCTATGGGAAGTCGCGATCGGGAAGAGTTTGAAAGAGAAAGAAATTTCTACAACCGTGGCGGAAACAATAAAATTCAAAGACTTGATCAACCACAAGAAACCTATGGAGGTCAAAGGTATAATTCGCAAGAGACTTATGGAGGCCGAGAGGCGTAATTATAATAGAGGACAGCGAAGTCGCGAGTAGTGTGGGAGGAAATTAAAATGCCGCCATTGAATGCCGGTGTGGAAAAGATATGGGAAGCAATACTTTTGATGGAAAATATACCAGCACCATGGAACATGGGAAGTGAGCCACCACCTGGAGATAGAAGTCATGAGTTTGTTCTTACCATCGCTTTCATGGGCACCTAACAAATGACTGCAGAACATCAAGAGAATTATCCTAAGAATGATCGATCAAGGGAAACTAAATCACTTTTTAAAAGAAGAAGAGAAAGTTCAACATTTACCACCCCCACCGGCAAAGGGAAAAGAAACATTCGTTATAGAAGTTGGGGCAAAGGCTAAAAATTTGTTTTGCAACTCTATTGTACACTCATACCGCACTATTGAAGATTTTCATGACAATGTACTTAGTAGAGTTTTCGCGAGAGATGCGATGATAAAGAAGTGATGAATGTTGCGAAGACATCGCAGCTAAAAGAGTGGCAACTGCAGATTATTTCTTTCTCGGTGAAGAAGTACCCAAAGGAAGAGAAATACATGATAGCCCACTGGTTGTGAAGTGGAAATTAATCCAAAACCCATTGATGGCGAAGATGATGAAGCGGAAAATTGTTGGGCAATCAATAGAATATTGATTGATACTGCGATTCATCAACATTCTTTTCTATCATACTTACAAAACTATGGGGGAAGAGATGAAGACTTGATCCCTTCAACATACAAAATATATGGTTTCAACGGTACGCGAACAAGCCCAAAGGAGAAGTGCACATGAGGATACCCTTGCGGGGGTTATCGATCGATATTTTGTTTTGCGTAGTTGACGTGGAATCTCCCTACAATGCATTGATTGGAAGACCATGGCTTCATCAAATTCTGGGCATAGCATCGACATACCATCAATGCATAAAATTTCCACATCTTAGCGGTGTCGGAATTATAAAAGGAGATTGGATAGAGGGGCAAAAGTTTTATGAGGTGGATGTAGAGAGTGCGAAGAGAGAAGAAAACAAAAAGAAAGGTTGGAGGAAGAATGTACAGGATGAACGAGAGAAAAGAAAGACTAATGGTAGATGCCATAGAAACAAAAAGAAGAAGAGATCTTTGCGAAGTGACTGCACAAAAGCAACCGAGTATCATGATGCAAAGGAGACATTGAAATGGTGGGTGATGCGGAGGCAGAAGGAAGTAAGAATAAAAGGTGTAAAAATGAATAATTGCGAGAAAAGATAACAATTTAATGATGAAAGCATGATAAGGATAAGAGGCAAGAGATGATGGTTGCGGAAAAATTGTGCGAGAATCTCGCCATGAAGAATGTATACAAATCTATTGAATAATGGGACTGAGATTGTGCGATAACTTCGCAGACAAATGATTGAATAAATAGATAAAATGAATGAGTGAGTGAATGGGACAAACCTTTATGGCGTACACCCTAGTTCGCGAATGATATTTCGCAAGAGGCAAATGTAAGACCTAAAGTACGTCATATAAGGGGGTATCTCTTAACATGGCTCGGGTGGAAGGTTACACCGCTCCCGAAACCTGGGTCATGGAGATTTGGGGCCCATGAAAGCCTATCCGGGGAGATACCTTGGATTTCCAACTATATATATACGGTTATACCACGGTTGGACGCCCGAGGGTCTCTTCCAAGGAGTGGAGTGTATGACCAAGGCGCCGAGGTACACGGTTGAGTCAAGAGTGCGGGGAGCATGGAACTTCCTTACCACTCTTGACAAGTCTTGGCACATCTTTGCACTCGCCCGAAGAAAACTCCACTTAGGGTGCAGTCTCGTAACCATAAACCATATAGGTATAAGGGATAAGAGGCTGCGAAAACAACTCGGTTGTTGTTAAGGCTGGATGGGAGGAGCTAGCCTTGTATGGCCGATGTACGCCTCCTTGAAGGGGCAACCAGGGAGAAGATAAGGCGGCACCCTCCATTAGGGAGGTGATAAGTGTCAAAAGACGCAAATGTCATGAGGCTTTATTCTCGCAAGAGAATTTAGGCTTGTCATATTTGTGCAATAATCCTGCAGAGGCAATAATACTAACGCGAGGGTAAGACGAGATCAATGGGTTTTTACATGAAAATGTAAGAACGTCTGCGATTTAAATCGCAAAGACGACAATGTGCCGGGATTTTGTGGTCGCAAGAACATTTAAACTTGCCATATTGTCGCAAATATAATGTCCTACAAAGGCAAAAATACTAAAAAAAAAAAAAAAAAAAATGATAAGACAAGGTCAATGGGTCATTATATGAAAGTGTAAAGACGGCCTGCGATCTTGTCGCAATGAGGGGTGGCAAAATAAGACCTTTACTTAGGAAGGCATAATAAGACCACACAAATAATCATAAGGCAAGATCAATAGATTTCTTAATCCATGAAGATATCTTGCGATCTTGTCGCGGTGATATTGTCAAAAAAAAAAAAAAAAAAAAAAATGATATATATATCTCGCGAGAATGATTATATTATTTAACTCGCAAAGTTGATTATATCTTATGAACAGAGGCAGAGGCAAGTGTGAAGTTATAATTATAAAGAAGGGTTGTTTGATTAATATATCTGAACAAAGGGAGCAAAAGTTGAAATTTACATTCAATAGTCAAAGATATATGTATACAGATATTACAAGAAATCAAAGAAGAAAGAGAAGTTATTTCTTTGCTGGTTCTTCTTCTCCATCTGATTCTTGGGTTTCTTCTTCTTCATCCGATTCTTTGGTTCCATCACTCTCGTCGTCGATTCTTCTTCTTCATTAGCTTCACTATCGAAACATCCGAGACAGGCAAGTTCGGGATCTTCTTCAACGAAAGGGATATGAATGGAGAGGGATGTTGTGATCCTTACAAACTATTTCCATAGCTTGATTGCGTAAAAACGAACAACATCATTATTAAAATTCGCCACCGTAGTTTGGAATTCTTTGATTCAATTTAGAATATCTATTCTCGCGAAGAGAGAGATCTTTTGCGAGACGCTCTTTTCGATTTCAAGCTCTCCAATCCTTGTCTGAAATCTCTTCTCGATTAGAAAACATGAGGAAATGAATTAATTTTAATAATACAAAAGTAAAAATAACGAGAAAAGTAAAGAAGTATAACAAACAACCTTCTCTTTCAAAGATCATATCCTTGATTAAGGAAGTTTGCTCGGTGCGAAGACTAACATCAACACCTAAGTTATTTCTAGCGTTATCTAAAACCTTCGCAGCCAGGCAAATTCATCATCATTATTTATGACAAAAAGTGAACGAATTTGGTCTTCTCGCTCGCTAAGCATGGTATTACGACGAAGGAGTTCATCTCGCTCAACTTGCACATCAAGGAGAGATTTTTGAAATTTTGCTAATGCTCGTGCACCTCTGTTAGTAATGCGATCTTTCTCATCTATGAGATCACTAAATTTCTTCCTTAAAGTTTTGGTCTTCTTCTTGGAGTCAACGTACTTTCGTTTAAAAAGATTAGCCAAATTTAAACTAGATCTATGCTCGATTTTTAAGAGATGATGTTTGGATTGAAGATCCTTTAATGAAAGAAGGTTAGCATCATTTGAAGAACTACTTAGAGATTCATTGAGGCGAGCAAGGAGTACGTCATCATCCATGGGCTCGGGAAATGAATGAAGAAGAATGGACTCTTCAGAGAGATTATATATGTCTGCGAAAATAGTAAATTAGGCAAAGAAAAGTAAATGGTAAAATAAAAGAAATCGAGGAATAAAATTGTTATACCATAAAGTTGCTTATTTGCGCTTTCAAGAGTAGATACTCTATTTTGTTGAGAAGTAAGTTCAGCCTCCAGGTTGTTTAATCCGTTCATCCTTCTCGCGAGATGACGCAGCCCCAATTTCTAGTTCTCGAATCCTCTTGTTCAATTGCAAGTTCTTCTTTTCAAGGTTGTTGCGTCTTCTCTCAAGGTCCGAGGCAAGCAACAAAAGCAGCTCTCCCCAGACTGTAAAAAAAAAAATATATATATAGAGAAATAATTAAAGATAAGAGCGGAGTCACAAAGAGGTAAAGAGGTGTGAACATACCAAAGCATTGAGAGCATTTAAAAGGCTGGGTGTTATTGTTCGAGAAACTCCACGAAAAGACTCGATATCCTCCAACAACGGGGCATCACAGATCTTAGCGATAGTTTCGCAAGTAGCGGACAAGTTGCTATCGCCAAAACCTTGCATAGAATCGGTAAAGACATTAGATAAAAGCGCCATAGCAGAAGTATCTGAATGACTTCCCTTAGCAGAAGAGGTGCCAATCTCATTTTCATCTTCCGAATTCTCGCTAGATTGGGAGTTAGAATGTGAAGGAGGTTGGAGTCTTCGTCTTTTGGAGGATGGGCCAGAAGATTTGTCCTTGCGAGAAATGGCCTTGTTCTTGCCTTTAGCCTTCGCGGCTTGACTTCTCCATCATTAATCTTTGCGATTTCAACTTCTTCAACACCAATCTTCACACACGAATAAAGATAAGAAACAGAGGCAACAATATTGTTTAAAATAACAAAAAAATATTTCTTACTTCATCCGTGAGTGATCGAAGTATCGCCAGGATATTTGGTCGAGGATTCTCTTTGTATTTCTTTCTCATTCGGTGACCTAAAATTTTTCTAAAAAGTTAATGAAGGAAAGAAATGGAAGACATAGCGAAGCAAATCTAAAATGAATGATATGTATATACCTCTTTTGTCTTCTCGGGCCACTTAAATTCCCAAGGATGATAATTCGCGAGATTACCGGGAGTGCATGTGAGCTGCGATATAAGGTCCACTCGAAAAGAGAGGTACAACCCACCACTTTTCATCTTTGGAGTAGCGAGGATATTATTTTTACCCGAATGCCAGTCAATGTCTGCATAAGCAATTTGTCAAGCATCAACGTTATCATTTTTCTTCAATCGAACACCCCAGCAAGATTTATCGTTTCTCATAGTTATAATTTGAATAATTTGCAAAGAAATTATCCATGATACTTCTCGGCAACTATTGGTAAATTCGCAAATTGGGGATTTCTAACATTGTCAGGATATAAAGATCCTTTACCGGCACCACGAGAGGCGAATTCAAGCATCAGGCGAATACAATCGCCGTTCAATTGATAAATAGCCCGCGAGAATTTCTCGTGAGCAAGAATCTCATAAAATAATGGTATTTCGGGATTATATAAAGGAATGGGGAGCCCTGCGAGGAGTTGACCTAGCGAGACTATAATTTTCTGATCATCACATTGATGATCAGAAAACAATTTTGCAGAAAGCATAGATGAGGATTCTTGATGCGGAATGGTAGATAAAGTGAAACCCTTTTCCTGTAATTTCTTTTGAATATCAAGTAAAATGAGGAGCGTATGTACGACCAAGTGAAGCCATTATCGAGTATAGGAATGAAGGGAGAAGTGAAGAATTGAAAAGGAAGCGATGGCGAAGCGCAAATTGCGGAAGGAGAAAGGTGAAGAAAAGTTGCAGAGGGAAAATAAAAAGAGAAGAAGAGAAAGAGGAAAAAACTATATATAGAGAAGAGAGTTCTCGAGAAAACAAATGCATTTAATGTGAGAAGGGATGTGAATGGTTAAGAATAATCGGTTGAAAGAGACGTGTCAAGAAAAGAGTGGAAGAAGAAACACCTGTAATAAATTCCGCACATAAACAAAACTAGTGAAAATAAACAATCGCAAGATAAAGATAAGCAGTTGCGGCACTCTAAAATATTGGTTCTCATGACATTCTCTCCTTCGCAGAGAAGACATGAGAAGAGGCAAGATGTAGGACCAGAATATCGCGGCGGCAATACTTCGCGAGATTAATAAACGACTGCGTCGCGAAGGAGTCGCATGGAGGTAAATAAATGACGTAATAGATGACGATAGTTAGAACATGAGGAAAGTATGAAAGACTTGGCGAGATTTAAGAGTGTCGTGAAGGTAAACAGTTGTATATTCACGAGCATTCGCGAGACGTTTCCGAAAATAAGGGACAGTATAGCTGTCACCCACTATGTAATACCCTATATAAAGGGTCGAGTAAGTCTGTTGTGGGAGAGGTCTTTTGAATTGAGAAACAAACAAGTCATTAGGAGAGAGAAACGAAAGAGAGATTATAATTTCTTTAACTTTGTTCTACATTTCTTTGTAAATCATTCAAGAAAACAATTAATAAAACACATCATTGTTCATCTTCCAATGGATTGATTAAACAGATTTGAGTGAGGGGTGTAGTGTGGGAAATCCTGCAACTACAGAAGGAGTATCCTTATGGAATGGGAGAAGCATATATATAGAAAACTCTTTCTCTAAACCTAATATCTCCACGAGGGAGAACTCATACTTTTGTTCTAGGGTTTAGAAACATGATAGGTTTTCTCTTCCTTCTTGTTATGAACTCCTATGCCATGAGTAACTAAGTTTTTATTATTGGTTGAAGATGTAGTTGGATTTTGCAACCAAGTTATGATTTTTATGAATTAGTTTTCTCTCAAAATAATTGTTCACTTTCTACGGGTTATAATAATTGCATGATTGATGTATTGCAATATGATTGAATGTTTGTTTAGTTAAGTCTAGAATTGATTGAACTCACATCCATATCTATAGCTATTTTAGGGTTTTTCATCAAGCGATAACCTTGAATACGAGTAGCATGATATGATTCTAGGTTGTAGTGATACATCCTTGTAGTCATATGTAGAAATTGACCTTTGTTCGAATTGTTTGCGCAATGTATTACAATTGCATTGATTAGCCTATTTTTGAATGTTAATGCTCCTAGGAATTGAACTTGATTAGCGCAAGGCGTTAGGTTATTCTTTAGGTAGAATTCACATACGCAACTCTAATGTGTGTGTTGATGAACTTGGGAAATTTATGGAGTATTCTTGCAATAAGGTATTCTAGGGCTTTTGATGATAGCGAGATTAAATACGAATTCTAATCATATATTCATAAACTTGTTTACAATTGAAGATGAAACCTTTATCCAATATTTTCACATCATTGATTTGCGTGTTTATTTATTTGCTTCGCTTTTATTTTATTTTAGTATATAAAAATCAGCAAACCCCCGGTGTTTTATATAGGAAACCATAACATATTGACAACCTAGACCTCTCTGTGGGAACGATCCTTTCTTGCCCTTGCTTCATTATATATTTTGAGTAGTAAGAAAGTGTAATTTCTTTTTGACGCCTACGACAGCGATCAAATTTTGGCGCCGCTGCCGGGGAGGCAACGGTTGTTAATTGTTTTTGGTTTCTTATTTTTGTTTTTAGTCTTTTTCTTATTCTTTGGTTCTTAACCGAGTTTTGAGAATCTCGTTTCAGGTACCAATTGCTATGGACGGAGCTTATTGGAGCAATCAATATGGGTTTCAACCTCAACAACATGAAAACTATCACCCTTACGGGGAGTACAATCAAAATCAATCCTTTGGTTATGATCAATACTCCACGTACCCTTTTAGTTGTTCCCATACATTCCAACCTTCTTATGGTGGGTATGTAAGTGAGCAACCACAAAGAGGGGATGATACTTGTGCTCCTATTCATATTTCCTCTAATTTGGTAGATGAAATGCAACAATTTATGGACAGCATGGAGTCAATTCGTAGACAACAAAGCGTGGAACCATTTTCATCGACCGAATGTGCTCATGGTATGTTTGGCCCAATTTCTGATCGTAGTTATGATCATCCACCCATTCAAATGGAATATAATTGGCCTAGCAATACTGAAGTAAGTAATTCTACTTTTTCTTTGTCGAATGAGCTTTACAAACAAATGGAACACTATATTCAGAATTTGGAAGGATCACTCCAAGAGCTTCAAAGAGGTGTTTCCGACGTAAGAAAGGGCATTGATGAGTACAGAGAGGAAATGAATAATTATGTTGAAAAAGGCGAACCCTTGGGGACTTTTGTTGATATTTGTGTAGTTAACTCAACTCTTGATCGTAATAATGATCATTCACCTATTCAAAAGGATGAGTTCGAGATTAGCAACACTAAAGTCAGCGAGGAACAAGATTATGTTGACTACGATAGTGATGATTATTATGAAAATACATCGCTTAAAACAATTTATGGTGACATCCCCGAGGAGTGTACAATGGAGTCTTTTTGGGATCAAGATGAAGACGAAGAGGAATATGTCGACACTTGTGTAGATTACTCAAGCATTGATCTTAATAATGATCAAGAGCCTATTCAAAGGGTGGAACTTGAGGATGATGCATTTTCGAGTGTTCTAAAAAAGTTTCTTATAATAAAATTTGGATCCGCAAAAGAGTATGTGCCTTACAACAAAAAGGAGTGTGTTGAGAATGAGACCGTTATGACCAATATTGTGGAAGACCCAATTGAGCTTGCATATGATTGTAATGATGATGTTAATGTCGAAACTTTGGTTAAGGCAGAAACGGATGAAGAATGGTTGCAAAGTTTGATAGAGGACCATGATATACATGAGGTGAATTATTCACTTGAGTTTTTCAAGGATGAAGAGGATTCCGTGATAAAAGAGATTGTGCAAGGTTTGTCTAACCCGTTGCCTATTATTTCTTCTCCTTTACCTCTTATTGGTTTGAATATATGTGCTTCGGGAGTATTGTTGAATGACTTTATTTCTCGATTTCCTCCATTAGAGATACTTGATTCTCATACTATGCAGGTTTTGGAACAAGAAACCGTGGAAGTACCCAACTTCTATATTCTTTATACACTCCCAAGTGTGGACAAGAATAAGTGTGGGGGAAGCTTTTATCGGTTCATAGCTTCACTTTTGCTTTATTGTACTAATATTTGTGTGAAGCTAGTGTTTGCAAAACAGGTTCTATGGAAGGATCCTCAACTTTTCAGATTGTTGGTATATGGACGATAACAAAAGAGTCGGGCTGACGACTTTAAACCAAGCGCTAAATGGGAGGCAACCCATAGGTTTTGTATTTTAGTCCCTTTTATTTTTTGTTTTTTATTGTTTTCATATCATATTTGCATCCCCATGTTTAATTTCATTGCGTCCGGAATCTATCTTAGAAGAGAATTATGATGAATACCTTTTAGTCAGAAAAATTCAGACTGCACGTAATTCAGTCCAGAGACCATAACTGTCAGACCGTTTATCGAAACACTGTGCCCTTTTGACACTTTGTAGAAAACACGTAGATGAACAACTTTTGTGAAATGGAGTTTTTCCAAATTCCTTACCAATTTGTACAGTTTTTGCGTTTTATCTGCTGTTACGTCAGAATTCAGAATTTTCGGTTTTACACATTGAGGACAATGTGAAGTTTAAGTGTGGGGGAGTCTTTTGCATATAGAGTTTTTAGCCTTTTTGAGTCAAAATTTTCAACTTTTTTGTAAATAGTGAATAAATAAACTCCAACTTGTGGTTAGTTTAGAGTCACATAGTATACATGTCGCTAAGATTACATCGAGAATCTCATAAGAGTGACTGAACTTAGAGATGACAGAGAACATGATCGGGTTTATTAATTGTATGAGAGTTAAAGTTGGATTTAATCATGCCAGTGGCAAATAAGGTGCAGACTGAATTCGGTATTAGAGTAGTGATCCCCTATAGTGGAGACTACCCATGTTACATAATGTGAGGCACCGACCTTCAATTTTTTGTACCTGTCTAAATTTGTGCTTTTTGAGTGTGTGTGTCACCGTACGTAAATTCCGGGCAGAATGGTGAGCTTTCCAACCTCCCACCATAGAAGCACTATTTTGATCTCTTGAGTGCTATTTTATCAATCATGATGGTGACATCGAATTGCTAACTTACATACCACTTGTAATCTTGTTCATGAGTTAGCACCATCCACCTTATCTCTCTCTACACCAACAGATCCATAGAAACACCATCATCATCAACAAGAGGAGCATCACAAATTTGAAGGAAAGTTGAACACGTTCGAGGTTTACAAGCAACAATACAAAAAAAGAGTGAAAATTTTCAAGATGAGAGTTCGAGAAGTTTATGATATCGAGACATACAAGTTGTGAAGAATCAAGCGGTAAAATACTTACACCATGGCCTTTGTACTTACGTTTTTATTTTATCTTATTTGTATTTTATTTTTCTCTTGATTCAAAAAAAAAAAAAAAAAAAAAAAAGACAAGAGAAAATTTTGAGGTTCGTTAATAGTTTTTATTATTTTGTTTTGTTTTTATTTTGTATTTATTTTTCTTGTCTCATAAAAAATAAAAAAAAATATATATAGAAAAAAAAATTGAAAAAAAAAAAAAAAAAAAAAAAAAAAAAAAAAAAAAAGAGATAACAAAAATTTGTTGTTTTATATTTTGGGTTTGTATAGTTCGTTTTTAGTTTTGTATTCTTTCAATAAAGCCAATGGAAAAAAGGAATATCTATAGTGAAATTTCAAGCGACAAGGAATTTAAGGGAAAGAATCATATTGTCGAGATTCTACGAAGTTCAAGAGTTATCATCAAGAGTTGAAGACCGAAGACGAAGATGAAGACACCGATAGAAGACCGAAGACGTTTCTATGGATGCTGTGAGAGTGGTGCTAGCTGCACGCCGAACGGATACGAGGTAAGTAAGAGATCGTCAGAAAAATGGGTTTTCAAAAATATATAAAAGATGTGGGTTTTCAAAATATTTCGGAGGGTTATGCCTTCCTACCATTCAACGTGTCGCAGGATTCTCTCTTCATTCCAACCTGGACACATGTGTGACCCATAAAAAGCTGTTTATTATTGAGCGCAATATCATAAAACCCTTTCTTGTGAGACAGAGTCGAGACTTTTGATCACTCCGAACCCGAATTTATGTCGAGAAGGGATGGTTATTTCTCTCTCAACTTTTAAGAATGAGATTGTGTTCATTTATGTGTCTAACCTCTTATGACTAGTGTGCAGAATTTCTATGTCTTCTTAGCGCGTTGGATGCTATCATTACGGAGAACTAGTAAGTTGGAAAAATAGGTTTTGTGGGTATATCTCTAGTAAACCCTCACGAGACTATAACTCGTCCACTAGGGACACCTAGGGGTTTAAAGGCTTGTTATTTATGCTAAAAGTGACCGTAGCCTCGACGACACGGAGTTGTATGTATTTTAGTTTAATTTGATTTGCTCGAGGACTAGCAAAGTCTAAGTGTGGGGGAATCTGATAGGTGTCTAAAACACCTAATTTACTATCTAGTAGTTACGCTTTCTTTGCTATTTTTCTTGTGAATTATGTACTTTACGTGTGTTTTTGAGTTATTAGGTACTCTGGAGTCGCACGGAGGAAAAGAAGCGGAAATCATTCAAATTGAGTCAAAAAGGCGTAACTGTCATTTCACATGCTATTGGGAGTTGAGCCAAGGTTAAGGGGCACTTCTATTAGGAGGAGTATTAAATGCAGCCAGCTGTGGTTAAGGGGGTGACCACATGTTATAGGGCATCCACTGGGGTATCCCTTATCTGATGCAGAGGGGTGTCATTATCCGGGCCAATCATTAACCAACCCCGAGCATGAGAGAAACATTTCTCTCATTCAGTCATTTTTACCAGAGAGGAATACCAGAGGCGGATGCAGATTCCTTGTCAAATTCAGACAGGACGCCGAGAAGATACAGAGTTTGGGTCACCTTGGCTCGAATCTGAGAAGGTGTTTTTATAAACCAGTGAAGAAGAATTTCCGGGAAGATTAAGGAAAAGTTAGGGTTTGAATGGAGTGAAGATGAAATTTAGGGGATTTGTGATTTCAGGTTGTTCTCTGCAATTGATTTCATAAAGTTGCAGAAAAGGCCGTGGTGGAAAGAAGAAAGGAATGTGTTGATCTGTTGATGGTGGAATTTGGTGTTCCTGTGAAAGCAGAGAAATCGCTGTTGGATGAAATTGAAGTTAGGGTTTCTCTGGAATTGAGATGAATTTGATAATCGAGGTCTTACTGTGATGATTGAAGGTTGAATTAGACAGGGGTACACTCAAGTTTGAGTTAATAGAAAATTTGAGTGATAGAAGAGAAGATGGTGTTGTTAATGGTGATATAGATTGATTCTGGTGATGAAGGTGAAGATACTGGTCGATTAACGGTGGAAAAGATTGAGTTGTGAAGTGGGTTTGTGTTGAATGATCAAATACTTGCAGGGAACTCGAATTTGGGAGCAAGTATGAGCTTGAACTGAACTAGAGGAATGGGTATTTGCTCTATGCTGTGATGTGTGCTGCTGCAAGACAACAAATGAAGCAGCTCAGGCTGGCAATGGTATTGGTGCAGTTCTGGAGCCGTGAATCAGTGAGAAGAAATTGGCTCAAATATGGGAAGTGAAGGTGAAGATCAAGGAGTCTGAGATGGTGCAATTTTTGGCTTG
Source organism: Papaver armeniacum (assembly GCA_023531295.1). NCBI lineage: Eukaryota > Viridiplantae > Streptophyta > Magnoliopsida > Ranunculales > Papaveraceae > Papaver > Papaver armeniacum. The sequence continues at coordinate 143,917 of JAJJWW010000146.1, forward strand.
AGATGCTGAGAAGAATATGAAGTTGGGGTTGGCAAGGATTGCAAAGCTGGCAGTTCAGGTTCAGGGTTTGATGAAATTGAGGTTGAGAGTGTGGTTGATGATAATGGAACTGAATTGCAGTGCTGCTACTGAGAAGCTATATTTGGTGCCAGCATGAGGACAGTGTAAGAATTGGCTGTGGGTTGCAGTTGAGTTGGAAGCAACTGATGAAGCTAGAGCAGAGAAGAGCAAAATGAGAAGTGTTGCAGCTGAAGTGGTGAACGGTTTGCAGGTTATGGAGCTGTGTATGTGGAGTTTTAGGCAAGAATTGACAGAATCAATGTTGGTTCTGGTGGTTTTGCAATTGAGAGTTTGGTAGATGTGTTGATGCTGTTCAGGGGAAGGATGAGAGTGCAATCAAAGAGCGGAGACGGATGCGTTGAATTATGGGTTTTGAGTTCGATTTTGAGAGATTTCGGACAAGGAAGAGAAGACGAGGGGATTTGCGATTCTCTGTGCAAGAAAGTGGTGCTATTGGAGCTGGAGCTGTAAATCTAAAAGCTGTCATGCTGTTGATGGCCGCTACATGGTTATGGTGTTGGTTATTGAGCAAATGGAGCAGAGATGGGAGCAGACGCTGGTGTTGGTGGTTTTGCTATTGGTGATTGCAGCTGCAATGGGAAGAGGACTTACAAGGTTTGCAGGCTGTAGTCTTGTGGTGCTGATCCATGGAGAATGGCAGGATATGGCATTGGCGGTGTTCTGCAGTGGTGCAGCTGGGAATGGAGCTTCGGGTGAAGCAATTGAAGGAAGCGCAGCTACGACTGAGCTGGGGTTGAAACTGAACTGAAAATGCTCAAATCAGATGGATGAATGTGCTGGTATGGAATCTACAAGAGTAGATGCACAGCCATCTTGGCTGGTTTGTTGCTTGGATGCGTCATCATTGTGCATCACAGCATCTGGCCTGTGCAATGGTTCATGCTAAGCCCAGTCAGGCTAGTTAGAACCTGACTCGGCTGATTAGTCATCTAACTCATTGACTCGGCTGACTCACCTGATGACCCGGTTTGACTCGGTGTCTTGACTGAGTTGACTTGACCGTTTTGACCCGTTGACCGGTGACCGGGTGGACTTTGCCGGTCACCTGAGACACTTTCCGGTGACTATTCCGGCCAAGTTCCGGCCATAATCCCAGTTTTCCGGCGACGGTTTTGGGCAGAGTTTTTACATGGGTTTTCTCACACATGGGCTTGGTGGACCACTTGGAGATGGGTTTTGAGAAGACCTAATATTGGAAGGAGTATCCTTATGGAATGGGAGAAGCATATATATAGAAAACTCTTTCTCTAAACCTAATATCTCCACGAGGGAGAACTCATACTTTTGTTCTAGGGTTTAGAAACATGATAGGTTTTCTCTTCCTTCTTGTTATGAACTCCTATGCCATGAGTAACTAAGTTTTTATTATTGGTTGAAGATGTAGTTGGATTTTGCAACCAAGTTATGATTTTTATGAATTAGTTTTCTCTCAAAATCATTGTTCACTTTCTACGGGTTATAATAATTGCATGATTGATGTATTGCAATATGATTGAATGTTTGTTTAGTTAAGTCTAGAATTGATTGAACTCACATCCATATCTATAGCTATTTTAGGGTTTTTCATCAAGCGATAACCTTGAATACGAGTAGCATGATATGATTCTAGGTTGTAGTGATACATCCTTGTAGTCATATGTAGAAATTGACCTTTGTTCGAATTGTTTGCGCAATGTATTACAATTGCATTGATTAGCCTATTTTTGAATCTTAATGCTCCTAGGAATTGAACTTGATTAGCGCAAGGCGTTAGGTTATTCTTTAGGTAGAATTCACATACGCAGCTCAAATGTGTGTGTTGATGAACTTTGGAAATTTATGGAGTATTCTTGCAATAAGGTATTCTAGGGCTTTTGATGATAGCGAGATTAAATACGAATTCTAATCATATATTCATAAACTTGTTTACAATTGAAGATGAAACCTTTATCCAATATTTTCACATCATTGATTTGCGTGTTTATTTATTTGCTTCGCTTTTATTTTATTTTAGTATATAAAAATCAGCAAACCCCCGGTGTTTTATATAGGAAACCATAACATATTGACAACCTAGACCTCTCTGTGGGAACGATCCTTTCTTGCCCTTGCTTCATTATATATTTTGAGTAGTAAGAAAGTGTAATTTATTTTTGACGCCTGTGACAGCGATCATTGTTCCGTCTCTCTATGATTGCTGAAAATTGGACATACATTAGTTGGGGTGATGTGAATATGGTGAAGTTTGTCGAAGGTTGGTAATCATCCTAAACAGATGAGTTTAAAGTCAACATGGTTGATGGTATGAGATGGTGTTGTGGTGGAATGGTTCTGATATGTGTTAGTTTGTGAGATGATTGTATATCCAGTTTTTGATGAGTATTCTCCATTTGTAGTGTATGTCCAGATGTGTGTGTCTTGAACATGATGGTTGGGTAGGTGTATGTTGATGATATTGTGGGCCGTACTTACATCAAATGAATCATAGATGAGTTGGTGGTTCCATGTGTTGGTATCTTTATGAATGAGGGCAGCTACCTTTGTGCCTTGGGGCAATGTATTTGTGATTGGTGTATTCTGGTGTGGAATCCAATTGATGTGGATGTTGGTTGATTGTGCATTTCCGATTTTTTGAAAACAATTCTCATGCAAAAATGAAACCAGGTGTTTGTGGGTGAAAAGTGTTTCTGCTGATTTTGGTAATTTTGGGTGTGTGGATAAGAAACGAATCTAAACCCTAAGCAATGCACTGCACGGGAGTACTTTTGATTCGAGAGATCAATCAGTACAATCCTGGCCTAAACCAAGAAATGGCCATTCCTGGCTTGCTTCGGTCACAAATTGAAGGAGAAGGGTCGGTCTTAGGGAGGGAAGCGAAGAGAGTGTTGAGACCAGAATGGTTAATTCTGAAGATGTGGCTTGTTTTATAACTTGTATCAGAAAGTGGAACTGGCCTGCAGAGTGAAAAGCTATCAGTTCTTGGTGATTTCTGGATACTATCTTGTTGCCGACCTAAAACTTGTTGTTTGGTGGAAAATAGGAAGTGGGAACGATTGGGTGATGGAAGAGTGAAGTAACGTATATCCGTCAGAAACCCATGCTTCCATGATGAAGGAAGTGGATCCGTTTACACCCGTTACTTCTTGCCGCCACTAATTGTCCCGCTTCGTGACACTTTCTTATAACGGGCGTATTGCACGCCGCACGCTGTAAACCGCCAGACCAATACCCTGATGAGTATCCCCCAGTTTGTGACATGTTTGATGTCTCGAGTATTTTCGCAGAAAACGTGTAGCAGGTTGCTATGTGCGGCAAGTCAAAGTCAAGAGTCTTCTTTGCGGAAAATAACATGTGATGCTATTAGGCATGTCTTGGCTGGTCGCCTGAAACTTGCCACAAGTCCGTCAGTTCGGTAGCGAACTTGGATGGATGAGATTGCATCTCATGAGGAAGGGTAGCCGTTGATTATGGCTACCTTCTGTTGGCGCCTGGTAATGGCACAATGGCGTTTTTGGTATATGCCAGTGGCACTGCGGCATGACTGGTATAGCTCGTGCATGCCAGTGGCGCGGTGGTATAAGTGGCGCCTAGTGTAGCCATGGCCACGAGATTTAAGCGGCTGGTCTCCTAAAACTTGCCACAAGTCTGTCAGTTCGGTGACGAATTTGGATGGATGAGATTGAATCTCATGAGAAAGGATGGCCATTGATTATGGCCATATCTTGTTGTGTAGCAAAGTGGCGCCATTGGCATAGTGGCGTCTGGCGTAGCCATGGCATAGCGGCATGCCAGTGGCGTAGCCATGACAGCTGTTTTGGCATATTGGTGTTATACCCAAATATGGCTCTGGCAACATTGGCCCTGTTGCTAAGTTAAACTTAAGGCCTTAGGAGAATCACTTAACCTAGTTGGCATGGCGACTTTAGCTAAACTATGGTTTGGCGTATCGAAACCTTAATTAGCACGTGCGTTGCGGCACGGTGGCGTGGCTGACATAGCTGGCGCATGCCAGTGTCACGATGATGCAAGTAGCGCCTGGCGTAGCCATGGCCGCTAGATTTTGGCACATTGGTGTTAGACCCGAAATGTGGCGTGGCAACATTGGCCTTGTTGCCACATCAATCCCAATGTTTTGGGGAACGTTACTTGGCTTAGTTGGCGTAACAACTTTGCCTAAATTAGGGTTTGGCATGCCGAAACCCTAATTAGTGTGTGTGGCATGCGGACGCGGCATGGCGACACTACTTGTGCAAACGGTGCCATAGCTGTGCCAAAGGAACTATAGCAAGGCCATGGTGTGGAAACGGCCACATGAGTAAGGATTGTCGTGGGTGGCTATGATATGGCATGTTTTGGCATGCTGCCACAAAGTGGAATGTTGGCGTGCCGCTCATCTCATTGGCGCAACATGGCACGTTTGGCATGTTGGCGTGGTTTTTGGAAAGTCAATTGGCTTCGTGACCATCTGGCGCAATTTCCCCCTTTTAACCCTGTGGCAAGTTTAGAGCAACCTGATTGGTCAGAAAAGAGGGTCGGCCAAGCATGGGCGTGGCTACACTTCTGGTGTGAGTGTGGCGGCTTTAGAGCGATCTGATTGGTCGATGGGAAATGGGGCCCGCAACTATGGGCCCAGCCACAACGTATGTGCGTGTGGTGAGTTTAAGGCGACCTGATTGGTCGAGGGAAATAGGGCCGGTTTAGGATGGGGCGTGGCCAATGGCAAATGGCACCGGCTGGCTTAAGGTATGGCCACGCCTCCCTTTGCTGCTGCTCCTATACTGCGGCTCCTTGTTTTCTGATTCTGGGCAAGATTTTGCGCCTACTAATCCATGGCTGATTAATTACCTAGTTTGCCTAAGCTTAAATTTCGACAAGCAAGGTCTGATATACTGCGCAAGGCGCAAAATCCTAACTTTTTCAAATTAGTCAGGGTAATCGATTGAATTCTATGTGTTGACACAGAGTTCTTTTAAGTTCATTGCCAGAGATCAACATGCTTTCTGATTGAATACCTTATGCAAAGACCTTATCCTTGATATTTGGAAATTCATGCTACTCTGCTGCGAGTGAACACAAATTGTCATGCCATATCAACATTAAAGGTTCAGCCGGGGAACATAGCACAAAAAGCATTCAAAGAAACTTATATTAAGTGGATATAAGCAAGGTGCCAAAATTTATAGAATATCTGGGATTGTTGCTACATGCACCATTCTGGGTAAATTTCATGAGAAAATATTGAGTTGCTCAATAAGTGTGCTAGTGAAGAGGTTGAACACTCATTACTTTTAAATGGCTCTGTCTCTTTGCAGAGTGACGGCCTATTAAATGCAGGGTTTTATAATTTTAGCCCTGAACTAAAAGCCACCATCAACATTAAGTCCCCTGTTTAGCACGTAACAGTGGCATTGTTGCGGAGTAAGCATGAGATGGTGACAGACAAGAGTAAAACCGAAAGGGCAAGACGTGAAGAGATGGCTAAGAAAAATCGGCTGACCTTTGGCATGAGGCATGAGGAATCCATAATCTTTGCACTGGAGGCTTGACATACTTCTGGCTTGGCCCTGTAGTGCCAGTCTTGGCGCTGCAACTTCTTCCATGAACCGTTGATGCTGACGTTTTTTACTTTAGTCATGGAACGATAATGATAACATTGTTGGCTGGCCCAAACACAGAATGGCAAAGAGGGCGCCAGTGGCTTTGGTTTGTGGAACAGTGGAAGGCGTTGCAACCCTGGAAGAGATGGCGCTTCAATCTTAGCTGTGCGGAGATGGTGCTGCTGACCTTGGAAAGGCAATGCTAGCTTGGAATGGTGGATGGTGCTGCTTTGGAATGGTGGATGGCACGGCTAGCTTGGAATGGTGGATGGCAATGCTTTGGCTGCGGGGTGGGCGGATATGGCGCCGGCTGGGAGTGGTAAAGATGGAACCATGGAGCGTTGGCGTTGGCTTGCTTGGTCCGTGGAGTGGTTCTATAACCTTGGCCGTGCAGAGATGGTGTCGCTGGCTTTGGCCGTGGGGCATTGACTCCACGGGCCCAGCTGCCTTCTTCTGTACATGGCCTAAAAAGGAAAACTTCTTCTACTCAAACTCCAAAAGTAATATGTATATAAAAGGCATCGCCCATCTTTTATTTTTTTATAACATTGGCTTTGTTTCCACGTCTCTGCGTTAGCAGCAAAGCAGAAGAGCAGGCGAGCGCACTCCAGGTATGTGTTCCGACGTTTCTTCCCCTCTTTTTCTTTTTGTTCTCATGTTGGTGTAAACCCTAGCCGTAGGCATATCTTCCATAAACTCGTAGAAATACTTCCATACGAATGATTCTTCTCTGCTAGCAATATTCTAGTAATATTAGTCATCACATTGATAGTAAGGAAGCCAATTATTATGCAAAGTAGGCGTGCACGGACTGGTGGCTGCCATTAATTCTTTTCCCATGAAAACCTAGCTTTAGGGTTTCCCTTTTACTTTTGTGGTCGTGCACAATTTCCGCGGTGGTACACACTCTTCCTTTGGCCGAGAGTATACTTCCTTCTGCGAGACACGTTTTTGGCTAGGGGTGAGTTTTCCCGTGGCAAAACATGGCTTGTTGAAGCGAGTATCAGTCCCCACTCCTTTGGCTATGCGTGCTACGACTTGTGGCTAAACAAAGTTTCCCATAGAAAACTTGTCGTGGATTTTTGATCATCGTACTTGATTCTGACAAAACCTTCATGCACGGTTTTCTCCAAAGTAGTAACTTTTCTGTTTTGCTTCGTTGTAGTTACTTTAAAAGCATATGGAATTTTGTTAAGATGTCACCTGAAAGCAAATCTGTCGCCGCATCGAGAAGTGCTAACAACTCCAAGCCGAACACAGATGATGAGTTTTTTACGAAGTCTGCTACGGTTACAAGGACCCATCCCAAATTCGTGGCAACTCTTCTGACTGATTCAGAGAATGATGTTGAAGTCCAATCAGTCTATCCAGGGCATATAATGAGGTTTTGCCTTCAGAAGAAAGAGTATCTGGCTTCTCCCATAGACTTCAAAATCTTTCATAGTCCATTGCGCTCTTATGACAAATGGATGAAGTTCATGATGAGCCGAGACCATGTAAGATCTAATCGACTGGGCGCAAATCGTGAATGTTGGCATGGCATCTGCAACACTTCAAATCAGGAAAGACGCTGTAGGCTTGATTACTTTCATCTCCAGATGGTGTCCGGAAACTCACACGGCTATATGTAGATGGGGTGAGATGACTATTTCCTTGGAAAGCGTATCCGTTATGTTGAGTCTTCAAATAATTGGGAAACTTGACGTTGTCTTGTCTGAGGAAGAAGAAGAAATACATGCCACTTTGGTCACGAAAGCAACAGGATATGTTTGAAAGAATTATGAGGAAAAGTGCTTCTATAACTGGTGGGTGTTTGAGTGGTTCCCTGATGAGCCAGAGTCGGATCAAGTGCTGGATGATACACTCCATGTTGCTGCATTTTTAGTTCTGTGGCTATCTAGAGACATTTTTGATGATGGCTCTGGCAAGAAGGAGATAAGGCATAAGCTCATCGAATTTGCTATCAAACTAGCGAAAGGCGTTGCTATTCCCATCGGCAGTTTGTTTCTTGGCTCTTTGTACACCCATCTGGATCACTTAGTAGCAGACATGTACGTCTCTAATGGGTATATGAAAGTAGACACTTATATTCATGTCGCCTTTCTCCAAGCATGGTGATCGGTTGTCAGCCGAGCAAAAATAATTTCACTTTCTCACTCTACTAAATATAAATGAAGTACGTGGTAAGAAAGAGTTCGTTCCCACAGAGAGGCTTTTGTTGTTAAAATTTTAGTTTCTTAGTAACCAATGGGGGGATTTTTGTTTTAGAAAAGCAATAAAAATAATTGAAAGCAATAAAATAATTTGAATAATCAATATGGAGAAGATATCGGTCACGGGATAGTATCATTCACAAATATGTATTTTCATTAATGACTAGAATTGGTATTTTAATATCTCATTTACTAAGAGTCCTAGGATACCTTGATCGCAAGTATATCCCGCCAATTCCCTGATTTCATCACAACCACATTAAAAGATGCATATGTGAATTCTTCCTAGAAAGAAACCTAAAGTGTAAAAGCACAATTAAGTTTAACTCCCTAAAAGCACTAAGTTCTAAGGAATAAGACTAATCAAGGCAATCAAACAAGTAAAAGCACTAATTCGATTTAACCAAGGTTATGATTCATTTGTGACTAGTAGGATATATCACTACAAGTACTACCCACAATTATGCTACTTAGAATCAGGGATAAACAACTTTTTCGTATTGAAAACCCTAATATAGCTTTAGAAATGAATGCAAATCGGATTGATTCCGGACTCAACCAACCAAACAATCAAATCATATAACAATATTAACAATGAATCATAAACAATAAATTATTGAGATAAAACTAATTCATTGAATCATATATCATGTTGTGAAATCCACTTTATCCCATAACCAATAATAGTTGTTTAGCTACTCATAGCTTTTGAGTTCATCATAATCATAATCAATAATAAAATAATGAAGAAGATGAAAAACAAATGAAAAGCAAACCCTAGTCGCCGCTATCCAAAACTCCAAGTAGAAAATACGTGATACAAAGGAAGTAGAAACCTTTTATTTTTGTAGCTCTCCTTCTTTCCAAAACTAGGCCCAAAGTCCAAGTGGTCCACCAAGCCCATATGTGAGAAAAACCCAAGTGAAAATATGTCCCAAAATTAGTTGCCGGAAAACTGGTATTATGGCCCGAAATTGGCCGGAGAAGCCACCGGGAAGTAGCTCAGGTGACCGGCAAAGTCCGCCCGGTCATCGGTCAACGAGTCAGCTCGGTTTGGTCAACTGAGTGAACTCGGGTCAAGCACCGAGTCAATGAGTCAGATGGCTAATCAGACGAGTCAGGTCTGGCTCAGTCTGATTCACTTTGGCCTAGGCCATTTGCACTGGCCAGATTTTGTGATGCACAATCCTTGTGCTTCACAAGTGCCTATCCAGCCATGATGGCTGCTCATACTACAAATCTTGCAACATTTTCACTCCCTCCACCTGCAGTTCTCTCACCGAAATCAAACCAATCTCTTCATTGAGTTCACTGCTCAACTCAGCCAACTACAATAGATATTACACTGCTATTACCAGTACCAATCCCCATCACACTGCCTTTGTCCTTCATTGCCGCCAACACACTGCATAGTTGCAACTAAATCAGCACCAGCACTTCTCCATTGCTGCAATATCATTCCCTGTCCGAACCCACACAAAACTGTGGTCGTGACTGCACTAGCAAGCCAACACAGCTCCCACCTGCATCACTTGAACACCTGCAATCGCAATTCTCTTGCCTGAAATCCTTGTAAACATCCAATACCACAAATCTGCAGTCTCAGCTGCCAACATCAACTCAAACAGCTCCAGTTCTGCGCAATCAGCTACAATCTTCACTGTGAACATTTCAGAAGCACTGTAAAATAGTTGCGATTCACATTCTTCCATCATCTCTGCCAGCATCAATCCGACAAACTTCTGTAACTTCACCTGCATCTTTTCCATTCATAACAACAAGTACAATTCATTCCTCAGCTGCTCAATTGCACCACTGGAGTAACACTCCACCTGCAACTGTACTTCATAAACACCACCAGTTCCTGGCACTAAGCTATATCAACTTAACCATTTGATATTCTCAACATCTCAGTCCCTGCAATTGCACTGCCATATTTCATCACCACTTTCTGCGACATCTCAAGCCTAACTCCAGCTCACTTGCACATTGCAATTCATCTCCAAATGCTCATCACTGCACCTTCAATTTCCCACTGCTTCAACTGCAATCTCTCAGCATACAACCATTAAAACCTGATTCATGAGCTCAACCACCTGCAGCTGCAATTATTGGATTCATCATTCACCAGCTGAACCAACAGCAACTCAATCTCCATCTCAGGTTCAAGACCGAATTCACAACCTCAAATATGTATTGCAGTATCATCATCTCCTTGAATTCAAAGTAAAACCCATGTTCTTAAATCTTCTCAACATCAGAGAAAACCCTGACTTCATTACAGACTCAAACCATTCAACCAATTCGTCCATCTGATTTCCCTGTGAACCCTAATCTCATCAATTTCAGAAGATGATTCAGTAATACTTCATACCCATCACAAATCCAGTATCAATAACTCATCAAACGATCTCAGATCCACCATCTGCAAACTATGATTCAAACCATTTGCACAAACCCATCCGTAAATTCTTCATATACTATCGATTTCTTCTCTCAATTTTATACAGCAACCTCATCTTCTTTCTTCCAGTGATTAAACCCTAACTCAAAATTGCAGCTATTGCTTCTTTCTCATCTCAATTCAGCCTCAACCTCACGATCTCAGGAAGTACCTTAATTCCTCTCTGAATCACTTTATCTCTGTCGATTTCTCGATCTCTGAATTCCATGCGTCTGTAACTCTCACAGCGTCTCTGAGTTGAGAATGGACAATGATTGAAACACAACCCTGAATTCCAGGGATTGGTAATATAGGAAGTGGAAATGACTGTGACACCCAGTGAACTGGATAAGGGCCACCTAGGTCATATATGGCTTGTCGGTTTCAGAGAACTGACAGCATAATTCCTTCATAACTCCTCTTGCACAATGTAACCTGCTCCAAATATCGCATGTAAATTGACTTTTTTGCGCTTTAGCTTTAAATGAGTGATTTCTTCTCCTTTTGCTCTCGGTGACTCCAAATTACCTGATAAACTCAAAAGTAAACATAAGATACATAATTCACAAGAAAAATATCAAAGAAAGCATAAACAATAGATAAATATAAAGGTGTTTATGACACCTATCAAATTCCCCCACACTTAGACTTTGCTAGTCCTCGATCAAATCAAACAAAACTTATTCTAAAGGATACAAACAATTCCCGTGAGGGTTTACTAGAGATATACCCACAAAACCTACATTTCCAACTTACTAGTTCTCCGTAATGATAGCATCCAACGCGCTAAGAAGACATAGAGATTCTGCACACTAGTCATAAGAAGTTAGACACATATATGAACACAATCTCATCCTTAAAAGTTGAGAGAGGAATAACCATCCCTTATCGAAAGAAATTCGGGTTCGGAGTGATAGAAAGTCTCGACTCTGCCTCAAAAGAAAGGGTTTTATGATATTGCTCTCCATAATAAACAACTTTTTATGGGTCACACATGTGTCCAGGTAGGAGTCAAGAGAGAATCCTGCGACACCTTGAATGGTAGGAAGGAAAAAACACTCCGAATTGTTTTGAAAACCCACATCTTTTATTCATTTTGAAACCCTTTTTTTTTTCTGACGATCTCTAAGAAAGGAAATCAACCACTTAACGAAGGTGGGAATATGCTTACTTACCTCGTTATCCGTTCGACGTGCAGTTAGCACCACTCTCACAACATCCATAGAAACGTTTTCGGTCTTCAATCGGTGTCTTCATCTTCGTCTTCGGTCTTCAACTCTTGATGATAACTCTTGAACTTCGTAGAATCTTGACAATGTGATTCTTTCCTCTGATTCCTTGTTGCTTGAAACTTCATTATGAATTTTCCTTCATTCCATTGGCTTTATTGAAAGAACAAAACTAAAAATGAACTAAACAAACGAAATATGATACAACGGATTTTTCTTGTCTTTTTTTTTTTTTTTTTTTCCCCTCCTTTTTTTTCCTCCTTTTTTTTTATTTAATTGAGACAAGAAAAGTAAAACAAATACAAAATGAAAACAAACAAAATAATAAAACTAATAATGAACCTAACAAAATTTTCTCTTGTCTTTTTTTTTTTTTTTTTTTTTGGCATTGAGACAAGAGAAAATGAAATACATATAAAGATAAAATAAAAATGCAAGTACAAAGGCCATGGTGTACGTACTTTACCGCTCAATTCTTCACAACTTGTATGTCTCTATATCATAAACTTCTCAAATTCTCATCTTAATAATCTTCACTCTTGTACAATAGTCTTCAACTTGTAAAAATTCAGCTCCTTGTCTTGTTGCTATACTTGAATCTGAAATATGCTCATTTCTGTACTGTTGCTTTTAAACCTTGAACGTCTTCAAATTTCCTTCGAATTTGTGATGCTCCTCTTGTTGATGATGATGGTGTTTCTATGGACCTGTTGGTGTAGAGAGAGATAAAGTGGATGGTGCTAAATGCGAACAAGATTACAAGTGGTATATAAGCTAGCAATTCGATGTCACCATCATGATTGATAAAATAGCACTCAAGAGATCAAAATAGTGCTTCTATTGGTGAGAGGTTGGGTAGCTCACCATTCTACCCGGAGTTTACGTACGGTGACACACACTCTAAAAGCACAAATTTAGACAGTACAAAGAATTGAAGGTCGGTGCCTCTCATGATGTAACATGGGTAGTCTCCACTATAGGGGACCACAACCCTACTACCGAATTCAGTCTGCACCTTATTTGCCATTGAGATGGTTAAATCCAACTTTAACTCTCATTCAAGTAAGAAACCCGATCATGTTCTCTGTCATCTCTAAATTCAGTCACTCTTATGAGAATCTCGATGTAATCTTAGCGACATGTATACTATGTGACTCTAAACTAACCACAAGTTGGATTTTTCTTATTCACTATTTTACACAAAAGTTGAAAATTTCTTGAAAAATTTACAATGCAAATGCTTAACCACTCCCCCACACTTAAACTTTACATTGTCCTCAATGTAAATTGAGTCATCCAAAGTAAGTCAAGGTGGGAAATTCTAACATGATATGTGACAAGAAATCAGAAAAGGTAAATGCAAGACAAGAAGAAAAAAAAAAAACTAAAAACAAGACAAGAAATACTCATCCGATGGGTTGCCTCCCATTTAGCGCTTGGTTTAAAAGTCACCCGACTATCTCCTTGTTTGCTACGCCTTAGCCGGCTTCCAACACGTTATGGAAATCTGATTGAATGTTATATGGTTGTTTCCTCGCCTCAAAGATGTTGAAGTGAATGACTTCTTCATCAAACTCCATAGTCAAGGTGCCATCGTGGACATCAATCTTCGTTCTAGCGGTACTCAAAAATGGTCTACCCAACAGTAAAGGTGTAGATGAGGATGAATTCACATCACTCATGTCTAAAACGTAGAAATCCACTGGAAATATTAGTCCTTTTACCTGCACCAAAACATCTTCAACAATCCCTTTCGGGTAAACATTAGATCTATCGGCAAGTTAAATAACTATGCCGGTTTCCTTAAGAGGACCAAGGTTTAAAGCATCATAAATTGAAGTAGGCATAACATTAATAGAAGCTCCTAAATCTAGCATAGCTTTTGTAAACCTTGTTTTACCAATAGTGCATGGAATAGTAAAACTACTAGGATCCTTTAATTTAGGTGGGAGTTTCTTTCGAAGATATGCCGAAGCATTCTCCCCCACACTCATTACCTCATTACCGGTTAGCTTGTGCTTATTAGTGCACAATTCCTTTACACACTTTGCATAGCGAGGAGGTTTCCTAATTACTTCAATGAGTGGAATATTCACTTGGACCTTCTTAAAAACATCCCAAATATCTCTATCTTGTTCCACCTTCCTATTAGCTTTAGCGAACCTGCTAGGAAAAGGTAAAGGAGGAACATAAGTAGAAACAAGAGGTTTAGACTTAGAATTAGTTACCTCGGGAGCTTGGGGAAAATCAGCGTTCTTTTCCTCCAAAACCGGTTCTTTTGGTATATTTTCTTTACCTGAATCAATAACTTCGGTTTGCACAAATTGTGTACCACTTCCCAACGTAATAGCATTGAAACCCTCTCTTGGGTTAAGAGGTTGGGAAAGGAGTTTCTCACCATTTTGTGCATGCAACTGATTAATCTCCTCGGCCATGGAACTCATTTGAGTCTGCAACTCCTTTATTGTACTCTTGGTCTCTTGTTGACTTTGTTGAAACATAGTATAAATGTCTTGCATCATGGTGCTAATATTTTCATCGAAACCGGAACCTTGACCTTGAGCTGATTGTTGTTTTTGCGGTTCACCAACTTGTGCTTGCAACTCTTTAATTGCATTATCCGTTTTTTGCTGATTCAAGTCCGCTAGTTGTTGATTTTGCTGTACCACGGAAATTAGAGTCTCCACCAAAGTAGTCATCTTTGCTAATTCTGAATTTTGGGCTTGTTGCGGTTGTTGCACTCGTTGTTAGAACTCACTCGGACGATTGTAAACAGAACTTGCACTTGTAACTTGCTCGTAAGTGTTGGAGTAAATACCATACGGTTGAGTTGAGAAAATAACATTGACATGCTCTACGTTCACATAAGCTAGGCGTGATGGTTTTACAACCACTGCTGCAATTTGTTGCATCATTGCCATCATGTTACTCATTTGTTGACGTAATTTAATAATCTCATCAACTTGATTAACTTCCTTGGTAGGTGGTTCTGATCCACGACTTGAAAATTGTTGAGAATTTGCTGCCATACTCTCAATCAACTCTCTAGCTTGTGTCACCGTCTTGTTCATAAGTACACCACCACTTGCAGCGTCAATATGATTCCTATCACTTGCTTGGAGACCTTCATAAAAGTATTGGATAATCATTGCATCACTAAATTGGTGATGAGGGCAGCTTGCTACCAATCTCTTGTATCGTTCCCAACATTCATACAACGATTCCCCCACACTTTGTTTCATCCCACAAATCTCCTTGCGAATTTGAGTAGCCTTTGATGCAGGAAAATATCTCTCTAGGAAGAGTTTCTTCATCCATTCCATGTTGTAACACTACCAGGTGGTAAGCAATATAACCAATCTTTAGCTGCATCGAGTAAAGAGAAATGAAAAGCACGCAACATTCCTTCATTTGCATCTGCACCATTAGGTATCATGTTTGCGATTAACCATTGGAACTCCAAAAGATGCTTATTCGGATCTTCCCATGCAAATCCATGGAACTTTGGTATCTGACTGATCAACCCTGGCTTAATATCAAATGTGGAAGTTGCCTCAATATACCATTGTTGTTGATCCAACTTCTGAAAAGCTAGCTCCTTGAGTGTGTGATTTGCATCACCCATTGCTTCTCCCAGTTTGTATTTCAGTAAGGTACCTGAAACACAATTCTCAAAACGAAATTAAAAATAACGTAAAAATAAGAAACCAAAACTATACCACAAGCCGATGCCTCCCCGGCAGTGGCGCCAAAATTTGATCGGTTTTCAGCCGAGCAAAAATAATTTCACTTTCTCACTCTACTAAATATAAATGAAGTACGTGGTAAGAAAGAGTTCGTTCCCACAGAGAGGCTTTTGTTGTTATAAAATTTCAGTTTCTTAGTAACCAATGGGGGGATTTTTGTTTTAGAAAAGCAATAAAATAATTTGAATAATCAATATGGAGAAGATATCGGTCACGGGATAGTATCATTCACAAACATGTATTTTCATCAATGACTAGAATTGGTATTTTAATCTCTCATTTACTAAAAGTCCTAGGATACCTTGATCGCAAGTATATCCTGCTAATTCCCTAATTTCATCACAACCACATTAAAAGATGCATATGTGAATTCTTCCTAGAAAGCAACCTAAACTGTAAAAGCACAATTAAGTTTAACTCCCTAAAAGCACTAAGTTCTAAGGAATAAGACTAATCAAGGCAATCAAACGTGTAAAAGCACTAATTCGATTTAACCAAGGTTATGATTCATTTGTGACTAGTAGGATATATCACTACAAGCACTACCCACAATTATGCTACTTAGAATCAGGGATAAACAACTTTTTCGTATTGAAAACCCTAATATAGCTTTAGAAATGAATGCAAATCGGATTGATTCCGGACTCAACCAACCAAACAATCAAATCATATGACAATATTAACAATGAATCATAAACAATAAATTATTAAGACAAAACTAATTCATTGAATCATATATCATGTTGTGAAATCCACTTTATCCCATAACCAATAATAGTTGTTTAGCTACTCATAGCTTTTGAGTTCATCATAATCATAATCAATAATAAAATAATGAAGAAGATGAAAAACAAATGTAAAGCAACCCTAGTCTCCGCTCTCCAAAACTCCAAGTAGAAAATACGTGATACAAAGGAAGTAGAAACTTTTTCTTTTTGTAGCTCTCCTTCTTTGCAAAACTAGGTCTTCAAAGCCCAAAGTCCAAGTGGTCCACCAAGCCCATATGTGAGAAAAACCCAAGCGAAAATAGTAGCTCAGGTGACCGGCAAAGTCTGCCCGGTCACTGGTCAACGAGTCAGCTCGGTCTGGTTAACTGAGTGAACTCAGGTCAAGCACCGAGTCAATGAGTCAGATGGCTAATCAGAAGAGTCAGGTCTGGCTCAGTCTTATTCACTTTGGCCTAGGCCATTTGCACTGGCCAGATTTTGTGATGCACAATCCTTGTGCTTCACAAGTGCCTATCCAGCCATGATGGCTGCTCATACTACAAATCTTGCAACATTTTCACTCCCTCCACCTGCAGTTCTCTCATCGAAATCAAACCAATCTCTTTATTGAGTTCACTGCTCAACTCAGCCAACTACAATAGATACTGCACTGCTATTACCAGCACCAATCCCCATCATACTGCCTTTATCCTTCCTTGCAGCCAACACACTGCATAGCTACAACTAAATCAGCACCAGTACTTCTCCATTGCTGCAATATCATTCCCTGTCCGAACCCACACAAAACTGTGGCCGTGACTGCACTAGCAAGCCAACACAGCTCCCACCTGCATCACTTGAACACTGCAACTGCAATTCTCTTGCCTGAAATCCTTGTAAACATCCAATACCACAAATCTGCAGTCTCAGCTGCCAACATCAACTCAAACAGCTCCAGTTCTGCGCAATCAGCTACAGTCTTCATTGTGAACATTTCAGAAGCACCGTAAAACAGCTGCGATTCCCATTCTTCCATCATCTCCGCCAAAGATCAATCCGACAAACACGTAACTTCACCGCATCTTCTCCATTCATAACAACAGCTACAATTCATTCCTTAGCTGCTCAATTGCACCACTGGAGTAACACTCCACCTGCAACTCTACTTCATAAACACCACCAGTTCCTGACACTAAGCTATATCAACTTAACCATTTGATATTCTCAACATCTCAGTCCCTACAATTGCACTGCCATATTTCATCACCACTTTCTGCGGCATCTCAAGCCTAACTCCAGCTCACTTGCACATTGCAATTCATCTCCAAATGCTCATCACTGCACCTTCAATTTCCCACAGCTTCAACTGCAATCTCTCAGCATACAACCATTAAAACCTGATTCATGAGCTCAACCACCTGCAGCTGCAATTCTTGGCTTCATCATTCACCAGCTGAACCAACAGCAACTCAATCTCCATCTCAGGTTCAAAACTGAATTCACAACTTGAAATCTGTATTGCAGTATCACCATCTCCTTGAATTCAAAGTAAAACCCATGTTCTTAAATCTTCTCAACATCACAGAAAACCCTGACTTCATTACAGACTCAAACCATTCAACCAATTCGTCCATCTGATTTCCCTGTGAACCCTAATCTCATCAATTTCAGAAGATGATTCAGTAATACTTCATACCCATCACAAATCCAGTATCAACTCATCAAACGATCTCAGATCCACCATCTGCAAACTATGATTCAAACCATTTGCACAAACCCATCCGTAAATTCTTCATATACTATCGATTTCTTCTCTCAATTTTATACAACAACCTCATCTTCTTTCTTCCAGTGACTAAACCCTAACTCAAAATTACAGCTATTGCTTCCTTCTCATCTCGATTCAGCCTCAACTTCACGATCTCAGGCAGTACCTTAATTCCTCTTTGAATCACTTCATCTCTGTCGATTTCTCGATCTCTGAATTCCATGCGTTTGTAACTCTCGCAGCGTCTCTGAAGTTGAGAATGAACAATGATTGAAACACAACCCTGAATTCCAGGGATTGGTAATATAGGAAGTGGAAATGACTGTGACACCCAGTGAACTGGATATGGGCCACCTAGGTCATATATGGCTTGTCGGTTTCAGAGAACTGACAGCATAATTCTATCATAACTCCTCTTGCACAACGTAACCTGCTCCAAATATCGCATGTAAATTGACTTTTTTGCGCTTTAGCTTTAAATGAGTGATTTCTTCTCCTTTTGCTCTCGGTGACTCCAAAGTACCTGATAAACTCAAAAGTAAACATATATAAGATACATAATTCACAAGAAAAATAGCAAAGAAAGCATAAACAATAGATAAATATAAAGGTGTTTATGACACCTATCACATGATTGTGGGAGCATTTCAAAAATTACGCTCCTAACCTGAAAAACTCATTTCCAGATACATATGGCGGTTCTAGGATACTCCGTTGGTTGGAGAGGCGTCCAAGACCTGGCTCAAAGCTCATTGATTTTCTTGACAACGCACATGCAGTTAAATTTCATCCTTGGGCTCCGGTCCATGCCTTCATAGTTCAACCAGACACTTTTGCTTCTGAACCGAACGTGATATTGCATTCTGCTGACGGGATTATGAGCATTGGAGAAACTGTGTTCTTGCGAAGCTGCATACCTGGATATGTGCCATCTTTTTTCAGAGGATCTTGTGGAGTAGTCTCTTACAACATTGACAAGTATGCTCGACATATGGGCTTCGATCAGGGAGTCCCATTTCGTCGCCCACTGACAGCTCCAGATGAATTGCTACCCGCCATTCTTGATTACAACGTCTTTGCACCGGATAAAAGCCTTCCCTTCTTGCTCTCACAACGAAAACCTGTGACGACTCCCAAATATAATATCTTCTGGCAAGATGAGTTTCTTTCCATTCATCAGTTCGTGCATGATGTTGTGACAAATCCACGTGGAAAACCTTCCTCTGCGGTTCTAACAAAGCATAAATTGTTGAAGCAGATTCCTTCGGGCAAGCGAAAATCCTTTAGCTCAGATGCAGAAAGTCCCCAGGTTAGGGAGCAAAGGTCGAAAAATCGTGCAGGTGGCTTCCAATCAGATTTGATGGCTCTTGTGACTTTCAGTTCCTTCAATATGCAAGTACGTATGATCTTCTTTCTGGCTTGGTCGAATCCCATAGATTTTCCATTTCGCTGCTGACTTTATTTTTTTATTTTTTTTGACTCAAGGTCTCGGCAACTCGAATGTCTTTGCCAGACTTGCCCACGGCCAAAAGATGGCGCCTCTTGAGAAAGGAGGCGACGAGTATGAATCTCTTGAAGAAGAATCTGAAGAGGAAGAAAGCTCGAGATCCGGTGGCGAGAAGAGCACTTCAGAATATAACCGCGAGTCTTCTTCCAGTGGGCCCACAAATGAGTCGGTGAGTTTTCCACACTTTTTTTCAGGCCATTTATTTATTTGGAATAAATACTCAATCGATGTTATCACAGGAAGAGGCCCTCGAAGATAACCCTGAGATGGAGGTTCGTCGTGATGAAGATGTGGTTTTGTCTCCAATCATGGAAGTCGTACCTGCTAGCAACCCGGAGATGGAGATTGATCGTCATGAAGATGCTGCTATGTTTCAGATGACGGAAAACGCTCCCATGGCTGCAGGTGCGATTGTTGCCAAGGAATCCCTGCTGGTCGCGGAATCAGTTGCAGGCACCACTTTCAACCCTCCATTTTTGACTCCTCATGAAGATCATATGCTGATCGGAGGCTTAAGTGTACCAGTTAAGTATGCGGAGTTGTATACCAGAATATGGGAAAGGTATGGTCATATCGCAACAACCAAAAAGATCACCAGCCGGTTTGCGCTGGATAAGCGGATGGAAGAAACATTATCTTCAATTCATGATATGTGCAACATGACTGGTCACACTGTTTCTGGAGATGTAATCTCAAGCTGGAAGTTCCACCGGGATATTTGTGTAAACTTTGAGTTTAACGCCTCCCGGCTCCCGTGAGGGGTTTTACGAGATCCAAAGGCCGCAGTCAAGCGGTTGATGGTCCTTCCGCGGATTTGATTAATCAACAGGAGGCAGAAGTCGAGAAGTTATCCCAGGAGTTGAAGCTGAAACATGCGGCTCTTCAAAATATGAAGGACATTTTCTCCAAGAAAAACGAGCCGTTGTTAGGCAATTTTCCTTGAATGTTTTTATTTTCTGAACTTCGTTTTCTTAGGGTTTTTTTTTTTTTTTGAAAGGCAAAAGAAACTCCTAATTTATGGTTTGGTTTTCTGGTTTTTGGATTGATAGATGATTGTTTCTTATAAGAGTTTTTGGATTATTTTGGAATAATGGCCCTTTGATCAATCGATATGTCAAAATCTGAATTGCGAATGTAAGTAGAAAAATCATTCGAGAAAATTGTGAAACCGTGAATGTTGCATGAGAAAAGGAAAGATATGAAATCTTGGGGTGATTGGGTTATCGGCTTTCATTGTAAATGTGAAAACCCAAACAATAGATTGTGTAAACATTGTCTGACAAAACTTACTCACTTTAGGGTCTTTCACCAAAACTGAATCTTCAGGGAGTAAATCCGAGTATTTATGTGACGCCTTCCTTGCCGCGAGAAGTCCCCAGCCATTCTTTATTGTCTGTGGAACATCTTTATGTCGATCCACGGTAAGGCGGAGAATCTCTAGTCCCCAGACATAATTCTACTGAATCCATCTTTTCTTGGACGATGCGCTTCAAAGAATTGCATTCACCGGTAGGATGATGGAATTGAGAGTTGAGTTTGCAACCGAGAGATTAACCTCCCACTGTGGTCGCCAATTGTTTGTGGGTGAAAACTGTTTCTGCTGATTTTGGTAATTTTGGGTGTGTGGATGAGAAATCTAAACCCTAAACAATGCACTGCACGTGAGTACTTTAGATTCGAGAGATCAATCTGTACAATCCTGGCCTAAACCAAGAAATGGTCGTTCCAGGCTTGCTTCGGTCACAAAGTGAAGGAGAAGGGTTGGTCTTAGGGAGGGAAGCAGAGAGAGTGTTGAGACCAAAATGGTTAATTCTAAAGATGTGGCTTGTTTTATGACTTGTATCAGAAAGTGGAACTGGCTTGCAGAGTGAAAAGCTATCAGTTCTTGGTGATTTCTGGATACTATGTTGTTGCCGACCAAAAACTTGTTGTTTGGTGGAAAATAGGTGAAGCATATTTATACAAGTCATATTTAAACGTACCTTGGTCTCGTAGGAAGTGGGAACGATTGGGTGATGGAAGAGTGGAGTAACGTATAATCGTCAGAAACACATGCTTCCATGATGAAGGAAGTGGATCCGTTTACACCCGTTACTTCTTGCCGCCACTAATTGTCCCGCTTCATGACACTTTCTTATAACGGGCGTATTGCACGCCGCACGTTGTAAACCGCCATACCAATACCCTGACTAGTATCCCCCAGTTTGTGACATGTTTGATGTCTCGAGTGTTTTCGTGGAAAACGTGTAGCAGGTTGCTATCTGCGGCAAGTCAAAGTCAAGAGTCTTGCCGTAGGAAAATAGCATGTGATGCTATTAGGCACGTCTTGGCTGGTCGCCTAAAACTTGCCACAAGTCCGTCAGTTCGGTAGTGAACTTGGATGGCTGAGATTGCATCTCATGAGGAAGGGTAGCCGTTGATTATGGTTACCTTCTGTTGGCGCATGGTAATGGCACAATGGCGTTTTTGGTGTATGCCAGTGGCACTGCGGCATGACTGGTATAGCTCGTGCATGTCAGTGGCACGGTGGTATAAGTGGCGCCTGGCATAGCCATGGCCACGAAATTTAAGTGGCTGGTCGCCTAAAACTTGCCACAAGTCTGTCAGTTCGGTGGCGAATTTGGATGGCTGAGATTGAATCTCATGAGAAAGGATGGCCATTGATTATGGCCATATCTTGTTGTGTAGCAAAGTGGCGCCATTGGCATAGCGGCATGCCAGTGGCGTAACCGTGGCAGTTGTTTTGGCATATTGGTGTTAAACCCAAATATGGCTCTGGCAACATTGGCCCTGTTGCTAAGTTAAACTTAAGGCCTTAGGAGAATCACTTAACCTAGTTGGCATGGCGACTTTAGCTAAACTAGGGTTT
This sequence comes from Papaver armeniacum, assembly GCA_023531295.1. NCBI lineage: Eukaryota > Viridiplantae > Streptophyta > Magnoliopsida > Ranunculales > Papaveraceae > Papaver > Papaver armeniacum. The sequence goes on from JAJJWW010000146.1 coordinate 166,056, forward strand.
GGCGTATCGAAACCTTAATTAGCACGTGCGCTGCGGCACGATGGCGTGGCTGACATAGCTGGCGCATGCTAGTGGCATGATGATGCAAGTAGCGCCTGGCGTAGCCATGGCCGCTAGATTTTGGCACATTGGTGTTAGACCCGAAATGTGGCGTGGAAACATTGGCCTTGTTGCCACATCAATCCCAATGCTCTGGGGAACGTTACTTGGCTTAGTTGGCGTAACAACTTTGCCTAAATTAGGGTTTGGCATGCCGAAACCCTAATTAGTGTGTGTGGCATGCGGACGCGGCATGGCGACACTTCTTGTGCAAACGGTGCCATAGATGTGCCAAAGGAACTATAGCAAGGCCATGGTGTGGAAACGGCCACAGGAGTAAGGATTTCCATGGGTGGCTATGATATGGCATGTTTTGGCATGCTGCCACAAAGTGGAATGTTGGCGTGCCGCTCATCTCATTGGCGCAACATGGCACGTTTGGCATGTTGGCGCGGTTTTTGGAAAGTCAATTGGCTTCGTGACCATCTGGCGCAATTTCCCCTTTTTAACCCTGTGGCAACTTTAGAGCAACCTGATTGGTCAGAAAAGAGGGTCGGCCAAGCATGGGCGTGGCTACACTTCTGGTGTGAGTGTGGCGGCTTTAGAGCGACCTGATTGGTCGATGGGAAATGGGAATGGCAACTATGGGCCCAGCCACAACTTATTAGTCGAGGGAAATAGGGCCGGTTTAGGATGGGGCGTGGCCAATGGCAAATGGCGCCGGCTGGCTTAAGGCATGGCCACTCCTCCCTTTGCTGCTGCTCCTATCCTGCGGCTCCTTGTTTTCTGATTCTGGGCAAGATTTTGCGCCTACTAATCCATGGCGGATTAATTACCTAGTTTGCCTAAGCTTAAATTTCGACAAGCAAGGTCTGATATACTGCGCAAGGCACAAAATCCTAACTTTTGCAAATTAGTCAGGGTAATCGATTGAATTCTATGTGTTGACACGAGTTCTTTTAAGTTCATTCACGGGAGAGCAAAGATGCTTTACGATTGAATACCTTATGCAAAGACCTTATCCTTGATATTTGGAAATTCGTGCTACTCTGCTGCGAGTGAGCACAAATTGTCATGACATATCAACATTAAGGGTTCATCCGGGGAACATAGCACAGAAAGCATTCAAAGAAACTTATATTAAGTGAATATAGGCAAGGTGCCATAATTTACAGAATATCTGGGATTGTTGCTACATGCACCATTCTGGGTAAATTTCATGAGAAAATATTGAGTTGCTCAATAAGTATGCCAGTGAAGAGGTTGAACACTCATTACTTTTACATGGCTCTGTCTCTTTGCAGAGTGACTGCCTATTAAATGCAGGGTTTTACAATTTTAGCCCTGAACTAAAAGACACGATCAACACCGGGTTAGCTAAGTTCTTCCAATATGGACGAGCTGTAGGCTTTGCTTGATAGTTGATATGAGGTGCCAGAATTGGTTTGTTGTGAAGATATTTATCATGACACATTTTCTTCCATATTGACTGCTGAGTGTTGTGCATGTGCCATACTCTTTTGAGGAGGAGATCCTGGTTATGTTGCTTGCTTTTCCGTATGCCTAAACCTCTGACTTTTTTTTTGCTCTAGCTAGCTTATCCCAACCAAGCGGGTGCATCTTCTTTGTTGTATTGTTATGGCCCCTAAAAAAAATTCCTAGTGATTCGATCCACTTTTTTGTGAATATGGTCGGGCAACATTTGAGTTTGCATCACATGATTAGCCTTCGGGGTGAGGGAGGTGTTGATGAGTACCACTCTACCTGCCTGGTTAACACATTTGGTGATCCATCCGTGAGTTTTCTTTTGGATCCTCTCCAAAAGCTCCACATGTATGTATGCTGAGTTTCGGCCGCTCCTAATTGTAACCCCTAGGTATTTAGATGGTTCTGCTATTGTGTGTATTTGAAACTCAGTTTCTAGGCGTTGGATTTCTGCCGGCCATAATTTAGGATGATGGATGAGGCTGGATATTGACCTGTTGATTTGACCCGTTCAAAGACCATTTGAAATTGGAAACATCAGTAATAAAACTAAAAAATATTGAAGATATTATTAAGGGTAAATCACAGTATTGGGTTCATTTTTCATATTTCTCCATGGAAACCTAGAAATGACACGTTGGCACTTGGCAAAAAAAAAAAATCCGAAATAGTGAATGTTTGCTTAGTAGATGCTTACAATATCCTGGCCAAATTGGGGTATACTCAGAGACAAAACCCGGATCATTATGAAGTAAAACACAACACCCCTTAACCAGTTATTTTCAAAATGCCTAATCTACCTTATTTAATTAACACTAATAATATGTTTAGGTTAATTAATTTTGTTAGTTAATTAGTTGAATTAAAATTCTCAAATTAGGTATTACTTGGATTGAACTCATGGATTATGTGTTATGATTTTTGAGGATTTTTTTTTTTTTTTGAGATTTTTTTTTGTAACGGAAATGAAACCACACTAGCCCAACAGGATTGCAAAGTTGCTGAGTGATTTTATACTCAAAATTACGGAAGGAATCAACACTTTCAATTCTGAAAGTATGAAAAGTCGGCAAGGTCGACAAAAAAATACCCTGCCAACTATAGGATTTTTGACATACGGAGAAAGGTGTTTAGAAATGCATGATTAGTCGGCAAGGTATTAATTTCATAACCTGCCGACTAAACTATAGTCGGCAAGGTATTAATTTTCATAACCTGCCGACTAAACTATAGTCGGCAAGGTATAAGAATGGATACCGTGACGACCCTGTAAATGCTAATTTCAAAGATGAAAAGTCGTCACAATATTTAACCTAGGAAGATAACGACTAATAATAGTCGACAAGTTCGACAAAAAAATACCCTGCCGACTTTGGATTCGTTATGATTCTTCGTTTTTTTTTTTTTTTTTTAATTTCATCGTGTATAGTTAGAGTTTTGAAGAAAGATTTTGAAAACTTTTTGAATATGTTTTAGTCGGCATGGTTGTTTTATTGTATTAATAGTATGGGCAATTTGGTCTTTTAACACATTTTAGACACCCTTTAGCACCGTAGTTTGGATGGGTTTAAATTTTATATACCCCAATTTGGCCAGGTACAATATAGCCTCGAACTTTTCCACTCTTGAGCCAGTAGCATCACAATCAACTATTTTGCAATGTACTTGTAAAAAGAGCCGCAATGTACTTGTAAAAAGAGCCAGTAGCATCACAATCAACTATTTTGCAATGTACTTGTAAAAACATTTGTTAAATGAAAAACTGTCCAAATTATTAGGATTCCTCAACAGTGAGCATGAAATGAAATCCTTCCAGAAAAAGAAAATAAGGGGCGGAGGAGGGGTTGGGACTTGGGAGGGGATGTTTGCACTTTGCAAGTTAAAGTAAACTATTTATTCTCATGAATGCTAGTTACACATATAAATTTACATAGTACTTTAATTCATACTCCAATAATACATCCAATGATAAGTGAGTAAAAATCTCACAGTACATTATGACAATATAATTGAATACGCTGCTAAGAACTGTCAAAAGAAGAAAAATTCAGACCGTATACAAAGACCCTATACTAGCTACATAAATAGGTCAAGAGTGGTTAAGCTGGCCTCCCAAGACTCCTAAAATGTTCGCCCTTCCACTGTTGTATTCTAGGTTCTACTGTTCGAGAACCACAAGGTGGTACTAGCTCATCAAAAATTCCAGCAACAGTTACCCTCCATATTTCAGCTTTCCCTAAATTATCATCGGATATCACTGTATAAAATTAGCCACAAACCCGAGAGATAGAGAGGGAGAGAGAGATGTAACAGGAAAGATTATCACCTCCCACTCTCAGTGACTGAAGCAACCCGCTGCTTAATCATGTTCTCGGCTGCACAAATCGCTGATTTTGTTCCTGTGATTGTTACTTTCCTGGCAAAACATAATTTTTGACATCAAAACATCTGGGTGCAGATATAGTAAGATTAATCAAGACTAATGAGGTACAATGTTCTTACCTATCGTGTGTATCAGCCATGAAATCACCACGGTCAGAAATCTTTATCCTGGCACCACTAACCTGTGGAACAAAGGAATCCTTGTTAACAAGAAAACAAAAGCATTGATGGTTACTAAGAGTTACCAAAAACCCCAAAACAAACTAACTGCCATCCACAACCTGATTAATCTCCATTATATTCCTTCCACCACGTCCAAGAACAATCCCAACATGCTCATCAGCAACGCCAATCGTCACTGAGTCGCTCGGATCTTCCTGAGACATCATTAAAAGTTAAGTTGGATCAAATAATGACCTCGCATTGAAGTCAAAATAGACTGCTGAGTCTGTTCAACTATCAAAATTTGTATGTGGGACTACAAAGAAATTGAGAAGGGAACTAACCTTGTTATTGTGATATTTTGCTCTACTGCCATTTGCTCTGTGGTTTACTGAGTTGTATGGTGCCGCACCAGCGGGAGGAACCAAATATCCATAAGAATAACCGTGATAGCCAGAAAAGTTCATGCCTACAAATTTAAGAAAAAATGAGCGACCATCAAATTGCTCATTATTTAACTATAGGTGTCTTTCTTTCCCACTCATACGGGCTCATGACTTCCCACTGCTTTGTGACGGCAACAAAAGTGGGTGTGTCAACAAGTTTCATACACTAACAGAACACTAACTGTTCTACTTAAAGCAGCAGGACATCTTTCAATGCCATTTCACCTATTATGTGCTTTCAAATTTTGATTACCAGCAAAAATTACCAAATGATGCTAGGTTTAATGCCATTTATACTGCTTCAACAGAGTGAAACAGAAAAACTGAATGAAACCCTCTTACTTGCAAAGTGAGCAAAGTAGAAAATCGAGTAAGAACACTAACACCAGTAAATGCTATAAAGACTAACACATTATTTCTTAGAAGATTTAATGTCGACTAGTCAGACTTGAACTAAATTCTGTGCTGATGAGCAGTAACCTTTCATTTCAGAAACCTCTAAAATGTCAAACTAGTTACTGTGCTAATGAGTAATTACTTGACATCCATAATAAGTCCCTATCAAGCTTTCCTGCGTAAACCAATAATATGTTGGTTTTGTTGTGTATTCTTAAATATATCAAAACCCCTCAAACGTTGTGATTTATCTACAGAAACAATAATAGCGCCTTACGCGCCAAACAAAAGACTCTAAACAAACAGGACACACCAATGACAAATTAAACCAAGTGGATTGCAATTAAGAAATACAAAATGCTCAACTAGGAGTGCAGCATGTACAGAAGACATAGAAAGAGAAACATGAACAAGATTAAATATAACAATTTCACACCTGCATATGAAAATGGAGTATTCATAGAATGTGCGTAATGAGCATCTTCCACAAGCTTCGAGAAAACCAAATCTATTGCTCGCATTTGCTCCTCTAGAGTACCAGTTACTGTCACCAGCCTATCGTTCAAACCTACATAAGTATGATCCTGAGGAGATATTTTGATGCCAGCTTGAGATTCTTCAATGAAAGATCTGCCCACAAAAATATCATCAGCATACGTAATCCTCAAAGAACTTACTCACTTCACTGAAACAGTTTCAAGTAAATAATGATTACTACTTTATAAAATATGACAGCTGAAACTTTCTGGGACATGAATTCTCAAATATGCAGACCATTGGTTATCAGGAATATTGTAAAGTAAGGATCTTAAATAACAGCAGCAGATGTTTAATTAAAACGAGAAGCGCATTAGTCCAGTTGACAAGCATTTACTTTATAGTAGATCCACCCTTGCCAATTATGCCACCACAACAGCTATTTGGAACAATAAGTCTTACTTTTGATATAGGTTGAGCATCGTCACCATCTTCAGAGGGAACCTATCACGCACAAGTAACAAACAGAAGAACATCAATTTGATACAGAAAAAGAACATCTCTCAACGGGATGAAAAAAAAAAAAAAAACCAGCAATAATGATTACCTCACTCAGCAATTTAGAGAGAATAAGTTCGATCGCATGAGTTACTTCACCAAAATCACCAGAAATCATGACTATCCTATCAGAAGTTCCTGGGAAAAATTCATTATTGCGTGACAACTGAATCCGAGCTCCAGACTGTGACTGAAAGTCAGTGATTGTTGAGCCGCCCTTTCCAATAACAGAACCCGCTGCGGCATTTGATACAAGGAACTTAAGATACGTTGGCCTCTCCTTGTCATCTGCCATCAAGTACTAAGATGTGAAATAATTTCATTGATATAAAATGATGATGCTAAGACAATTTATAGGAAAAGAAACCGAGTGGCATACTTCAGGCCAACTAAATGTAACGGGAGAAGAAGACAGAACGAGCATCCAGATAACATTCTAAATCAATAAAATGTAGGCAAAAATATCCATTTTAAGAAACTGAGACACAAATACTATGATAACCTAAAACTCCATTGCATCAACGAAGTAGTAGTAATAACCGCATTCTAAATTTACACTATGAGGAGACTTTCTAACACAATTCCTACTGCCCAAAAACCTACTAAGTTTCTAACACAATTCCTACTGCCCAAAAACCTACTAAGATGTGAAGTTCACAATTAATCCACTGCGAGTTCAGTCCCCAACAATGATACTATAATAAAACTACTGGATCTAAAAGATTAGGCGATATAAAACTCTACACCTAGGACTAAATCATCATTAAAGTAAGTGATTCGAATATTTAATCACAATTTGTGGTTAGACAGAAATCCTTAACAGTTTACATTTTCTAGAACAAAAAACTACTGCAAATTCCACAATAATGGTCCAATTTCACATAGTTCACAATTTATCAAAATTCAGTAATAATACCGAAACAATTGTAAATGCATGTATTCAAATGATCAAATTATACACATTGCCAAACAATCAAAATCAAAACCTTGTATCATAATGTGTAGGGTTTTAATTCTGCAAATACTGGCATTCTAGTCTCTCATAAACCACATTTAGAATTCAAAGTTATGATCCAAATTAAGTAAATTAAACAAAAAAGAAAGGAAATCGTAATCAGCACGTACAGATCTCTATACCTGAAATTGAAGAAGATTTAACAGGAACTGATGTTTGTTTCTGTGAGACCTCTTCTGTAGAAGTCGTCTTCGGCGTCGTACTCGTAATGTACGATTCTGGGGATTCCATTCTGTCAGTTAGAGAGTGAGAGAAATGCCAGAGGAAGAGAGGAGAGAATTCTGATGAGCGATAAAGAGAATCAGAGAATTTACAGTTCGTAAAGAGAGAGAGGAAGAAGAAGAAGATAAAGTCTTTTTTGGAGAGAGAAAACGAGAGAGATTAAGAGAACGTTCACAAGTAGTAGCGTCGCTTGGGAAAAGTTCTTTTAATAAGCACTGAAAAAAGTTGTGTTGATGTTTTTCTTTTTTTTTTTTTGCTGGCGAGATTGGGATACTCAAACTAATTGCGGTATACCCAATAAGATAAAATTGGGTCATTTTGAAGTAAAACCAAGCCACCCCTTAACTTTGTTTTTTCTAAATGGCTAATATGCCCTTGGTTAATTAACACTAAAATTCTGATTAGGTTAATTAATTGAGTTTAGATTAAAATTTTCAAATTATGAATTCAAAGAGATTAACCTTTTGATCCGTCTTATGAGTTCGATTTCGATCCAAAAATTTTGGTTTTGAAAATGCATAAAGCCGGCAAGGTCGTGGTTTGAATAAGCCGCGCTTGAGATATCCATGGGAATGGTAAACTTTGAATAAGCCGCCGATCGCTCTTATGGCAGGTCACCTTTGAATAAGTCGCAACCGAGGATATCCGCCGGAATGGTCCTCGGATGAAGAACACGCCACTATCTTGGGCAGCAATCTTACGGTCGGCATGTAAATATTTCCTACCCTTCCGGCTATAATGCAAAAAAAAAACAACATTGCCGGCTGACAAAATATGGAAGATGTAATTTACTTTATTCATTCAATTTTGGTTACTACATTGATTGAAACATAAAACCTAATCCTTGTCGACGGAAAAACGAACGCACTTAGCATGTGCATCAAGCCTTTGAACCCCTAGGCGACCCTATTGGACGAGTTATAGTCTCGTGAGGGTTTCCATAGAGGTCTACCCACAAAACCTATACAAAAACTTCTAAAGCCATCAGTCTTCGTCCGAGGACGATACACCCTCTATCATCTCCGGGGCATACTCCGGGATTTTGGATTCCATGAATTGATAGCTTGCATCGAATGCGAATGCTTCCCCTTTTCCTCCAAGTAGCGCTTTGGCGACTTCATGCTACAAAAACATAAACACAACTTACTTTGTTAGTGGTGTTTAGTAGGAAGATCAAACAACATTGATCACGTAAAATAAACCACAAAAAAACTTACAAATTGTTCAATGGACAAGTTAAAGTGGGGAGCGTTGAAAATTGGTTTTTGGATAGCTAAATAAGCAAGTATCGCATTTTCAATGACTACGTTCCTATCGTGCACTTGTTGAACACTTCTTGAGTTAGGATTCCCACACTCTTGGCTAAAAGTGTTGTGAACCCTAGCCCAAAAGGTTGTGGAATCCACCCTTACGGAGGAATGCCTTCGAACTCTAGTCTCCGCATACCAAGCTTTGGTGATTGCCAAATCTTCATTAGAATCAAATGAAGCCATTTCTTGTGTGTAGAGAGCTATTGGGTGAGTTAGATGGAGTGTGTGATGATATGAGCTTTGGAGAGTATATGGAAATAGTTGTATGTTGTTTTGTGGAGATAAGTAGTGTATTTATAGGATGGTGCCCAAATTTGGCCGTTATAGTGTCCAAGTACAAGTGAATCAATGCAATTGTACTTGCAAAAATTTGAATTTTGAACCCGCTACGGTGAGGGTCGTAAATTTGCTACAATGCCTGGGGTCGTAAACGGTAGGAAATGTATGGGTTCATTAGCATGCCGCCAAAATACCGCCGGCATTTTCTAATTTCGTTTCTCTCCGACCTTACATGATTTTAGGCATCAAGAATGATTTTTTTTTCAAGATATGGCCGGTAGGTCTCTATTTTCGTACCCTTAGGCTACAAAAACGTCGGCTTAGTAGGAATCGTATTACCTTTCCGGCCACTGGTAACTACACAATTTTTGGTTACGGGGCCGTGATCTGACATTTCACAACCTTTCCTAGCCACGGGACAGCCGACAAGTGTAGCTTAAAAAAGCATGCCTAAAGCAAATGTATTGACACTTTATATAGCTAAACAAACCATTCATTTAACAACTAGAAATCCAACATTTTTTATCCAAAATACGAAAACATGTCCCATAAACCGTAAAAAAATATTTGTCCACACCATTAACTTAAACATTTGTCCACCACAACATAAAGAAATAAACTAGGAAAGCATTCATTGGCCACGACCACGACGACCACGGCCCCGTTTTGGAACACTACCTTCACCACCACGACCACTGCTGCTACCTTCACCACCACGAGCACTATGAGTCCTCTTTTTATCAGCCTTTATCTTGGCTTGTGCTTCCTTTATATCTTTTTCTTCCGCCTTTACTTCAGCCTGAAGTTGCTTGAACAATAGCTGGGCATCCTCATTGTCAACATTGCAAGCATAGTCAATGTGCTTGCTTTGCGGAGTTCTCCCTCGTCTTTCGCGCAACACAACACCCTCACAAAGGTCTTCAACTGATCCTTCTATATTCAATTAAACAACAAACAATTAATAGAATGATTCGATAACGCAATCAATCTTAAAATAGTAAGAGCAACTCTAAAATACTTACAAATATCTTAAGCAATGTTGCTGGGTCTTTCGATTCCATCTTCCTCTTACGAGCCAGTTCTTCAGTAGTCATTGGCCTAATCACAGTAGGAAGAGCCCAACCCAAGTACCACGCCATGTATTTCTCAGTAGCTTCATGACCGGTGGTCACTTCGTCCAAAAGACACACATCGATGTTACGTCCCGGTCTATCGTCTCAATGTTCTTGAGTTGGCGTTGGATCGTAAGAGACGTTAATAGTTTTTTTGGGAGGTGGTGTAGTCATCCCAGTTCACAGTAAAGAACGTCTTTTCTTCATCGAAATGAGGTTCTTCTTGGACGTAACCCAATTGTCGCATTACCCGATGTGGATCGTACATTGAAAATCCTTCAAACACGGTCATCAAGGGTCCATAGTATAATGCAACAACTTCATTTCTCCTTGGGATTAAACCTTGATTTCTATCCTCTCGATATGGATCAAATATCACCTCTTCCGCAGTCAATTTGTCGATGGCGTCTCGGAGTTTCATAAGATTTTGCGGCATTTCCTTATCCTGAGTACCCTTAAAATTGTACCTTTACGCTCTTGGCAAATGAACCGGAACACTGTTATCCACTTTGACGTAAGAGTTGTCTTTGGACAAAGAAGGGAAGTGTTCATATATCCAAACCTATGCAAAAAGAAAAAAAAGTTTAGTAAGAACCTTATCTTACGAGAATTTTGCGAATATAAATATTCTAGACAATAAAATAACCTGGAAGAGACATGTGTTTCCGTTAACTTGCTTAGTGAGTACCCTAGAACATTTTTTCAACTCATTGTTCAAGAAGGCGACCACCGCAAAGCATTCCCAAGAATACCCACGCATCTCATGTAAGGGATCCAATAGTTGCAAATGGCTCGGCCTCGACTTGGTTTCGGAACTGTCGGGGAAGATACATTTGCCTGTGGTGTATAGCAAATAAAGCGACCGCGGTAGCATTGATTCGCACCGGTGCACCATTCCTTCCCTATCAAGGATTTCCGAGTCTTCCATAATCTGTCCCTCAACTTCTTCACATTAAACTTCTTGGTTAGTCGACCATCCTTCTTGTCAAGAACATCATCCGTCTGAACCTGACTCCAACTGAACAATTTCTTGCTCAATTCGGAAATCTTCCCGAAAAAAATGGCATTATCGAATCCCTCAGCGACTGCTTTTCCATCAACCACGAGGCCTAGAATTTGTTGAGCATCATCGGGAGTTATCGTCATCTCGCCGAATGGGAATAACATAGTATCAGTCTCTCCGTAGAACCTCTCACAGAATGCAGAGACGGTAACTTTATCATGATTAATATTCGAACTCTCCACCGCAGGCAACAACCCTGAGTTCCTCACAATCACTTTCACCTCCTCACATTCCAAGTCAAGATCCCAAGTATGAGTCACTGAACACGAAGCTTGGCGCCTCATGAGACGGATGGCATGCTTGTGATCCTAAATACCAAAAAAAAAACAAAATGAAAAGAAATACAAACACTTGACGCAAATTTAATTAAGATAGTTACACACTTGAATAAATAACAAAGACGGATTAAGATTACTTACGATAGTATTATGGACCGTACATGCCTATGAGTCTTTGTATCCAAAAAGAACATCTCCACCATCTGTTGGGGTCCCTTTTGGAGGCTCACCTTCTTTCAGTGCAACCATCAAGTGTTTGGGAGGCATGTGAGAATCAGCCGGTTTAGTGATCACCCTCTTCTTCGTTCCGGTTGAAGTTGAAGCCGAAGCTTCGGTGGCTTGAACAATAGCTAGAGTTTGTTCTCATTCTCCATCTCCATCTCCTTCTTCTTCTTCTTCTTCTTGTTCCTCTTCCTCTTCAACAATTTCATCGTCAATGATATTCTTACCTTTATCTCCATTACCATCATCATCATCACCATCACCATCATCATTACCTCCTCCAGCCTCAGGCATGTCTTGATCACCATCATCATCATCATTGTTACCTCCTCCAAGAAGTAGGATTGGTTTCATCAACATCATCATCATCACCTCTTCTACCGGATGGAATTGATTGGTCTTCATCCGGAGTCTCGTACGAATAATTGGGATCGAGATAGTGGTTCTAAGACCTTTGTCGTTCCGGCACAACATATACCCCTCGATGTTTTGAAGACAAGAGTTTATCACCAACACGAGGAGGGTTTGAAGGAGGACTAAGAGCCGCTTTCTTCTTTTCCATTCGCAATCCGAACAAGAACAATTCGGAAAAAAAAAAAAAAAAAAAACATTACTGTGCCCGGTGAGTTAGACATATATAACATATCCGTGGAAAAATGGCTCGGAAAGGTCGACCAAAAAGATGAGTGCCTAAGCTAAGCCAAAGCCGCGGCAGTGTATCATCAAAATATCCAGGCGCACAAAAAAAATATAGGATTTTTCACTAAGGCGGTCGGAAAGGTCCATTTCCCACACATCGCTTGGTGACAAACAGTAGAAATGGTTTTATATAAATACCCTTCCGGACGAAAAATTCTAGGCATCGGAAACATTCTAAACAAGTAGCCGGAAGGGTAAACAATAATAAGATGCCGGCTTCATTTAAAAAAAAAAGGACGCCGGAATGGTATACAGATAAATAACCTATCGGCCCTGCTAGTAGCAGTTACAAAAACTATACAGCCGGCAAGTTCTTCAACCTTATACCCTCTCGGCCAAACCCTAACTATGAAAACCCGGAAAGGTCGATAACAAAAAACCTTGCCGGTGTCGCAGAACCGCCAATTCACAGATTCGAATTTTCGACCTAATTTGACATGCAAACATGAAATTGAAGTACTAGAGTGAGTTTAAGTGTGCCCTTACTTTCTTAAGCGCACCATTTCACGTGTTTCGGCGGGTTCAATTTCTTCTTCTTCAACCGTTTTTTTCTTCACTTTCTTAGCAACCAAACTTGCAATTCCAGGGTTATATTCATTGGGTTTTCGATTAGTTTCTTTCATACGAGTTGCCTTCTTTCGTGGTGGATCCATTAATGAAGACTAATCGGAGTTTTCGAATCGACGATTTTAACGAATTGATCGACGAGTTTTGGTGGTGGTGGGGGTGATGGAGCCGGTAGGGTTGTGGAGGAGATGAAGAAGAGAAGAAGATGATGAAATGAAAAGATTAAAACTGATTTAGGGTAATAGGTTTAAAAAAAAAGGTAGTTTTGTAACTTACCCATTAGGACTCCCCCTAAAACCCACAAAAAGTGTCCCTTTAAAATTGGGTATACCCCAATTAGTTTGAGTATACCCCAATCTCGCCAGGTTTTTTTTCTTTCTAATTTTTGTATTTTCTTTTTTGGGTTCATGATTTCCATGGCGTGTGGAAACAGGTTTTCACGTATATATTCCTTTTGTTTTTTAACCTGGCGAGATTGGGGTATACCCAAATTTAAATGGACATGTTCCCTTACTAATGGGAGGCCAAAACGTGGTAAAGTTACTTTAATACCCCTACACTAATTAACCTAAAACTAAACCCTAAACTTAAAAACTAAAAACTGATTAATCTTCCTCTAATCCTTCTTCTCTAATCCCTCTCCTCTTCTCTTTCATTCCAAAAACCTAAAATCAACCAAAATTTTCAATTTTGATTTTCTACAAAAAATGGTTGATTCTAAACGATCCAGTGAAAGAGAGATTCAATGGTAACATGAAAAGATCCAAATCGGAGGAAAAGGTAAGGGAAAGGTTGGAATGAGTAAACCCAAGAATGCAATCCTTGAAGATCTTTGAAAAGAAACCTCTACAGCGAAAAGAAGATTGTAAGTGATTTATAAACTCAAACCCATTATTGTTTTGTTTTATATGATTGTTAGATTAGGTTAGAAATCGAAAATTATGATTTTCAGATTTTTGGCCGGCAAGGTCGATAGTTGAACAACACGCCGACCATTGGTATTTTGAAAGATCCGGCATGGTCTCAGGATGAATAACCTGTCGAATTTTCATCAGAGCCATGGCGACTGTTGGACAATAACCAGGGCCGGCAGGGTATAATAACCAACCGTGTCGGATTATATTTGGTCGGCGTGATTTTAGACTTGTACCATGCCGACGTTAGGCATCAGAAACCTTAATTTCCTAAGTTATTAGTCGGCATCTTTCATAAATAGGACCATTCCGGATTTTTATTTGTCGGCAAGGTAGTTGGTTAACACCTTACCGACTTTACTATAGTCGGCAATGTAGTTGGTTAACACCTTGCCGACCATATGGTGGTCGGCACTGTTTAGTTTATCGGCCTTGCCGGCCAGTGGAAGAAGATCAACAGTGTTGTGTTGTTTGTTTTCATATATCATATCTGTGCATTGTTTAGGTTCCCAGAGGAAACAAAAGAATATCTACCTTGTACGGTAATTGCAGAAGAGCTATTAGAATTTATTGACGGAATTTATCCCAATTTAGAAGATCCTAAAGATGAAATTGAAGAGAATTGCCCTGTAAGAAAGTTACTTCGATGGGTAAGAATGATCTGAAGAATTCCTAAGGTTTATGCACAGTCCTAGCAATCCCTCAACTATGTTGAATGCACATCATCGAGAGGAGGAAGAAGAGGAGGTTGATCCAAGGACTTTTTCGGGGCATGTGACTTTCCGGAGTGAACCCCTATTACAATGAGGCCGGTGATTACATAGGTCCGGATAAGGGAAAAGCAAAAGGTGATGCTGCTGAAAAATCTAGTGATGTGGAGGAAGATAACAACAACAAGAAGGATCCATGAAATTTTTAAATTTTATTATGTTTCACTTGGTTTAGAAACTTAGATTGTGGTTTGAACTATTACCTTATGTTTTGAATTGTTAGTTGTTGGTTTTAGACTTGTTAAACTTATTTTAATTTTCAGTTTTAGTTGCTTTAGAAGTTATTATTTTTTTTTATGCAGTTTTAGACAAAGTACTTGAGGCCGGCATGGTATGAAATCTATACCTTGCTGACCTAAATGTTAGTTGCACCTTTTAGGTACAAAGTACAACCCATTGAATGCTCAACGACTAGAAATTTCAAAATCAAGATATTAGGTATGTTGTTATTATAAAAGCATTCCCAACTTCATCTTCAACCTTGCATAAAGAATGGAAGTTTCACCACCAAATATTTGTAGTCTTTGTACACTAAGTGGTCATATTGCAAACGATTGTCCCTTTGAAGGAAGCAAATGCACTATTGAAGGTTGTAAGGGATTCTTATTTCTCATGAAAGCTGCAATAGGAGGTGTATATCAGCCGTATGCTTCAAAATGCACTTGTTGTGGGTTTTTCTATTGGATAGATGAGCGTGTAGCTCCGTAAGATGAAGTTGCTAAAATCAACCTTCTACCATGCACAGATCCATGTTGCGACGGTAAGATGAAGCTAATTACCTCTCCCAAGAAATTGTGTACCGGAAAAAGATACTATCTATGTCCCAAATGTGTTAGGGTAAAGTTTTTAACGTTTGTATGCTTTAATTAAGGTTTGTATCCGATGTATAGTCGGCATTGTCCTAAATTAGAAGCTTGCCGGCGGCCTTATTGCCGGCATTATCCTATATTAAAAGCTTTCCGACGGTTGTTCTGTCGGCATGGAAATATAATACACCTTACCGGCTTTATAGAATATAACATTCATGAACAATTTTTGAGGGAGTTCTTAGCCGGCATGGTTCTCCTCAATAACAATCTTAAAGGCGCAAGAAAAAGCGGCAACTTTGGCAAAACCAGGACCTTGCTGGCTTGATAGAAAAAAACATCCAGGAACAATCTTTTTAAGGGAGTTCTTAGCCGGCATGGCAAATTTCATAAACATTGCCGGCGTAGAAAGCGCCGACAGCTTGGCAAAATCCGGACCTTGTCGGCCATATCAGGCAGCTTTTTCCTGTACTGTCATGCATTGCGGCCGGCAGTCTGAAGAAATAATACCGTGCCGACCCTGGGAGAGCCGGCAGGGTTTGGTAATAAACATGATGCCAACCAATTGAGAATACACCAAAAAAAAAACATCCATTTAATTCATTTGTAGCACTCCAAAGTACATTACACAAAACACGCATGCGATTACAAAAGTACTCCAAAAAGTACGAATGTTTTGTCTAGTACTCCATTGTACACTACACAAAAAGCTGCTTTATTCCCTAATCATAATCACTCCTCACTCAAATATATTAGAGGGAGTTCATTCAAATCTATTGAACCTCCTTTAGTCAAATCTATGGGACATTCCCTAGACTCATCTATAACATTCAAAAGGGCCATGTTGTCCTCATAAATTTTCATCCATTCCTTGCTCTTGTTGTTTGTGAACTTCTCCCACAAACTAAACCTACATAGAGGAGGTAATGGACATTCCTTATTGAGTTGTAGACCAATAAAATGATTTTTATCCACCAAAGCAATGACAATTCTTCTATGCTTGAGTTGGTCCACGCAAACCGCATGTTTCGGTGCAAATGCTATAGATAGTCCATCACTAAAAAAATGTACCACGCAATTCCAAGTATCCGCCAATAGATGGCCACACTCCGGAATTCTCAACCAATGCTCCCATTTGATCGGTGCATTTCCCTCAGGGCCTTTAACACTAGTTAGCAAACCTTTGAAAGTTGCTTCTTTCTCCTCCATGGAACCTCCTAGCATCATTGAGATATGGAACTCCTTGTCGTTTTCTAGTCGAGTGGCCATCTTGTTTCTAATGTATTGGCATTGGGTGAGATTCTCTTCAACCGCTCCACTTAGGTGTCCCAATTGTTGTGAGATAACATGAAACCCACAATTTCCATCTTTCGGAACATCGTCGGTACCAATCACGAAATCTTGAATAATTGGAGGGAGTTGATTGCGATACTTTTGCAACACCGGTTGTACTACCTTCTTTGGACGACCTTTTTTCTTCGCAACATCTCCTTGGCTTGCTTGAATCTCAAGAGGTAGAGTTCCATTTGTATTCAAGTTAGAGACGGTTGGTGTAGTTAAATCCTTCTTTGGCCGACCCTTTTCTTTCCAACAAATTCCACGCTTGCTTGACTCTCAAGAGGTAGAGTGCCATTTGTATTCAAGTTAGAGACCGTTGGTGTAGTTGAATCCTTCCTTGGATGACCTCTTTTCTTTTTAGCGGGCTCCTCCTTGTATTGCGCCTCGGTATAAACATGTCCGGATGGATCGCACTTTGTACTCAAATGCTCTTCAATGTTTTCCCTTTTGGATTGATCACTATTTGTACTTAAAAACTCTTTGATTTGTTCTCTTTCGGATTGATCTTGATCGCAATTTGTACTCAAAAACTCTTTGATTTGTTCTCTTTCTTACGCCCTCGTCTTTTTGGTAGTTGGTCTACCATTAGGATCTTGTTTCTCCGGTTCTTCAATTTCTTCCATAAAAGGGTAAACAATCGGCATCAACTTGTGCTTCATAGTTTGTTTGTCCAACCTATTCATCTTGGGGAACTTTTCAATGATTATTCTTCCAAGTTCCATGTCACCAAACTCTTCACCGGGATCTTCTCTTGGAGCCAGTTTGAAAGATAATTGCTTCCAATAAGGATCGATATCATCAAGAGGAATGGGAGTTTTATACCTACCAAGCATATGACGACATGGAAGTCCGATAGCCTTCATTATCCTACACTTACAAGGAGTGTTCGGGTCATCATACTTTTTATGCTTTTTAAACAATACGAGATGTTTCATCATGAAATGTATTGCCTAATGCGAGACGTTTCTATGTATACCAACAAGCAACCAATCATCCTCCTTAAACTTCCGGAAGCTACTTTCTTGGAATTGTTTCTTATCTTGTCGATATCATTATTAGTGTACTCATGGATAGCATGTTGCACCGTCACAATCCCATTTTGACTCGTGAAAAGTAGACCTTTTAGTTTCCCATGAGCTTGCTCTACCATACTTGTGGATTCCAGTTTGAAATGTTTATAGTCGTAAGTATAAGCATACACAAACCTCTCTTTGTGTGGACTCAACCATTGTTTCTTGCAATATTCCACTACTTTAGGGTAATTAGTCCCCCAATCATCCTCGAAATCCTTCAAGTTTAACTCATATATTCCCACAATCATCGACCAAACCACCTTATCCCACGCTTTCATGAATAACCCAAACTTAATCTCACCTTCTTTCCATTCTTCGTCTTCTTTCTCTTTCTCATTCTCTCGCTCCTCTTTAGTTAGTTTGCTAAGACGTTCATCTTCCTCTTTTTCACGTTTAGTTCCTTTCTTTGCTTTCGGTTTTTGGATATGACTTCTACAATTCTTTCTAAGATTGCATTGTATATGCCAAGTGCAAAGGAAATTTTGTGCATTGGGAAAGACTATCCTCACGGCGTTCATTATTGCTTGCACATTGTCAGTGACTATAACCCCCGGAGTTTTGTCTTCGTGGTAGAGAAGCTTCAAAGTTTCCAATGCCCAAATATAGCTATCATCCTTCTCACGATCCATAAAACACCATGCCACCGTGAACGATTGCTTATCCGAGGTTTGTCCTACAATGTTCAACAAAGGCATGTTGTACCTATTCGTCTTATAAGTACAATCCATGAACAAAACTTGGTAAAAGCAACGCGCCAATTGAATCATATCGGGATGCACAAGAAAAATACGATCCACCTTCCCCTACGATGACTCATGGTATCTCACCGTGTAGTTGTATTTGTGTATTAACCATTGTGATTCTTCCATCACCTTTCTTCCATCCCATTCAATTCTTTTAATAGTTGCCTTGGCCGCATAAATTGTAGACAATGAAGAAAGGTTACGCGGGTCATCCCTCTTGAACTTACTTAGGAGCTTACTTGGTTTAATTCCCCAACTTGTTCTTACTTGTTCAAACTCGTGCAGTTTCAACTTGGCAACTTGACAATGCCCAACAAGAGTTTCCGGATCTTTATGGTTATGCCAACCAACATCAACTCTACTCATTCTCCACACGTTGTCGTTTTCTTTGTTCCTCCCAAAAATAATATTGAATGGGCATCCACACTTCTTTGACTTCGTCTTGTACACCCTAGTCGTCTTCTTATCATACACATAACCCTTTCTCTTGTGACTTTCCTCCGGCAACCCATAACACTCACATACCATTTCAAACCGCGTATCTTTTTGTTGGGTGTTTTTCACTAGAACGCACATATTCTCTTTGGCTTTCTCAACAATCCAATTGACCGCGTCGTCTTTTTCCTTCCATTCCAAATCATTAGCATAATGTTCGGAAGTATCGGGACCCCTAATTTTCTGATCTTGAGGCTGATCCGCCATAGGTACCAATGCACAATCTACAAAACATCAAAAGTTTAGTTGATGTGTATTACCAAGGTCGGCAGGTTCGACATATAAAACACTGCCGGCTAGAAAAATCCGGCACGTAAGAGAATATAAACATTGCCGACATGGAAACAGTCGGCAAGGTCTGAAAGTGTTTCAAAAAAATTGACGTCGGCAAGGTTAAAATTTTCTACACTGCCGGCGTGGTACTACTCATGAAAAGTCGGCACGTTGTGCAAAGTAGAACCACGCCGGCTTTTACGGCCGGCATGATCGACAAGCGTCGACCTTGCCGACCCTGTACAGTAGAATTGAAGAAAAAAAAACCAAAATCGATCATTTGCATGGAAAAATCACAATCTTCACCACCTAGGTTGTCTACCTGATTACTTGCAGCTCCATTCTCTTCTTCTTGGTCATTGGATTCTTCGTTTGGCTCAATACATTCATCACTTCCATACCCATCATGAGTTTGAGGAAAATAAAAGTGAGGGTCATGCATATAATCCATTCGATCATGGTCTGGTACATCATCATACAAGTACTCATCTGTAGGAGGAAAGTTAGAAGACTCCCCCACTTCAAAATCAGGATTAGAATCACTCATCTCACTCATATCACAAATTTCACAAAAACCCTAACTCCCCCCCCCCCAAAAAAAAAAAAAACCTCCTCTACTACTTCATACTAATTCTCTCTCTAAATGATTTCTAAAACCCAACTTATAACTAAATCAACTAACTAATTTAACTAATCTAATCATTTTAGTTAAATTAGAGTTAATCATTGTGGGGGCATTTTAGCCATTTAGAAAAATCTAGGTTAAGGGGTAGCTTGACTTTACTTCATAATGACCTGATTTTGTCTTATTGGGTATACCCCAATCTCGCCAGGTTTTTTTTTTTTTTTTTTTTTTTTTTTTTTTTTGTAAATGAGATATTGCATTAAGAAACTAAGACTCGGAAAGAGTCGAGGTTACAAAAGAAGTAGAGCCATCTAATATGGGATTTAGGGGATTCCCAATATTAGATTTATCTACTAAGAGAACATTCCCCGTTCAACAGGTGAGTTCGCATTTCTAATAAACTTAGCTAAGCTATCCGCCACTTGATTTCCTAATCTAGGAACAAAAACAAAACCCAAAAAATTGGTACAGAGTTGAGCTAATTTTTTTGCTTCTTTCATATAAGCTTTAGCACGCCAAGAGATGTCTGCATTGTGTTCATTGATGTAGTTGAAAAGGCTTTCGCAGTCTCCCTCGATACTGAAATCTTGAATTTGTTTTTCCTTAGCCCAAACTGCTGTCTGCAAGATTCCTATAGCCTCTGCCTCTTGTGGGTCGAGGCTTGCTGCATGTCCTGCTCTTCCTCCTTCACAGTCTCCTGTTTCATTTCTCAAAATAAAAGCATAAGTAGATGGTAAAGATTCTGATATCCAAGAAGCATCCACATTAAACTTTAGAGTACCAGACCTTTGAGCTTTCCACTTAGTACTGGTTTTCTTCCTCTGTTTAAGTCTGTTAGGTTTGCTTATTTTTGTGGACCAAAATTCAATATGTTTCTGAATTTCCAGGGATAAAGCAGTACTATCCTTGGTTTTGTTCTCGAAGATTCTATCACATCTTTCTTTCCAAATAAACCACATTTTAGTAAGTAAGAGTTCTAAGGATATATCTTTCCTTGGGTTGGTCATCCAAACTTTACAGAGATCTAGAATTGTGCTTGAGGAATCTAGGTTTAAAGAGACATGGTTAGGAGAATAGTTCCAAATTGATTGAGCATAAGGACAGTGGAAGAGAAGGTTTTCTGTTGTTTCAATTTCATTCTTACACATTGTACAGAGAGGTGTTACATCCTTAACTTTACCATAGAGTTTAACATTAGTGGGAAGAGCATCTTGTAAACATTTCCATAAAAATAGTTTAATTCTTTCAAAGATATTTAGTTTCCATAAGGATTTCCAAAAAGACTCCGGTAATGACAAACTGACAATATCTAGACCGTTTTCATTCAATTTTTCATACATTGATTTAACAGTGAATTCACCTGATTTGGTCAGAGTCCATCTCAGTTGGTCTTTCCTAAGATTTTGGTTACTATCCTTAAATAGGTAAATTTGGCTAATTTTGTTAGCAATGTCAATTGGAAAAGCAGAGAAAAGAAGGGAAGAGTTCCATGTGGTAGTTTCATTGTTTATCAAATCTGAGACCCAAACTAAATTGTTGTTACCAGAATGACTTAGGTGTTGAATGTTTTTGGATAATCCAGGAATCCAATTATCTTTCCAAATATTAATATCTTGACCATTTCCTACTTCCCATGTACTATATTTTTGCACTAATTCTAGTTCATGTTGTATACACTTCCAAGTCCATGAGCCTTTCACAGAAGTTTTGGTTCTTAAAGGTGATTTGTTTCTAAAATATTTTGAACTCATTGTGTTGACCCATAGAGCATTTTTTTCCTTTAACATCCTCTAAGCGACTTTGGATAACATAGCAAGATTGAACTTGCGGGCATCTCTAAAGCCTAAGCCTCCTCTGAAAATTGGTTTACATAGATTTGGCCAAGCTTTAGGATAAAAGCCTCTTCTTCTAGCATCCTTACCCCCACCAAAAATCTCTTTGTATAGCATTTATTTTACTAGTTATTTTTTTTTTGGTAAAAGAAAGCATCCCATAAGATAAGATGGTATACTAGAGAGAACATCTCTGTTTAGAACAGATCTGCAAGTTTGAGCAAGAACTAAGTTTTTCCATCCTTTAGATTTTGATTCCATTCTTTCAAGAATGGGTGTGAAGGTCTTTATTTTTGATCTCTCCATAATCAGAGGTGCTCCTAAATAAGGGTCTTTAAGCTTTATATGTTTAATCTTTAGTAATTTTGACATCATTCTTTGATGTTTTGGTTTAACTTTTTTACTAAAGAAAACACCTGATTTTTCAAAGTTTAGTAGTTTCCCAGAAGCCTTGCTAAAGATTTTTATTGTGTCTAAAAGATTTCTACATTCCAAAAGATCATCCTTCACAAAAAGCAAGCAATCATTAGCAAAGAATATATGGGAAATTGGTTCAATTTTAGGAGTTATCTTAACTCCATGAATGGTTTTATTCTGCTCTTGCTTTAGAAGAAGCCTGGAGAATATTTCCATACAGATGATAAACAGATAAGGAGAAAGAGGGTCACCTTGACGTAATCCTCTAGTAGGTTTAAAGATTTCTCGCGGTTTTCCATTTAGTAAAACAACTATGGATGTGGTTAAAATACATTGTTCTATAAGTTTGCAAACATCCTCATTGAAACCAAAAGTTTGTAAGGCATTTAAAAGAAAGCTCCAATTAACTCTATCAAAGGCTTTAGACATGTCTATTTTGATTCCTAAACCTCCTGTTCTAACTTTTTTCTTCTTAAAAGAGTGAATTATCTAATGAGCCACAATAATGTTATCAGAAATTTGTCTAGAAGATAAAAAAGCTGATTGGAAGGGAGATATGAGCTTTTCTAAGGTTGGTTTAATTCTGTTTGAAGTTTTGCAATGACTTTGTAAACTGTATTACAAAGTCCTATATATGGGTCTGAAGTGACTAGGATTTTTTGAGTGTTTTAGCTTAGGAATTAGGAAAAGGTGTGTTAAGTTTAGGTCTGGGTTTAGAATTTTTTCTTTAAAGAAATTTTGGATTGTATCAGTTACTTGAGATCCCACTAAGCTCCAGTTGTGTATGAAAAAGCTAACTGGGAAACCATCTGAACCCGGAGATTTATTAGGTTTCATATTCTTTAAAACCAAAAGGATTTCATCCATAGAGAGGATTGCTAGGATCCTAGCATTATCAGAATCAGAAATGATAGAAGGAATGTCATTAAAAATGGGGTTAGATAAAACAGTTTTCAGAAAAAAAGAGATTTAAAGTAACATGTTAAGATATTATGAATTTCCTTTCTATCCTTAGTTACAAGGTTTTGTTCATTGGTTATACTTTGTATTGTGTTCCATTTTCTTCTTCTCAAGGTAATAGTGTGGAAGTATTTTGTATTCCTTTCTCCTAGATTTATTATGTTGTCTCTTGATTGTTGTTTAGCTATAGCTTCTTGAATGTCATAAAGGGTTTCTAGTTCTTTTTAACTTTTCCTTTATTTTGCTCTGTTGGTGTAAAGTTACTCTTTGAGATTGTAATCTTTCTATTTCCTTAAGAAGTTTATTGATTTTTTTAACTGGAAGTCCAAAGATATTTTTTTTCCAGACTAGATAAATTTACTCCAACCTGTTTAAGATTTTGGACTAGACTAGTTGATGCTTCCACCTCAGAGGAGGAATTCCATGAACCTTGGATTACTTGAATACAAGAGAGGTCCTTCAACCAAGTGTCATATAATTTAAAGATCCATTCAGATTTAGATAGTTGAGTATCTAAAGTTAGAAGAATTGGACAATGGTTTGAACCTACTGCAACTAAATGAGAAAGAGAAGCATTTGGAAATTGTATGTGCCACTCTGCATTTATCACTGCTCTATCTAGTCTTTCCTGAATATTGTGCTTTCCTTTTCCATGATTGTCCCAAGTATAATCATTACCTACATAGCCTAAGTCATATAAGCCTGATCTTTCTAGAATTTTTTCATAATATTCACTGTTGGTTTTGCTGAAAGGTAAACCTCCTAATTTTTCTGATTGGTTAAAGACCATGTTGAAATCACCTATAAATATCCATGGCATAAGTCTCTGGGACACTTGTTGGCTAATTTCTTCTAAGAAATCCCAAGCCACATTTCTGTTAGTAAAGTAAGGGGTACCATAGAAACATGTTAAGACCCACTGTTTGGTATCAAAAGAGGTGTTAACAATAGTGTTTATCATGTTTATGTTCCATTGAACAATTTCAAAGTGGAACCCATCAATCCATGCTACTACTAATCCTCCTGCTAATCCTACTGGGTCTACTATATGATAATTAGGAAAAGAGGATACCAATTTTTTAACTAAGGGTCCTTGGTTTTTGGTTTCACATAGAAATAGAATTTCAGGTTTTTCTTTGTTAAGGAGGTTTGTCAAGTGGTTTTGTGTTAAGGGGTTTCTACACCCTTGCACATTCCATGCTAAAATTTTCATATTAGGTAACAAACAAGGCTATTTAAATCTAGAGAAAGCAGTGAGAAATCAGTTTCACAAATTTGACATATACACAAAGAAAGAGGATTATCACTACTGACAGGGTTTCACATAAATTGATCTACACACAATCAAGAACTAGAGAAATTTAAAAGGTAAATGCTAATTAAATCAAAATGAATGAGAAATTTAGAAAGGTTATTAGAAAAGTACTTGTGTCTCTTTATGTTTCTTTGAAGGGATAAGTTAAGGGAAAGGAATTGGTTGATAAGTGCTTGACTGAGCTTGCTTTTCAGTAATGTTTGACCCATATTGATCAATTTTGAAAATCTTTCCATCTTGAGAGGGAATAGAACAAAGTCGTTCAGAAGATGAAGAAGATAGAAAATCGGAAACTATAATTTTGAAAAGATTTTATTTGAGTTAATAGGGTTTGAAAAGATGATGCAATGCATATGCTGGTATCATGAATATGGGAAGAAAGATTCATCGAATCCACAGGCAAAGTTGGAGAAATTAGGGATTCGAAGGAATCTCTTTCATTTTCTGGTGAAGAAAAAGATAGCCTTCTATTCACCAATGATAAATTTCCACTGATTGGCCTAGCAGGAGAACCAGAAATCTGAACCAGGTTAGGGATATCCTGCAACAAGCCAGACTCAAGTTGGATAGCCGATTCCGGTGCAGACTCAACCGCACCACCAACATTTTTATGTTTGATCTATTTTATCATTTTGCAAGTTATATTTACCCATATTGAATCTCAATAGTCTATGGTTACCCTTTCGGCTCAGGTACGATACTCCAGCACCCCTAATTTTCTTTTATCACTAGTGTTATACGTTTCTCAGCTATTTTCGTACTTTTAATCAATTTTAGCGCACTTATTTCTTAATCCCAGGCCCAAACCCATTAAGCTAAACTCCCATCTATATATTATTCCAACCCACGAAATATGACTATTCTAGCTTGGAATTGTCGGGGTTTAAACCAACTAACAACAATTCAACATCTTCGCGGGATTATCTCAATGTATAAACCAACCATTTTATTCCTTTCAGAAACATTGGCCAATGAAAATCAAATATTACGCACTGCCCAGGCATTACAATTTCAAAATCAATGCTCTGTTCCAAAAATAGGTAGGGGGTGGCGGGTTATGCCTACTGTGGAAAAACGAGGTCAATGTCCAAATCCTCATTAAATCCCAAAAATACATTCATGTACTCATCACACCCCCCACTCCATCCCAGCCTTGGATTTGCACAGGTATGCATGGTCCTCCTCACCCCGACCCAAGGAAAATTTTATGGGAAGACTTCCCAGAAATTTTTCCCAGCACGTCAACACCTTGGCTACTCCTTCGAGACTTCAACAAAGTGATGGATCAATCAGAGAAATAAGGTTACATGCCAGTCACCTATGCACAAACACAACCTTTGCACAATTTAATGGACCAGATGGGATATATGGATCTGGCTTCAGAGGGGACCCATTCACTTGGACAAACAACCAACAAGGCCAAGATAATATCCAAGAAAGACTCGATCAAGCAATATCAAACCAACAATGGAGAACAACCAACCCTCACGCTGGAATAACTCATCTTCAGCGAATAGCATCAGATCATGCTCATATCCTACTCCAAACGAAAGCTTTAGACTGGCAAGGGAGAAAGAATTACAAATTTGAGCATTTGTGGTTATCTCATGCTGAGCTTCATCAAGTGGTTAACTTGGCACGGGATAAGCTACATGACTCGGACCCACCCTTGAACCTCCAGCTCAAACTCATATCAACCAGCAAAACCCTAACGGAATGGAACAAGATCAACTTCGGCCACTTATCCACTTTGATTAAAAAATAAACCGCGAAAATCGAAGAAGCCCAACATCAATGCGCAACGTAGACTGGCACTGAACTGGATTCAAAAAGAAAAGCAACTCCGAATTGAACACTTAAATCTACTTGATTGCCACGTGACTTACTGGCAGCAAAAATCCAGAATAGAATGGCTTCAGTCCGGAGACCGCAACACAACATTATTTCATACCAAGGCTACAATTCATAGAAGCTGTAACAACATACAACAACTCCAAGATCATCAAAACACTTGGATTACAGATAAGGAAGAAATTATTAATCTCATTATTCAACACTTCACAGATCATTATACAACACCAAATACAGTAATTGATGAAAGCCTGTTTGAAGCAATAACACCAAGATTAACCCCTCAACAATGTAATAAGTTAACAGCCGAGGTGACCCTTGAGGAGATCATAGAAGCACTCTTCTCTATAGGATCAGAACGTGCCCCAGGACCGGATGGATATACCAGTAAGTTTTTCAAAGTTTTCTGGGAAACAACCAAACCGCAATTTATTGAGATGGTTCGAAGTTTTTTTAATTCCCTTATCATCTACCCTATCATGAACCATACTAACCTTACATTAATCCCGAAGATTGATCACCCCTCAAAACCCTCCCAATTTAGGCCGATAGGACTATGTAATGTCACTTATAAAATTATTTCAAAGATATCTTTTGGTTAATCGCATCGAGTTCTACTCCCATTTATGATAAGCCCGTATCAAAGTGCCTTTGTGCCACAAAGATCCATTCACGACAACATAGCTATCGCTGCTGAACTTTTTCACAACATCAAAACCTCAAACCGCACTAAAGATCCCAAAATATCCCTAAAGATAGATATTCAAAAAGCCTATGACTCATTGGACGGGGGTTTCATCAAACAAGCTTTCACCACCTTAGGCTTCCTTTCACCCTTCGTGGATTATATTATGATGTGCATATCAACGGTTACCTACTCTATTGATATCAATGGAACTCCACATGGGTACATCACCCCAACTAGGGGAATAAGTCAAGGAGATCCTCTCTCATCTTATATATTTATTATATGCGCGGAAATACTATCCACAAATTTGGGAATTATTGAAAACCAGAAAAAGATAGAAGGGCTCCGCATTTCCCAGAAGGCCCCACCAATACTACATTTCATGTACGCGGATGACTTATTGATAACATATAAAGCAACTCCAAAAGGTACCAATCACCTCAAACATCTGCTAAAAACTTATGGAAATTCGGTGGGTCAACACATACACATCAAAATATACAATCATACATCACTCGAAGCTAGAACAACACCAAGCTGGATGATAAAGCAAGCCTTCAATATGCCAACAACATAACACCCCCCCCCCCGCTACCTACCTAGGAGTGCAATTTAAACATGGGAGATCTTCCAGCCATATCTTTGCCTCAATCCTTGATAGAGGCATTTATGTGTCTATTTTGATCTCAATTTTCTATATTGTTAGTACCCATTTTTGTAATTATTTTAGCATTTTATGTTTTTGTAGGTGTTTTTGGAGAAATAAGCTTTTGCGGGAAAATTGGCTCGAAAAGTGGTATTTGCGCTCGTGGGAGAAAACTACTAAAGGCACCCCTCATTTGGATAAGGGGCACCTCAATTTACTAAGGGGCGTCCAGTTGATAAGGGGTACCCTCTTTACTATTTACTACTGCATGCTATACGTACTTCAGTTCAGGATAAGGGACACCCCTTCTTCATCGTTTGAAAGGAAGTTTTGGCGGGAAGAATTAGTACAACCACATGCGTGAAATTCTGGGAAAGATTCGAGCGAGGTATTATCGGATTTTCTCGCTGGATTGGGTTCGAATTATTTTGTTAGGACAGCACAGGCTTGGTAATGACTTCCGTTACGTGAAAAAAGGAGATCTAAATGGGTTTTGGATAAAACAGAGAAGGGTGGAGTATCTCGGGTGTTTCTGTGTGATTTGGAGATTACGTGATAGAGTTTGACGTGGCTTTGGATTGGTATGGAATTGTTTAACTGAAACAGGTAAGTAATGAGTTTAAGATTCGATAAAAAAGGAAGCTTTCATGGACTTTCGGTAAAACAGGGGAGGAAAGGGTTTCTTATCTGCGTAATTCGTTGGAAGACATTTGGGAGATATTTACTCGGCTATTTTCATGGGATTGGACGGTGATTAGCCTGTTTCATCAACATGGGAAGTAATGGGTTTGTTCACGAGTAAAGAGGAGTCACGATCAAAACATGGAAAGAAATATCTCGGTTCAGAGGTTAAGAAGAGAATATATTCCGTATTTAATCTGTTCCTATCTTTGGGAGAGTTATATATAACTCAGGATGCGTAACTAAAAGGAAACAGAGGACTCAGTTGACACATATAGAAGATTTGGAGGGAAGAAAAGCGGTGACTTGCAGAGAAAATAAAGGGATGATAATTGAAGTTAAAACTCAAGGGATTCGGACCTGTTGGCTATAAAAAGGCTTGTAGGAGCCCCAGGGGGAGGTCGAGAGTTTGGGGGTAGGTTTAGAGCGACAGAAATCGCTGCAGAGGAGAAGTAGCAGTAGCAGGTGAAGAAGAAGAAGAAGAGTTGCAGACGACACCACAAATGTGTCGTTCTCAAGAACCCTAATCTGTAGAATATTAAGCTGCAAAGAACAGTCGCAGAGGAAGTCGTATTCAAACAGCACAAAAGAAGTATCGTTGTTCAACAATGTTAGATCACATATATCATAAGCTTGTCATCTCTTCTCTGTAACAGTTCAACACCCGTTGTAAGAGCTGTTTGTAACGCCGCTACAGCGTTGCAAACTGTCTGCTTTATTAGTTTTCTCTTGTTTTTCACCTATTTGAGCTATGAACAATTATTTTGAGCACGTGAATAATATGAGGAGCTAAACCCCAACACTGGGATGACGGAGGAAGCCATATTTCATGCGTGTGGTAATTATATTTAATTCTTTCATGACTTTTTGCATGGATTGTTAATTGTTTTATGGTTTTTATTGAATGGTTGTGATTTCAATTGATGGGTTATACGTAGGTTAAGTCTTTTGATATCCCATGCTTTAGATATACAGTCGTTGCTTTTGAAAAATCTACCTTGGCAAAGAAACAGAGTCAATATTTTATTTGAGCTATAATTATTTGGAATAAATATATGTTACGCATGAATGAGTTTATGGTGGAATCCCGAGTCTCAGTACCTCTCGAAATTGTGAAAAAACTTGTGTATATATTCTATTTGTTTTTCGTATTTTCTTAAATCAAACCTTTACAACCCCGAGTTGAACGAACTTTTACTACCAATTTCTACAACAATTTAAAATCACATCAATTTTTGGCGCCGCCGACGCGGACTTGTATTTAGGTTTTAGGTTTTAGAGTTATTTCTATTTTTATTTTTTATATTTTTTTGTTCTCTTTTACGCCTTTGGTATTTTTCGATTCTTTTCAGATTTGGAGCGAAGCTACAAGGAAAGAAAAAGTGCTATAAAAGGAAAGCATCTTCCAAAGAAGGAAAGAAAAGAGGAATTCAAAAGGAGTGAAGAAGAAGATTTTGTATATAGCTATTTTGTTTATTTTTAGAAACTGTAAATAGGGTTGTATTTTTGTAATTTTTCTTTTTTCTTTTTGGACACTTTTTGGACTTTATTTTTAGACTTGGACATTATTTTTGAAACCCTAAGGAAGGGTTAAAAATTAAATATAAACTGTTTGCAGGGAAGGACGCGATTACGATCTTTGTCTCGGCCCTCGGAGTTCGTACTGCCGACATCGGAGTCGGTGGCCTGAGTCGACTTCAACGGTTCATCGCCCGTCTAGTACGGGAGGTAAGACTCTATCCACCCATGAATCCTCTGTCAGTGGATTTTATTCTGTGTGACAACTCACACCCCTACAATAGAATGTCGAACTGGTATTACAATAGCCAATACAATGAATATCCGACTGAGTTTCAAAATGGACGTTACTACTTTGACCATAGTGTGAATAGTGGTTGGGAACATCAGCCTTTTCAAGGTTATGGCTCATACCATGATGAGCCCAATTACTATCCACACATGCACGGGTCATACGAGCAAAATTCTTATATTTCTCCTTTAGAAGAGTCTCTCAGGAAATTAGAGGAGTCGACACGTAAGTTAGCTAAGATGAATAACTTAGTTTATGACGAAAGAAAACTTTCTATTGAGGAATCCCTCAAGATGATAGCTGAGACGAACGAAAGAATTGCTCGAAATAATCTTGATTTCCAATACAGTGTTTCCAATAATACCCTTGAAAATGAGGATAGTTATTTGCATAATCAAGATGACGAGGTTAAACTTGGTAACACTACTTTAGATGAGGTTCAACCATTTTCATGTTATTATAATGATGATTATGATGAGAATAATGTTGATGAAGAATTTGAAATAAGTAGGCATAGTGATCAGGAATTTTCCACTCCAATTGAGCTTAATAATGATAATGTTTCTAGTTCAAATCCAAAATTTTTTAATAATTATTCACCTATTCAAAAGGACGAGGATTTGACTAGAGATACCCCCGTTTTAGACGATGTATTATTTCCTTTTGATTACGAAGCTAATAATGGTTTAGAGGAACGATTTTCTTCTGAGAATATTGTTTTAGAGTCTAGTGATTTAGAAACATTAGTCTTAGACAAAGAAAATGAACTCGTAGAGATGAGTGAGGATGAACCTGACTTAGAAGAATCAATTGACCATTTTCAGGAATCAGATGACCTTGAAATTAGGGAAGTTGTGACTAGTCTTTCTCGAGACACTGAAATCTCTAAGTTTGGGGGTGATTATCATTCTCCATGTGCCTTAACTCTTAGAAAGGTCCCTCACTTGGGACTTGACATATGTGCCTCAACCATTTTAAAAGATTATCTTCATACACGTTTTCCTGAACCTAGTGATGTCCATAGGGAAGTTCAGTTGTTAGAAACCCATCCTATGGTTGATGTGGTTAGCCTAGGCTATGATACCCAGATTGATTTTTTTTTCCCAACAAATATTTTTCAACCAATTATGGGAACGTATAAGTTTCAGATGTGTCAATTATTTAGTTTTGAGACTAAACCTAAGTACTTTAGGAGATTAGAATCGACACATTTTCCTAAAATTGACCACTACTCTCATTGTGGTCAACTGTGTGAGTCAAAACTGATTAACTTAAAGGACCCTCAATTATTCAGGTTATTATTGTGTGCTTCTAAATTTTTCCAGACCTTAGAACCTGATCTTTCGGATCTTACTTATGAGGAGGTTCAAACTAAGAAAATATTTTATTTAGACCCCTTTATAGAACCTTAACCTGAACCACAACTAGATGTAGTTGTCTTAAACAGGAAACTAAGCAAAGGCGTGCTATGTTTATTCTTGGTTTGTTGCAGTTTCCTTTTATCTGTGTTAACACTTTTTGATGAAGATGATCCACAGTTGTTTCGGTTATTGCTTTATGATATGAGATGATTAATTCTTTATTATGTCTGGCTGAAGACGTTAAACTTAGCACTTCTTGGGAGGTAACCCAACATCCATGCGACACGGTAATATCTTTCCTTAACTCTTTTACTTCAATTGGTAACAGTTTCTCCTTGTTCATGCTTTTACTTTTATCTTTAGAACATTGAGGACAATGTTAGATTTAAGTTTGGGGGTATGGGAGAAACATTTTAGTTGCATTGTTAAACTCCAGAGCCTAGAAATTTATCCTTATTAAGGATGGCACTAACCAATCTAAGTGGATGGAAGCATCTTGGTTGTAGGAGTTGAGGAACCAATCTGATTAGATGGAAACATCTAAAGAGTCTATTCATAAAAGCACAGAGCTCAGGTGTTAGAATTAAAGAAAAAACATGGTAGTTTCGCCATATCTCGTTGAATCCTTTTCACTTCTATTTTTATTTTGTTTTCTTTAAAATATGTTTCTCTAAGTGATTAGGTAGGGCTCACGATTCAAGTTGTTACCACTGCTAGGGTGAAATAGAGTGATTAAAAAAAAAAAGTTGAAAAAAGTTGAAAAAAAAAAAAAAAAAAAGAAATTGAGACCAGACCATCAGACCAACCGGAATAAATTCAATAAAGTCGACCACTGGAACCCTTGTATATGCCAGTTGTGTTGACCTAGAGTTAGGACTATCGACCACTGGTTCCCTTGTATATGCCATTTGTGTTGGTATTAGTCAGACTAGTATCTCAGTCCATTAGGATAGGTTCGTTTTGGCAGTGGCCTTCAGACAGATATGAGAAACACTATTCACCTTAGTCAACATCAAAACCATCTACGTTTTTCTCTACATCCATCTTCTTAATCTATCCATGTGATTGGTTGACTCCGGTTATGATGTCCAGAAACTATCTGCGTAGAGCTCCGTGACTTATATATGAATTTTAGTATGCTTGAGTGCAAACTCGTGTACAACAATTGGAATTTTGCATCAGGGTACTTCCTCCTGTAGTCAATAAGTATGCCAAACAAGGAGATTCTTTAGTGCCTTCCAAGGTTCTGTGTAGATAGTTAGGGTCTGGAGTGTAAAGGTTTTGTGGGTATATCTCTTGTAAGCCCTCCCGAGACTATAACTCGGCCACTAGGGCCACCTAGGGGTTTAAAGGCTTATTGCATACGCTAAATCCAATCCACGATGCCTGCGACAGTGAGTTAGGATTTTATTTTCTCGATTTGATTTGCTCGGGACTAGCAAATAATATGTTTGGGGGTATTTGATAGACGCATTTATGTGTCTATTTTGATCTCAATTTTCTGTATTGTTAGTACCCATTTTTGTAATTATTTTGGCATTTTATGTTTTTGTAGGTGTTTTTGGAGAAATAAGCTTTTGCGGGAAAATTGGCTTGAAAAGTGGTATTTGCGCTCGTGGGAGAAAACTACTAAAGGCACCCCTCATTTGGACAAGGGGCACCTCAATTTACTAAGGGCGTCCAGTTGATAAGGGGTACCCTCTTTACTATTTACTACCGCATGCTATACGCACTTCAGTTCAGGATAGGGGACACCCCTTATTTATCGTTTGAAAGGAAGTTTTGGCGGGAAGAATTAGTACAGCCACCTGCGTGAAATTCTGGGAAAGATTCGAGTGAGGTATTATCGGATTTTCTCGCTGGATTGGGTTCGAATTAGTCTGTTAGGACAGCACAGGCTTGGTAATGACTTCCGTTACGTGAAAAAAGGAGATCTAAATGGGCTTTGGATAAAACAGAGAAGGGTGGAGTATCTCGGGTGTTTCTGTGTGATTTGGAGATTACGTGATAGAGTTTGACGTGGCTTTGGATTGGTATGGAATTGTTTAACTGAAATAGGGAAGTAATGAGTTTAAGATTCGATAAAAAGGAAGCTTTCATGGACTTTCGGTAAAACAGGGGAGGAAAGGGTTTCTTATCTGCGTAATTCGTTGGAAGACATTTGGGATATATTTACTCGGCTATTTTCATGGGATTGGACGGTGATTAGCCTGTTTCATCAACAAGGGAAGTAATGGGTTTGTTCACGAGTAAAGAGGAGTCACGATCAAAACATGGAAAGAAATATCTCGGTTCAGAGGTTAAGAAGAGAATATATTCCGTATTTAATCTGTTCCTATCTTTGGGAGAGTTATATATAACTCAGGATGCGTAACTAAAAGGAAACATAGGACTCAGTTGACACATATAGAAGATTTGGAGGGAAGAAAAGCGGTGACTTGCAGAGAAAATAAAGGGATGATAATGGTAGGCCCGAAAAGATGTTTAAATTCGGCCTACGGTAATACCGCAAGTGCACGGTGTCGTGATGTAGCACAGGCACGTACGGGTCGAACCACGAGACTTGTGGTGCCCTTATGTGATCTAAGGCTTGCTACTTAACTGAATTTCAAGTGAGGAGTAACAAAATAGTGTTTTGCCGAAACTTGGTGAGTTTGAACCGAGTTGATGAACCTAAACTAAGGTAAACAAATAGTGATGAGGGGATGCTAAGGTCTCAATTCCACCACTAACTCCTATTCTGTGCTCAACTGAGTTGAGACTTTCTTGCCCTGTGATCGATAAGGGCAGGGTGTCAAACCCACCACTTATCTAAGGGGTTTCTCCATGTTATGCTTCGATTATCGGCTAAATTGCTAACCTAGAGTCTTGGTTGTCTAATGAAGCACAACCAGTCAAGAGAATTAGCTATTGTGCCTAAAGTGTGAGCTGTGGCAATCTCAAAAAGATTTAACACGACTACAATGGATACAAGGCATCCATTGTGAAAGAAAAAGTGTTGGATGCTCTTACTGAAAACATAATTATAATTTTGAACATTCAAGATAGTTCAACGAGTTTAAGAACATAATATGGAGTTAGGGTTTCGGTGAAACCCTAACAAAACTAATTAAAACATAATACCGCAAATTAAATCTACAATGAAGCACTTTGGCTAGCCGGGCGTGTTTTCTATCAACCCAATTCATCCTTATTTATACATGCAATTCAACCAAACCCTAATTTCCTTAAAAAGTGAAATTAATTGAAAAATAACTCAACCCATACTCTGAATCGCCTTTCCCTTCTTGTCTAGTTGCTCTCAGAACTCCTCTTGCTTTGATTAGGTGAACAACCCTAACTCTAGTCATCTTTAACCTAGCCTCTAGGGTGGAGAAGCTATGAAATAGATGACTCGAGAGAGAGAGATGGAGTAGGTGGCTATGGAGTTGTTGTCGCTGGCAAGGTGATGATGAAGGTGGCGGTTGCGTGGTAGAAGAGCAGAGCTCTGCTCTGTCGTGGGTAAGGGAGGAGAAGGTGGAGAATGGGTTTTTTGCAGAGCTGGTCGGGGAGAAGAAAGAGAAGGAGAAGAAGAGAAATGAGTTCGGTCGATAGGTGTAGGGGTATGGGAGTTTTGCTGTGAGGCATGAATAGCGAGGGCTGAAGGAACAGGCGGAGCGAGCGTAGGATGTGTGAGTGAAGATCCGAACAGGTCGAGATAGAGTTGGGACGATTTGGTGTTGCACGGGAGCGGCGAACTCGATGCACGTGGAGGCGGCGGACCGTAGGATGTAGCTAGGTGTGATCTCAACGGCTCGGGTTGGATGGGCTCGGATCCGGGTCGGGTCCAGCTCAAGCCCATGTATTCCTTGTTGGGTTGCGACCCGATACGCGTGTGGGCTTTGGCTATCTGCTCCATAGATGATCGACTCTAATTCTTCGCTCTTTGGCTCCTCGGTTTCTCCGAGCTTTATTTATTGCCTAAAAACACAAAATTAATTAATACAAATATTTATTCTTGAAAACAAAGAAAACACGAGAACTGGGATAATATCGATTCCTAAGCGCAAAAAGATGAGTAAAGTACCAATAAAAAGGTGTATAAATATGCACTATTTGGCACTCATCAAATACCCCCAAACCTGAATTTTACTTGTCCTCAAGTGAAACGAGAATTTAAGAAATCCCTAACTATACCCCTGTCGCGGGTCTCTCGAATGCATTTAGCGTATGCACTAAGCCTTTAAACCCCTAGGTGTCCCTAGTGGACGAGTTGTAGTCTCGTGAGGGTTTACAAGAGGTGTACCCACAAAACCTTCTCCAACTTCGAGTGTAAAGAGTCTCAAGCATCCTAGAAGCTATGAGGACATAGAGTTTACGCATGCTAGTAACGGAAGTTAGAACTATCGAAGAACGCATTCTCATCCTTAAGTCCGAGCGAGAAGTAACCATACCATATGAAAGAATTCGGATTCGATTGTGATCATAAGCCTCGACTTCTGCCTCACTATTAGGGTTTTATGATAATTGCACTCAAAAAGATCGCTTTTTAGTCTCTCATGTGTGCAGGCAGGAATAAAGAGAGAAATCCTGCACACGTTGTAGGTAAGAAGGATAACCTTCCAAATAAAATCTGGAGACTCCACAGAGGTGTGGACAAAAAGAATCTTTTTCTGATGATCTCTAAGAAAGGAAAATCAACCATTAGTCAAGGGTGGGAGTACTCACTACCTTTTCACCCGATCGGCAATTAATATCACTCTCTCATAAGAACCATAGAAACGTCTTCAATCTTCGGTCTTCGGTCTTCGGATGTTGATGACGAACTTCTAAACTTCACAAAACTTGACAATTTTTAACTTTTCTACTCAATTTCCTTGTTACTTGGAATTTTATTCTTTACCATGGTGGTATCAAAACTAAGAAAATAAACTACAATTTTTTTTTTTTTTTTTTTTTTTTATTATTATTATTATTATTATTTTATTTTTATTATTATAAAAGAGAGCCACCAGGGGCTTTTATTGAAGGAAATCAAATATCATTTTGTACAAGAATGGATGGGAGCCGAGCAACAAATTGTGCTCCAACTCCTTTCTGGATAGCCAAACCTACCCTGTGAAATAAAGAACTGCCTATTTTATTGTTGGCGTCGTAATTAACTAAACAATTCTTTAGCCTCTTCAAGAAAACAATCGTATCATCGCCGAGTTCACCTAGAGTTGTGAAGGCCAGGACTCCAAAAGCATATCCATGGGTAGTGCATATCTCCGAATATTTGTTGCGTTTGCGACTTACAGCCGCTGAGATAGCGTGCCCCGGTGTAAAGCTGCGTAACCCTGGCCCGGAAAATGGAGAGACCCCAGTGACATCGAAACATGTATCCACCCCATTCTCCCAATTGTGCACGAGTATGTCTGCAGGTTTTAGAGCTACGCCACCGGCCAAAAGGCCCAAAGATGCTTCCTTCCGAGCCGCTACACCCGCTCTATAGCAAATATCCATAATATCCTTATTATTATTATTATTATTATTATTTTTTTTTTTTTTTTTTTTTTTTTTTTTTTTAAGAACTTCACTATATACATTAATTGAAAATAAAAACAATAAAACTACTAACTCCATGGATGAAGGACTATATCACACAATTTCCATAACTTGTATTGTCTTGATTTTACAAACTTCATTAATTCTCATCCTATTTTCTTTTCTTCAAATATTCTGATGTTGCTCCGGTTGCTGACGATGATGTGTTTCTATGGGTCTTGCTGATTGAGAGAGAGAATGATGCTAACTACAAATCGGTATTTAGAAGGAGTTTTCATCTTTAGACGTCACCCTCATGATTGACAAAATTAGCACTCAAAAGATCAAAAGTAGTGCTGAAAGTGGTGCGAAGTTGGGTAGCTCACCATTCCTACCCGGAATTGACGTACGGTGACACACACTCTAAAAGCTTTTCTAGAAAGTCACAAAGAGTGAAGGTCGGTACCTCGCTTGATGTAAAATGGGTAGTCTCCACTATGGGTGATCACAATTCTACTACCGAATATCTAAACAGCACCTAATTCGCCCTCCGGTATGGTTAAATCCAACTTTAACGCTCTAATCAACTAAGGAACCCGATTGCGTTCTCCGGCACTTCTAACTTTTGTTATTTCGGTCAGATTCTCTATGTAAACATAGCTAAAAGCATGCTAGTGACTCTAAAATCTCTAAAGTTGGAGGTTTTTACAAAAAGAGTTTTGATTTTTTTTTTTTTTTTTTTTTTTTTTTTTTGAAAATAAAAGGTGAAATAAAAGACTAAAAACTCTAAATGCAAATCACACCCCCAAACCTAAATCAAACATTGTCCTCAATGTGTCAACAGATAGGAAAAATTAAACAGCCACATACCATGAGAACTATGCTGAAAAGATAAAAGGGAAGAGATTACAAGGAATGCTCATGGAGCAAGGTTGAGCTTCATTCGTCAAGGCTAGAATCCAATATTCTCAACGGAGATCATATCGGATTAGCATAATATATGTGCAAGAAGACTCAACCGAATCAAGAAAAGAAAATTTAACAAGTCCTACCGGATATATACAAAGAAAATTCACCATAAACCAACAGTCTAAAGAGTTGAGGATCAACCCAAAAGACGATATGTACACACATTAATGACCTTACACAAATATAATATGAGAGTGCAAGTAAGACTGTATATGTGAAGGAGTTTCCCAAACCTAAACTTGTGAACAGGGTGTTTGTGAGAACAAAATCTTGCAATTTTAAAGGTACATCATGCAAAAGGTCTAACTCGAAATGAGTTTTGCTAATTACAGCGAGACATACATATTCCAACCGTGGCTCCTTAAGAGTGTTATACTTTGATGCAAAATAGTCCAAGAGGACTTGGGAAGCACAAAGCTCTAGGCCTAAGTTAGGCATTTTTAGAAAAGTTGGTATTGCAATTTTGTTACAAACTACACCTAGGTTGGGTGAAGGAGTTTCAATTTGTGACTCAGGAGAGAGGTTAGGTACATCTAGGTTGTTTTCATTTTTAAAATCATTTGTACCATCACACACTTTCCTAAAGTCAAAAGAGGGTAAATCATGTTCACTTTCACAGGACAATGGCACAGGTTCCATATCAACATCACATGCATGAATATCAGAAGAAGCATCATTCATAGGGTTCACAGGAGAGACAATTAATGTCTCTGAACCTAAAGATTCTATTACATTTTCAAAATACACATGCTCTTCATATTCATCATCATCGTCATCATCATAGCAAGAATTCATCTCTCCATTCAAAATGGTAGTATTTTTAGTGTACTCATCTACCTCTAGATTAGGTTCATATTCAATGTTAGTTGCATGAGTAAGACTAGAAACACTATTTTCAATCCTATCATTTTGTAACTCAATCAGGTTCCTTTGAAGAATCATCTTGAGTTGTTCCATTGAAGGAGAGTCTTCACTAGTGGGTATACAGTCCTCATATGGATATTCATTGTATGGTTGTGCATGAGGTTCACTAGAGAAGGGAAATTCAGACATGTTGCTATATGGATGGTCATGCATTGCATTCATTTCAAGCCTAGCATTTAGCTCCATGAGTGTATCCATTGTTGATTGCAAACTAGGAGTTGGGGGAGTATAAAATTGTTCATCTCCCCACTGTGGTGATGATGCATGTGTGCGGGTTGATTATGGTCCCAATAGTCACTTCTAGACACTTCGTTCATTGGATTATCATGGTTTCCCTAGTTTGTCTAAAATCATGCAAGATATAACTTGAGTATTCAGCAGGGTGGTCTAAGCCACCACATAAGGTGCAAGCATGCATTTCATATTGCCTAGGGGAATTAGATTTGTGATTGCCTTTTTAAAGCAGATAGTCGAGCTTCTAATTGATCTAAAAGTGATGACTGGGTATGAGGAGAGTGTTCATTCTCAACCTGTGATGGATGATACATGTGCTCATAGTGATTAGGGTATGTGAGGTCAGGGCCCTGAGAGGGCGCATAAAATTCCCTAAAGTCACTATGGTATGTGGGGGGTTCATCCTGTGAAGCGTGCCCGTAAGCACGCTCTCTAAGGGATTTGTTTCCATCCCCAGATGCAGACCAAAATCCTGACATGGTCTAGCTCTCAAATTGAACTTAAAGCCCAGTGAAGTGGACTAAGTTTGGTTTATTGGGTTTTTGGTTTGTTGGGTTTCATTTGGTTTGTGTGGGAAAGTTTGGTTTATGTGGGAAGTCCAGCCCAAGTGTGTGGACTTATTTTTGTGCAGACAGCCCAACAGTTTAGCTAATATGGGCTTGGCTGTTAAAGGTTTGCTTCAGCCCAGCTGTGAAAGCTCAGCTAATGGTCAGCCCAACAGATGTGGGTTATGTGGGCTCAGTTGTTTTGTAGCTTAGGGTGAGCCCAATGGGTGGGCTTCAGTTTTGTTTGCAAACAGCCCAGCAGTGAAACTGCACAGCCCAGATGCACAGCTCAAAATTTGGGCTTCAATGAGTTAATGACCAGGTTCGATTAACCCAAAGAAAGGTGTGGGCTGAAAGTTTTGGTTTATGTGGGCTCACTGAAGTGGTCGATCGGCCCAAGATGAAGGCTAAGTGAGGTGGCACGAAGGTTGGTTATGTGGGCTTTGTTTGGGCACAGAGCCCGGGTTTAGTGAATGCACGAGGCCACACAAAAATGCTCGAGCCACACAAGGCAAAGCAACACAAACAGACAAATGCCCCGGGGTTTGCGGCTAAGCTCGGGGGCTAGCAAGGCGAGCAACACAGAAGACAAATGCACCGATGCACAAGAATATGCTCGGGTGCACGATTGGCTAGGGTCGA
Organism: Papaver armeniacum; assembly: GCA_023531295.1. Classification (NCBI taxonomy): domain Eukaryota; kingdom Viridiplantae; phylum Streptophyta; class Magnoliopsida; order Ranunculales; family Papaveraceae; genus Papaver; species Papaver armeniacum. The sequence continues at coordinate 206,185 of JAJJWW010000146.1, forward strand.
TGGTTGGCAAGTCGGCAACAACCAATGCTAGCAGACGGCCGGCAAGTTCGGTGGGGTCAATTGAGCTCAAACTCAGAGAGCATGCACAAGTTATCTTGGCTCGGGGCTAGGTTATGTGGGTTCTTTGCTCAAGCTCACAGGGGGCGATGCTTGGCGGGTCTTACACAGCACACAGTCACGGATACAATAAAGATTGGCAGCTCACACGGCTCAAGCACAAGGTTATGTGCTAAGATTAATCAGGCCAAGTTGCAACAAAGCCCCACAGCTTCAGGGGGCTGGGGGTTGCACAGGTTAATGCTCAGGTCAACAAAGCTCAGCAGGGTTCAGGCAGGCAATAAAAATTACAGTTCAGGGTCAGGGTTATCAGCCGACAAGGTGCAGGGTAGTAACTCAAAAAGCACAGTTGATACAGGACTCACAACAGGTCTTTGATTCACTTAGTTGGTTTCAACTCACTCTAGCATGCATAATGGTGCTTCTTGCTCAAGCTCACAAGCCACAGGATAGCAATACACGGGGGTCGCAGTTTGGTTCAATGAGCTCAACAAGCTAGTTGACAGTGTCATCGGCAGGTTTTGGCACAAGTTTGTGGTACACAGTGCGCAACCAAGACATACAACTCATAAAAACATGTATAGATTCTAGTCTACATGGGTACAAGTCATGCTCATATAACTCGGGTGTTGGTCGGCAAGGCTAGCTTACACAGCAACCAAGCTTGGCAATGCAGGGTTCAATTACAGCTCAAGTTCTGCGCTTTTCGTGTCTTCTTTGGTTGGCTCAGGTGCTCAGCAGCACAGGGGGGTACCTGCTCTAACTCAATGAAGATTTTCAGTTCTCACAGTTAAAGCAAAGAGAGTAAACTCTGGCATAAGCCTGAGAATTGGTATCACAAGGGAGAAGCGATTCAATATGCCGCAATGCACTAAGAGAATGCAAGGTAAAAATGTAGAAATGGAAATTACAGCTAAGTGCACTGATATGATAATCTAAATTACACTAATATGAGGACTAAAAACAGGCCAAAGAAAGCTAATATGCAGGGCTAAGTTACAGATGCAATTTAAACTAAGTTATACTAAAATGATACAAGCTAATATTTACAATGGTGAAAATCAGTAAAGCAAGCAAGAATCGACAGGGCACACGCCAAGTCCCCGGCAGCGGCGCCAAAAACTTGGTAGGCCCGAAAAGATGTTTAAATTACGGCCTACGGTAATACCGCAAGTGCACGGTGTCGTGATGTAGCACTGGGCACGTACGGGTCGAACCACAGAGACTTGTGGTGCCCTTATGTGATCTAAGGCTTGCTACTTAACTGAATTTCAAGTGACTAACAAAATAGTGTTTTGCCGAAACGGCTGAGTTTGAGCTGAGTTGATGAACCTAAACTAAGGTAAACAAATAGTGACAGGGGGATGCTAAGGTCTCAATTCCACCACTAACTCCTATTCCGTGCTCAACCGAGTTGAGACTTTCTTGCCCCGTGGATCGATAAGGGCAGGGTGTCAAACCCACCACTTATCTAAGGGGTTTCTCCATGTTATGCTTCAGTTATCAGCTAAATTGCTAACCTAGAGTACTGGTTGTCTAATGAAGCACAACCAGTCAAGAGAATTAGCTATTGTGCCTAAAGTGTGAGCTGTGGCAATCTCAAAACAGATTTAACCTGACTACAATGGATACAAGGCATCCATTGTGAAAGAAAAGTGTTGGATGCTCTTACTGAAAACATAATTATAATTTTGAACATTCAAGATAGTTCAACAGAGTTTAAGAACATAATATGGAGTTAGGGTTTCAGTGAAACCCTAACAAAACTAATTAAAACATAATACTGCAAATTAAATCTACAATGAAGCACTGGCTAGCCCAGGCGTGTTTTCTATCAACCCAATTCATCCTTATTTATACATGCAATTCAACCAAACCCTAATTTCCTTAAAAAGTGAAATTAATTGAAAAATAACTCAACCCATACTCTGAATCGCCTTTCCCTTCTGTCTAGTTGCTCTCAGAACTCCTCTTGCTTTGATTAGGTGAACAACCCTAACTCTAGTCATCTTTAACCTAGCCTCTAGGGTGGAGAAGCTATGAAATAGATGACTCGAGAGAGAGAGATGGAGTAGGTGGCTATGGAGTTGTTGTCGCTGGCAAGGTGATGATGAAGGTGGCGGTTGCGTGGTAGAAGAGCAGAGCTCTGCTCTGTCGTGGGTAAGGGAGGAGAAGGTGGAGAATGGGTTTTTGCAGAGCTGGTCGGGGAGAAGAAAGAGAAGGAGAAGAAGAGAAATGAGTTCGGTCGATAGGTGTAGGGGTATGGGAGTTTTGCTGTGAGGCATGAATAGCGAGGGTGAAGGAACAAGGCGGAGCGAGCGTAGGATGTGTGAGTGAAGATCTGAACGGCTGAGATAGAGTTGGGACGATTTGGTGTTGCACAGGAGCAGCGTACTCTGATGCACGTGGAGGCAGCGACCGTAGGATGTAGCTAGGTGTGATCTCAACGGCTCGGGTTGGATGGGCTCGGATCCGGGTCGGGTCTAGCTCAAGCCCATGTATTCCTTGTTGGGTTGCGACTGATACGCGTGTGGGCTTTGGCTATCTGCTCCATAGATGATCGACTCTAATTCTTCGCTCTTTGGCTCCTCAGTTTCTCCGAGCTTTATTTATTGCCTAAAAACACAAAATTAATTAATACAAATATTTATTCTTGAAAACAAAGAAAACACAGAATCTGGGATAATATCTGATTCCTAAGCGCAAAAGATGAGTAAAGTACCAATAAAAAGGTGTATAAATATGCACTATTTGGCACTCATCAGATAATTGAAGTTAAAACTCGAGGGATTCGGACCTGTTGGCTATAAAAAGGCTTGTAGGAGTCCCAGGGGGAGGTCGAGAGTTTGGGGGTAGGTTTAGAGCGACAGAAATCGCTGCAGAGGAGAAGTAGCAGCAGCAGGTGAAGAAGAAGAAGAAGAAGAGTTGCAGACGACACCACAAAAGTGTCGTTCTCAAGAACCCTAATCTGTAGAACATTAAGTTGCAAAGAACAGTCGCAGGGGCAGTCGTATTCAAACAGCACAAAAGAAGTATCGTTGTTCAACAATATTAGATCACATATATCATAAGCTTGTCATCTCTTCCCTGTAACAATTCAACACCCGTTGTAAGAGCTGTTTGTAACGCCGCTACAGCGTTGCAAACTGTCTGCTTTATTAGTTTTCTTTTGTTTTTCACCTATTTGAGCTATGAACAATTATTTTGAGCACGTGAATAATATGAGGAGCTAAACCCCAACACTGGGATGACGGAGGAAGCCATATTTCATGCGTGTGGTAATTATATTTAATTCTTTCATGACTTTTTGCATGAATTGTTAATTGTTTTATGGTTTTTATTGAATGGTTGTGATTTCAATTGATGGGTTATACTTAGGTTAAGTCTTTTGATATCCCATGCTTTAGATATACAGTTGTTGCTTTTCAAAAATCTACCTTGGCAAAGAAACAGAGTCAATATTTTATTTGAGCTATAATTGTTTGGAATAAATATATGTTACGCATGAATGAGTTTATGGTGGAATCCCGAGTCTCAGTACCTCTCGAAATTGTGACAAAACTTGTGTATATATTCTATTTGTTTTTCGTATTTTCTTAAATCAAATCTTTACAAGCCCGAGTTGAACGAACTTTTACTACCAATTTCTACAACAATTTAAAATCACATCAATCCTTCAACGCCTAACTCGCAAGGCAAAAGGTTGGATGACTAAATTCCTAAACCAAGCTGGCAGATTCGCACTCATAAAATCGTCCCTTACCCCTACAGCCAATCACCTCATGCAAACACAAACCCTTCCTACACACATTCATTAAAAAAATAGATCGTATTACAACAAATTTCTTCTGGGGACATTACTCATCCATCAAGAAGATCCACCCACTAGGAAGGGACAAGCTATACAAACCCAAAGCTCAGGGAGGACTAGGCATCAAAAGTAGCAAGGAGGACAACAAAGCACTTCTCATGAAATGAATATGGAACATTCACGAAAAACCTACATCCGTACTAGCCACATTATATAATGCAAAATACCTCAAACAGAGACACCCATTTTCGAAAACATCCCTCCCCTCCCGTCATCTCCCAGCCCACAATGAAGACAACTAGCATCGCTCATACCAACCTTCAAACATCATCTCTTCCATCAAATTGGAGACGGATTAAACACCCCCTATCCAATAAAACTGGATTCCACAATTCAATAACAACATTAACCCATTCTTATGCTATCCCATACAATCGGTTACTGACATCATTGACCCGTCAACAAGAAACTGGAATCATGATAGGCTGAATCTATTTTTCCAGCCCACGGTTCAACGAATCATCAACATTCCCATCCCACAGAACAATCAACCAGACAAGATCATTTGGCCTTTTACCAGAAGCGGAAAATATACGACGGCATCAGGATATAACTGTCTCATCAACGACTCTGCACAAACTCATCAAAACCCTCTCCCACTAGCTACCTTCCTCTGGACACTCCCGTGTCCCCCAAAAGTACAACTTTTCTTGTGGAAAGCAATTAATGAGGGTCTACCAACCTTCAACATTCTCAACCGCATCCAACTCACCAACTCCAACCTATGTCCCCAATGCAGTTCTAGTCCTGAAACGTCCAGTCACATTCTGCTTCGTTGTCAAACAGCCATTGATTCCTGGAACCTCCTACTACCTCATCTCACAAACCACCAAAATTATACTAATACAATACCCACCTCACTACCCATCAGGCGACAGTCTCCCTACTCCTCAAAACAAAATCTCCTTCCCCAGTCACCACAACTTTTTGTTTCCTTTTTTGGTCCTTATGGATAGCTAGGAACGACGCAGTCTATCGCCAACAACTTCCAAATCCGACGAATATAATGCAAATGGCCATCAAACTCCAGCTAGAATATACCTGGGCTCGAAACCACCTACCCCCGGTGCTACCTGGGATGCAACCTTATCCAAACCCAGCGCAAACAATGCTAGCAACAACAACCATATTCGTGGGATGACTCAAACCCCACTTGAATTGGATAAAAATTAACACGGACAGAGTAACAAGGGGATATTACGGAATAGCGAGAGCAGGTATTATATGCCGAAACGAGGGCGCCGGTACAATCTTAGCAATAGCACAACCACTGGGTATCACCACTGCACTTGTAAAGGAAACTTGGGCCATGCTCATTGCTTCTAGAACAGCGACGAAACGGAGATGGCCAAAAGTTCAATTTGAAACAGACTCAGAGAACTTAACGAGATTTCTAACCTCGGACGCTGACGCTCCATGGTGTATTTCTAATCGGATTGCAGATATCAAGTATATGTTTACCCAAATTCAGGAATATACTATTAGGCACGTCTACAGGGAAGGAAATCAAGCAGCGGATGGTCTGCCAAATTGAGCGGCAAATGATTGATCTATAGGGAAGCTCACAACAACAATGTGGGACAACGTAATTCCCCACTTATAAGTTCTATTGTAATAACACACTCTATGGGCATAACATTCCCACGTGTAATCTCAGTTTAATTTAATAAAATGCATGCTTCAAAAAATAAAACAAAAAACAAAACAAAAAAACATTTTTAGACGCAACAATACACGAAACTCAGCGGTGTTTGCAAGACCCTATTATAATCCAACAGTTTGATTGATTGTCTTCGTCAGACAGAGATGCTTTGGAGGAGTAATTTGTGCTATTTTTCTTCTTGAACTTGTGGATGAAAATTTCGGTGACCAGAAACCATTGGCGAACTTAATACTCAAAATATGTAACCAAAAATATCCACTAATGGCAATAAGAATCATTACAAGAATGAAGACAGAAGCATCATTAAGGTGCATAGACTTTGTCGGCAACCGGCAAGTGACGAACACAAAAAGATAAACCCTAAAGACTTAAAACCCTACATAATCTAAGAAGAAATAAGATATAAATAAACTAAAACAACTAATTACTACTGGTACTGCCCAGATCTACTTGGATCTATAAAGATCCATAAGATTTGAGTGGTTTGAAAGCTGATGGAAAATAGAGTTCTTCTACGCCGGAAATCGCCTATAGAGTGGGAGCAAAAGGAGAGAGACAAAGACAATGTTCTTGGATGATAATTAATCCAAGGCGCCGATTGTAATGATCAATATGCAACATCCCACTAGAATGATTGATGTAACAATGGAGAAAATTTGGTTATCAAAGAGTCGTGTTGCAATCATGCGCAAAGGAATTAGAACTGGTGAAAGAGAAAAATGGAATCAATCTTGAGTTTGTTCTTCTGGTTTCATAATTTTTCGAATCTTTGAACCCCCTTCCATGGTTTTCTCTCAATCTATTTGCAATAACAATTTTATTCAGACTATATAGGGCTTATCATCATCTTCATTAATAGCATAATCTACCATTTTTTTACTGATCATTTCGTCATTCAAATATCACATCAGAAATTATAAACCCATTCATTGTAATAATAATAATAAATAAATAAATGTACATATTGTTCTTCCATTCAACACCCATAAACTTACCCAGAAAAACACTAAAAAATTTCAACATATCAACATTAAACAAGAGAATATTTGCATTACTACTACCATTAATACTACTACTGGAAACATTAGGCCGGCCGACCACCAACAACAACAAGAAAATTTTGTTATGCCTTTCATCATCACCAAAAAACCTGCTCCAAACCAACAAAAACAAACATGATTTCTTTCCAGCAGATAGAAGACATTAAAAGACCAAGTACCTCCCTAATTCCAGTAACTACAATCATCATAAAACCCTTGTATATCTTCAAAAAGTCGTTCACGAAATTCTCAAGGCCTTAATTCTCAAAAATCCTCCTATGAAGGTTCCTTTAATGCTCTCAGGTTGATCACCACTAATTATAGCCGTAGTCGCTCTCAAACCCTGCTCTTCATAGTAGAAGTCTCGGCCACTACCATTGTTGGATGGCGTAGGGGTGCCATAACCTCCATCCTACTGTCCTCACCATCATCATCATTCTCTTCCATGGCATCTTGTCTCTCTTCTAACGTTACAGGCTTGTCGTCTCCATCTAACCATGATATCTTCTTACTCTCTGAATCCACGTGTAAGGATTCAGACATGGTCGGAGTAAATATCCGGGGAAGATCATTCTCTGCCAGATAACACTGATACATCGTGACAATGAATCGATTATGTCTCTCTCGAGATCCTCTTCCTCTGGATCAGTACCTGCCTCACTGCTGCTTCCATCTTCATCAGTTTCAACTGCTTAAACATTTTCTTCTTCACTTTCACTTTTTGTTTTACTTCTTGTGTTTCTCTAATAACGCTTGCCTCTCTCTTATCTTCATTGCACTTGCACCCTTTGCATCACATTTTCTTATCCATAATTGAAATTCTTCCTCATTCTCAATTCTCTGACGATCAAATTCTTCCTCTTTTTTTTTTGTTGGCAATTTCCTGGCTTGATGATGCTTCAACTTCTAATTTTGCATTCTCAAACTCAGGGGATTTTATTTGATGATTTGTAACATTTTCATTGTTTGCAGCATTGTCGAGTTCAGTCATTTCCTAAATTTCCTAATTATAGAGAATTTTTGTCATTCTTTTGGTTTAATTAAGAGTAATTGCATGTTATCAATTTCTCAACCATTCATATAATAGTTAGATTAACCATAAATGTCCCATCCCTTGGCAAACCATGATTATTCAATTTCAGACGTAAATTTTCAAATTTCATCATTACTTCTCGATGATATCAACTCTCAATGTATCTCCAAAAATATCTTATCTCTTAAGTTCCTACAGCATTACCATAAAGAGGTGTTTTAGTCGGTCGCCTACTTTGATGGTCTTAAGTGCGACACTAATTATCTTTATTGATGTTTTGCAAATTCGGAGATGGAAACACCTGTTCAGAGGCATTATAGTTCACCAGGGGTTACACGTTTGGTTCATGCAACTAGAAACTTTTCAATACCCTCATAATCATACTCAAAAAATTAGGTTTTACCTATTCACCACCCACGCTTTTCCTATCTACCACCCACCTCACAATTTATAAAGTAAAAGTAGTTTTTAATTCTATTTTTTCCTAATTACCACCTACAAAAGTCAAATTAAATTTGACTATAACTATAATATTTTGTCTTCTTCTTCATTTATCTCTCTTTCCACTAAAAAACCATTAAAACCAAAAACTACAAACCCTAAGTTAGGATTCTATTTAATTATAATATACCAAACTCTTTACTTCTTTATATTTAATCATTTAATTCATCGATAATTAAATGAATTAATCAGTGATTAAAGCCATTATTATGGAAGATTCCACTAATGAAAATCTAGGGCAAAATATCCAAACTTTAGATGAGTCGAGCATCCAACAAGAGTATATCAATTCTACTGAAAACATATTGAGTGATCAATATTTGGAGGTAAATAAGCGATACACTAGGTCTTTGTTTAATTTTTCTGTTATTTTTCTCCATCTGAATTCGTTGAGCTAGTCTCATATTTCTGGACGACTAGAAAGAGTCGTAGTAGTCCAGACTCTGACGACTACCTAAAAGAATAGTATGCTATATCCGAACGACTACATGCTTATACTAACTGTAGTTTCTGGACGGCTACAATACTTTGTGATTCCTCTAAAGCTAACGATTGTGGTTGTCTAACCTTTTTTTTCTTGTGTTATAGGTATTTCATAACCAATTAACAGGTGCTTCCCAACCTGAGTTTATTGAAGAAATTACTAATGATGAAGGACAACCGAAAGAGGTAGTTTTAGGTGTCCTCGACCAACATAATGTGGAGGAACATGAACCTATTAATGTTGTTGGATTCGATTCTACTGCATACTTTAATACCGATAAGGTAGTGTAAGTTATATTATACCAGCAATCCTTTTTGTCGTTTTTTAGTACTAGCATTGATATATGTTTTACTTGTTGTGTGTAGATATTTGACTCAAGAGAAACCGTAATAGAATGGTGTCGCGACATAGGTATAGAAAATAATATGGTTGTTGTGATTGCAAGGTCGTCAAATAAAAATGAGAATCAAGGTGGAAAAGGTTCATTCATTGTATTTGGATGCGAGAAAGGTGGGAAATATAGGAAAGGAAAACACACAGTGAGTCCTTCTAAGTGTAGGGAAAGGAACCGCCTCAAAAAAAGATGGATGTCCCTTTAAATTGCGTTCAACTTGTGTGGCAGCTTCGAAATGGAATTTGGTTGTTAAAGTTGGACACCACAACCATCCTCATCCCGATACTCTTGAGGGACATTCATTTGTCGGTAGATTAACAGAAGATGAAGAGAAATTTATTATTTCTTTCCACGAACACGGTGTGCCACCTAGACAGATTCTTGTTGCTTTAAAGAGAAAATTTAAACAAAAATTATTCAACTGTGAAGACCATTGACAATTGCATCCAAAAGCATCGTCAAAGCGAGGGTGCTGGGAGGACGAGAATGCAACTACTTCTTAAATATCTTGATGACGCCCATTATGTAACATGCAATAGGAGAAATCCTGATACAAGTGAGGTAACTGATATATTTTGGGCCAATCCCCAAGCTATAATATGTGCTCAGTGTTTTCCTTCAGTCGTGATTATTGATTGTACATACAAGACAAACAGGTGGAAGATGCCTTTGAGGTTTGATGATGGTGAAGAAATGAACATTTATAAATGGTTCAAAATGCCGGAAGATGGTCTTGTAGCGGCGCAAACATTCCGCAGCGTTCTTATTTGGCTTTCAAAAGATATGTGTGCAACCTTCTTCCCTTCGAGGCATGGGCCAATCAAAGGTAAGAAACATAGAGTTATAGTGATGGCTTTTGTTGGAGGGAACCATTTTGTTCCAATGAAGTTAAAGTTAGGTGCACCTATACCACCTCCTTGCACAATGTGGGTTCAGAATGCATATGAAGATGCCAAGGTCTGACCAAAGAAATATGACGAAAAGATGAAGGTATTCAAAAAAAGGATGAACTTCAAAGAGCCACAACCTGAAAAACCACTAATCGTTCATTAAAATTTGGTGCAACTCTACAATTGTTCTTCTAGTTAGTTTTAGATTTATTAGACTAATGAGGTTATTTAATTTGTTGACATTCTATTTTATTTTTCTTAAGATAATGAGTTAATGATCAGTATTTTTTTTTTTAATTCATTTCAATCAAGAGTAAAAATTATGTAGTCGTTCAGAAACTAACGACTATAGTATGCTGTCGTCGTCCAGACTCTGAGAATAAAGCAGGTTGTCGTCGTCCAGACTCTGACGACTATCTATTTTCAACATTACTATCAACCCTTTTCTTCTGAATTTTAATAGTTGCTACCTGAACGACTACAACAAACACTTGTAATTAACACACTGAGGACTTGGAACCATTGTAAAAGAAAACTATTATTAAGAACAGCTAACGAAACCATTTTGAAGTATAATTAAGAACAGTTAAGAAAAGTAATCAACTATATCTATTTGGTATTTTTTTTCCTTTTATAAACAAGTGATACATCTCTTTGAATTGGCCTATGTGGTCTTCTGGATCTTCGAACTCCCCTTTGTTCGATATCTTCGCTTTCAGCAACATGTTGGCTATTATCGCGTTGATTCGTCAGAGATTGAGATGGCTCTTGACTGATCTCCCCAAATTCGGCCAACAACTCATTTCTATGGTAATTCTCAAGCTTCCATGCTACTTCGTGTAATGTTGTGGAACTTGGTTGTGCATCTTCAACGTTTCGGCATAATGCTATGATGTGTTTAATGCGTTGCGCCTGTAAACCGAGAGAATGATGTATTATAAAAAAAAATCAAATTTCATAGGTAAATAAACTTTAATAAATAATAAAAAATAACTATCCTTACGAATTTTCCGGTAGCGGGTTGGGATGGATTAAGTCGCTCACTGATGTGTTGATGTAGTCTTCTAGAGGGATTTTGGACAATTGGATGAGAGACACTATTAAACCACTCCAAATAACCATCATCTGAAGCCCAAGGGATATCATGATCAACTGGAAACGATCTTAGTTCTGAACTTAGTAGTGCATTTCTCTAGTGTTCCCAATGCCAATTTGCTTTGCTGTACTCAGCTCTATATGTTGAAGCTTTATCACCTCTGCGAGGAGTTTCTGTTTCCAATGGACGCTCTGGTTTCCTTTGAACCCTACCAAATTGACGAAGTACCCTTTAGGGTAGATTGGCTCAAAGAATATCAAAGCAAACCATGGTTCCGTATACCATATGATAACGTTCAATGGTGAGAACATTCTTTTATTTTCGTATGGGGTCCAAACCACCTATGAGAAACAATATATCATGAGCATCCTAATACACAATTAAAATTTTTAAAGTAAAGTATTATACTTTGTTGAACATACATCACGTGGGCTAAGATCATCAAGTATCTCCCTGATAGTAACAACGGAAGATGGAAGCGGAACTTGCGGTTTCCACTTACAAACTCGAGGCAATGACTCTTCATAATTTCCATTTACAACTTTCCTACCGAGGGATGGAAAATGCTCATATATCCAAACCTAAACAATCACAATGAAATAGATTAGCGTAAAATTAGATTAACCAATACAAGAACTAAAAATAAAGTTACCTGCAAGAGGGTGATACATCCAGATAAACTCGAAGTTCCATGACGAGAAGCAGAACCCAGTTGACGGAATAAGTAAGATAAAATTGCAGAACCAAAAGACACACTTTCAAGATTTGTAATATCTTTCAAACATTGAATCCAGTAGGCACCGACGGCATTTTTGCTCTTGTCTGGACACAACACAGAGCCAATCAAGTGAAGCATGTATGCTCGTGAAGCAGCTTTTTGATCTTTTTCCGAAGATGAATCGTTCACGTGCATCCAACCACTCTTCAACCATGGGAGGCTAAGTGTTTTTTTTCTTATTCCTTGAAAATTCTGCTTTAACTTCATCCTCATCGATACACAAATACCTAGAAACTAGGCTAGCGACTTCATGGTAGTCTAGTTGTCTAGGAGGTTTCCCTTGTACTGCTGACCCATCCATTTTTAAACCTAGAATATTAGTCATATCGTCTAAGGTGATTGTCATCTCACCGAAAGGTAGATGGAACGTATTAGTCTCTGGATAAAATCTCTCTACAAATCCACTACACAACACATCGTCGTTTTTCATATGGGCATTTTCAGCAATGTGGAGTAAACCAATCCTTTCCAATAAATGCTTAATGAATTCACACGATTCAAGTTTCCACTCACAGTGCGTTCTAGCATGATTGGGTACAGATAAAACTCTCGTTGGTGTCTGCATAATGATCATATTATGTTTCATAATTAAATAAATTCAACAATAATCTTGTTCTTTAAAACATAATTATTTACAAAAGTGTTACCTCTCCGCTCCATATACGAGCTACAATATGATCTTTATAAGTGATTAATAAAGATGTATCATGAGGAGCTCCATATATTTCATTTGAAACCACATCAGCTGATGGTGAAGATAAGCTAGACGAAGTAGAGGAGTCAGCATTGTTTCGTTTGCTCCTAAAATAAGAAGACATAAGAATAACAACATAATTCAAAAACTCTAGCTTCACCAAGTAGCACTATTTTGGCAATGACTTTTGTCAAACACCATGTCTACTATTTTGGACAAACTGACAAACCAACAGTAGTAGTACTAAATTTTGTGAATTCGTGAACACTTAATTTCTTTGATTTATTCTTTTTACTTACTCTTAACATCATGAAGATAATAAAAATGGAAATAGTAAAATTCAGAGTAAGTTAATCTGTAGACATGGTATTACTAGTTCATGAATCAATGCAAAATGACTAACTAATCAAAAGAACAAATCAATGCCGGCAATATGACTAACTAATACCAAAATGACTAACTAATCTGTAGCTTAATTTAGTTACCCAATTTCATATTACTGCAATATGACTAACTAATTTGTAGCTTAATTAACATCCAATACCAAAATGTGACGACTTGATTCACTACAATCAATGCAAAACAAGTCCACCCAATGTTGATTATTAGTTCTTCATCACAATAAAAGCTGTCAAACCGAATTTAAACACTACAACCACACATGCAAAAATTCAGAAATTCTAGGTTTAGTTATTACCTCTTTTTTGGCTTTGATTTTTCTTGAAAAATCCAATGTTTCTTTGGTGCCATATTGAACAAGATCTACAAATAGCAAAGGAAAAAAAAAAGAAAAAAAAGAATGATTGAAGGCGGTGGCGGGTTGGTGGAGATGAGTAGCAGAGGTGCTGCACTTCGGGTGAAGATGAAGAACAAGAAGAATTAAGATTTTGGAACTGAAATGTTTAGTTGTTGGGTGGTTTTAGAGGTAGTGTAAATAAAAAGTCAATGAGTTGTAATTAGGGAAAATGAAACATTTGATGGGTGGTAAATAGGGAAAGTGTGGGTAGTAATTAAGATGGGTGGTAAATAGGGAAAGTGTGGGTGGTGAATAGGTAAAACCAAAAATTTCTACATATTCAGTTACTATTATTTTCGGTACATGCACATCTTCAAATACCCTGTTATGCCCCATACTCATCTGCCTCACACCAATACCCTACTCCCACATTAATAGCATTTATCTGGTACAGTTTAGATAGATACAGTTTGCAACTCAACAAACAAACATCACCATGTCCAACCACTTTGAGTGGGTCTTGCATTATGTACTTTGGCTGGTGAGAATCTTTGTGGAAAGTACAAAGCTATTTTATTTGGGAGTAAGACTGATCCCAAGGAAGTTTTAGACAGAGACATTTCATGCATTCCCGACGTGCTCCAGATTGGGTTATTGACCGACATCCCAAAAATATTTAGCTTTTAGATACCTGCAGACTAAACAAAAAAAAAATTAGTCACATGTTGTGCCATAAAAACACAAACCTCAAACCCTTTCACTCCTTCTGTCTCCAACCTTACACCAACCACCCTCATGGCACTCCCGTTTTTAAGGATGACATCATATGATCGAACTAGATAGTTCAGAGTACTCATATGTATCATCGTCATATCACAAGCGACCAAAAGAGATTTTCTTTATATTCAAAATTCCAGATTATTTCTCATCATCACCATTAATCTTAAAGATACCTTTTATCTACGTGTTTACCAATTCATCATATCCATATACTTTTTCTTATTCATGCTCAAATGGAAGTAAACAACACTTCATCTTTACCATCATCTTCTTTGAAATTAGATGTCCAAGACCTTTCATATAAAATAACTGAGAAACTCATACTCCATAAAAAAACTACAATTCATCACTTGCTGAACCAGCGTTCTTTTTCAAAATAATTGTGTTAGCTGAGAATGATAATAACTGGAAGTGGTGCATGTTGGTCATATCTGTAGTGAATTCCTTGTTCCTACAACATCCATAATAAGCTACATTTGCAATCAGTGGCCGCTTGTTCAAACACCCATATTCACAACCGTTGGTGGATTAAAAAAACCGAAATCCTCATTCTTTTTTTTTTTTGGCAAAAGTTGATTTCAATAGAGTTAATGAGCAGAGACTATTTTATGCTTGTAGCTATCTCATTTCCCTTAGAGTTGTTCCACCTACAGGGTGGCTAAATAACTGTCAAACTAATTTTACCGAAGAGCTTATATGGTTGGTGCTATGTAGTGTTCCCAATGAATCTACGGAGTTGGAAGATCTCAAAAAACTCACCCTCGAGCTAGGAGGACTAGTTGAAGCTAAAGATCATTTTGGCAATCCTCTTAAGAAGAATATTAAAGTTTGTGCCAAGATTTTTGTTCAAAAACCACTTCCTTGTGGAATTCCTCTAGTCACCAAGTGGAGAGTTGAGTCATTCCAAATCGAATGCAGAAACTTTATGGTGCCAAGATCTTTCAGCTACTCATGTTGTATCATTGATCATAAAGTGTCTTTATGTATAAAGATTAAACCAAGGAAGCCACAACAAACTGGTGACTCAAGTAAGTCATCTTCCCACATAAGTCATTCTCTTCAAATTGCGGTGTCTAGATGAATGCCTCCTCAGCATGTTCCTGTCTCCTGAAGTTCCGATTCTCTTGATGACCCATGAAAATGCAGGGGTACCAAGTACACCACCAACTTTTTTGTTTGGCAACCTTTAAGGACAAAACCTAATACAATTGCAAGTAGACAAACTGAATGATCCTTGACAATATGTATATATAGTTTATATCTATAGCCTCTTCTCTATCAGTATGTATATAGACGAGAGTCCATGAACCTGATTGTTAAAAAGAGTACTTGAACGACCTCAAAAATCAATATAGTCATATCCAAATAATCTAATCGGAATTCTGCCAAATAATTAAACTTGTTATCTATATTTCAATATATGAATTTTATATGAACGAGTCTTATAATCAATCACAATTAGATGGACGTATCTACTAAGATTGAATATGTACAACTTGTGTAAATAAAATTATAAGGAGAAACAATATAATGCGGAAAAGGAAAAATACAAGACACCAGAAGTTGTTAACGAGGAAACCGCAACTGCAGAAAAACCCCGGGACCTCGTCCAGATTTGAACGCTTAACTGTATTAAGTCGCAACAAATGCTAGAATACTATCATATTTCGGGCTAGAATGTAGTTGAGATCAAATCCACCCTCCAAGTGATTCGATTACAGTCGCGCTCCTTGCGTCTCTTGAACCTCGCAAAGCTCTACGCAATTGATTTCATTAACCGACGTCCTTTACAGATAATCCTATTTGATTTCCGTTTAGATCAAAGATCAAGGTGAGGAAATCTGTTTGCAATAGACAAAGCTAGCAAACCTCACAAATCCAGAACTTACGACTCCCGAAGAGAAGCCTAGATTCTTAACCACCTCTCAAGAACAATCTTCAAAAGATCAACTAAGATCAGTTTTCAGATATCTATCTTGAGGAATCATAAAGTCTAAGACGAAGAGAACTTTGCGATTTCTATCTATCTTGCATGAATGAGATTACAAAAACCTCGATAAAATAAAAGCAAGATCAGGATACACGAACTATCAATGTAAAGATAGTCGGATATGGCTTCACGAGTCCCCAAAGTGAAGTCTTTTGGTTGTAGACCTAATTATGTTTCTCATAGAAAACCTAGGTCTATAGAGGACGACTCTAGAATCAACTAGGAAACAAAGTGTCAGGGATTGATTTTCCCAGTTGAAAGAGAATCTCTAATCTCTATTTATAGTTTTCAAAGACCATGGGTTACTTGGAATTCAAGCTAAGATAACTTGGGAATCAAGCAAATACTTTTAGGTCTTTAAAAAAATATATATATACACTAGGAACCGGTTCTGGAACTGTGTATAATGATTATTCGGTTTGGTAAGTATGCCAAAGAACTAAAGCAATTTGATGTTCATTTAAACACTTAAGAATTTAATCATGATACACACATAGAAGTGTTTGAGTGATCAATGAAGTATTAGAAGTATTTGAGAGAGTTATAACAATGTTAAACATATTTAAAAATAAGTCTTTGAGCATTTGCTAAAATCTTAAACTGGGACAGTTGGTACAATGGTTCGTGAACCATTAGGCTTGTTCATGAGTCAGGGTGCAACGGTTCGTGAACCGGGTTCTCCAACCCTACAAGACTACAGAACTCAGTTGACTACGGTTCATTAACCGGGTTCTCTAATTGCTAGCCTATAATACCAACTTTAATAAATCAGTTTACAACGGTTCGTGAACCGGGTTCGTGAGTTGTCCCATCTGAACTTGCGGTTTGCGAACTGGTTCGCTAACCCTCCTGATTCCTGAAACTCGGATATCTATGGTTTGCGAACTATTTCGCCAACCTACCTTGAGCAGAAATATCAGATAATTCAATAATTTTCTCTTATGATGTTTGAAACATTCCTACATGATTTTCAATTGATGCATAATTAATTCACACAATAAATTGTTTAGGACTAATGTTGTTAAGGATCGTTGAACATCTTTGCTAGAATCATATTACAAGCTTGACTCGATTTTTTTTTTAAATATACTAGTAGTCATACGACATCGTCTAAAAAATATAGAATCGCAAGATAGTCAGTAAAATAGAATGGTTCAGTCTTCATATACCTGATACAAAAATTCTCCAAATGTCTTTGTCGATCTTCAGTCTTCGAGTGTGATGTCTGATACTCAACTACCAAATTCTTGCATAGTCCGAGACTTGACTTAGACTTGAAATCAAGATATAGTTTTGACCATCTAATATTGATAACAAGCTTGAGATAGCAAAATTTGTGGGTTCAACCGAGCATCACTGTAACAACCCTCATAACTATTTAAATGCGTAAGATGAGGACAACAATAACAAGGTATAAGATATGTCTATATCATCTATTGTGGATAAAGGAAAAAAAGTTGTTATTCAGCAATCATTTCCATCTTTGAATGCTAACTCCCTTTGCAGAAAAATTCAACATGGGACCCTTTTCTAGTAGATCACCAACTCTCAAAATCCATGAAGTTGGTCCTATTCAATCTTAAAATCTAATCGAAACAGAAAAATGGTCTACTAGTCATCCATAAACTCACCACTAAAAATGTCCCCCCTACTTTAATCCCAAATTCCCTTCTGTCTGTTCTTGGGCATGGAGATATCTTCATACCATCAAGGAACTTATTAAACTCTTTATATCCTGAATTGTGGGAAACGATCAGTTCATTGATCCCTGGTGTGATAATTGGATCCCAACTCTGGGATCTGCCAAGCCTAACCCTTTGTCCCACAAAACTTCAGCCCGAAAGGCCCTTATTTTATTGGTCCTGACACTAGATCCCGAAATTTGTCTAGTATAAACATTGATTTTGATGATGCTTCTTTAAAGAAGATTTTCACCATTCCCTTAAGCCAGTTATACACTCCTGACATGAGGGATTTGGAGATTTCAAAGAATGACAAATTTAGTTCTAAATTTGCGTACTTGGGTCTCAGAGGTCCCAGACCTTCCCTAAGCAACACTCTTTGGAAGTATATTTAGAAATATAGAGTCCCAATAGTATCCATATCTTTATCTAAAGATCTATTAGAAATGCGTTACCTGTTATGACTGAACTCCAATATAGAATTCCTATCGATTATGTTCTCTGTCCAAGATGTTTATTTTCTAAGGAATCTATTATGCATTCTATGGTGTTATTCCTTTTTGTTACCTATGTTTGGCTATTTTCTCCATTATGTTTGCCTACTAGTAGTTTTGTTAATTCCCATTTGCATGATTGGTTCTTTCATTGTCTTATTAATATTGTTTCTGCTTTTTCTAATGAGTCTAAAAAACTCTTTACTGTTATTATGTGGTCTATCTGGAGTAGTAAATGTTAGATCATTGCTCAGTTAAATCCACCAAGTGTTGGTATGTCAAGTTTGGTTGTCATATTTTATCTCCAAAACTCGAGGCTGCATGATTAGATTATTAGAATAAACTTCGTTAGGTTAGACAAGGAACATTAGTAAAGTATATGTATTATTCTAGCTAATGTTGAGTTGTCATCCAAGAGAGATTTCGGTATATTAGTTGGAAAACTGTTGGAGTATTTACAAAGCTGAAAAATAAGCATTTATTGTATATCTTTTGTTTTTTCGGATTTGGTAATTCCTTGATGTCCAAACTACCTTGGTCATTATAAATAGTGAAGTTTGTCTTTCTTGCAAACTTGTCCCTTAACACACAGAACTTCGTAATTAGTATGAGGAAGCCTACTAGCTAGCAGCATTTTTGTAATACTCACTGGAGAAGAGAGTATCCTAATTAGGTGAAATGTCTTACGTGAGCTTAGTTTTTAAAGAATTCTGGGATCAAGAAGCGTCTAGTAGTATTGTTATTTAGTTTTCGATTATTGATTTGATTGACTAACGGTGAGTTGAACCTTTATAGAACTAGTTTGTTTATTATGTGATCCTTCTGTTCTAATATAAGGTTACCCGAACTAGTTCAAGGAGCAACGATTTCATTTGTGATCTTTTGATTCAATATCTGGAGATATGACTTTTGATCATCTATTGTTAACAGATTCCATTCTGTGCGTGATCGATCATTAGTGGAATCAAGTTGTTTGTGGAGGTACTTTGAAGACTAGATGATTTTATTATTGGTATTCTTATCTTTATGATACTTCGTCCATACTTGATTAACTAGGATCCGACAAGCTCGTTTACCTTGCATAAACCTTTTATTGTATGTTGTATAGATTGACAATCTATCACTTGGTGCTTTTCTTTCGAATTCAAGTTTGGTAGATTGTGAACTAAGATTTGATTACTTGGGTAATCCTAATCTAGGTTGATATAAATCCATATAAAGGAGTCTAAATTATTCAAATGAAAGAACTTTTATAAATCAACAAATATCTCTGATTTAATTCCTGAGATTGATTAAAGCGGTTACTGAAACATATTAGTCATTTAGTTTTTCGGAATATGATCCAAAGGTGTTGAGTGATAGAAGTCTTCGCATCAGGTGAAGCAACCTAAGATAATGGACTCTATCTTAGGATTCACGTGCGTACACCATATTGGTAGTATGCGCAGGGATACTTAAGGAACTGAGTAACTTGGAGTTAGTTTACCTGGTCTCAACTATACAGATTTAGTTGTGTCCTTTGTATAATGACTTAATAGGTCCCATAGTTTTTCTGCATTTGCGGTTTTCTCGTTAGCAATATCATGTGTGTGTTATTAGTTTACTTTTTACATTATAATTTTTGTTTTAGTTATAATAAAGTAAACACACTAGTACGTTAATCAAACACTTGGTTTGATCCCATAGCTTGGTTTTATTTTGAAATTACGCTATGTACTAATTGTACATCTTATGGTTGTCATCTTCTTGATAGTTCATGTCCATATTAGATCAAACAAGGTGTGTCTAGTTGGATATCAAAAAGATTATGGTGTACTTGGTACCCTCGTCATTTCAATTGGTATCAGAGCATACAAAAACGATAGGGTATAATAATTTATGTTTGGTGCGATCCAACCTACAAGATATGAGTCAAAGTAATATAAAAGGAAAGCGAAGAAAAGACTGAGTTAACGTATCAGAAGATTTTGTTGAACCACTCTTTAAATTATAGATTACGAACTGATAATGGTTCTTCCCCATCTAAATCACGTTCGGAATGTTCTGGTATTATCTTGAATGATTTCGAATGATATCCTAATGAGTTTAAACTAAGTCTTATATGCATGTCCAATGACTCAAACAGAAATCCTTCTAGGGATAATGGAAGTTCTACGGATATATATGTTACCCTCCAAGCTGAAACATACCCTTAAATAATTGCTTACTTACAATCACCTAAATATGTATTTTGATAGAGAAAAAAAAACTTTGAGTTGATTTACAATAAAAGACTTCTCAATGTGAAAGGCCTCATAAAGATCTTGAAAAGTTGAGGAAAACTGATTCTCAACGATTACATAGTCTTGAAGACAAAGTAAGTGCTAATATTTCTCGAGCAGAACTATTGGAGAGAGATCGAAATGCTGATCTTGAAAAAATAAAAAGGTTGAAAGAAGAAAATTTGAACCTGAATAAGTTCAATGATTTTTTTAATTGATTGAACCACTCTTTAAATTATAGGTTATGAACAATGATAATAGTTCTTCCTCATCTAAATCACGTTCGGAATGTTTTGGTATTATCTTGCATGATTTCGAATGATATTCTAATGAGTTTAAACTAAGTCTTATATGAATGTCCAATGACTCAAACAAAAATTCTTCTAGGGATAATGGAAGTTCAGCGGATATATATGTTACCCTCCAAGCTGAAACAAACCCTTGAATAATTGCTTACTTACAATCACCTAAGTATGTATTTTGATAGAGAGAAAAAACTTTGAGTTGATTTACAATAAAAGACTTCTCAATGTGAAAGGCCTCATAAAGATCTTGAAAAGTTGAGGAAAACTGATTCTCAACGATTACATAGTCTTGAAGACAAAGTAAGTGCTAATATTTGTTTAATCGTTGGAGAGATCGAAATGCTGATCTTGAAAAAATAAAAAGGTTGAAAGAAGAAAATTTGAACTTGAATAAGTTCAATGATTGTTTTATCAAACTAACTTCAGCATTATGAGCAAATACAGATTATCATGATACACGAGGTCGTGCTATAAAATAATATATGCTCCTAGATGTTGTAGATGACAAAATATAACATCTACCAATAAATGAGAGCTCAATCTCCAGTTATGAGCTCAATCTCCAGTTATGAGCTCGATCTTCACCTGTGAGCTTGACCTCTACCCTTGAGATCGACCTGATATTGATATCCAGATAGAAGATAAATATCAAGTCCGGGTCATAAAGATTGTTCGGCATTAAAGTAAAAGTCTTCAGGACTGAAAATGCGGGGGTCTAACAACCACACCCGATAATTCGTTTGGCAATCTGAGAGTACTTACTCCAATATACTTTCTAGAGAATCAACTAGACAGTCAGACTCAATCTAAAGAAAAGTATATCAAAGAGTTTAATATCTCTATTTCACAATGTAATCAGCAAATCAAACAGATAGAAATCCGCGAGCCTGATTAATATGTGAAACAACTTGAACGGTACCAAAGACCAATGTTCAAGTGTCAATCAATTTAAATCAACAACCAAAGGTTTAATTATCTAATTGATTGATCTTAATGCACAACCTGTGATATTTCAATTATATAACAAAATATAATGCGGAAAAGAAATAACACAGACACCGGAATTTTGTTAACGAGGAAAACCGCAAATGCAGAAAAACCCCAGGACCTAGTCCAGTTTGAACACCACACTGTATTAAGCCACTACAAACACTAGCCTACTACCAATTAACTTCGAACTAGACTGTAGTTGAACCCTAATCAATCTCACACTGATTCAAGGTACTGTTGCGTTCCTTACGTCTCTAATCCCAGCAGGATACTACGCATTTCATTCCCTTAGATGATCTCACCCACAACCAAGAGTTGCTACGACCCAAAGATGAAGACTTGATAAACAAATCTGTCTCACACAGAAAAGTCTATAGATTGAATAAATTTGTCTCCCACAGAAATACTCAAGAGTTTTTGTTCCGTCTTTTGATAAATCATGGTGAACATGAACCAATTGATAACCCGGACTTATATTCCCGAAGAACAACCTAGTATTATCAATCACCTCACAATAATCTAAGTCATATGATGGTGGAACTAGATATTATGGAATCACAAACGATGAGACGAAGGTGTTTGTGATTACTTTTTATCTTGCCTATCGGAGATTAAATCTCGAGCAAATCTTAGAGAAGATAGTACTCAAACGATATAATCGGGCAAGATCAGAACATACAACTATAAAGAAAATAGTTGAGTCTGGCTTCACAATCCCAATGAAGTCTTTGAAGTCATTAACCTACAGAGTCTTGATAGAAACCTAAGGTTAAAGGAGAATCGACTCTAGTTGATGGAAATAGTAACACATAGGAGGTGTGGGGATTAGGTTTCCCAGTTGCTAGAGTTCTCCTTTATATAGTTATCAAATCAGGGTTTGCAATCCAAGTTACCTTGGTAACGAAGCATTCAATATTCACCGTTAGATGAAAAACCTGATTCAACTAAGATAATATCTTTCAACCGTTAGATCAAACTTAGCTTGTTACTCACAAATGAAATGTTCTCTCATTTAGGTTTATGTAACCGTACCCAAACATGTACACCATGTTGGCTCACAAATAGTAAACCAAAGTTAGCCATATGATTACTCTCATATCAACCTTATTCATCTTAACCATAACTAGTTCAAATGACTCAAATAAAACTAGTTAAAGAGCCGTTCAATTGCTCTATTCTCATAGAAGTATACAAGAACACAATTGAAGCAAAATCGGTTTGATTTACTCGAATCAATACATGAACATTATAGGCACGGTTTGCAAAGATTGCATTCCTTAATTTATAAATATTTAAGTTCATGTACACAACCGATTTTTGAAAGTAACCAACTCAAGTATGCATACGGGTACACATACTTAAGTAGTCGGACCGAGTTTGGTTACGCCAATACGCGTACGGGTGCGCATACCAATTCACATTCCAAACTCTAGCAGAAATTCACTGACGTGAGACTTCTGCCAGTAGGCGTACGGGTATGCATACTTTCCCAGACATCCAACAACCGCCGGTACGCGTACGAGTACGCATTCTTCAGGTTCCCGGTTTTGGGCTTATACACAAATGTGATAACACACTATGTTTATATCCAAACATGGTTACATGATTCTAAACTCTTTATTTCAATCATTGAAACTTTCTTAGAGGATGACAATAGCCGTTTTCACACACTATTAGCATCAAAGCAATTTTCAAGATATTGAAATGATCATAACGAAACATTCCAAGACTACACCAAATGATTGTATCACACAAACCATGTAAGATGTTACTCGGAAATTTTCACATGATATAAGATGAACTTGGTCGAAGCGAAAGCTTTCCAACACATATTTCGAGAAATATGTAAGCGAGATAAACTCAACTCGAAATCTCAAATGTGTATATAGAAAACTATATCGTAATACGACTTATGTCTCAATATAGGAGATAGAGTAGAAATGGACTTTACAAGTGATAGATGAGTTTCAGTCTGCACATACCTTTTGTCGATGAAGTTCCACAATCTCCCCTTAGTAGTTCTTCGTTTTCAAATGATGAACGTCGTGAAGTCTAAGCTCAACTACACAATCTATGTCCTAGTCCGAGACATCTATAAATAGGCTAGAAATCAAGACTTATAGTTTTGATCACTAACATTGACAAACATGCTTGAGATAGCAATGCATGCGAGTTCGACGCAGTGCTCTAACAATCTCCCCCTTTGTCAATTTTAGTGACAAAACTATCAATACATATGGATTACAAAATAAATAAAGATTTGTAGCTTCTCATCCAAATGCTTGATCTCATTGGCATCTTCAACACGACTCGAAATATTCGTCACTTCCAAGTACTCCATGATTCTAAACGTGTTCAACTCAGCATCACAGTTGTTGAAGATCCGTAGCGATAACAATGAGAAAACAAATACTCTCGATCATTGTTATACAGTGTCATAGTATTATTACACAACATCAAAGTTCAATTGTATCACAACTTTGACAACAATACTATGGTGATATATATCACTCCCCCTTAGTCAATACTTCATCTCGACATGAAAACCACTCCCATTTACATAATGATCCGTAAATTATATGTATTTGTAGTATGAAATTGACAAAGGTACAAAAACTAGTGGGATCCTCATGAAATTTTCATAGAGATAGTTCATGACCAAAAGAGAATAACATACCAACTTATTTAGATGCAATCATAAAGCCGAAGCTAAATGCATTCATCAAGGAGTTTATAAAGATACAAGATAACCCCTATAATATTCCACAGCCGCATACCCCACAAAGATTTGGCAATAAAGCACAAGTTCAAAAAGAAATCTCCCCCATAAAATGTCATTCCAGAAAGAACAACAAAGGCGACCTTTCTTTTTCAAGAAAAAAAGGATTTCTTTGGACATAACCAAATCACATGAAAACATGGATTTGAATCCAAAAATCTCAATTGAATCAACCACAAAAATGATCAATTCAATTGGCCATGCTCGACATAAGAGAACTTACGGAGCAACACAGTATATGCACAAAAATGTGGATCGGAGGTCGACCAATACTTCGGAATACACAAGGATTCATTCTATTTTTCATCACTATTTGCACAATGACATATAATAGACTTAATCCTTGTAAACAAAGTGTATCCTTTCTTCTATCAAAATATGCATAATGACATAAAAGGCTTTAACTTTTGTTTGTCAAAAGTTCATTCTATCTTTTATCAATACTTTCATACCGATATAATATAGATAACTTTTGAACAAGTATGGGACAGTCACAGGTTCACGGACATAAACAACATATCCCATAACAATTTGCAATATATGAAATCATAAATATTAAAATTGCAAAAATCATCTTCAAAAAACTTAGAATTTAAATAAGTAAATCTAAAAACATTGAAGATGAAAATGTTGGAAATAGCTATGTGTACTCACAATAATGGCTATTCCAAACCCTAGTAATACTTCTAAAAACACAAGAAATAAATTCTTATACGAAGTTTCCTAGACATTGAGACCTCTGAAGAATTCTTTATCGTCCCCGAACTCCTTGTCGTCAACAGCCATAGGTACATAGGGTTCGTGAAGAAAGGAGTCAATTCCAACAAACCTTCTAGGCTGATGATGTCGAACCAAGGCCTTCTGAATTTCAATAGTTTTCATAACAATAGACTTTATTTGCTGAATCTCCTTCCTTGTTTCCTTCAACTCTTCAAGAACACCAGAAAATTTCTGAGAATTTGAAGGATCAGCTCTTGGCTTCCTCACATTCCTTCTTTTTATTTTCAAAGTTGGAGGTAACGGAGATTTCTCTTTTTGCTTCATGATTGATGGCTTAACAATCATATTAACATCTTTTCCATCAGAATACATGATGCTTGGAGTATCCATACA
Source organism: Papaver armeniacum (assembly GCA_023531295.1). Taxonomy (NCBI): domain Eukaryota; kingdom Viridiplantae; phylum Streptophyta; class Magnoliopsida; order Ranunculales; family Papaveraceae; genus Papaver; species Papaver armeniacum. Next base: position 231,816 of record JAJJWW010000146.1, read on the forward strand.
TGTATGGGTTTGTGAGAGGAAATCACAATTTAAGCTCAACAAGTGGTCTTAAGATAAAAAGAGTTTTAGAGAAGGAAAAGGAATATAGGGTTACGGAACCTTTAACCATACAAGTTCACGTACGCACAATTCACAACCCTAAAGAGAGTAGAATTGTCGAGAATAACCCTCTTTTTATTGAATAAACAAGGAAGTCTCTTCCAATATCAATTAGATATGAAAGAATTCCAAATTTGCAAAACACAGCACAACTAAGAAAATAACAAAAATAATTTTCTTGAAGCCTGAGGTGTGCACAATATTGTCTCTTATGACCATCACATGAGACAAGATGCACCAAAGCAACACAATCAAGTTGTGTTGCGGTGAACAACAATATGTCCACCATAACCTTTTTGAAAGGAATTCATAGAACCCTGTCTATGAAAATGTTTAGGCCATACTCTCTTTTCTAGTGGTCTTGTCTTATCTTTGGAAACTAACTTCTTCGAAGAAGATAAAATCTTACATACCTCGCGGTTTTTTGAACAAGTTTGAGCTTGTTTGCTAGTCGATTTGCTCTTCGTTGAAGTTTATTGACATATCTCATCTTGTGTTTGTACTTGAAACACTTTGAAGTTCATGACATTTGAGTGAACAATAAGAGCATGTCAATGGATAAGATGATTTAGACGCCCGAGATGTGCAAGCTGCTAGGCACAGAGTGGAACCTGAAAAATCATACAGAGAGTTTCCAACAGAAAGGTCAATTTTTTCTTCCAGATTGGTTGTGTCTCCTTCTAAAAGAATATCAAGATTGATGTATGTATTGCTACAATTATCAAAATCAATATCTTCACAAAGAAGCGCAACACTTGATTTTTCGTCTTCATTGGAATCATAGTGATCAGACATTTCATCAAGAGTTACAGCAAGATCTTTGTTCCCAGTGTATTTTCTACGGTTCAGACACTCATTTGCAAAATGACCAAAACCTTTACACTTAAAGCACCGTGGCATATCCTCATCATCAGCCTCGTCAGCATCCCTATTTTTAGGAGGAATGCGATTGTGAGGTTTAACCGATGATCTGGGTTTGTCTCTGGAGAACCGTTTACTTATCTTCAATAGAAGATCTTTAAACTTTCTTGTGATTAAAGAGACTGACTTGTCAAGATCTTCATCTGATGAATCAGCCTTAGAAAAATCATCCTCAGAGATGCAGACACTTTTACTTTTGTCAAGTAATTTAGTGTTCTTTTGTGCTTTAAAGGAAACATCTTTTCCGGTTTTGGATGTATGCTCATGATCAAATATCTTTAGCTTTCCAACCAACGTGTTTCTGGAGAGAGCATCAAGGTTATTTCCCTCAACGATGGCATGCTTCTTAGAATCGTATCTGGATGGCAGCGATCTGAGAATTTTCATCACAATGACCTTTTCAGGAATAATCTTATCCAATGCAAAGGATGCATTAACAATTTCAGACACTTTGTGATTAAACTCATCAAATGAATCTTAATCTGCCATACGAAGGTTTTCCCAATCGGAATTTAGGTTTTGAAGCATGGCTTCCTTCTCACTGGTATTCCCTTCGAATACGGTTTCTAAGATATCCCAAGCATCTTTAGACCGAGTGCACGTAGTCACATGGTGCTGAATATCTGGGGTAATGTCATGTATGATGGCACTCAAATCGTCGGAGTTTTCTTTGCAGTAAGTATCTCAGCAGCGTATATGCACCAATATCCTTTGGAACGGTCGTATTTCCTATTGCCACAACGGGAGCATCATAGCCATTAACTACATAAACCCATGATTGAAAATCACGCGCTTGAAGAAAGGCACGCATAGCAATTTTCCACCACAAGTAATTTGAGCCATCGAAGACTGGTGATACGTTTATAGAGATAGCACTTTTGTCCATATCAGATCGCTACAAACACAGACTTATGAGGTCTTTAATATGTTTGCCTGCTCTGATACCAATTGAAAATGCGGGGGTTAAACAACCACACCCAATAATTCATTTGGCAATATGAGAGGACTTACTCCAATATACTTTCTAGAGAATCAACTAGACAGTCAGACTCAATCTAAAGAAAAGTATATCAAAGAGTTTAATATCTCTATTTCACAATGTAATCAGCAAATCAAACAGATAAAAATCCTCGAGCCTGATTATTATGTGAAACAACTTGAACGGTACCAAAGACCAATGTTCAAGTGTCAATCAATTTAAATCAACAACCAAAGGTTGGATTATCTGATTGATTGATCTTAATGCACAACCTGTGATATTTCAATTATATAACAAAATATAATGCGGAAAAGAAATAACACAGACACCAGAATTTTGTTAACGAGTGTTTATGGTTAAAAACTATTTCTGCTGGTTCTGGAAAATTTGGGCGTGTGGATGAGAAACGAGTCTAAACCTAAAACAAATGCATTGTACGGGAGTAGTTTAGATTCGAGATATCAATCTGTACAATCCTGGCCTAAACCAAGAAATGGCCGTTCCAATATTGCTTCGGTCACAAAGTGAAGGGGAAGGGTTGGTCTTAGGGAGGGAAGCGAAGAAGGTGTTGAGACAAGAATGGTTAATTCTAAAGGTGTGGCTATTTTATGACTTGTATCAGAATTTGGAACTGGCTTGCGGAATGAAAGCTATCAGTTCTTTGGTATTTTTTGGATATTATGTTGTTGTTCTCACCAAAACTTGTTGTTTGATGGAAATAGGTAAAACCTATTTATACAAGTCATAATTGAATACACCCTGGTCTCGTAGGAAGTGGGAGTGATTGAGTGATGGAAGAGTGGAGTAATGTGTAACTGCCAGAAACCACGCCTCCACTATGAAGGAAGCGGGTTTGTTTACACCCACTACTTCTTGCCTCCACTAGCTGCCCTGTTTTCCTGACACTTTCTTATGATGGACATGTTGCACGCCGCACGCTGTAATCCGCCAGACCAATACCCTGATGAGCATCCCCCAGTTTGTGACATGTTTGATGTCTCGAGTGTTTTCGTGAAAAACGTGTAGCAGATTGCTACGTGTGGCAAGTCAAAGTCAAGAGACTTGCTGTAAGAAGATAGCATGTGATGCTATTAGGCTTGCCTTGGATGGCCGCCTAAAACTTGCCACAGGCCTGTCAATTCCATGGAGAATTTGGACGGATGAGATTGTATCTTATGAGAAAGGATGGCCATTGATTATGGCCACATCTTGTTGTATAGCAAAGTGGCGCCTGGCGTAGCCATGGCATAGCGGCATGCCAGTGGCGTAGCCGTGGCAGCTGTTTTGGCATATTGGTGTTAGACCCAAATATGGCTCCGGCAACATTGGCCATATTGCCACATCAATCCCAATGCACTGGGAAACGTTACTTGGCTTGGTTGGCGTAGAAACTTTGCCTAAATTAGGGTTTGGCATTCCAAAACCCTAATTAGCGCATACGGTGTAGGACCAGAATATCGCAACACCAAGACCCTTGCGAAATCCATAAACGACACACTGCGAAGATATCGCAGATAAGTAATATAAATGATGCAACGGATGACGACAGCCTGAACACGAGAAAGATGTGAAGACCTGGCGAGATTTAGGAGCATTGCGAGATTTTACATTTGAATACTTGCGAGTGTGTCGCAAGCCAGATCCGAAAATAAAGGACAGCTTAGCTGTCACCCACTATGTAATGTCATATATAAAGGACCGAGTAGGTTTATGAGAAGAGGAGATCTTTTTCGAGTGTTGGGCAAGTTATTAAGAGAGAGAAATTTTAGAGCGGTTGTAAATTCTTTAGTTTATTTCCTTTCCATCTGGTGACATTTGTGAGTTTAATCAATAAAGACTATAATTATTCATCTTAAAATGACTTGATTGTATGAATTCTTATGAGGGGTATAGTGTGGGATTTCCTGCTACTAAATATGGCGCTAGAAACAGGGATGAAGATTAAAGATTAGAGATTGTTGTTAAGATTGTTCAAATCAAGAAGACGATGAAACAAATTGATAAATCGGTTAAAGTAGAGAAAATTAAAATCAAGGAATGTAATAGAAAGTTGGAATGTAACTTGATTACAAAAAGAATGATTAATGAATTCCATGAAAATATCAGAGGGAGAATACATAAACGAGATTTTGAAGGAAAGAAAATCGTGACAACGGAGAAAGTGTTACCCTTGAAAGATTGGGAAAAACAGAAGATTACATTCACAGCAGCAGGGATACCAAGAGAAAATTTAAACCACACATATCCTTTGGTAATCACGGTAACCACACAGAAAGAAAAGGAAAAATCAGCAAAAACTATGGAAGAATGGGCGGTAAACAGAACTCTAGTTGATACGGGAAGTTCGGAGAATATAATATTTTACCATGCATACAAAGGAATGGGATACAAAGATTAAGAGATGTCCCCTTCAACTTATCATATTCATGGCTTTAGCGGATCTATAACAAAACCAAAAGGAGAAATAGAGGTGCGAATCTTGCTGGGGGAAATTGAAACACAAGTGGCACTATGCGTGGTGGATATGGAATCAGCGTACAACATGCTGTTGGGAAGGCCATGGATACATGCGATTAAAGCCGTAGCATCAACATTACATCAATGCATCAAATTTCCTATGCCAAGTGGGATTGGTGAAATTAGAGGGGAAACTGATAAAGCGAGAATGTGTTATCAAATTGAAGTAAAACAATATGAAGGACGTGCAAAGAAGCGAAAAGATCGCAGAAAAATGGCGAAGGAAGCAAAGAAAGAAGAGGAATTTAGAGCTTATATGATAAGAGCAGAGGAAAGGAAATGGGATACCCAAATGAAATTTCGGGATAAGGAATCGAGCCCAACGAAGGAGATAAAAGAACCTACACCTATGGGAGAACCCAAGGCCAGTTACACTGCAACGGAACCAACAAAGGAAGTGAACGTTGGAACTGAAGAAGAACCCAAAATGCTAAAAATTGGGACAAAGATGGAGGCAGATGAAGAAGAAAGAACTATTAGTCTGTTGCGAGAATTTAAAGACATTTTCGCATGGAACATGGATGAAGTGCCTGGAATAGACCCATCTGTGGCATGTCATAGGTTGGAAATTGACAAAAATGTAAGGCCATTCAAACAGAGAATCGGAAAAATCGCAACAACATATCATCCTCAAATAGAAGAAGAGTTGCAGAAGATGCTTGATGCAGGAATTATAAGATAAGCAAAATACCCGGAGTGGATAGCAAATATGGTTGTAGTTCCAAAGAAGAAAAAGGGGATAAGAATTTGTATAGATTTTACTGACCTAAATAAAGCTTATCCGAATGATAGTTTTCCGTTGCCAGATATTCCACAAATGGTCGAATCAGCAGCTGGAAATGATAGAATATCTTCTTTAGACGGATATAAAGGATACAATCAAATACCTCTCGCTGAAGAAGATCAGGATCATACTGCATTTTTCGCTCCAAGAGGGTTATATTGTTACACAAAAATGCCATTTGGTTTGCGAAATGCTGGAGCAACATACCAAAGGATGGTAGAAAAGGTGTTTGCGAAATGGATACATAAAACATCGGAAGTGTATGTAGATGATATGTTAATAAAAAGTAAAGAAGCAAAAAATCATGTCCAAGATCTGAGGGAAATTTTTGAACAAATGAGACATTTTAACATCAAGGTAAATCCAGAAAAATGTATCTTTGGGGTTGCATCGGGAAATTTTTTAGGTTACATCGTATCAAAAGAAGGAATACAAGTTGATCCAGAGAAAGTACAAGCAATTCGCGACATGCCAACACCAAATGACGGTAAAAGATGTACAGAAGTTAAATAGACTCTTAGCTTCGCTGGGAAGGTTCATTTCGCGATCATCAGACAAATGTAAACATTTTTTCAATATACTCAAAAAGGGGGCGAATTTCAGATGGACAGACGATTGCGAGAAATCTTTTCAAGGAATAAAAAAACATTTGACGAATATATCTATTTCGCAAAAGGCAGAACCAGGAGAAGAATTACTAATCTATCTTGCGACAACTTCGCATGCGTTAAGTGCTGTGTTATTACGAGTAGACGCAGGAGTTGAAAAACCAATCTATTACATCAGCAAAACATTCAATGCTGCAGAGAAAAATTATTCAAAGATTGAAAAACTAATTTTGGCATTAGTTTATGCAGCATTTAAACTTCGAATATATTTTCAGGCGCATGAAATAAGGGTACTGACAAAAATACCAATCGAGTCAGTAATGAAAAATTCAAAAAGATCAGGCAGAGTTGAGAGATGGAATGCACAGATAGGACATTTCAAAATCAAATATGAAATATTATCTTCACCAAAATCGCAAGTTGTTGCAGACTTCTTAGCAGAATTTCCCTTAGAAGATGATGAAGCAGTGGAAGAAATGATGGATATAGAAGAAGAACATGGAAATCCAAGAGATCTATTAACAGAACCAAATAGATAGGAAATATTGGTGGATGGATCATCAAATGGGGAAGGTAATGGAGTTGGAATTGTTTTGATTTCACCAGAGGGCAACAAAATGGCCTTTTCCTTCAGATTGGAGTTTGCATCCACCAATAATGAGACAGAATATGAGGCTGTGATACATGCCCTGAAGTTCGCAATAGAAATGAAGTTGGAAAATGTAAGAATCACCAGCGATTCTCAATTAGTCATTTGTCAAATAAAAGGAGAATACACTACAAATGAATCATCCATGAAGAAATACAAAAAACTTGTTGAAGAGTTGTCAGCGAGAATTACAAAAATTAAGTGGAGACACATATCAAGAAAAGATAACAGACTCGCAGACGCTTTTGCTTTTATCTCAAGTATGATGACAGACCCAGCTGCGAGATGTATAAAGATACAAACACTTTCATTACCATCAATTAATAAAGAAGAAGAAGAAAAGGTAGATGCAATGGTAATAGAAGATGGAGAACAAATACCTAGTATTGAAGATTGGAGAGCAGAACTTCATGCATACCTGAAAAGAGGAGAAACACCAAAAAATAGATTGGAGGCGCACAAATTAAAAAGCCGTGCGACAAATTATGAACTAAGGGATGGGATATTGTACCGGAGATCCTTTAATGGACCTTCACTCAGATGTTTAACACGAAAAGAAGGAGAAGAAGTACTAAAGATGTTACATAGTGGGAATGCTGGCAATCACAGCGGCGGAAGATCTTTAGCATACAAAGCGAAGATGCAAGGTTATTATTGGCCATTTATGCATGAGGATGGGAAGCAAATATCAAAACGTTGCGAAGATTGCCAAAGGCACGGAAAGAAAATACATGCACCTGGAGCACCATTAACGTCTTCAACAAGTGTATGGCCTTTTGGAAAATGGGGTTTAGATATTGTGGGACTATTCTTACCAGGAACTGGGCAAAGAAGATATCTGATTGTCGCTACAGACTATTTCACAAAATGGGCTGAAGTAAAGGCAGTACAACACATTCGCGACAAAGATATTTTTACATTCATATTTGAGAATATTATATGCAGATTTGGAATCCACGCACGGTTGGTATCTGACAATGGGAAACAATTTGAGGGAAAGAATATAGAACTGTTACTTAATGCATTTAAGATAAAATGTGGGAAGTCAACTCCTTTATACCCTTAGGCCAACGGACAGGCAGAAGCAACAAATAAAACAATCGCAGATATATTGAAGAAGAAATTAGAAGGGCATAATAGAGCATGGTGTGAACAGGTGCATAATGCAGTATGGGCTTATAATACAACCAGGAGAGAAGCTACGGGAATGTCACCTTTCTGTTTAACATACGGAGTTGAGGCTGTACTACCAACAAAAGTTATTATTCCAATAACAAAGAGAGAAGCTTGGGAGAAAAATCTTAGTGCGGGTAATATTTTAACCAAACTAGATGAATTAGAAGAAAAAAGAGAAAGAGCACTACAGCATATGGAGAATTACCAGCTAAGATTAGCCAGAGAATATAATAAACGTGTTAAGACACGCGAATTTCAACCAGGTGATTTGGTACTGAGAGAAACACCAATATATCAGCGAGAAAGTGGTGGCAAACTTGCGAAAAAATGGGATGGACCTTATATCATTAAGGATATAGTTGGAACAGGGGCATATAGATTGATGGACCCTGAGGGTAAAGATGTGGGCCAGAGACTGGATAGACCATGGAACAGGTTATACTTGAAGAGATATTACCCGTAAAAGATTGTGGGGAAAGATTAGACTGCGAATTGATGTATGATCGAAGCAAAATGAATTTATATGAAAATCTTGTGAAAAAATTACTGTGAGATTGTATAAAATAAAGAAAGAACATGCGAAATTTTCGCACAGATAATGACAAGAGATAATCAAAGATCAATGACATATCAGAAAGGGGCGAACCTGCTATGGCGTACACCCTAGTTCGCGAAATCAAAATTTCGCAAGAGGAAAATGTAAGACCTAAAGTGCGTCATAAAAGGGGGTACCTGTTAACATGGCTCAGGGAAAAGGTTACACCGCCCCTGGAACCAGGGTCATGGAGAATTGGGGTCAATAAAGCCCATCCAGGGGAGATACCTTGGATTTTCAATCTAAGCTTATGACTTAGATTGGACGACCGAGGGTCTCATCTAAGGAGTCATCATTTGACCAAGGCACCGAGGTACACGGTTGATCCAAGATTGCCTGGGGCATTTGAAGTGTCTCGGCCATTCTTGGCAAGTCTTGGCATATGCTGCACTCGGCCCGAAGAAAACTCCACTTAGGGTGCAGTCTCGTAACCATAAGCCCATAGGCGAAAGGGATAAGAGGCTGCGAAAACAACTGGTTGTTGTTAAGACCGGATGGGGGAGCTAGCCTTGTATGGCGAAGTACGCCTCCTTGAAGGGGTAACCAGGGGGAGATGATAAGGGCGGCACCCTCCATTAGGGAGATGATAAGTATCTTAAGATGCAAATGTCATGAGGCTTTATTTTCTCACGGAAATTTAGGCTTGTCATATTTGTGCAAACAATCTCGAAGAGGCAATAATACAAAAGACAAAGATAAGGCGAGATCAATGGGTCAGTACATGAAAGTGTAAAGACGTCCTGCGATTTCGTCTCAAGACGGTAATGTCATGGGGCTTTATTTTCGCAAGAATTTTTAGGCCTGTCATATTGTCGCAACAAAAATTTTAAAGAAAAGGTTAAGGCAAGATCAATGGGTTTTTGCATGCAAATGCAAAGACGTCCTGCAATTTTTTCGTAATGACAAGGGGTGGCACAGTAAGACCTTTAACTAGGAAGGCAAAACAAGACCACATGATTCAACAAAAGATTTATAAAAACTAATTATTATTTATGCAGGTCATCCATCGCAAGAAAGATAATGAGAGGCAGTATGGGAATTATTCAACAATGGACATTATCTTTCTCGCAAATAAACACAATAATAAAGGAGTAAATGCACCTCAAAAGATGAGTGAAATTCACCATATGCAAGAAGTTATACAGGTGAAGAAGTTCAAAGAAATAAAATTACAAAAGAAGTTCAATTCTCAACATCAACTTTTTCGCAAGAAGGAGATAATGGACATCCTTCACTAATTTTATCACTCTCGCTAGATTTCTCGATTTCGCTGGGTTTTTCAGCTTCCCCGTCCTTTCTTCATTTTGGTTTATTCCAACTTCTCCTTCATCTGGATTATTATCGACACCTTCATCATTTGGAGGAACTTCTTCTTTATTTGCGAAATCTTCGCCACTTTCATAATGATAATCATTTATCGGGAGTACCGGGACTTCATCATCATCTACTTCCAAAGGCTCGACAGATACGGGGAAAGAGATTTGGATAATAAAATTTCATTCACAAGAACTTCAAGCCCTAAGATGAACTTGGCGAAGAAGTGCCTTACGGTGATTCCTACTTTGGATATCCTTGGAGTAAGAAAGATAATCAAATCTTCTTTTCGCCCGATCGCGAGAACGAGCAAGAGCAATGGCAAGTAATGCATTCTCTTTGCGAATCTTGGCATAGTTAGATTCCAAAGTAGAAAGGGAGGAGCGAAGATTTTCTCAGATTCTTAAAAACAAAGAATAAAGGAAATCATTTAGGCAAAGAGTTCGCAAGGAAGACATAGTAAAATACTTAACAAAGAAAAAATGGTTGAGGCAGTCAAATTTTATGACTACCTTCCTTTTGCGAGATAAGATGTTGAGTTAAAGCCAGGAAACTATTCTCCAAGTGATCCATGGCATTGTCAAACTTATCACCCACCAAGCCTTTCAGTCGAGATCGCAAATTCTTTTCATTAGAAATGAGTAAGGTGTTTTGCTTCGCAAGAGAAGTGTAGGATTCTTCTAGCTTAGAGTATTGATTTTTAAGTTGATTTGCCTTTATGCTTAGAGTTATTCTACCTTGAATAAGTTTATCTTTCTCGGAAGAGGATGATTCTGTTACTTCTTTGAGTTTATTTCTCAATAAGCAGAGGGACCGTTCTTGATCATTACATACTTTTTGGCAAATGTTAAGTTCTTGCGAAGAGATCGCCACCTTATTTAAAAGGATTCGCTTTTCCTGAGATAAGGTTTCATTCTCATCTGATAAAGTTTCCAACTCCAGATTAGCTTTAGTCAAAAGTAAGAGAGGCGAGATAATTCATTACTTACATCCACAACAGGGTTATTGTAAGGAATTTCATTTATAGAAAGATTAGTTACAGGGGATGAATCTGCAGCGACATTTTCGCAAATGAGAAGAGGAGATTCCACTTGCGAAGACGTCACAGGAGGTGTTGAAAGCTTAAACAAAGGAAATGGAACATATGTTTCAACATTTTTAGGATGGCGAGGTCTTTTGGGGGGCCTCTCGACATTTGCATCACCCTGCGAATCACATGTCATATAAGAAACAGAGGCAACATATTGTTATTAAAAGAATAAGTGTTTCTTAATACCTTGCTATTCACAGGCTTTCTTTTGTTCACAACGAGTTTTTGCTGCGAGCTCTTGGGAACATTAGGGTTTTGGATCGTAAACTTGGAGCTGGAAGTGTTTTTGTTGAAACAGAAAACAGTATGGGAATTATCTAAAGATGAGATATCAAATAAAATAATTTCGGTAGAGAAGATCAATTTTAAGAAGATCAGTTTCAGCAAAATCAACAAACCTTGATGGCTCCATAAGAACAATAGCAGAAAGATGGAGAGGATTTACGGAAGGATGAACAGTGAAAAAGTTGCAGACGATAAAAAGAGAATTTACAGATGAAGAAGACGAAGTAAAAGAAAGAAGACATTCTTATGATGGATCTCCTCTTAAATAAACAAAAGATGATGACCGGTTAGCATTAAATGTGTCGGTGAATAGGGGAAAATTTAACATGTGTAAACGGTTATGCTTAATTCATGGAATCTTGTCGGCAGAAAATTTAGGGAAAGAAATGAACAGCTGCGGCATTTTGAAAGTATTAGTTCTCATGACATTCTCTCCTTCGCAGAGAAGACATGAGAAGAGGCAAGATGTAGGATCAGAATATCGCAACACCAAGACCCTTGTGAAATCCATAAACGACACCTTTGCGAAGATATCATGAGATAAGTAATATAAATGACGCAACGGATGACGAGCAGCCTGAACACGAGAAAGATGTGAATACTGGCGAGATTTAGGAGCGTTGCGAGATTTTACATTTGAATACTTGCGAGTGTGTCGTAAGCTAGATCCGAAAATAAAGGACGACTTTAATTTGTCACCCACTATGTAATGTCCTATATAAAGGACCGAGTAGGTTTATGAGAAGAGGAGATCTTTTTCGAGTGTTGGGCAAGTTATTAAGAGAGAGAAAGTTTAAAGCGGTTGTAAATTCTTTAGTTTATTTCCTTTCTATCTGGTGACATTTGTGAGTTTAATCAATAAAGACTATAATTGTTCATCTTAAAATGACTTGATTGTATGAATTCTTATGAGGGGTGTAGTGTGGGATTTCCTGCTACTACATACGGCATGCGGCATGTGGCATGTGGCCGTGGCTCATCGACATTTTGTGCAAATGGTGCCATTGCCACGCCAAGGAACCACATCCAGGCCATTATGTGGAAATGGCCACAGGAGTAAGGATTGCCACGGGTGGCTATGATATGGCGTCTTTATTAGGGTTTCCTGGGTCCCACACGGCTCGTGGCATGTTGTGGGGCCCGAAGTGGCATAATTTGTACATGCAAGGTCGTGTTTCTGGTTAGGATAACCATATTGAAGTCTGTTATGGCGTTGGCCACGAACATAAGATGGTTTGGCATGTAAGTGCACTATTTATGGTATATTGCCACGTTCAGCATGCTTCTGTGGAAAAGTGGCACGTCCGACACGTTGGGCATGCACGTTTGGCATGCCAGTTAGCGCATTGGCGCAACTTTGGAAAGCCAATTTGGTATTGACGCAATTTTGCTTCTCTTTTTGAATACTGCGGTAGGTTTAGAGCAACCTGATTGGTCGAAAAAGAAAGGGCCGGCCAAACGCGGGCGTGGCCACACTTCTGGTGTAGGTGTGACAAGTTTAAAGCGACCTGATTGGTCGATGGGAAATAGGGCCGGCAAGTATGGGCCCAGCCACAACTTATGTGTTTGTGTGGCGGGTTTAAGGCAACCTGGTTGGTTGAGGTAAATAGGGCCGGTTAGGCAGCATGGGGCGTGGCCAATGGCAAATGGCGCCGGCTGGCCTAAGGCATGGCCACGCCTCCCTTTGCTGCTGTTCCTATTCTGCGGCTCCTCTATTTCTTGTTTTCTGTTTTTGGGTAGGATTTTGTACCTACTAATCCATGGAGGATTAATTACCTAGTTTGCCTAGGCTTAATTTCGACAGGCAAGGTCGGATATACTGCGCAAGGCGCAAAACCCTAATTTTGCAAATTAGTCAGGGTAATATCTGAATCTTGTGAATTATCACAAAATTGATTGAATTCTACATGTTGACACGAGTTCTTTAAGTTCATTGTCAGAGAGCAGTATGCTTTCTGATTGCAAAGACCTTATCCTTGATACTTGGAAATTCGTGCTACTCTGCTGCGAGTGAACACAAATTGTCATGCCATATCAATATTAAGGGTTCAGCCGGGGAACATAGCACATAAAGCATTCAAAGAAACTTATATTAACTGAATAATACAGGAAAGGTGCCAAAATTTACAGAATATCTGGGATTGTTGCTACATGCACCATTCTGGATAAATTTCATATATATATTGAGTTGCTCAATAAATGTGACATTGAAGAGGTTTAACACTCATCACTTTCACATGGCTCCGTTCTTTGCAGAGTGACGGCACATTAAATGCAGGGTTTTACAAATTTAGCCCTACACTACAAACCACCATCAACAACGAGGAAAACCGCAAATGGAGGAAAAACCCCGGGACCTAGTCCAGTTTGAACACCACACTGTATTAAGCCGCTATAGACAATAGCCTACTACCAATGAACTTCTGACTGGACTGTAGTTGAACCCTAATCAATCTCACACTGATTTAAGGTACAGTTGCGTTCCTTACGTCTCTGATCCCAGCAGGATACTACGCACTTGATTCCCTTAGCTGATCTCACCCACAACCAAGAGTTGCTATGACCCAAAGTCGAAGACTTGATAAACAAATATGTCTCACACAGAAAAGTCTATAGATTCAATAAATCTGTCTTCCACAGAAATACTCAAGAGTTTTTGTTCCGTCTTTTGATAAATCAAGGTGAACAGGAACCAATTGATAACCCGGACTTATATTCCCGAAGAACAACCAAGTATTATCAATCACCTCACAATAATTTAAATCGTATGATGGCGAAACTAGATATTGTGGAATCACAAACGATGAGACGAAGGTGTTTGTGATTACTTTTTATCTTGCCTATCGGAGATTAAATCTCGAGCAAATCTTAGAGAAGATAGTACTCAAACAATAGAATCGGGCAAGATCAGAACACGCAACTACAAAGAAAATAGTTGGGTTTGGCTTCACAATCCCAATAAAGTCTTTGAAGTCGTTAACCTATAGGGTCTCGATAGAAACCTAAGGTTAAAGGAGAATCGACTCTAGTTCATGCAACTAGTAACACACAGGAGGTGTGTGGATTAGGTTTCACAGTTGCTAGAGTTCTCCTTTATATAGTTTTCAAATCAGGGTTTGCAATCCAAGTTACCTTGGTAACAAAGCATTCAATATTCACCGTTAGATGAAAACCCTGATTCAACCAAGCTAATAACTTTCAACCGTTATATCGAACTTAGCTTGTTACACACAAATAAAATGTACCCTCATTTAGGTTTATGTAACCGTACCCAAACGTGTACACCATGTTGGATCACAAATAGTTAACCGAAGTTATCCATATGATTACTCTCATATCAAACTTATACATCTTAACCATAACTATTTCAAATGACTCAAATGAAACTAGTTAAAGAGTCGTTCAATTGCTATATTCTCATAGAAGTATACAAGAACACAATTGAAGCAAAATCGGTTTGATTCACTCGAATCAATACATGAACATTATAGCCATGGTTTGCAAAGATTGCATTCCTTGATTTATAAATATTTAAGTTCATGCACACAACCGATTTTAAAAAGTAACCAACTCAAGTATGCAAACGGGTACTGTTAGAGCGTAGCTTGGTTGAACCCAAAAAGCGTTGGTATGTCAAGTTTGGTTGTCATATTTTAGTGAACCAAAACTCATTTAAAGAGTCACTTGATTATTTACTAGAGTCAACTTCGTATAGCTTAGCTAGAAAGTTATTAGGATATGAGACATACAAGTATTACTCGAAGAGTTGAAGAATATGAAGAAGTAAAGAGCTACAACGACGACATCATCCTTCCTCTTGAGGTTAGTAATATTTTGACTTGAACTGTTTCATTCCTAACGTATCTTTCAAGTCGTGCTATATTGAAAACATAGCTACTTGAAGTTGTGAATGATTATACTCTAGTTAGACGTAGTATTAAGGAATTACAATACGAAGTATAACGCCTATCTTTTGAACTTCGTATATAAGACATCGACATAATCGTATGAATGCTATTGTGAATCTGTGATTATGTATGGGTATGGGTGAAGATTTTGTCCTAGTAAACAATGTTTTACATTCGTTTAAAGGAAGTACATTCATAAACTTGTTTTGTGAATCGAAAGGGAAATCGCTAGGCTTATTGGCATTGTTATTCATTGCGGATCTTTGGATTACCAATATGTGTGTTTAGTATAACCGCTCATAACTTGTTTATGTATCTTGGTAAAATTATTCACAATGCCTGACTTATGTATCGGTATGACTTTTATTAGTGAAACCAATCTTAAGTAATCACCTGAGATGGTATGATCAATATTTGTAATGGTGTAACCATTCCTAGTCATTGGGTAACCGATCCTAGTACTTGGTGGGACTAATCACAAGATTTGTAATCGATCCTTGTAGTAGGTTAACAAGTTGTAGTAATTGGTGTAACCGATCCTATAACTTGTGCAACCGATCACAAGTAAGTACCATAAATAGTGGTAACCGATCCTGGTACTTAGTTAGCCATTTTATGGAAACTAGTGTGACCGATCTTAGTAGCCACTTGGAGGTAGAACCGAAACTTGTTTTTCTAGAACCGTTAAACCCATGAATGGTGATTGAATATTTTTGATCAATCATATAGTTCTTGGAAATCAGATGAACCAATTCTAAACTCGTTTGGATGTGTGGAAAATCGGTTCCAAGATTGTAAATATGAAAGAGGATTTACAAAGTAAAGATGTCGACATACTTTGAACACGTGCAGTAATTCTTATCTATTATTGTTCAAAGATATTCCTTAATAACTAAAGGAGAATCCCAGATCGAAACAAATTGAGAATCTTTTAATTAAGGTTTTTAGTTTTATATGCTTTTAATTTCCAGCAATTAAATGCATATCTTTAGAAGAAGAAAAATTGGTAATGTGCATTTACTAATTGGAGATTTTCTACTGAAATTTCGGTCAATATTTGGATAGAGCATTTCCTGGAATTATGAAAACCGATTTGGGCGTTTATTGCATATCTTTGAGAGTATTCGGTTTTGGAAATTCCTTGGTGTCCAAACTTCCTTGGTCTATAAATATTGAAGTTTGCATTTCGAGCAAACTAATCCTCAGAGCCAGCAAAACTACATTGTTGTGTTGTTACTGGTGGAGTCGTCTATTCGGAGAGGAAAGTACCCTAATTAGGCGAAATCTCTTACTACCGCTCGTTTTAAAGACTTCTTTGGAATTAGGAAGCTCTATGAGTACCGTTGGTGGGAAACTAGATAATTGCAGTTTATTATTTTCGATTGATTTGATTGACTAACGTTTGTTGAAATTTGATTGCACCTAGTTTGTTTATGCTTGAGAATCTTCTCTTCTTATATAAGATTCACTCAAACTAGATCGAAGTATCGACGGGGATCTTTAGATTGTTTGTAGATCTAAAGACGTCTTGTGATAATCCATTGTTAACAAACTCCGTTCTGTGTGTGGTTGATCACAAGAGATTCAAGTTGATTGTGTGTAGGTGTTTATTGAAGATATAAGAAGATTTGAAGACAAAGAAGATTTCTTATTTGAGTTCATAATCTTTGGTGTGCACAAAACTTGATCGGCTGGGGATCCAACTATAATCGGTTTATCTTTTGATAGATTGGATTGATTAGTTGTGTAGATCGGCATCAATACATTTCTTTGTGATTCATAGTATTGATTGCATAGTCTAAACAATTACTTTGGTAGTTGTTAAATAGATTGATCTAAGAACCCGACAAAGTAGTTTATTGGGATAAACGGAAGAGACTTTTGTAAAAATCATATCACGTTGTTTGAAAAGAGTTGTTACCGAACAGATTTGTTGTTCATTTACTGTTTGGACTACGAACAAAAGGAATTGTTCCAACTACGTGACTTATTGCAAGTTGGAGGCGCAGGGATTGTAGTAGCAGATTTTCCCACACTACACCCCTTACTCGATTTTGCCTAATTAATCCATTAGAAGACATAGGATCAAGAATATTTATTGATTGAATTCATGAAGTGTTTACACAGGAAAATAGTATTACACTTAGAAGTTAAAACACTCTTAAATTTTCTCTCTCCTAATGACTTGCCTAACAATTCTAAAAAGATCCTTCCTTTTACAGACTCACTCGACCCTTTATATAGGGTAATACATAGTGGGTGACAGCTAAGCTATCCTTTATTTTCGGGAATGTCTCGCGAAGTGTCGCCAGTGTACAACTATTCAATCTCGCGACACTTCTTAACCCTCGCCAGATTCCATGTCTTTTAGCTATTTCGTGTGTCGTTATTTCCCATCGCGTCGTTTATTTTAGTTTCCTGCGACTCCCTCGCGGTACCGTCGTTTATTAATCCCGCGAGTCTTGTACGTTGCGATATTATGATCCTACATCTTGCCTCTTTTTCCTTAAATATTGCTTGAAGAGCGATCTTTAAGGAAAAATCTGTCGTGGTAGCAATCTTTGATTTTTGTTGATGAAGGAACGAGCAGAAGAATACTGGACTTGAAAAGTACGTACTTGCCTCTATTCTTTTGCGAAGTGCCGAAGCTCCTATATTCGAAGTGTCATTTCTTGCCTCATGTGTTACAGAGAATAATCGAGTTCGCAATCTCTTCTCGCCTATTAGGAAATATGCCTTATATTTGAATTCTGCTAAAGTTCTTTTCGTCAGGCTTCCTTGGATTTAGGTAGTGACCGTTTACACGTGTCTATATCTACCTCTTTTACCGGTGCATTTAATGTTATCCGGTCATAATATTTTTCTCATCTATTTATAGGAACATCCCCTGTGAAGAATTTTCCTTTTCATCTTCTTCATCATCTGCAAGTGTTCTTCTTCTTCATCGTCTGCAAGTGTTCTTCTTCTTCATCGTTCTGCAAGTGTTTGCTTATTACTGTCTCTTACCGTCTTCTTCATCACTTTAGCTATCCTCTACCAGTTGTTATTCTCATGACGTCCAGGTTTGTTAATTTTGCCATATCTGGCTGATTTTGTTGTTGATCATATTTGAGATTAACTTTCTTTATTGAAATCACACTGGTATGATTAACTTTGTAGTTCTTTTTCTTCCATTGTTGTTTAGCAAGAACCAACCCAGAACTAGATTTACCGTGAAGGATCCTCTTCGCTCTTTGAACTCGCCCCCGGAGCTTATTTCACAACAAGAATCCCTCGCACAACAAAAGCCTCCTTCACGAGCAAAATCTATGACTTTAAAAAGACAGTCTGCGAGTGACAAGGTATTTGAGAAACATTTCTTTCTTATTGACAATGCATTGTTGCCTCTGTTTCTTATTTAGTTTGTCGTTCGCAGGATGATAAAACCACTGGTAATTCTCCCAAAAGGCTTCGCCAACCCAAGCCTACTACTCCCGACGTTCCCTTTCCTTCTTTCAAACCTTCTTCTCCTGTTGCGAAGTCTTCGCAGGATAGTTCTATTCCTCCTTCCTGTGGTAATATTACCCGCGGCAATATTCCCATACCTCAGCTTCTCATAGACCAAGTTCCTCATAATAACCCTACTACAAACAATCCTACTCCTCCTCCTATTATCAATGCCTCTTCCATTTCTCCAATCACTTCTCTTCCTGAAACCTCTTCTTCTTCTAAGGCTCCTTTGACACAGGATCACTCATCTTCTTTGATTGATCAAATTCCTTTAACGGCAGAAAATTTAGAGGGGATAGATGTGGCCTTTAGGGTTCTATTAGATCTCGTGAATGATGCCAAAAAGACTTGGCGATCTGTCAAATCCAACGTCTGCGAGATTTTAAGCAAGCACCTTGACTCTGATAAGGTCTCGCAAGCATCTTTGATTCAAGAGATTAATAAGTTGAGGGATGATCTCCAAGTTATGACCACGAAGTGTAATAGTCTCCACCTTGAAAATCAAAAATTTCACAACATCTCGCTAGATCGTGATAATCTTCGCAAGAAGAATGAAGAATTAAAAGGTATGCTCTCACCATCCCCCCATCATCATTTTTTTTTTTTTTTTTTTTTTTTTTTTTTTTTTTTTTAAGATCAACTCAAATTCTTGTTCGCCCTCCAAGTATTAAACCAGAAACGAATAATGGAGATATATCAGACGGAGTCCATTGTTGAAGAAGTTCGAGTTGAGAGAGATGCTTGGATGGAGCAATATAATCTCTTAGATAATCTTCATACTTATGCAGCTGATCAAATAAATAACTTGTCGAAAGAGAATTTTGATTTATCGCAAAAGCAAGATTTGTTAAGTAAAGATTTATATCGCCTCTCTTATGCTTTGACTAAATCTGATTTGGAGTTGCAAACTTTATCAGATGAGAACCGAACTCTTTCGCAAGAGAAACGTTCTTTGATAAATAAGGTGGCGAACTATTCGCAGCAGTATGATGCTTGTCAAAAATTATGTGAAGAACAAGAACAAGCTATGCATACTTTGAAAGACCAACTTGAAGAAATTACCGCCGAGAGAGATAAACTTATTCAAGGTAGAATAACTTTGAGTGTAAAAGCGAAGCAATTCCAGGAACGATGTGTCAACTTAGAAAAATCCAACTCTACTCTGGCGACTGAAAATTCCATACTTGTTTCCAATGAAAAGAACTTGCGATCACGATTGAAAGGCTTAGTCGGAGATTCATTTGATGATGCTATGGACTGTTTGGGGAATAACTTCACAGCTTTAATTCAGCATCTTACTTTTCAAAAGGAAGGTAGTCAAATTATTTGACTACCTTAATTCTTTTATTTATTCCATGAGTGCTTGATTATTCTGAGAGTGCTGATAAAAATTTTCTTGAATGTTATGTATTTGTTACGCAGATTCTGAGAAAAAGCTTCGCTCCACTATCTCCACCCTGAAGTCTGATTATTCGAAGATTCGCAAGGAAAACGGGCTGCTCGCCGCGTCTCTTGCTCGTTCTCGTGATCGTGCAGAGCGAAGGTTTGATTATATGTCTGATTGTAAGGATATTGATAGTAAAAATCGTCAAAAGGCACTGCTTCGTCAATTCCATCTGAAAGCCGAAGTCCTTGTAAATGATATTTTGCTGTCGAGGTCTCTTGATCCTATTCATGTCGACCCTTTGGAAGTAAGTGATGATGAAGTCATAAATTCTCCTGATAGTGATTATGACTATGTAAGTGGCGAAGATATCGCTAATGTTGAAGTTATCAACGAAGATCCGACTGAAAAAATTGCTGATGAAAATCCACCATCCGGCGAGAATGAAGGTGCTGAAGATGACTCTGAGAAAATTATTGGTGAAAGTGATAAAATTGATGTAGAGAATTAACTGCGTTATAACTCTTGCCGCGGTTGTCTTTTTGTTTTGAAAGATTAAACCCTTTGTTGAATAATTCTCTTATTTTCTTCTTCTTGACTATGATTATAATCTCGCAAGTTTATTCGTCTTTTTGAAATGTATCCTTCACTGATGTTGAGTTTTATATTGCGACGAGGTGTGATCGTCTCCATGAATGGAAAAATATGCTTTTCTCACCTTATCATTTTGGTAGTCTGTATTTTATTTCTTCTTGTAGCGACAAGGTCGCAGGCCGCCTTCGCATTTTTATGCAATGGCCCATTGACCTTGCCTTATCATTTTTGTGTGGTCTTCCAAGTTAGACCTCCCTAATTAGAGGTCTTCCCCTGCCACCTTTCATCGCGACAAAATCGCGGGGACGTCTTTACACTTGCATGTAAAGACCCATTGATCTTGCCTTATCCTTTTCCAAGTATTTTTGCCTCTGCAGGATGTTTTAGTTGCGACAATATGACAGGCCTAGATATCCTTGCGAACATAAAGCCCCATGACATTGCCGTCGTGCGACGAAATCGCAGGACGTCCGTACACCTTCGTGTAAAGACCCATTGATCTCGCCTTACCCTCGCGTTAGTATTATTGCCTCTTCGGGATCATTGCACAAATATGACAAGCCTAAGTCTCTCTTGCGAAAACAAAGCCTCATGACATTTGCGTCTGTTTTGACACCCCCTAATGGAGAGCGTCGCCCTTATCATCTCCCCGGTTGCCCCTTCAAGGAGGCGAAACATCGGCCATACAAGACTAGCTCCTCCCATCCGGTCTTAACAACAACCAGTTGTTTTCGCAGCCTCTTATCCCTTATACCTATAGGGTTTATGGTTACGAGACTGCACCCTAAGTGGAGTTTTCTTCGGGCGAGTGCAACATATGCCAAGACTTGCCATGAATGGCCAGGGTAGGTTCATCCATCCCGGGCACTCTGGCTCAACCGTGTACCTCGGCGCCTTGAGCATACACTGACTCCTTGAAAGAGACCCTCGGTCGCCCAACCAGGGTATAACCTACATATATAGTTGGGAATCCAAGGTACCTCTTCCGGATAGGCTTTCATGGGCCCCAAATTTTCATGACTCAGGCTTCAGGAGCGGTGTAACCTTCCCCCTAAGCCATGTTGAGAGATACCCCCTTATATGACGCACTTTAGGTCTTACATTTGCCTCTTACGAAATGTTATTCGCGAACTAGGGTGTACGCCATAAAGGTTCGT
Source organism: Papaver armeniacum (assembly GCA_023531295.1). NCBI lineage: Eukaryota > Viridiplantae > Streptophyta > Magnoliopsida > Ranunculales > Papaveraceae > Papaver > Papaver armeniacum. The sequence continues at coordinate 253,365 of JAJJWW010000146.1, forward strand.
CCCATTCACTCACTCAATCATTTTTGTCAATTCATTCAATCATTCATTTTTGATTTTTTCTTCTCATTATCTTTGCGAAATTATCGCATGTCTTCATTCTTTCATTCATTCGTTCATTCATTCTTTCATTTGCTGTTTTGTTTGCGTGATACTCGCCAATTCATTAATCATTCAGTACCTCTTGTTATTTTGTTAAGCCATTCATGACTTTTTTGTTATTCTTGTCGCGAGGTCTTCGCATATTTTCTCTGCGCGTCGCAAATATCTTGCGAAGAAGTACTTCATCTTGATTCCTTTTTCCTTTCTCATTTTTACGGGTAATATTTCTTTAGATATAACCTATTCCATGGCCTATCTAACTTTTGTCCCACATCTCTTCCTTCGGGATCCATCAATCTATATGCCCCTGTACCAACTACTTCTTTGATTATATATGGTCCATCCCATTTTCTCGCTTGACTTGCCCCCGCTTTCACGTTGATATATTGGGGTTTCTCGCAACACCAATTCTCCTGGTTGGAATTCACGTATTTTGACACGCTTGTTATATTCTCTAGCCAGTCTTCGCTGATAATTCTCCATGTGTCGCAAGGCCTTTTCTCGTTTTTCTTCCAATTCATCCAATTTGATTAGAATGTTGCTTGCGCTTAGATTTTTCTCCCAGACCTCTTTTTTTGTTGTCGGAATCACGACCTCTGTTGGGAGCACTGCTTCCACTCCGTAAGTTAAGCAAAAAGGGGACATTCCTGTAGCTTCTCTTCTAGTTGTATTATAGGCCCATACTGCATTGGGTACTTGTTCGCACCATCCCCTGTTGTGTCCTTCCAACTTTTTCTTCAATATATCGGCAATTGTTTTGTTTGTTGCCTCCGCTTGACCATTAGCTTGTGGATATAATGGAGTTGATTTTCCACATCTTATCTGAAATGCATTAAGTAGCAACTCTATATTTTGCCCTTCAAACTGCTTCCCATTATCGGATACCAATTGTGCGGGAATCCCAAATACGCATATAATATTTTCAAATATGAAAGTAAAAATATCCTTATCGCGAATGTCTTGGACCGCTTTCACCTCGACCATTTTGTGAAGTAATCTGTTGCGACGATTAAGTATCTTCTACGTCTGTTCCGGTAAGAATGGTCCCACAATGTCTAAACCCCATTTTCCAAAAGGCCACACACTTCTTGAAGAATTTAACTGTGCTCCCGGTGCATGTATCTTCTTCCCATGTCTTTGACAATCTTCGCAGCGCCTGGATATTGCTCTCGCGTCTTCATGCATATAGGGCCAATAATATCCTTGCGTTTTTGCCTTATATGCCAAAGATCTCCCGCCGCTGTGATTTCCGGCATCCCCACTATGCAGCATCTTCAATATAGTTTCTCCTTCTTTCCTTGATAGACATCGAAGCGAGGGTCCCTCAAAAGAACGTCGATAAAGCACGCCATCTCGTAATTCATAATTTGTTGCCCGGCTTTTTAACTTGTGTGCTTCCAATCTATTTCTTGGTACCTCGCCTTTCATTAAGTACGCGTGAAGTTCCACTCTCCAATCTTCCTCGCGACTTTGCATTTCATCTACCACCATCATTATATCTGCTTCTTGTCCCTCCTCTTTATTAATTGATGGCGCCAGTAGCGTATGTATTTTGATATTCCTCGCAGTTGGGTCTGTCATCATACTTGATATAAAGGCAAAAGCGTCTGCGAGTCTATTATCTCTCCTTGATATGTGCCTCCATTTTATTTTTGGTATCTGTGCTGACAACACTTCTACAAGCTTCCTGTATTTCTGTAGAGATGGATCATTTGTAGCATACTTCTCCGTTATCTGACAAATTGCTAATTGCGAGTCACTGGTAATCCTCACATTCTCCAGTTTCATTTCTATTGCGAATCGGAGAGCATGTATTATAGCTTCATACTCCGTTTCATTATTGGTAGACTCAAATTCCAATCTAAAGGCGAAAGCTAACTTATTGCCTTCTGGCGAAATCACAACAATTCCCACTCCTTTGCCTTCTCCATTGGATGATCCATCCACTAATATTTCCCACCTATTTGGCTCAGTTAACAAATCTTTTGGATCTCCATGCTCTTCTTCTACATCCATCATTTCATCCACCGCTTCATCTTCTTCCAAAGGAAACTCTGCCAGAAAGTCTGCGACAACCTGTGACTTTGTTGAAGATAATATTTCATATTTCAGTTTGTAATGGCTTATTTGAGCATTCCACCTTTCGACTCTTCCTGATCTTTTTGAATTTTTCATTACTGACTCAATTGGTACCTTTGTCACCACTTTAATAGTATGTGCCTGAAAATATATGCGAAGTTTAAACGACGCATAGACTAACGCCAGGATTAATTTTTCAATCTTCGAATAATTTCTTTCTGCAGCATTAAAAGTTTTGCTGATATAATAGACTGGTTTTTCTACTCCTGCGTCCATTCGCAGTAAAACCGCACTTAAAGCATGCGATGTTGTCGCGAGATATATTAATAATTCCTCTCCTGGTTCTGCCTTCTGCATAATGGATATATCCATTAAATGCTCTTTGATCCCTTGTAAAGCCTTTTCACATTCGTCTGTCCACTTAAATTTCGATCCTTTTTTCAAAACACTGAAAAAGTGTTTACACTTATCAGATGACCGCGAGATGAATCTTCCTAATGATGCTAATAGCCCATTCAGCTTTTGAACATCCTTTACTGTCGCAGGTGTCGGCATATCGCGAACTGCTTTTACTTTCTCCGGATCAACATGTATTCCTTCCTTTGATATAATGTAACCCAAGAACTTTCCTGACGCAACTCCGAAGGTACATTTCTCTGGATTGACTTTGATGTTGAAACGCCTCATTTGTTCAAAAATTTCTTTCAAGTCTCGCACGTGATCTTCTGCCCTTTTACTTTTTACCAGCATGTCATCTACGTATACCTCTAGTGTTTTATGTATCCATTCTGCGAATACTTTTTCTACCATCCTTTGATACGTTGCTCCAGCATTTCGCAAACCAAAGGGCATTTTAGTATAGCAGTATAATCCTCTTGGAGCGAAGAAAGCAGTGTGCTCTTGGTCTTCTTCAGCGAGAGGAATTTGATTGTAACCTTTATATCCGTCCAGCGATGATACTCTTTCATTCCCGGCCGCCGATTCGACTAGCTGTGGAATGTCTGGTAATGGAAAACTGTCTTTAGGGCAAGCTTTATTTAAATCAGTGAAATCAATGCAAATCCTTATTCCTTTGTTTTTCTTTGGAACTATAACCATATTCGCTATCCACTCAGGGTACTTTGCTTGTCTAATAATTCCTGCGTCCAACATCTTTTGCAGTTCTTCTTCTATCTGAGAGTGATATGCTGTTGCTATCTTTCTAATTCTTTGTTTGAACGGCTTCACATTTTTATCGATTTCTAACTTGTGACAGGCGATCGATGGATCTATACCAGGCATTTCATCCATATCCCACGCGAAGATGTCTTTATAATCTCGCAACAGATCGACAGTTTTTTTCTCTTCATCTGCTTCCATGCTAGTTCCAATCTTTAGTATCTTGGGATTTTCCTTAGTTCCAATATTCACTTCTTTGGTTTTGTTACTGCGCGACGTAAGCGGCCTTCGGTTCTCCCATAGGAGTCGGTCCTTTTGGTTCTTTCGCCAGATCATCTTCTTCTCCCGAGATCTCGCTAGGTATGCCTTTTCCTTCCTTCGCTCTTATCATGTAAACTCTGAATTCTTCTTCTTTCTTAGCCACCTTTGCTAGCTTTCTGCGATACTTTGATATACTCCTTCGCTTGCTTACTTGTTCTTCGCAACACTTTACTTCATTTTGATAGTATGTTTTTCCTTTAGCGGCATCTCCTTTGATCTCGCCGACTCCAGTTGGTGTAGGAAATTTGATACATTGATGAAGCGTCGACGTCCAGACTTTTATTGCATGTACCCATGGTCTTCCTAGTAACATGTTGTATGGTGATTCCATGTCCACCACACTCAATGTCACCTGTGTTTCAATTCCTCCTAACGGAATACGTATTTTTATCTCCCCTTTAACTTTTGTTATGGATTTACCAAAACCTTGAATATTGTATGCCGCGAAAATCATATCTTCGTCTTTATATCCCATCTTTTTGTAAGCGTGATAGAACATGATGTTTACCAGACTCCCTGTATCGATTAAAACTCCATTCATTACCCATGTTTTCATCGTATTCTCCGATTTCTCTCCTTCCTTATACACGTTTATTGCAATCACCAGTGGAGACATGTGATCCAAGTTTTCTTTTGATATTTCCTCCGCCGTGAATGTTATCTCTTGCTTTTCCCAATCTTTCAAAGGTGACGTTATTTCTCGATCCGTAATCTTCTTTCCTTCAAAATCTCGTTTGTGTATCCTTCCTCTGATATTTTCATGAAATTCGTTAACCATTACTCTCATACCTGTGCTGTATGCCATATCTTTTTCATCCGATCTAAAGTTTTTCTTTCTCATTTTTCTGATTCAAACAATCTTAATTGCAATCTTCTCTCCTTTTTCAGCGATCTCCCTGTTTCTAGCGCATATGTAGTAGCAGGTTTTCCCACACTACACCCCTTACTCGATTTTGCCTAATTAATCCATTAGAAGACATAAGATCAAGAACATTTATTGATTGAATTCATGAAGTGTTTACACAGGAAAATAGTATTACACTTAGAAGTTAAAACACTCTTAAATTTTCTCTCTCCTAATGACTTGCCTAACAATTCTCAAAAGATCTCCCCTTTTACAGACTCACTCGACCCTTTATATAGGGTAATACATAGTGGGTGACAGCTAAGCTATCCTTTATTTTCGGGAATGTCTCGCGAAGTGTCGCCAGTGTACAACTATTCAATCTCGCGACACTTCTTAACCCTCGCCAGATTCCATGTCTTTTAGCTATTTCGTGTGTCGTTATTTCCCATCGCGTCGTTTATTTTAGTTTCCTGCGACTCCCTCGCGGTACCGTCGTTTATTAATCCCGCGAGTCTTGTACGTTGCGATATTATGATCCTACAGGGATACAGACGGAACTAGGTGAACTATAGGTTTAGTTGCTTGGTCTCAACTATACGAAGTTGGTTTATATTTTGTATAGCAGCTTAATCCTGAGAGTATTCAATTTTGGACAAGGTCCCAAGTGTTGATGGTGGATTTTCAACAAAGGTCAAAATCGTAAAATCATGATACTGCATGTTTCTGACACGGCTTTAGGAACGCATGTGACGATTCATATTTTACGATCCATGATGCATATGTCACTCGAAAGGCCTCACTGGAGTGTTCAAGCTCATTTCATCATGACCTCTATGTAGAATAACATAATTGGGCGGTTCTCCGTATGATTGAGAACTTAACGTCTTCAGGACGTCGGTGATACTCACTGTTCCCTGACTACATAGATAGACCCCCCTCTACATAGAATAAAAATTGGGTGGTTCTCCGTATGATTGAGAGCTTAACGCCTTCAGGACGTCGGTGACACTCACTGTTCCCTGACTATGTAGAGAGACCGTGTATAGATTCAGGCGGCTCTCCATACATAATTGTTGAGAGGGCTAAACGCCTTCAGGACGTCGACAACACTCGTTGTTCCCTGACTATGCACCTTTCAGAACGGGTATGATGCTTTAACTGACTAATATCCCTTCTGCAATAGATTAATTCTACCGTGACATTCACCACTGAATTCCTAGAAGATAATCTATTTTATCTCATTACTCCGATTTCATGATCGAATCCATGGCTGATCTTATGGAATGGTAATAGATAATTTTATTACTTCGATTCTATGGTCGAATCCACGATCCCATGGGATGGTAATGTAACTACTCAATTTATTATCCTAAATCCATGGTCGAATCCACGGCTGATCCTATGGATTGATAATAAATAACTACTCACCTTTTTAACTCAGTTTCATGAATCATTCTCCACTGAATTTCATAAATTAGTAATAAATACTCAACAACCGGGCATCAGGACTGTCACCGAGTAAGCCCCATGTAGGATCAAAATATCGCAACACCAAGACCCTTGCGAAATCCATAAACGACACATTGCGAAGATATCGCAGATGGGTAATATAAATAACGCAACGGATGACGACAGCCTGAAAACGAGAAAGATATGAAGACCTAGCGAGATTTAGGAGTGTTGCGAGATTCAACATTTGAATACTTGCGAGCGTGTCGCAAGTCAGATCCGAAAATAAAGGACAGCTTAGCTGTCATCCACTATGTAATGTCCTATATAAAGAGCCGAACAGGCTTAAGAGAGGGGGGGATCTTTTTAGACGAGAGAGAAAGTTTTGAAGAGAGGGAAAGTTTTGAGTAGCAATTATATTCTTGATTTAACTTCCTTCTTGTAAAATTTCTAACTCAATTAATAAAGAGATTGATTGTTGATCGTAAAGATGTGTTGAATATTACGAATTCTTGTGAGGTGTGTATTGTAGGATTTCCTGCAATTACATATGGTGCTAGAAACAGGGACTGATTGAAGATTGATATTGTGATTTGAAAGAATTTGGAGTAATAGGGAATGAATTTCATATAATTTTCAATAATTCACTAAGATTGAAAAATGGCTAGAAGAAGACATGCATCAAAACAACCAACAACTATTAGAAGGAGTAGGAGACTTTTGGAGAAGGGAGAGACGAGATGGGGGAATCTTCAAGAATGAATACAAGGAACAATGGAGAAAATCGAGTTCAACCACCAATTCAACGTACACCAATACAAAATAGAACTGGTGATTATGACAGAGTGAGTGTACATACTTGGCGATCAGATTCTGTAGATGAAATGGGAGAAGAGCAGCAATTAGGAGGCAATGGACAAGAGGAGACCAAGAAGTAATTGGAGGAATAATTCATGGAAATAAAGAGATTGCAGCATTAGAGGCATTGAGGAAAATAATACATGAAGAAAGGCGGTTAGAAGCAGAAGAACGTGCGAATTTGATAAGGCAAAATCATGAATTAAGGATGGAAAACATGAGATTACAAAATAGGAGGTCAAGAAGCACTACAAGATCAAGTTCAAGATCAGTTAGAGAAGAAATAAGACAAAATTTGCCTATGGAAAATGTTAATGAAGAAACTCGAGAGGGAATATAAAATCCAGGCGAAGAACGTCGCGAAGGAAGAGAAATAATGGAAGATCGTTATATCCAACGTGCTGAAACTCTTCAAAACGGGCAAAATGATAGAAATCAGGGAAATAGACACCGTCAGGGGCGAAATAATCAAGATGGCGAAGAAAATCGGGAAGAAGGAAGGAGAATATTACATGGGAGAGAAATACAAAGAAATGAACGAGTAATTGAAGATGAAATTGAAAGACATTATACTGAACAAGCACATCTAGCTCGCGAGAGGGAAAGACTAAGAGCATAAGTGGAAGAACAAGAACTACAAGAGGCAATTCGACAGAATAATCACGATAATCGAGAAAGGAGGCGTGAGCGAAATCGCAATAATGTTAATATCAATGAAGAATATGATAGAGTACAAAGGAGGCGAAAGGCGGCAAAGAGGAGAAAATGAGAGATATAACGGTGTGCGAATTCATGAAAGAAGTGAGAGAGAAGATCGCAGAGAAAGACGAGAAGAAAATGATGAACAAGAAAGTCAAAACAGAGATGAACGCAGAAGAAGAGAGGTGGAGTTAAAAAGACCAATGGATCCAAATTCTGGTATAAATGAACAAATTTTGAGAGAGTTAGCGGAAATGAGAGGAATGATAAATAATAAAAGAGAAGGAGGTAAAATACAACTGGATGAAGCCATAGAGGAAGCTGCGAAAACTCCATTCGCACAAGAAGTACAATTAGGAGGAATACCCCCAAAGTGCAATTTACCTGCGTTAACTAGCATTTTTGATGGAACAACTTGTGCAGTACAACACATCAAAGCTTATGTGAGATGTATGTTACAATGGGAGAATCATGATGAAATATTGTGCAAATATTTTGCATCAAGTTTAACAGGAGAGGCCTTAAAATGGTTTGAAGGTTTGCCAAAGAATACTATAACATCTTTCAACCATTTACAAGCTATATTTTTAGGGGCATATATAAGTAACAATTCCTCGCGACCTGGCATTGAAGATGTATTTGGGTTGAAGCAAAGGGTTGGAGAAAGCTTGAAGCATCTAACTGTGAGGTGGAAGACAATGTGTAGTGATATGGCTGGTCGTGTGGACGAAAGATATCTCATTCTGTCATTCATCAACGCTATGTTCGCAACCAATCTGTTATACATTCAAATTTTCAGAATCAAGAATACGATCACAATGATTGAGTTGCGAGAACTTCAAGAGGAGTATATTGCTCTTGAGGAAAAGAAAAATGAGATGGAATCATACCCCATTGCGAACACAAGTTCAAGAGCAGCTGTTTATGGGTGAAAACTACTCCTGCAGAATTTGGTAATTCGGGGTGTGGATGAGGAATGAATTTAAACCTTAAACAAATGCACTGCATGGTGAGTGCTTGTAGATTCGAGAGATCAATCTGTGCAAGTCCGGCCTAAACCAAGAAATGGCCGTTCCAGACTTGTTTCGGTCACAAAGTGAATGAGATGGGGTCGATCTTAGGGAGGGAAGCGAAGAAGGTGTTGAGATTGTGAAGGCGTTGGCTTGCTTATGACTTGTAACAGAAAGGTGAGCAGGGTTGTGATTGATGCAAGCAAGCTCTGGGTGTTTGAATACGTTTTGTATTAACACTTGGTTTTCTGTCTCGTCTGAACTTGTGTTGTTGTTTGAAATAGGGCGGAGAACCTATTTATACAAGTCATTGAGCCTTATTCATGTCTCTCGTGGGAAGTGGAGGAAGTGGAGTGATGGAGTAGTGGAGTTGTGCGTCGGTGCCACACGACCAGTCTTGCCCACTTCTCCTGTTCATCTCTAACCGTCCATGACTTCCCGACACGTTCTTGTGATCGCGCGTTGCACGCCGCACGTTTGTAAACCGCAGGACCAATACCCCCAGTATGTATCCCCGGTTGTGACATGATTGATGTTCGGAATGTGTGGATCGTGGATCCACGAAAGATAGCCTGTAATGCTGAATTGAATAACTGTGTTATTCAGGAAGTCGATACTTGTGAAGTATCGTGTGTATTTTATGCAGTGTTCGCATTATGGTGTGGTAAAGTGATGGGTAATGACGCCTCACTAACCAATTAACCCACGACCGGGGTTGTATAACCAAGTCGGTGAAGTTGGACGGATGAGATGATCTTTGAGACACTCATCTGCGACCGTTAATGAATATTAGGGTTTTTGAAGAGGTGCGCAAGCATCACTCTTGACTTGGTCGAAACCAAGCATGGAAAGGGATTTGGAGAGGACCGATAGGGTATGTGTGTATCTGACATGCCGGTGTGCACGTCCATACCTCATTTGTCCCATGAAGGCGCGATCTAGGCCACTCAATTTGACCGGTAAAGTTGAGTGGTTGAGATCGGTTTGCGGCAGAAATCCATTGCCGCAAAGGAGTTGGAAACCGCGTGACATCCCTAGTTCGGGCATGCGTTTCAAGACGACCCATCTTGGTCGGTCTTGGTCGATCATACCAGTGTGTAGGTGGTAGGCTGGCGTTCACACATATACCTGACTATCCCATGAAAACGTGATCCGAGCCATCCAAATCGTCCGGCGAAGTTGAGTGGTCGAGATCAGTTTGTGGTTTGGGAGGCGCGGCCATGCTAGTTTGGACGCACGTTTTGGATTAACCAGGCATGATATGCCTTGGCCGAACACATAAGGAGGTAGATGGGCCCACGGTGGTCATCTTTGGTATGACCGGCCTTGCTTAATCTAATCGTGACCCTCTATTCGTGCCGGAGAAGATGGACGCGTGATGGCTTGAAACCCTAATTTTGGCTTTCAAAGCCGTGCGCCATCTCTTTTTTGGGTGACAATTGGTCACGACCAACCATGGTTGGTTTTGACCGGTGGTCAAGTGTGTAGGCGGGCCCATGGTGATCGTGTTGACATGCTCGGGCCCTTTGAGTCTACATCTACACCCTCCATCTATACTTGCGAAGATGGATGGTTGAGACATGTTTTGCGACACATGTAATATGCCGCAAACCCTAATTTAGGGTTTTCCGTCCATAATGCTTGGTATGAACGGTTTCTTGGCAAGCTAGGCCAATGACCGACCATGCGGGGTCGGGCCGTGGGTATTCCATACCGCTTGGGGGTGATGGAATTGATCTAGGGTCATCCAATCATGCTTATGGAGTTGGATGATCTGCGATCGATCATATCCGGGACCGATATGGTCGGGCCTGGATGCTCGATCGGGCTAGTATAACACACCGAGAGGGGCTCAATCGGGCTAGTATAACACACCGAGAGTCGGCACATGTACGGGTATTTCATACATGGTTTCATTATAGTGCTTGGAGGTTCGTGTTACTCAGTAAGAGTAACACTCGATCGTCATGCCACATCGATAATGAGTACTGGAAATACAAGGTCGATATGAAATTCACACGGGAAAGGATTGTTGCCACATGCTCCAACCTGGAGGAATTTCATGTATTCGCGAGAATGGGATTGTTGCTACATGCTCCATTCTTGGTGAATTAAGTGAGGGAGTATCCAACACTTATAAATGGCTTTATCTTTTACAAGATGTCGGCCGCATGATTTTTTCTGGTTTTTACAAATTTAACCTTAAACGAAAATCCACCATCAACATTAAGTCCTCTGCCTAGCACATAATGGTTACACTATTGTGTGGTAGGCATGAGATGGTGACATACATATGTGAGAAAGACGGGATAAAAGGAGTTTACCCGGAAGAGTGTTGGCCGACCGCTAGTTTCCCACGCCGTCACGCTTGTATGGAATCCCTTGGTGGGGCCGGTTTCTTTCTTTGGGTATTTGAATCAAAAGAGGAAACCAAATAAGGGAGGAATCCTTCTTCTATTGGGATTCTTCTAATTTTTTGTCTATAAAAGAGACAAAACCCTTTTCTTTTTTCCTCACGAATTTTTTTTTATTGTGAAGCAGCTCCCGTCCGTGACCACCTGCTCCTACCGACGCTGCCGCCGCTTGCCGGAGTTGCCGGATTTGCTGCCGTGCGCCACCGCCCGTCCACGGTAAGTTTCGCTCCCCCCTTTTTTTTTTTTTCAAAGGTAAAACCCTAGTTTTGTTAGGTAAACACCTTTTGTAAGACATGTATATGCTTAGCTTTTTCCACCATTTGGATTGAATCCCGTAGACACGATTCCCATGAATAAAGAAAATCGTGTTATGATGCATGCGGATGAATGAATGCGGGCCCGCCGTGTATCCGAACGTGGGTCTTACTCACATATGCTTGACCCAGAAATTTATATCGAACTTGAAATTTGTCTAGGACTTGAAACCAATACCAGACTGAAATTTGTACCGGACTTGAAACCAATACAGCATCGAAATTTGTACCAGGACTTGAAACCAATACCGGATCGAAAGTTGTACCAGGACTTGAATGGTGTTTGAACCGGCCATTGTGTGCTCCGATGTGAATTGCGTCTTGCCGTGTGTGACTACATCTCTCCTGTGCTTTCATACAAGTTATAACTCTGTCTTTTATTTCATTGTGGAAGAAAAGAATCCCTGTTGAGATGTCTTCTGGAGATAATGCTGGTGCCAAGTCAGGAAGTGTTGACAGCTTCAAAGATATGCCGAACATCGATGATGAATTATTCACCTCGCCTTTTCCAAACGTTAGGAAACATCCTTCTCATAAGATAGTCTTGCTTTCCGATTCAGAAAATATGGAAGCTGATCCATTCTCTTCTTCAGCACTTGTGATGAGATTTTGTCTCCGGAGAAACGAATATCCGCCTTCTCCTATTGACTTCAAGACTTGCCATGCTCCACTTCATTTCTCGGTGGCGTATTTCTACTCACACAGCCATATCTAGATGGGGAGAGATGACTATTACTTTGGAGAGTGTGGCTGCATTAATGAACCCGCTCATTGCCTGGAAGTCTCTCTTACGAGCTCTCTGATACGGAACAAAGTAACTATGGTGCTATACTTCAAAAAGTGGCAGAATTCGACGGTCACGGACAAGGAAGAGAAAAAAGATGCGAGATGCTTTTAAACTGGTGGGTGTCGGAGTGGTCTCCTGTGGACCCGAGAGACGGATCAAGAGTTGGAAAACGATCTCGGTGTGATTGCGTTCTGTCTTTATGGCTATCCGAGGATATATTCGATGATGGTTCGGAAAGAAGACCATTAGAAGTGACCTTGTTAAGATTGCTATAAGGTCATGGCGAAGGGTGAAGTTCTTCCTTTAGGCGCATTGTTCCTTGGATCACTTTGTATTCTCATCTGGAAGCTTTAGCAATGGACATGCATGTTTCTAATGGGTACAAGAAGGTGGAGTCGCACGTTCACTTCGCTTTTATTCAGGCATTCTTATGGGAACACTTCAAAAGTTACGCTCCTACTCCTAGAAAATCGCTCAGTAACTTGTATGGTGGATCGAGAATACTCCGTTGGAATAAAAAGCGTCCCAGAGGCGGTGCGAAACTTGTGGACGTATTTGACAATGTGTCTTCTGTAGATTTCCGTCCATGGGGGCCGGTCCACCCTTCCATTGTTCAGCCAAAGACTTTTGCTATCGCTTCTGATGGTCGATCTTGTGTTGTGTACCGATGTCAAAACTATGAAATGGAGAACTTATTTACCTTGCAATTGCATTCCAGGATATGTCCCGTCTCTATTTAACGGAGAATTTTTCGTGACTCGTACAATATTGACAGGCTGCTCGCCAAATGGGATTTGATCGGGGTGTCCCATTTATTCGCTCACCAAGGGTTCCGAAAGAATATCTCCCGAATATTCTTAACGGCATGTTTTTGGAACGGGTGAGCCTTCCTTGGCTTATTGGGAGAAACTCGGTGGTAACCGATAAGTACAAGGAATTTTGGAGCAGCAACTGTTGATTTTCCGGGAATTCTCGGAGAGTATTGTGACAGTTTCCGTGGTGAACCATCTTTCGACGTTTTGAAAAAGCATTTCCGGTTGAAGCCGCTTCAGCCAAACGGACCGTAGCCGAGGATTGCGGTCCCCAAGCGGGGAGAGAGACCTAAGAGGCAAGCATGCGGTCCGGTGATCCTCAATTCCTCCAATATGCAGGTATTTAAATTTCTTCCCGTTGGTTCCTTTATTTCTCCAGGGTGAATCTTTCTAAGAGTAATTCTTGCTTGAAATCAGGGGATTCCGAAAGAGAATGTCTTCACAAGGGCGGGCGCGTATTCGGAATGAGAAGGTGGCGATGCGATCTTCATCTTCGAGAAGTCTGGAGAAACTGATCTTCATGTTGAGAAGTCTGGAGAAACTGATCTTCATGTTGAGAAGTCTGGAGAAACCGCTCCTTTTCCCGACCATGACAGAGATGATGCAAGCTCGGTTGGACAAGTCGCCTCTCTGAGTGATCTTGTTGACGGGGTCGTGATGGAAATTAGTACCTAGAGCGAAGTAGATGCCGGAAGGAGTATAAGAAAGGTAGCGTCTGCAATAATTGAGGAGGCTCCCCTTGAAATCCGTCCTGAGCAGGTTCCAGTGAATATGGCTATTGTGGTGACTTCTTCCGAAAGGCCCCTACGTAACCGACAAGGCTCCCGTGGTTGGTGAATTACCGGTGATGCGGCTGGGGCTTTGTTCGATCCTCCTTTTTACTTTGTCCCTTATCTAGGTCATGTGTTGGTTGGTGGATTCAGCGTGCCGGTTCAGTTCGAAGAGTTGTACACAGCGATATGGGAGAAGCACGGCCATATTGCTACCACCACGAAGCTCAAAAGTCGTCTTGCGTTGGTCAACCGCGTCCAAGAAGCTTTAGTTTCTATCCAGGGGATGAGCGTCACGACTGGTCGAACAGTTTCTGAGGAGATGATTGAAGATTGGAGGTGCCATCGGGATGTGTTTGCGCAGTACAGTTTCAATGCTCCTTGGTTCTTCAAAGGGTTCTCCAAGATTCAGGAGCTTCAGAAATTACAGGATGAAGTCCCTTCTGCGGACTATGTTGCTCGCCAGGAAGAAGAGGTTGAGAAGTTGTCTAAGGAACTGGAGCTGAAACAGGCTGCGCTTCAAAGGATGAAAGTCTCTCTCGCCCAGAAGGACGAGTTGTTGCTGAAGGACTTTCCTTGAAGTATTCGTGCTATATACTTGGCTTTTCTTTTAGATGCTTTCCTTTTTTGAGTGATAGTGAGGATTTTCTTTGACCTCCGGTTTTGAATTAATAGGTGATTGAATTGGCTTATTTTGAGATAGTTTTGTGAACAACCCTTTTGAAGGAGATTATGTTAAATGAAATTTACATCTTGGTCATGAATGATTGCACATAGCATATGAAATTGCAAATGTTATGCAAAAGGGAGGTACGGATGGAAACAAACATGGCGTTTGATCACTGAGCCTCTTTCTCCACGTGCGGGATGCCAAGTCCCCGGTGAATTCTAAACTATCTTTCTTGTAAAATTGTTGAGTAGAACTTACTTGCTTTCGAAGCCTCACTTGTATCGAACCGTAGTAGCCTTTCTAAGAAAATCCTCCGCACCAATCTCTCGAGTTATCGCTCCGGACCAAGCTTCTCCGAACAATGCGCTTCAAAGCGTTGCATTCGCTGGTGGGGTGATGGAGGAACCGGTGGAAATGACAGTATCTCGGGTCCATTACTTCTTGATCAGTAGGCGGACGCCATACCGGAGGTAGTTCCACCTCTCTATTTCGTACCCACATCTCCAGCAACTCCAAAATCTTTTCCATCGGGAACGGAAAGTGTAGGTACTTTGAGTCTAGCTTTTCCTGCGTTAGTGGGAGTTGTGATGTCTCTCCGTGGCTTTGATGTGGAACGGGAGATGAAGTTGGAAGATTTGCGAGCGCCATCATATCTGCGGATCGCTTGCCTAGGTAAAGGGATGTGGAAGGTGTCGTAATGTCACCGCCGAGTGACCGGATTGAACGTTCCCATCCTCTCGTATTCAGGTATTTCCCGATTGATTTCTCATTCCTCAAGCATTTCTTGATCGGTTGAAAGGTCGACGCGGATTGGACAGTTTTAGGGCTTCAAAGAAGAGTTTTGAGATATAAATCCTCTAGTAGGGCTCCATAGTCTGCAGGCTCTCTTTCTTTATCTGGCGGTACATTGCAGATTCTAGGACAAGTCTTTTCCTATGTCCGGACCATCTTTGTCCATCTTTCCTGATTCGTTTTCGACTACGTGCTCTTTTTGCTTCTCCACTTGTAAAGGTGTGACTCCTGACTAAGGATTCAACGTTTCTTGTACTGTCTGAGTTGATGCCTATCGACCCTCCTTGTAATTGTGCCGCTACATCATTCAAAAGGCGAAATGTCTCGCTCTGCCTTCTGGTGATACCGGCTTGATTTGCCAAGACATCCTCAAACATTACAGCTATGCTTCCCATGATATCTGAACCGCCTGCGGATTCCGGGTGAAGATACATCGTGAGACGAAAATCGAAGAATTGAGGATTCGATTTTTTGTAACCGAGAGATCAACCTCCCACTGTGGTCGCCAATTGTTTATGGGTGAAAACTACTCCTGCAGAATTTGGTAATTCGGGGTGTGGATGAGGAATGAATTTAAACCTTAAACAAATGCACTGCGCGGTGAGTGCTTGTAGATTCGAGAGATCAATCTGTGCAAGTCCGGCCTAAACCAAGAAATGGCCGTTCCGGACTTTGTTTCGGTCACAAAGTGAAGGAGATGGGGTTGATCTTAGGGAGGGAAGCGAAGAAGGTGTTTAGATTGTGAAGGCGTTGGCTTGCTTATGACTTGTAGAAGAAAGGTGAGCGAGGCTTGTGATTGATGCAAGCAAGCTCGGGTGTTTGAATACGTTTTGTATTAACACTTGGTTTTCTGTCTCGTCTGAACTTGTGTTGTTGTTTGAAATAGGGCGGAGAACCTATTTATACAAGTCATTGAGCCATATTCACGTCTCTCGTGGGAAGTGGAGGAAGTGGAGTGATGGAGTAGTGGAGTTGTGCGTCGGTGCCACACGACCAGTCTTGCCCACTTCTCCTGTTCATCTCTAACCGTCCATGACTTCCCCGACACGTTCTTGTGATGGCGCGTTGCACGCCGCACGCTAGAAACCGCCAGACCAATACCCAGTATGTATCCCCAGTTTGTGACATGATTGATGTCTGGAATGTGTGGATCGTGGATCCACGAAAGATAGCATGTAATGCTGAATTGAATAATTGTGTTATTCAGGAAGTCGATACTTGTGAAGTATCGTGTGTATTTTATGCAGGTACTGCATTATGGTGTGGTAAAGTGATGGGTAATGACGCCTCACTAACCAATTAACTCCTGACCAGGGTTGTATAACCAAGCTGGTGAAGTTGGACGGATGAGATGATCTTTGAGACACTCATCTGCGACCGTTAATGAATATTAGGGGTTTTTGAAGAGGTGCGCAAGCATCACTCTTCAGCTTTGGTGAAACCAAGCATGGAAAGGGATTTGGAGAGGACCGACCGGGTATGTGTGTAGACAAGCATGCCAGTGTGCACGTCCATACCTCACTGTCCCATGAAGGCGCGATCCAGGCCACTCAATTTGATCGGTAAAGTTGAGTGGTTGAGATCGGTTTTGCGTAAATCCATTGCCGCAAAGGAGTTGGAAACCGCGTGACATCCCTAGTTGCACACGTTTCAAGACGACCCATCTTGGTCGGTCTTGGTCGATCATACCAAGTGTGTAGGTGGTAGGATGGCGTTCACACCTATACCGACTATCCCATGAAAACGTGATCCGAGCCATCCAAATCGTCCGGCGAAGTTGAGTGGTCGAGATCAGTTTGTAGTTTGGGAGGCGCGGCCATGCTTGTTTGGACGCACGTTTTGGATTAACCAGGCATGATATGCCTTGGCCGAACACATGAGGAGGTAGATGGGCCCACGGTGGTCATGCTGGTATGACCGCCTTGCTTAATCTAATCTGTGACCCTCCATTCGTGCTAGGAGAGAAGATGGACGCGCGTGATGGCTTGAAACCCTAATTTTGGCTTTCAAAGCCGTGCGCCATCTTTTGTTTGGGTGACAATTTTGTCACGACCAACCATGGTTGGTTTTGACCGATTGGTCAAGTGTGTGCGGGCCCATGGTGATCGTGTTGACATGCTCTGGGCCCTTTGAGTCTACATCTACACCCTCCATCTATACCGCGAAGATGGATGGTTGAGACTGCATTTTGCGACACATGTAATATGCCGCAAACCCTAATTTAGGGTTTTCCGTCCATAATGCTTGGTATGAACGGTTTCTTGGCAAGCTAGGCCAATGACCGACCACGCGGGGTCGGCCGTGGGTATTCCATACACGCTTGGGGGTGATGGAATTTATCCGGGGTCATCCAATCATGCTTATGGAGTTGGATGACTGCGATCGAATCATATCCGGATCGATATGGTCATCGGGATGCTCAATCGGGCTAGTATAACACACCGTGAAAGTCGGCTAGTATAACACACCGAGAGTCATTTATTTCGTACATGGTTTCATTATAGTGCTTGGAGGTTCGTGTTACTCAGAAGAGTAACACTCGGTCGTCATGCCACACCGATAATGAGTACTTGAAATACAAAGGCCGATATGAAATTCACGGGAAGGGATTGTTGCCACATGCTCCAACCTGGAGGAATTTCATGTATTCACTGAGAATGGGATTGTTGCTACATGCTCCATTCTTGGTGAATTAAGTGAGGGAGTATCCAACACTTATAAATGGCTTTATCTTTTACAAGATGTCAGCGCATGATTTTTCTGGTTTTTACAAATTTAACCTTAAACGAAAATCCACCATCAACAGCAGCGAATGCAAGCTTGTTACCAAGTTAATAAATACAGTGGCGAGCACCTCGCAAGGGCAACAAGAGAGGATAGTGGATGATAATCAGCAAAAGCTAGTAACTATGGGGAGTCGTGATCAAGAAGAATTCGAGAGAGAGAGAAACTTCTATAGCCGTAGTGGAAATAACAAAATCCAAAGACTTGATCAGCCGCAAGAAACTTATGGAGGTCAGAGACAAAACTATCACAGAGGACTAGCCCCGAAGTCACAAGATAATATGGGAAGAAATCAAAATGCCACCTTTGAATGCTAGTGTGGAGAAGATATGGGAAGCTATAATCCTAATGGAAAACATACCCGCACCATGGAACATGGGGAGTGAACCACCTCCAAGCTACAGAAGTAATGAATTTCGCTCTTATCATCATTTCCATGGACATACAACAAATGACTGCAGAAATATAAAGAGAATCATTCTCAGGATGATAGATCAGGGAAAATTAAATCACTTTCTAGTAGGACAAACACAAACTCAAGCATTACCACCTCCTCCAGATATTCGCAAAGAAAACATAGCAAAAGAAAGAGAAACATTTGTGATTGAAATTGGTGCAAAGGCAAAGAATCTGTTTTGTAACTCTATCGTACACTCATACAAGACGATTGAAGATTTTCACGATAACACTCTCAGCAAGGTTTTCGCAAGAGATGCCAATGATAATGTAATAATGAACATTGCGAAGACATCGCCACTAGAAGAATGGCAAAAGCAGACTATCTCTTTTACCGCAGAATAAGTACCTGAGGGTGGAGAAATGCACGACAACCCATTAGTGGTAAGATTGGAGATTAACCCAAAACCTAGCGAGGATGAAGATGATGAAGCCGAGAATTCATGGGCAATCAACAGAATTTTGATCGATACTGGAAGTTCCGTGAATATTCTTTTTATCATACTTATAAAACTATGGGAGGGAAAAATGAAGATCTAATACCTTCAACTTACAAAATCTATGGTTTTAACGGATCGCAAATGCTAAAGGAGAAGTTCATATGCGAATTCCACTGAAAGGATTATCCTCTGAAATTTTATTCTGTGTAGTTGATGTGGAATCACCATACAACGCACTGATTGGACGACCTTGGTTACATGAGATTTTAGGTGTAGCATTGACTTTCTATCAATGTATCAAGTTCCCTCATCTCTCTGGTGTTGGTATCATAAAAGGAGATTGGGTTGAAGGAAAGAAGTGTTATGAAATTGATATAGAATCTTGCAAAGAAAGAGCTGCGAAGAAGAAGAATTGGAAACACAACATCAAAGAAAAACAAAAAGGTGAAAGATTGATGGTAGATGTAATAGAACAGAGAGAAGAAGAAATCCTGCGAAACCAATATATGATGAAGATAAGAAGTGGCGAAGGCTTCGCAACAGACAAGAAAATGACAGAAAAATTAAAAAATACAGACAGAAAGTAGCAGTAAATAAGAGACTTAAAGAATGAATGTACTTGTTGATCGCCAAGTAGAAATTGGGAGGTGAAAGAAAAATGTATGATTGGTTTGATCTTAAAAAAAAAAAAAAAAAAATTGATTATGAAAATTTTTCTTATGAATAACAGAGATGAGATTGCGAAAGAGAGTTGATATGCAGAAGAACAAAATATATTTTATGAATGATAAAGATGAGATTGCAAAATTACAAAAGAACCTATATGCAGAAGAATCAACAAATTAATCAGACAGAGGCGAACCAACTATGGCGTACACCCTAGTTCGCGAAATCAAAATTTCGCAAGAGGCAAACGTAAGACCTAAAGTACGTCATAGAAGGGGGTACCTATTGCATGGCTCATGGAAAAGGTTACACCGCCCCTGGAACCTGAGTCATGGAGAATTGGGGTCAATAAAGCCCATCCAGGGGAGGTACCTTGGATTTTCAATCTAAGCTTATGACTTAGATTGGACGACCGAGGGTCTCTTCTAAGGAGTCAGCATTTGACCAAGGCGCCGAGGTACACGTTTGAGCCAAGAGTGCCTGGGGAATTTGAAGTGTCTCGGCCATTCTTGGCAAGTCTTGGCTTATGCTGCACTCGGCCCGAAGAAAACTCCACTTAGGATGCAGTCTCGTAACAATAATCCCTATAGGCAAAAGGGATAAGAGGCTGCGAAAACAACTGGTTGTTGTTAAGATCGGATGGGAGGAGCTAGCCTTGTATGGCAGAAGTACGCCTCCTTGAAGGGGCAACCAGGGGGAAGATAAGGGCGGCACCCTCCATTAGGGAGCTGATAAATGTCTTAAGACGCAAATGTCATGAGGCTTTATTTTCGCAAGAAAATTTAGGCTTGTCATATTTGTGCGACAATCCTGAAGAGGCAATAATACAAAAGACAAAGATAAGACGAGATCAATGGGTCAGTATATAAAAGTGTAAGGACGTCCTGTGATTTCGTTGCAAGACGGCAATGTCATGGGGCTTTATTTTCGCAAGAATTTTTAGGCCTGTCATATTGTCGCAACAAAATTTTCAAAGAAAAAGTTAAGGCAAGATCAATGGGTTTTTGCATGCAAATGCAAAGACGTCCTGCGATTTTGTCGCAATGACAAGAGGTAGCGCAATAAGACCTTTAACTAGGAAGGCAAAATAAGACCACATAAGAGAAAAATAAAAAAGGAAATCTTGGAAAAAACCAAGATTTCCTTACTTGCGAAAATTCAGCAGCAACAGCTGCGAGATTGAGGCATGAATACATATCACTATTCGAAATTAACTTGCTTAATATCTCATTTGAATGCAAATAACAGAGGAAAGTATGGGAATGTATAGAATAAAAACATGTTATTTGTCTTCATATGATAGATTTATGCGCTCATAAAATGAAAGGTTGATAATATATTGATTATTTATATTGCAAAAAAAAAATTGCTCTTCTAACATGTGCAGAAAGGAACAACAAAGTTAGAACTTGTATTTGAAGATCCAAGAAATTCGCAGCAAAAGATTGCAAAAATAGAAGATTAAAAGAATGAATGTACAGATATTACAAAAAGTGAAAGAAGAAAATAGAACTATTTCTCGTTTGATTCCTCTTCTTCATCATCATCATCAGATCCTTCTACTTCTTCATCTCCATCAGATTCCTCTTCTTCACTAGCATCGCTGTCAGAGATATCCAGAGAAGACACATTCTTGGGAATTTCTTCAAGAAGGCAAGGATATGCAGAATGAGGGATACTATTGTCGTCGCAGACCATTTTAATAGTCTGATTGCGAAAAAGAGTAGCATCATTCTTCAAATTCGCAACAGTAATCTTTAGTTTCTTCTTCAACCTAGAATATTTATCATCTCGAGAAGAAAGGTTCTTTGCGAGTTGCTCCTTCTCAGACTCAAGTTCTTCAATTCTTTTACGAAATCTTTCCTCAGCTCCTACGAATATGTGACAATGAATCATCAATTTAACAACAATTTCATGAAAGACAAATAGTTAAATAGAGAAGAACAATTAACAACCTTCTCTGTCAGAAATCATATCCCTAACCAAAGCCGTATGCTCAGCTTGAAGACTAACGTTAACACCTAAATTATTTCTGGCATCATCTAGAACTTTCGCAGCCCAAGCGAATTCATCGTCATTATTTATGAGAAGAAGGGAGCGAATTTGGTTCTCTCTTTCGCTAAGTATAACATTTTTGTGGGTAGATTCATCTCGTTCAATTTGAACCTCAAGAAGAGTCTTTTGGAATTTCGCTAATGCTTGAGCACCTTGACTAGCGATGCGATCTTTATCATCTATGAGATCACTGATTTTGGTTCTTAAAGTATTAATTTTCTTTTTAGAATTAAGATAGAGACGCTTAAATTGGTTGGCTAAGCCTAAGCTAGATCTATGATCAATTTCTAAGAGGCGAAATTTGGATTGAAGTTCATTTAGAGGAAGAGATTTAATCTTGTCATTTGAGAAACTATTCAAAGAATTGTTAGGTGATCAAGAAGGGCATTGTTATCTATAGGGTCAGGGAACGAGTGAAGAAGAATGGCTTCATCAGAAAGATCATAAACGTCTGCGAAAATGGTAAATCAGATGAGGGAAGATAATGAGAGAATAAACCAAAGGAAAAAAGAAAAGTCTCATACCATAAAGTTGTTGGTTGGCACTTTGAAGACTAGAAATCTTATTCTTCTGAGTGGAAGAATCAGCTTCTAATTGCTTAGTTTTCTCGCAAAGAGTAGCAGCTTCAGTTTCAGATTCTTCATTTCTCTTGCGAAGAGCAGCAGCTTCAGTTTCCAATTCTTCATTTTTCTGGCGAAGTTGAAGATTCTTCTTTTCTAGAATACTGCGCCTTTTCTCAAGATCTGAGGCAACGGCGAAGGAAGCTCTCCCGGACTATAAAGGAAAGTAAAGAAATTATCAAGATATAACTTAAAATCAACATTATGAAGAAATAAGGGAACAAAGACATACCAAGACACCAAGCGAATTTAGAAAGCTAGGAGTCACTGATCTGGAGACCCCATGAAGAGAATCATCACCCTCTAGTAAAGGAGCATCGCAGATACTCGCGAGAGCTTTGCACGTACTAGAGAGACGATCATCTCCAATCCCTTGCATGGAGTCAGAGAAGATGCTGGACAGTTGTGCCATAGAAGATTCAGTTGGAAAATCCTCCTTTGCGAGAGAAGTATCAACATCATCATTATATTCATCATCAGAGCTTTCGCTGGACTGAATCTTTCGTTTCTTTGAAGGTGGGGCAGTAGACTTTTCTCTGCGAAGAGAACCTTTACTCTTGCCTTTGGTCTTCGCAACCTTAGAACTTTCTTCTTCTTCAGTAACTTCAGCACCAACCTTCGCACACGAATGAAGATAAGAAACAGAGGCAACAATATTGTTAAAAATAATAAAGAAAAGTGTTTCTTACTTCATCCGTGATCGAACGGAGTCTTTGCTAGGGTACTTGCCTTAGCATTTCTTTTGTAGCTCTTTCTCAACTTGATAATCTGAAAATTTCGCAAGATTAATAGGTATAAAAAGGAGTGAAGATTATAAAGGCGAGCGAAATTTAGGAAGCATACCTCTTTTGATTTCTCAGCCAGTTAAAAACCCAAGGTCGATAATTGGCGAGATTCTCGCAGGGAGCACATTTGAACCGAAATATAAGGTCCTTTCAAAACTAGCGAAAAGACGCACCATCTGTCATCTTTGGAATGACGAGGAACATTGTTCTTGTCAGAATGCCATTCGATATCCTGCATAAGTATTTTATCGCTGGAAACATTTTCTCTTCTATTCAAGCGAGCACCCCATCGAGTTCTATCGTTCTTCATGTTTATTATTTCATAGTTTTCGAAGAAGCTCTCTACTGTATACTTTTCAGCGAATATCTCTAAGTCCTCAAATTTAGGGTTCCTGACTTCTTTAGGATAAAGAGATCCCTTACCAGCACCGCGGTTGGCGAACTCAAGCATTAAGCGGATAAAATCCCCGCTCAATTGGTAGATGGCTCGCGAGAATTTCGCATGAGCAAGAATTTCATAAAATAAGGGAAGATCAGGGTCATAGAGAGGTATGGGAAGACCAGCGAGAATCTAACCTAGTGAAATTATGATTTCCTGATCATCACAACGATGATCAAAAAATAGTTTGGAAGAAAGAATGGATTTAGATTCTTGATTGGGAATGGTGGTTAACGTGAAACCTTTATCTTCGAAATCTTTTTGCACTTTGTCCAGAGAAGCTTCATATTTACGACCAACTGGAGGCATTTTCAGAGTATGGGAATGAAGATAAAATCGAAGATCAAAAGAAGTGAAAAGAAGAAGATTTACAGCAGCAGAAGCGGAAGTTACGGAGAGAGATTAAAGAAAAGTTGCAGAGAAAATAAGAAAGAAAGTAAAAAAAAGAAGAAGAAAAGAATAAGAAAAGTATATATAGAGAAGGATTCTCGAAAAGATAAACACATTTAATGCGAAGAGTAGACGTGAACGGTTGAGAAATAACAATTTAAAAAGACGTGTCAAGAAATGGATGGAGGAAGAGATACGTGTAATGAATTCTGCGTAAAAGTACAGAATCATGTCAATACAGAAAAAATATGAAAAAATGAACAGCTGCGGCATTTTGAAAGTACTAATTCTCATGACATTCTCTCCTTCGAAGAGAAGACATGAGAAGAGGAAAGATGTAGGATCAAAATATCGCAACACCAAGACCCTTGCGAAATCCATAAACGACACATTGCGAAGATATCGCAGATGGGTAATATTAATGACACAACGGATGACGACAGCCTGAACACGAGAAAGATATGAAGACCTAGCGAGATTTAGGAGTGTTGCGAGATTTAACATTTGAATACTTGCGAGCGTGTCGCAAGTCAGATCCGAAAATAAAGGACAGCTTAGTTGTCATCTATTATGTAATGTCCTATATAAAGAGCCAAACAGTCTTAAGAGAGGGGGGATCTTTTTAGACGAGAGAGAAAGTTTTGAAGAGATAGAAAGTTTAGAGTAGCAATTATATTCTTGATTTAACTTCCTTCTTGTAAAATTTCTAACTCAATTAATAAATAGATTGATTGTTGATCGTAAAGATGTGTTGAATATTACGAATTCTTGTGAGGTGTGTATTGTAGGATTTCCTGCAATTACACCCCAATAAAATGGTGCAGGTGTACTCAACAATGATGCACGAACGAGCACCCAAATGCACGAACGAGCATTCAAAAATATGGACAAATGAGGAATCCTACACAAAACAGGAGAGAGAAAATAATAATAAAAAATAGAAAAGAGGCGCCTAGGGACCGGGCCCACCGGCCGGCCATGCCGCCGTGGCCGGTCCCCCACGCCTCATCCTTTTATTTTTCTTATTTTATTTACTTTCATGAACTCATGAAAACTCCTTCATTCAAGCAACTTTCCTTGTTTGAACAAAACTCACGGTTTCTCCATATTTTCACGATTTCATGAAAAATAATAAAATATGGAAAGGTATTGCGGGACAGGGCTACCTAGCTGGCCGGCCATGCCTTAGCCGTGGCCGGTCCCACACCTTGAAGTCCCTTATTTTTCATAATTATTATTTCCCTCATCTCATGAAACTCCTCCGTTTGAGCAAAAAAATATGGTTTCTTCATATTTTCTCAAATATTGCCCAAATCATGAAAAAGCCAAAAAGTCACATGGTCACATGACCGACTAGGCTACTCACGCCAAATAATAAAATATTATTATTTTAATATTTTCCAAATATTGATCGAATGAGCAAATTCCTACTTGCTCGTTCGAGCAAAATCAAGAATTTCAGTCAAAGATCGAACTGTTCTGAAAATCCAAGATATTGCTCAAACGCACACCAGAAACACCAAAACTCTCAGGACTAAGACACAGACATTGTGGTGACACGGTCATGATTCCTTGACCGACAAAGGCCGGCCCTAAGGCTTGCAAGGAGCCGGTCCCACATATTCTTATAATTTTGACCTAATTTGCTCAATTGCTCATATTGGGTCCAAACTCTTTCCAACAACTTGGAATTTTCTCAAACGACCATCAGCTGGTCCCACGACCACCAAGGGCCGGTTTCATGCCCTCTTGGTCGGTCCCTCACTTCTCCATAAATTAGGTTTTATTACCTAATGCTCAGACGAGCATTATATTAATAAATGATCAACACCAGCATTTGATCATTCTTTCACCAACCGGTCAACTAAGGACCCTGGTGCACGCTCACTCGAGCACTTGGGAATCACATGGTAGTCCATCATCCCATGTGGTCGGTCCCTCTCTCACTCATGACCTATTTTCAGCAATTCATCAATAGACGAACAATTGATCAAAAATTAGGGTTTCGAACAAACGCTCCACAAATCATCATTCTGAGCAAGTTCAAACACTAATAAATTTATGTTGATCCATTAATCAACATTCAGATTAATTACATATAGTCTATTAATTAATATTTTATTGGCTCACGTCACCAATAAATAATTCGTCGAATTGAGCAATACTTGCTCAGTTGCTCGAATATTGATCCAACTATCAATATTCAGTAATTTATCAGTAATTCGTCGAATTGAGCAATACTTGCTTTCGATTGCTCGAATATTGATCCAACTATCAATATTCAGTAATTCGTCGAATTGAGCAATACTTGCTCAGTTGCTCGAATATTGATCCAACTATCAATATTCATTAATTTATCAGTAATTCGTCGAATTGAGCAATACTTGCTCAGTTGCTCGAATGTTGATCCAACTATCAATATTCAGTAATTTGTCGAATTAAGAAATACTTGCTCAGTTGCTTGAATATTGATCTAACTATCAATATTCAGTAATTCATCGAATCGATGCTCAGTCGTCGAATTTACAATATTTGCTAATACGAGCAATGTCAACATCATTCAAGAACTATATGTCTCAACAGACATATTCGATCTATGAATCACTGAGTATTCGTCACTCATGCTCAATTCAACAACACGTAGACTCACTGTCTAATCATTCAACAACTGACTAATTAATACACGCTCGCCGCTTGCTGAGACTCCACAAATCATGAGACATCAATCCTGTCACATAGGGGATATCAATTAGGGTTTTGGTCTGGCGGCCTATGGCACGTGGATTCATCCACGATGAGAAATGTGAGTAAGTCGTGCAAACGGTTGAAGGAGTTAGCAAAGTAGTGGGTGGACGGTTAACCAAGTCTCCGCACGACCTGGAACTGGTTTCACCACGATCTCCCATTTTCCTACTCTTTCACTCAAGAAACCGTCACACTTACAGGGATCAATGTGTTCATTATTCTGGCAATATAAAAAGTCCTGAATCGAGGACAAAAAACAACATTCATCTATGCAACAACTCGATTGAAACTTATTCACTGAACTGAACACTCAGCAGTTCATCAATTTTGCATAAACCCACAACACATCTACAATCCTTGATCATCATTGATCCCACACAATTCTCAGCTTCCCTCATACAAATCAACCCATCTCCCTCTTTGTGACCGAATTGACTCTCGAACGACCATTGACTTAGTTTAGGCCAGAGTCTTACAGATTGATCTCTCGAATTTAAGCACTCCCTTTGCAGTGCATCTGTGTGACGTTAAGCAGTTTGCTCGTTGAGGAGTTTTGCCCGAACCGTCGTCTCTTCACTTTCCTAAAAAACCAGCAAATCGTTTTTCCTCATCTACACCAGGGTTTTTCTGCATTTGCGATTTCCTCGTTAACAAAATCTTGATGTGTCTTTTACTTTTCTATTTCCGCAATTATAATTGTTTTTATTATAATTAGAAGTAAAATACACAAACGTTAATTCCTAATTACTTGATAGCAATCCTATTGTGTTTGGTTAAGTCCGAACCTATTATCAAGTAATCATACTTCGTTGTTGTATTGTCTCGATCTCGTATCCATAGAAGATCACACGAAGTTTGAACCGATTAGTTGTATTGTCTCGATTAAGTCCAAAGACAATCACTTTCGGGGAAAGGACTTATAGGTGGAAAAGTTTTAGATTGAGGTATATTTGGGTACCCTCGTCTTTTCAATGGGTATCAGAGCAGGCAAACACGAAAAGATCTAACAATCTGTGTTTGGTGCGATCCAACTGTAGATGGTGGATTTTCGACAAGGGATAAAATCGTAAACCCATAATTGTATATGCTCCTGATCCAGCAATTAGACGATTATTGAGGCTCATGTCTCTTATCGAAAGCATGAAAGCTCATGCCACAAGAATCTCTGACTGAGAATACTTGCTCTCAGAGTGTATGTAGATGTGTAGTCTCTCAGCTGAGGCAACGGCATATCTCATGAATACTGAGCAATTTCAGTAATTACTTATGTATATAATCGAAAGATTGGACGGCTCCTAGACAGCTTGCCTGCTAGTATAGAGCAATAACGTCTTCAGGATGTAACAATGTTTTCCCTGACTATATAAAAGAAATATGACGCTTCAACTAGCGCATATTACTCCTGAATAATTAATGCTCCTAGACAATCGTACTAGTATAGAGCCATAAATTAATTATTCCAAAATCATCAGATTCATCAACTGAATCCTTGGAAAATATTCTATGTTTTCCATAATATTTCATTACTTCAATTCATGGTTCTTCCCGGCAGAATTCCATGGGTTAGTAATAAATATTCAACACACGGGCATCTGAGATACTATCGAGTAAGCCCCGACCAAAATGGTGCAAGTGTACTCAACAATAATGCACTAACGAGCACCTAAATGCACGAATGAGTATTTCAAAATACGACGGGACGATGAACCTATGCAAAATAGGAAAGAAAATAATAAATAATAAAATACTGACCAAGGCGCTGGGGACTGGGCCCACGGGCCAGCCGGCCGTGCCGTGACCAGTACCATGCCCAATTTTATATTTTATCATATTTTATTATTTTCCTTGATCTCATGAAAATTCCCTCATTTGAACAAAATTCCTTCGTTTCAAGGAAACTCCTCAATTTCATGGTGTTTCCATCACATCAAGGAAATAATAAATAATTAGGAAATGTATGCGGGACCAAGCCTACTAGCCGGCCGGTCATGCCCTAGTTGTGGCCGGTCCCACACCTTACATTCCTTATTATTTTATTATTCTTTCATTCATCCCATGAAATTCCTCGATCTCATGGTATTTCCCTAATTTCATGATATTTCCTTCAAGTCATGAAAATAATATAAAATTAGGTAAACTCGTGGGACCGGGCCCTAGTCGGCCGGTCATGCCCTAGCCGGTCCCACATGCCTCTTATTTTATTATTATTATTTTCTATGTTTCCTTCACCTCATGGAAACTCATTCACTTCAAGGAAACTCCTTGATTTCATGATATTTTCATAAAGTTATGAAAAAATAATGTAAAATTAGGTAAACTCGTGGGACCGGGCCCTAGCCGGCCGGTCATGCCATAGCCGATCCCACATGCCTCTTATTTTATGATTATTATTTTTTATGTTTCCTTCACCTCATGGAAACTCCTTCACTTCAAGGAAACTCCTTGATTTCAACAAACTCCTTGATTTCATGGTATTTTCATAAAATCATGAAAAATATAATAAAATTAGGAAAAATGCTATGGGACCGGGCTCATTGGCCGGCCGGCCATGCCTTGGCCATATCCGGTCCCACACTTCATGATTCCTTCATTTTAATTATTTTCCTTCATCTCATGAAGTTTCCTCGATTCAAAGAAAATCCCTGATTTTTTCATATTTTCTCAAATGATTGCTCAAATGCACATCAGAAAATATCAAAATTCTCAGGACTGAGACACGAACACTTTGGTGACACGATCATATTACCTTGACCGACCAGGGTTGGCTCTTTGGCTTGCAAGAGGCCGGTCCCTCATATTTTCATCATTTGACCTAATTTGTTCACTTTAGGTTCAAATTCTTCCGAACAATTTTGGAATTTCGTGAAACGACCGTCATTCGATCCCGTGACCAACCATGGCCGGTTTCACGACCCCTTTGTCGGTCCCTCGTATCTTCATAATTAATTATGTTTTATCACCTGATGCTCAGACGAGTATTATTTTAATAAATGATTAAACCAGCATTTAATCATCTGGCCAACTGGTCTTCAAGAGACTTTAGTATTTTTGCTCATTCATGCATCTGGGTGCTACATGGTCGACTCATCATCCTATGTAGCCGGTCCCTCCTTCACTCCGTGGTTAATTTTCAATAAACCATCGATTGATCATCAATTGATCGAATTAGGGCTTCGAGTCCAAGGTTCATAATTCTGGATTTGAACATTAATGATTTTAAGACGATCCCATGATCAACATTTTATTAATTATACTCGGCTCAGTTTCTAGTATTTTAAATAATATTTCATTTGGTCATGCTATCAATAATTCATCATACGAACAACATTTGTCAGGTAAGCAACATTTGCTCGGACTAAGGAATATTGGTTCAATTGTCAATATTCAACAATCCATCGAATGAGCAATATTTGTTCACCTTAACTATCAACATTTACGTGAGAATCATACCTATGTCTCAGCAGACATGTTCAATTCATGAGTCTCAGAACATTTGCAAATCATGTTCGACTCAACAATACAAGGACTCATCGTCCCATGAAGTCATGAAGTCAACAAGCGATTAAATACACGTTTGCCTTGCAGATTCCACAATCATGAGACATCAATCGTGTCACATGGGGGATATTAACTAGGGTTTTGGTCTGGCGGTCTACAACACGTGTGCTCATACACACGATGAGAATGTAAGCAAATCGTGCAATCGGTTGAAGGAGTTAGCAAAGTAGTGGATGGAAAATCGACCAAGTCTCCGCACGTTGAGTAACTGGTTTTAATATGATTTCCACTTCTCCACTCTTTGATTCCATCAACTGTCACACTTCATGGGATCATGGTGTTTACAATTCTGGCAATATAAATAAGCCTCTGAATCATGATTGAAAACAAGACAATCTTTCGTCAAACAGACAACAAGAGATTAACATCTCAACGTCTGAGCAATTACTCTCAACAGAGCAAATTCAATCAATCGGAGCTTATTTCATTTCTTCACGCAGAATACACAACACACCTAAAATCTTCAATCATCATTGATCACACACATTTCTCATCTTCCCTCTTATAGATCGACCCATCCTCTCTTGTGACCGAATTGACTCTGGAACGGCCGTCGTCTTGGTTTAGGCCGGAGTCCTACAGATTGATCTCTCGAATTCAAAGCACTCCCTTTTTTGCAGTGCATCTGTGTGAGGTTTGACAGTTCGCTCAGTTCAAGGAGTTTCCTCCGCACGGTCGTCTCCTCAATTCCGTAAAAACCAGCAACACGTTTTGCCCCATCTATAGATTGGCGACCCCAGTGGGAAATCATTCTCTCGGTTGCAATCTCAATTCTCACAAAGATGGTCGGTATTAGGTCTGGTTCAGTTACCAATCCGGGTTCAACACCCGACCCTAATATCGCAAGCTCTAGTGGTACCGCCAACACCACTCCTCCGGCGCAACCTGCCACTACTAATCCTCCGGCGCAACCCGCCACTACTACTCCTCCAAGCACTGATGCCCTAGTGATCACCCCTGCAAATGACGGTACTGGCGCCATCAACAATCTACTCTTCGGCTGGTCTCCTGAAGAAATCAGAGAAAATCCGCCTACCATAGGCGATCTCATGAAGGTGCAAGAAACTCTTTCCAAAAATCAAACTGACATGGCTGCTACTCAGAAGGAACTATTCAACTATCTCAAGACTCTAACAGACAAGATGTCAGAGAAAACTCAGGAGAAAGGAAAAGCTAAAGAAACATCTTTAGATGCTGATCCCGAAGTCACTCCGATCCATGTAGTAGACGATGAGGAAGTTCCTAAGGCTGTAGATAATCCACCAGCAAAAGAGCCATCCAGTTTCATCACTCGTGAAGACCTGGAACGTCTTTTGGAGGATCGTGGAACACCTTCTGTCCATCGTCACCAACCTCCATACCCTTCTGCTACGCAAAGGATTCCTCTCCCAAAAGGTTACACCTTTCCAACCTTCACCCTTTATGATGGAATGGGCAATGCTCGAGAACATGTTTCTCGAATTCTGGAAGCACTTGGTGATCATGAACACAACCATACTGTTCGTCTGAAGGAATTTTGAAAGTCTCTGAAAGGCAGGGCATACACCTGGTACAACAACATTGCACCAGGAAGTATCAAAAGTTGGGGAGAAATGGTTAATGCTTTCTACAAAAAGTATTTCTTCATTTCAGAGCAAATCACCCTCTCTGATCTCGAAAGTATTCAAAGGAGCAATGAACATCCTAATGATTATGTGAAAAGGTTCAGAGTCCAAGCTTTGGACTTCCATGATCCAAATGTCACAGAGCAACAACTCGTGGACTTGTGCATCAATGGAATGATTCCGGTCTATAGAGCTTTATTAGAAAATCTCAGGTTCCAGACTTTCTCAGAACTTCATGAAGCGGCCAATAGATCAGCAACTACTACACCTGCTTTATTGGAGAGAGCTAAGACTATAAAAGCTCAAGAACCATGAGAGACTCGAGGTAGCAGACGTTTAATCAACAAACAGTACAACCTCTAACCTTCCACAAATGTTGTAGCAGAAGGGAGTAAACGAAAGGCCGAGCCGCAGCGCAAACATACTTCCTCAACTCCTTCAAAGGCGCAAAAGAAGGATAATACGCAAGTTCCTTCTCAACACACAGAAGTTAATCTAGAGGCACCTGATTTCCCCTGCTCCATTGAAGAAGTTATTGAACTTCTAGATGCCTAGGTTCAAGACGGCACAATTAAACTGTTGTATGTCAAGAAAGAACCAACTGAAGAGGCCATGGAAAATCCTCGTTACTGTCGCTTTCATAGGTTCGTCAACCATCCCACAAGTGATTGCAAAACTTTGAAGCGCATATTTAAGGAAAAGATCGAATCAGGGGAACTCAACTTGGGGACTGAAGGAGTACACAGAGATCCTCTTCCAGTCAGAACCTTCACTCTTTTGGAACCACCTGTCAATGAAGCAATTTAATCCTTAATCGAGCATGTCTGCGAATTGTTGTACTTATCAAAGGCTCAAAGGGGAGACATGTTTGCTGCATTGAATAACATCGTGTCTGGAAAGCGTTTGTTGATTCAAGAGACATTTCCTGAGCCACCTTCAACAACAGACGAAGAAATGTACGACTGGGGACTTCTCACCGCAGTCCATCTCAAGGGAAACGAGTTCAAACGAGCATTGATTGATATTGGCACTGCTGTCAATGGTATCCGTCTGAAAACTCTCAGAGCTGCTGGTATCACACGACAAGAATCCATCCATGCTCCAGTAACAATCACAGATCATGAAGGAACACCCAGAGACGCTTATGGCCACATTACTCTCAAGGTGAACATAAACTCATCCTGGACAGAAATAAAATTTTACATAATCCGAGAAGATCCAGGATATGATATGATTCTTGGACGCACGTGGATTCATGTTGGAAAGGTAACACCAATACCTTCAATTGCGCATTTCTCTGTTGAAGAAACCTCTGATTCGGAAGAAGAAAAAGAAGATATTTCACCATTCGAGTATCCGAAGGAGGTCAAAGCCCTGACAGAGCTAACACAAAAGCCTGAGGAAAATGAAAACGCTTTCATCAAAAGATTCCGTACTCAGGCAAGTCTTGTTCCTCCTTATGTGTCAATATCATCAGTTTTCAAATATGCTTATTTGGTTCGAGGGCTTCACTCCACCAACAACTTAGCTATTGCAAAATGCTATGAGTGGATAATCTCACCTCGGTAATATTTCACCAAGTGGCTGGACGCAGAACCTCTACGAATTGAACATTTCACTAATACCGTCATTGCTGAAATAATGACTGAATTCGACAAGCAGTATCCCAAATATTCTCCTTTGCACGAATGTCCACATGTGCCGCAAGATTGGAAGACTTCAACAACATGGAATTCCACTACACGAAGAATTCTAAATCAGCAAAAAATATTCAGTGCACGGATGATCAAGTCTTACAAATTCCAGGAAGGAGATTTAGTTCTCAAAGCAACTAAGCATAACTTTCATTCTGCAAAGAACTCCAATTGGGAAGGACCTTTTATGATCTCTAAGTCTGTTGCTGGTGGATACTACAAGTTAATCAACATGGACAACAAGGAAACTGTGGCCATGATACATGAGAATTGGCTCAAGGCCTTTGACGTTTAAGGTTTTGGATATTCGAGGTATTGGATGATTTAAGGCACGAACACCTCAAATATTTGGCGTTTAGAATTTTCTTTCATTGTATTTCAATTCCTCCAAAATGTTTTCAATACTTGCATTTAGTAATTTAATTTCAGAAATTTATCAAAATTCAGCTTACTTAAAGAAAATCTCTATCAAACCCAAAGAAAATCCTCAATCCTCTATTCATCCAAAACCAATCAAAACCAAAAAATAAAACCTCACATCTCTCAGAAGTTCAAGAGATTATGAAAAGCAATCAAAGAAAATCAGCAAAGAAAGACTTTGGCTCCTCTGCATCTTTTAAGACTTGTAAGGCCGCATTATCCATGTTCAGCTCTTCAGTCAGCCTATCAATCTTGTCTTCCTTCTCCATCACATCATCATTTGGAAAGGGTATGTTCTTATCACATGAGTCCTTAATAGCCTTTATCTTCTTACGAAGCCACTTCACGTTGAAGCCAAGTCTCTCAGAATTCTCCAAGTTGAACTCCCAATCAAAGAGTACATCTGGAGTTATAGTATTTCTGACCCTAGCACATATATCACTTACAACACGCAAGATAACACTAACTTGCATTGTTAAAAAATAAGCGCGCTTTGGGTCTCTAGTAACAATGATGTGACCAAATTTCTTCCATATTTTCTCATACAAGTCGGCATATCCAATGGGAACGATGAATCCACCAACTAGTTCGTGATATGGGAGTGATGCATCAAACAATACCTGTACTTGGGTATTCATGCACCACTATACGATTCTCAATCACTGGAGTCACTTCTACAATCATAGCAACAGTTTCTTCAATGCGTGGTTCAGCTTCTTTCGCCACTGAAACAACAACAATTGAAGTCTCGGTCTCTCCAACAACATCAACTCCCTCATGACTTTGAAGTACATAGATGGTTGTTTCTTCATCAATAATCTCAGTGTTTCTCAGGCCATCATTATTAGCTCCTTCATTCTCAACTTCGGTATTTGACACCTAATACAAAGATTACATGAGATTAGGATCACCCAAGCATGAAACTGAAAGAAATCATAAACTACAGCATACAAGTGGTCTAATATCATCAAAGTTCTTCTTTTTACATGCTAGATGTCGGCAAATAACGTGAAAGCCATAAAAACTTGTTTTACAACAAGCTCGCCTGATAAGATTTTACACTGCCCTATACAAATCGATGAACTGGGAGAAAATGGTGAAGAATCTAAGGTTGAGTTATATATAATTCTCTTCGTATGGATGTTATCTACAACATATCCAAATTTCATAGCAATCGGATGAACAAGCAAAAAGATGTGGTCGAAACATTAGACTACATGACAGCTGAAAATTTCCTGAAAGTCTCCTGGATGTTTACTGTTTCGTCTATTTCGGACCCTAAACGTGCTCAAAACTTAAAAAGCTTCTTTGAAAAAGATTGGAAATTTCTTGTGCATAAGGATAGATATGTGGATCGCGAAAATCTGACGCCGGATGAAGATTTTATGGCGTTTTTGCTAAAAGACTGAGTTCTGAATTTTCTGGTGACGTATTTTCGGAAAAGTTTTTCATATATTCACATGCATTCTCATTCATTCACTCATAAATCAACAAGTTTATGTTTCTATGGATAAAATTAAAGGGAGATACTCACTTGGGTAGTCTCTAAAGCGTTCGAAGAACCTGAATTGCTCGCATCAACATCGAGAGCACCATTGATTTCATTCGGTTTTGAACCCTGGGAATTCTCTTTATCGCCATTTTCCGAAGATGAACGAACATCACCAGCACTCTCCATCTCCATGGCGACATCCTCCTGGACATATTCTCAACAATTAGCATTTTATCTACAAAGCATCATAATCGGATATACGAAGAAATACTTACGGCCTTTTCTTCATCACTCAAGTCAGAAACCGTCTGCCCAGCAGCAGAGAACTGAAGACCGTCAATACTTGATGGAGTGAAACTCTGCAACAGAATAACAAATATTGGCTATTATCCTAATAATGCGGATGAGAAGAAGTCACAGCAAAAGAAGTGCTAACGACTCACCAAAGAAGCGACTGGGGACTTTATGGTATTAGGTAACAGCTTATAATTTTTGCTCCTGCCTTCTCCACCATGAATAAGCGCTTCAGTCTCTGAGAAGTCTACATGGATCCGAGGTCTTACATTACGACCGTCCTATGGTAGAGTTTGATGCAATGATTAGAATACAATCACCATAATTTAATGAAGATTATACAAAGGTACATACCTGAGAATATCCTGGAGATGATTTTCGTTTATTACCACCAGAGAGATGCTTCAATCTTCGTCGAGTAGAAATCATCTCAGCAGAAGGAGGATCTTTCATAAGAGGCTGACCAATCATCACGAAATCATGTAACCGCTCAAGATGCTGATCCCAAAAGTCTACATAACCTGGGGTTACATATGCAAATCTCTCGGAACATGGGAACCAGTAATTGCTTCCTTCCACATGCGTACGGTCCAAATGGGTCCTAAGTTGCTCGACCGATGGTTTCCTCCTTCGAAAAGTTGGAACACACTGATCCATACCAATTTGTCGAGTTGCTCTGTCAATGTTATATTCCTCCACTGAAAGTTCTCCATATGTCGCCGATAACAAATGACCAGGGGTGCAACTCAACATGAAATACCTCTAGCCATCACTCAAATTCGCACCAGACGCCAAAGCCATACTCTCTCCAGTATTGAAAGTTGTCGGCTGGGAAACATAAGAATGGATTAACACCCACGAACGAAAGTCGAACTCAGATTCATTATCTAACACATCAATGAGACGTGTCTTAAACCGAGGCTGCTTTGTGGACCAGCGCATAATCCTGACATTATCCTTCTCAGAGAAAATATGCCGAGCATCAGCATTCAGTCCTTGCAAGACCGTACGTGGAATAGGTGCGTAATTCTTGAAATATTCCCACATCAAGGCTTCAAGAAACACTGTGTTGGCATAGCATTCAATCTTCATAAAGCCATTCGACACACACTGGAGTCTATAATCAAAGAGTCTAAGTTAGAATAAAAATAATCTAGGAATAGGCTACCTATTGGAAGTTGCTCACCTTGAGCCATCTTGATAGCAAAAGGGATCACGATGGGTTTCAACAAATTTCCAATATCTTCAAATATGTCTCTCGACAGCCATAAACATAAGAAATCATCAATAGGCAACATACCATCGATGGGACTATTGGAAACCTCATCTTTTGGCCACTAGCGTGTTAACCAGTGAGCATAAAAACCTTTGTTGCCAGACGCCTTGTTAGCTTCCTCCATTGCAGCTGTCAAGATGTTAGAAAATGTAGTCTCCTCAGCTGAAAGACCCTCAGGGAGATTACCTGTGATTGGGAGATGCAACAAGGCAACCACATCCTCTAAGGTGATGGTAAATTCTCCCCATCTACATATGAAGGTATGGGTTGGAATGCACCAACGGGAAAGTAGAGCCACAATACCTCGCACATCATGAAAAATAAACAAGTCTCCAGATGCTTGAATAGCCCTCGTCACTTGTGCTTGATCGAGCATAGCCCTGACGTGAGGGAAACCCAGCATATGTCTCGCCCATCCAGAGAATATTTCTAAAGGTCGACGAGGAAGCTTAAACTCTATGATGATGATTGATGTAAGGAAAAGTCCTCGTTCAAGACAAAATCGGATCACTGTCTTAGGAGTCACCAATTTCTTCTGAGTAACACTTCTGGGATTTATCAGAAGCCGATACGCTGGGGATTTGAGACGTATTTTGGTTTCCTGCTGAACCTCAAAGAACGCATCATGTATATTAGGGACATTCTTGACTCCAGGTGTTTCATCTTCCTCTTCGCCAACAGAAGTCTCATCCATGCATGTTTCATCTCTGGAGGCATCATTATCTACACATGTTTCATCTCTGGAAGCATCATTAGCTTGGGAATCAGACATCCTTGCGAAGTAGCTGTAAGGTTCACATAACATTCTACTTCAGTATATCACCCATAAGCAAACTTCGACAAGATGATGGAGTCATGCAAATGGCAAAATGCTCAACTAAAATCTACGAAAATGGTCCCGCCATCAAAATCAGCAGTTCAACACCAGTTTATTCTTATTAGACGATGCTCTGTCATGCCACTGGGATCTTCATTCAAGTCGTGGTTTTCTCGTACTATCAAAAAATCCGATAACGTCTTATCTTACGACTAAGTTCAATTGCTTATATTGTTTGTAACCGGAAAATCACCATTAAGTGATAACTAAGGAACATAATTGTCCCTCACTAAGCATGGGACTTAATGTAGATGGTGGATTTTCTACAAGGGCTAAAATCGTAAACCCGTAATTGTATATGCTCGTGATCCAGCAATCAGACGAGTATTGAGGCTCATGTCTCTTATCGAAAGCATGAAAGCTCATGCCACAAGAATCTCTGACTGAGAATACTTTCTCTCAGAGTGTATGTAGATGTGTAGTCTCTCAGCTGAGGCAACGGCATATCTCATGAATACTGAGCAATTTCAGTAATTACTTATGTATATAATCGAAAGATTGGACGGCTCCTAGACAGCTTGCCTGCTAGTATAGAGCAATAGCGTCTTCAGGATGTAACAATGTTTTCCCTGACTATATAAAAGAAATATGACGCTTCAACTAGCGCATATTACTCCTGAATAATTAATGCTCCTAGACGATCGTACTAGTATAGAGCCATAAATTAATTATTCCTAAATCATCAGATTCATCAACTGAATCCCTGGAAAATATTCTATGTTTTCCATAATATTTCATTACTTCAATTCATGGTTCTTCCCAGCAGAATTCCATGGGTTAGTAATAAATATTCAACACACGAGCATCTGAGCTACTATCGAGTAAGCCCCGACCAAAATGGTGCAAGTGTACTCAACAAGAATGCACTAACGAGCATCTGAATGCACGAATGAGTATTTCAAAATACGACGGGACGATGAACCTATGCAAAATAGGAAAGAAAATAATAAATAATAAAATACTAACCAAGGCGCTGGGGGACTGGGCCCAACGTCCGTGTCGTGACCAGTCCCACACCCAATTTTATATTTTATCATATTTTATTATTTTCCTTGATCTCATTAAAATTCCCTCATTTGAACAAAATTTCTTCGTTTCAAGGAAACTCCTCAATTTCATGGTGTTTCCTTCACATCAAGGAAATAATAAATAATTAGGAAAGGTATGCGGGACCAAGCCTACTAGCCGGCCGATCATGCCCTAGTTGTGGCCGGTCCCACACCTTACATTCCTTATTATTTTATTATTCTTTCCTTCATCCCATGAAATTCCTTGATCTCATGGTATTTCCCTAATTTCATGATGTTTCCTTCAAGTCATGAAAATAATATAAAATTAGGTAAACTCGTGGGACCGGGCCCTAGCCGGACGGTCATGCCCTATCCGGTCCCACACGTCTCTTATTTTATGATTATATTTTTTATGTTTCCTTCACCTCATGGAAACTCCTTCACTTCAAGGAAACTCCTTGATTTCATGGTATTTTCATAAAATCTTGAAAAATATAATAAAATTAGGAAAAATGCTATGGGACCGGGCTCATTGGCCGGCCGGCGAGACATCAATCGTGTCACATGGGGGATATTAACTAGGGTTTTGGTCTGGCGGTCTATAGCACGTGTGTTCATACACACGATGAGAATGTGAGCAAGTCGTGCAATCAGTTGAAGGAGTTAGCAAAGTAGTGGATGGAAAATCGACCAAGTCTCCGCACGTTGAGTAACTGGTTTTAACACGATTTCCACTTCTCCACTCTTTGATTCCATCAACTATCACACTTCATGGGATCATGGTGTTTACAATTCTGGCAATATAAATAAGCCTCTGAATCATGATTGAAAACAAGACAATCTTTCGTCAAACAGACAACAAGAGATTAACATCTCAACGTCTGAGCAATTACTCTCAACAGAGCAAATTCAATCATTCATATCTTATTTCATTTCTTCACGCAGAATACACAACACACCTACAATCTTCGATCATCATTGATCTCACACATTTCTCAGCTTCCCTCCTTCAGATTGACCCATCCTCTCTTGTGACTGAATTGACTCTGGAATGGCCATTGTCTTGGTTTAGGCCGGAGTCCTACAGATTGATCTCTCGAATTCAAAGCACTCCCTTTTATTGTAGTGCATCGTGTGAGGTTTGACAGTTGGCTCGGTTCAAGGAGTTTCCTCCGCACGGTCGTCTCCTCAATTCCGTAAAAACCAGTTACTCGTTTTGCCCCATTTACACCAACCTATAAGAAAATGAATCTAATGAGTGATTCAGTTAACACAAATCAAGATTTAATGGGACAAACTACCCACTATGGAAATCTGCTTCGAAAGCTTTTCTTCAATCCCGAGATTTTAATACTTGATTATTAATCGAAGACGGATGATACATATTGATCTCTATACCTTGGTAGGTATTACTATTAAGGCGGAATTCAATATAATAATAGACGAGAAACTTAGAAAACAGAACACAAGTAGTAATTCAAAGAAAATATCTTCTCTAGATTATGAACAAGAAAACGATTACAAATCTCTCTTTGTTAAGCTCACAATCTTCTCTAACAGTGGATTAACCTTAAACTGTTTGCTAAGCTTGCACAAGTATTGCTCCAAGCTTTCTCTAGGTTTTCTGTGCCTAGAATTCTGTACGTGTTTCTATATCAAGAACACACTAACTAGATGTGTTTAGCTATGATCTAAACATCCCTATTTATAGGCTTGGTTTGGTTTCCAAAACGTCTTAGAAATCTATTTCCTTTTGTAGGACTAATTCCCTTTCTAGGTATATTACCTAAACTAAGAATACTTCTCAAAACAATACTCCTTCCTAAACTAGGAATTTATCCTAAACAAGGAATCCTTCCTAATATAGGATTTTATCCTCAATTCGTCTTTAGGATCACTAGTTTCCAGGGAAAGGAAGATACACATGTATCATGCACCCCCCCCCCACACCCCTTAAGAACTTGAACTCCTGTGAAAGTTATATTTGTAGGTTAGGGAACTCATGAGTTCCTTTCACCTTGTTGAACCATCCCTCCTTGCCAGGAACTTGACCTTGACATCTACTTAGGAAAGTCTCATTCTCTTCCTGGCGTGTCTTTGTCGCTCTTCGCTCCATAATGCAATCTTCATCGAGTGATTATTCTCTATCAAACTACAAGTCTTCCACATGTGGCAAGATCATCTTGTCATATCCATCATCATCTAGTAATGGTGGTTCA
Source organism: Papaver armeniacum (assembly GCA_023531295.1). Taxonomy (NCBI): domain Eukaryota; kingdom Viridiplantae; phylum Streptophyta; class Magnoliopsida; order Ranunculales; family Papaveraceae; genus Papaver; species Papaver armeniacum. The sequence goes on from JAJJWW010000146.1 coordinate 294,268, forward strand.
AACATACTCAACCTTCTTAGGTCTTCTTCTTGTTGTTTGGTAATGTATTCTAAACTAACTCTACTCGGCTTCTCGTCAAGAGAACGGATCACAAGGAGAATAAATTTTGTACTAGCATTCACCAACCACTTAACCTAAGTGGCTGTAATCAAGCTTGATCCCTCAAGAGGAGAGTTAATAGCTCGTATTACAAAAGCTTTCCCATCTTTGGTAAAGGTATACTTTTGCTCCCTTCTATGTAAAACCGCATCTCGATCCCACAAGTAAGGACTACCAAGTACAACTTGACAAACATCTAATGGAACCACATCGCATGTAACCTCGTCAATGTATGACTCATCAAAAGCAAACTTGAACGTGCACTGTTTTGCAACCTGTAGCCCACCTTCCTTTTGAAGATGTTTGAAAGTTTTCAATCCTAACTTATGCACCAAAGAATGTGAAAGTAAATTCTTCTGACTTCCCGCGTCAATAACAACATATATTAGTGTTGTCTTAACCTGCATCTTAACCGTGAAGAGTCGTTCCCTAGGATCGTCCTCCATAAGTTCTTCTACGCCTCCTTCCATTAGAGAGAGCTTTTTATTAGGTTCTGTTTGTAGTTGCAGGAAATCCCACAACACACCCCTCATCATATCTTGATAATAATTTCTAGATCTAAACTTATTTGATATGAAAATAAAGATAAAAATCCTAAAATTATAAATGGAGACACAAGAATTTACGTGGTTCGATCAATTTGATCTACATCCACGGGGTAGGGTTTTTCACTATGATTATTTAAATTACATAAGTATTATATTGGGACTCCATTAATGAGTATTTTGAGCTCTACATCTAGTTTTAGGGGAAGAAGATGATAAAGAAAAATAATAATCTCTCTCTAAAAATATCTCTCTCAAAAATGTGTATCCCCTCCAAAAATGTGTCTCCCCCTTTTCTCTCTCATGCCTTTCTCTTTTATATAGGATATTACATAGTGGATGACAACTCATGTACAACTAATATTTCCTTTAATTTCGGATTTACCTTGCGACATTTCGCAGGTCTACAAATGTTAGTCTTCGCAAGTCTTCTTGACTCTTCGCAGAATCGCCACACCTTTCTCATATTTAAGATAATGTCATTTGTTGCGTCGTTAATAATTCGCAAGTGAAGGTTGCTGCGATATTCTGCTCTACATCTTGCCTCTTTTTTCTTGAATATTGCTTGAAGATCGATCTTTAAGAAAAAATCCGTTATTGTAGTAGTCTTTGGTCTTTGTTGATGAAGGAACGAGCGAAAGAATACTGGACTTGAAAAGTACGTACTTGCCTCTATTCTTTTGCGAAGTTCAAGCTTTGCGAAATAAATAAGAAGTATCCACCCTTGAAGTATGCGAAGTATGAAGTATCCTTGAAGAAGTATAAGAAGTACTTAATCCTCGAAATATATAAGAAGTATGAAGTATCTTTTGAGAAGTATAAGAAGTATCCGTCCTTGATTGCGAATAAGAAGTATTGCGAACTAATCATGCGAAATTAGAAGTATGAAGTATAAGAAGTATTAATCTTCGAAATATAAGAAGTATTTATCCTTGAATGAGAGTAGTAAGTATTGCCTCTATTCATGCGTAATTATTACTCCATTTTTGGTGAGGATTCTTTTTGTTCATTGGTGAACATCTTAATTGGAAATGATTCTTGCCGAGAAGATAAAGAACATAAAATGTTTTCTCGGTAATCCATAGTTGCCTCTGTTCTTTATCTACGAGGGTAGAATCGTTGAAAAAGTGTTAAATGAGCGAGTTATTTCTTCATTCTTATCTTGCCTCTGTCTCATGCTTTGTGCTCATGCGATAGTATAATCTCTTCAAGTTGTTTATAATTGTGTGAAATAACTGAGCGAAATAATCACATCTTGTAAAATAATCACATTCTGCGAAATTCTGAAAATACTTGTGCGAATATAATGCTTATGTAATGATTATGTTATGAAATGTGTATGCGATGTTTATGCCATGAAATGCTTATGCGATGCTTTCATGATGCGAGTATGATGCTTGTATGATGAAAATGCTTATCTAGTGCAATGTATAGCTAATGTTTGTGTTACTTAGCTCATTTTGCCGCTCTAAAATTGATGTAGCTTTAAATCGCTTCCATTCTTCATTTCTCTGATTTTGTCTCTAGTATATGCATTCCTCTTTGCGTATTTATTGTTCCTCGCAAGTTCTTACTTGTGCTTCATCTTTTCTTATTCCTGCACTATTAGTATCGCATAATAATATGATCATAATATCAAGTGTGAGGCATTTGCATTGCCTCAGTCTCATTATCATGTACATGTTCGCAAGCTTATCATTTAATCATTTTCTCAAGCTCGCAAGCTTATCATGTAATCGTTTTTGCAATAAAAGATCTCTGTTACCTAGATTTAAACTGTTTATGTTGAATTTTGTCATTGCGACAAGATCGCAGGACATCTTTACATTTTCATGTAATGACCCATTGATCTTGCCTTATCATTTATCTTGTGTGGTCTTATTTTGCCTTCCTAGTTAAAGGTCTTATTTTGCCACCCTCATTATTGCGACAATATGACAGGCCTAAATATTCTTGCGAACATAAAGTCCCATGACATTGCCGTCTTGCGACAAAATCGCAGGACGTCGTTACACTTTCATGTAATGACCCATTGATCTTGTCTTATCATTTCTTTAGTATTATTGCCTCTGCGAGGATATTTTTATTGCGACAATATGACAGGCCTAGAAATTCTTGCGAACTTAAAGCCCCATGACATTGCCGTTTTGCGACGAAATCGCAGGACGTCTTTACACTTTCATGTAAAAACCCATTGATCTCGCCTTATCCTCGCGTTTTGTATTATTGCCTCTTCAGGATCATCGCACAAATATGACAAGCCTAAATTTTCTTGCGAAAATAAAGCCTCATGACATTTGCGTCTTAAGACACTTATTAGCTCCCTAATGGAGGGTGCCGCCCTTATCATCTCCCTGGTTGCCCCTTCAAGGAGGCGTACATCGGCCATACAAGACTAGCTCCTCCCATCCGGTCTTAACAACAACCAGTTGTTTTCGCAGCCTCTTATCCCTTATACCTATAGGGCTTATGGTTACGAGACTGCACCCTAAGTGGAGTTTTCTTCAGGCCGAGTGCAGCATGTGCCAAGACTTGCCAAGAATGGCCGAGACACTTCAAATGCCCCAGGCACTCTTGGCTCAACCGTGTACCTCGGCGCCTTGGTCATACACTGACTCATTGGAAGAGACCCTCGGTCGTCCAACCAGGGTATAACCTTATATATATAGTTGGAAATCCAAGGTATCTCCCCCGGATGGGCTTTATTGACCCCAAATCTCCATGACTCAGGTTCCAGGAGCGGTGTAACCTTTTCCCTTAGCCATGTCAAGAGATACCCCCTTATATGACGCACTTTAGGTCTTACGTTTGCCTCTTGCGAAATATCATTCGCGAACTAGGGTGTACGCCATAAAGGTCCGTCCCATTCGTATAAATCATTCATTTTTAATCATTTCTTCTCATTATCTTCGCGAAATTTTCGCATAGTCTTGCTTCTTTCATTCATTCTTCCATTCTTTTCTTTCATTCATTCCTTCATTCCCATATCTTCATGTTAAATATCATATCATTTGAAGCAAAGTAAATATTCAAGAGAAATATATAAATTGATTTACGAGATTTTTCCCGAATCTTTGAAATCTTTTTAATTTTGAAATCTTTGAAATCTCTATTTTTTTATTTTTATTTTTTTTTTTAAAAAAAATCTTTGTAATAGTGCGAATGTATCGCTTTCTTTTAAATCAAATCAAAAATCTTTTATTTTCTGTAGAAGTAAAATGTTCAAAGAAAGTGGTACTTAGATTTTGTGGTTTGTTGTTGTTGTCTCTTGCGAAGTATATGGTTTTCTTGCGAAGCTAGCATCCTTGAAATGTATAAACGTCACACAAAATATAATTATCTCGCAGCAAAAAGAAGTATGAGAAATGAGATTTGAACCCTTGACATGCCTCTTGCCTATTCTCTGTTGGAGAAAATGAGTTTTTAATGTTTTGATTTTATGGTCTTGGTGGGAATGGAACTTAGGACCTTTGGGTCTCTAAGAGCACTCACTCATTTTCTTATGAGTGAATGAAATAGAACCTTTAGTCCCACATTGGGTATAACTAAAGAGGAGTTCCACTATATAGCTATTCCTTTATGGATAGTGAGTAAAACAATGTGGGTGGAACGGGTGGGGCGAAATATTTTTGTTTTCACCGAGGTTTGGGCTTAGGGCTTGTGCTACCGCCATGGACCGTCAACCAAGACTAATCTTTTGGAAAAATTATTTTGAATTATTTCCTAAACGTTTTGAAAATCAAAATAAATTGTCTTAATTGTGGGGGCGTATGACCCTAGGTGTGGGAATTATTCTGTTTCCAAATTTTCTTTGTGTCGACATTATGTGCATGGCCGTTTTATTGCTGTTATGAAAAATCTTGAAATTAATTCTGATTTATTTTGTATTTAATTCAATATTTATTCTCTCTTTAATTCGCTCTTAATGCACAATCAATTCGACCTCTCTCTTCACCCCTATATAAACCACTCGAGTTCTTCATTTCTTTTTGTGTCTAGAAGAGCTACTATCCTCTTCTTTTCGTCTCTCTCCCTCTGTGTGGTCTTTTTCTTTTCTTCTGTGCCTTGCTGTTGAGTTCGTAAGAGTGGGCAAGTATTGTAGTGCTAACAATACTTGCAACAGGCAGTTTTATCCTGGATACAACTTGACCACAGGGTATAGGCATCACTCATTCTTGAGGCGTACCGGTCAACTATTGTGTTAAGGACATCGTGTTGAACACGTGACTCTGTCTTCTGTTTGCTGTCCATTGAGTGCTTATTTACATTTCAACAATTTTACTTATAACTTATTCACATCTTCTTTTTAGTGTTTTATTGTTACAGTCGCAACAATCTTAACACAATAGTTCTTTTATGTCTGTAACAATGGGTAAGAACGATGTTGAAAGGCCTGCAAAGTTCAATGGGAAAGACTTCAAAAGATGGCAATCGAAGATGTTATTTTTTCTGAGTTATCATGAGTTGGATCATTATGTTTTGGTTCCTTTTGATGAGGGTATGAAGGATATGGGACGTGAACTTGAGTTGGAGGATTGGGTTAGGCAGAACTATATGGCCAAAAATCATATTCTCAACTGTTTAGAAGATGTTATGTATGACTTCTATATTGCAAAAGAGAACTTTAATGCTTTTGATTTATGGGCTGCTTTAGAGGCAAAATACCTTTCGAAACTTTGGAAGTAAGAAATTTTTGGTAGCTAAGTTCATGGAATACAAAATGTCGAATGACAAATGCGTGGTTGATCAATTCCTTGAATTCCAAAGCAAATTATCAATCAAATTCTTGCGGAAGGTATGATGATTGATGAAACTTTTCAAGTGTCTCTTGTCATTGAGAAATTGCCTTCTTCCCGGTCCGAGTACAAGAAGAAACTCGAGACATGAAACCGGTGAAGTCACTATGGTTGATTTGGGTAAGAAGATTCAAGTTGAAGAATTGTTGTGCTCCAAGGACAAAAATGTATCTTCGCAAGGGACATGTCAAACAAAGCTCATGTGACCGAACACAAAGGTTCCAATGCTGATAAGAACCGAAACAACTCCAAGAAACCTCCAGGCAAGAAAGGTATGTTTCAGAAACCCAAATCTAGCATTAATAAAATTAAGGGTGATTGCTATGCTTGCGGAAATCCTGGCCATATGGCGGTTCAATGTAAAAACCGTAAGGACCTTAAAAAGAAAAATAATGCTAATTTGGTTGAAAACAACAAAGATGAATTTTCTGGTACGGTGTCTGAAGTTAATTTGGTAACAAATGTGAGAGATTGGTGGGTAGACTCTGGGGGCTACCAAACATGTCCTGTGGAAACAGAGATATGTTCACCTCCTACAGTAAGGTAGGGGAAGGAGAAAAACTCTATATGGGTAACTCATCTGCAGCTGCGGTTGTAGGAAAAGGCAAAGTTGGGCTCAAGCTAACTTCTGGCAAAACTCTCACATTGAATGAAGTTCTTCATGTTCCGGACATCTGCAAAAATCTTGTTTCTTGTGGTGTTTTAGATGATAAGGGCTTTAAAATTGTAATAGAATCTGGGAAATGTGTTGTAACTAAGGGTAAGGATTATGTGGGGCAGGGTTATAAGACCGAGGGTCTCGTATAAGCTTAATGTAAACTCTTTGTAATGAATAAGAATGATTCTTCTCGCTTATGTTTGCGAGTCTTTGAATGTTTGGCATGGTAGACTTGGACATGTAAATTATAAGTCAATGCATAAACTGGCTAATGTAGGCTGCATACCCAAATTTAGTTTGGAAAAGGAACACAAATGTGAAATATGCGTAGAATCAAAGTATGCTAGAAAACCTTTTAGCAAAAAAGTTCATAGAAATTTTAAACCCTTAGAATTAATTCACTCAGACCTAGTTGACATGAAATCGGTTCAAACTAGAGGTGGTAAGAAATGGTTTGTTACTTTTATAGACGACCGTACGAGGTATTGTCATATATATTTGCTTAGAGGTAAGAATGATGCCTTAGAAGCCTTTAAAATGTATAAACTAGAAGTTGAAAACCAATTCTATGCTACCATTAAAACAGTTAGGTCTGATCGTGGTGGTGAGTACGAGTTCCGATAGAGATTTCAGGTGTAGAACATGGCATAATACACGAGGTTACCCCTCCTTATTCACCTCGTCTAATGGTGTAGCTGAACGTAAGAACCGTACCCTTAAGGATATGATGAATGCCATGTTAATTAGTTCAGATTACCTTCGAACTTGTGGGGGAAGCTATCCTCTCAGCCTGCTATATCCTGAATAGAGTACCCTTTAAAGGATCAGATAAAACTCCATATGAATTGTGGAAATGTAGACAACCTTCTTATGCATACTTCAAAGTGTGGGGGTGTTTGTTCAGATCCCTAAACCTAAAGCAACCAAGATAGGACCCAAAACTGTTGATTGTGTCTTCATAGGGTATCCTGAGCATACTCCTGCATATAGATTTATGGTTGTGAGTTCAGATATTTCTGAAATTGGTGTGAATACTATTATGGAGTCTAGGGATGCTGTGTTTTTTGAAAATGTTTTTCCTTTGAAATCTGACTCTCGTAAGAGAAGTCTTGATCCCCTAGATGTCCCTTCAACCAGTCAGACTTTACCTTTAGAGGAAGACGAAGTAGAAATTGAGCCTAGAGAAGTAAAAGGGCTAGAACCAAAACCTCCTTTGGACCCGACTTCGTAACACTAGCGAGTCCGATCCTCGGACTTATAGAGAAGCCATGACTTCTTCGAAGCTCCATGGTGGAAAGAGTCATCTGTTAGTGAGATGGAATCCATCAAAGAAAATGATACGTGGGAGCTGGTAGATTTACCTCCAGGGTGTAAGGCCATAGGATGTAGATGGATCTTCAGGAGGAAACGTAACATAGATGGAACTGTTCAAAAATACAAGGCTAGGTTAGTAGCTATAAACAACAGGAAGGTGTAGATTTCTTTGATACTTACTCACCCGTTACATGAGAATTACTTCCATTAGGATGTTAATTGCTATACTGCGGTTCATAACCTAGAGATACATCAAATGGATGTAAAAAAACAGACTTTTCTAAATGGTGAATTAGATGAAGAAATTTACATGGAACAACCTGAGGGCTTTGTAGTGAAAGGCATGTGAAAACAAAGTTTGTAAACTGAAAAAATCTTTGTATGGATTGAAACAAGCACCTAAACAATGGCATGAAAAATTTGATCATGTAATGTTTTCTAGTGGTTTTAAAATCAATGAATCGACAAGTGTGTCTATACTAAACTTGTGAATGATGCATGTGTGATTGTATGCTTGTATGTTGATGATATGCTTATACTTGGTACAAACATGGATGTAATTAATTCCACTAAGAGCATGCTAAATGAGAACTTTGACATGAAAGACTTAGGCCCCGAGATGTAATCTTAGGGATGAAAATTAGAAGAAATTCTAACGGTTATAGTCTTAGTCAATCTCATTATGTTGAATCAGACTTAGAAAATTCAATCATTTTGATTGTAAACCCGCTTTTACTCCGTATGATCCTTGTTGTAACCTCAAAATAATAAGGGTAATGGAGTGTCACAACTTGAATACTCACGAGTTATAGGAAGTCTCGATGTATTTGATGAACTGTAATAGGCCGGACATAGCTTATCTTTGTGAGTAGGTTAAGTAGGTATACTTGTAATCCAGGGCAGGAACACTGGGATGCACTTTTAGAGTGTTGAGGTATTTGAAATACACTTTGACCTTTTGTTTAAATTATGAAGGGTACTGCCCGTCCTCGAGGGATTTTGTGATGCAAACCGGATATCGACTCAGAGGAGACTAAGTCTACGAGTGGATATGTTTTCACTCTAGCAGGTGGGGCTGTTTCTTGGAAGAGTTCCAAACAGACCGCATAGCTCGATCCACTATGGAATCCGAGTTTATTGCGTTAGATAAAGCAGAGAGGAAGCCGCTTGGCTAAGATGCTTTTTAGAAGACATTCCTCTCGGCATAGGCCCGTGCCCGCCTATATCTATACATTGTGATAATCAAGCTGCTATAGCTAAGGCTAAAAACAGCTACTATAATGGGAAGTCTATACACATTAAAAGAAGACATAATACCTCGAAAAAAATAATCTCAAAAGGCGATATTTCAATTGATTGGGTAAAGTCTAAGGAGAATATCGCGGACCCTTTGACGAAAGGTTTGTCCAAGGAGATAGTTAATAATGCATCGAGGGGGATGGGGCTTAGGCTCATTAAATAAACTTGCCATGAAGGATACTCAACCTTGCCGACTGGAGATCCCAAGATCAAGGTTTTGAATGAGACAACTAATTTGTGGCGGGTCAAGGTAAACACTATCGAGAATTTCATTCTCCGCCCCTTCCTATGGTGTAGACGTGATAGTGTGACTGCATGTGAAGAATGACTTTTAACTAAGTCTTAATGAGTTCTATAGTTTCAATTCAAGATTGAAGTGGGGTGTAGCAGTAAACACTCTTGATGGAACTCACCTATCTGAATGTGGAAGTGGGTTGCTTCCTATGAGAATAGAGCTGATTCTCTAGAGCATTCGAGAAACGGGATTTGTCCGGGCAAAAAGGACACAACGGCACGAACTTGACAAAGCACCTAGAGAGATATCACGTGTGATTATTATCGCGGATTACACCAAACGATGGCAGTTCAAGACATCGCGTTCACTCGTCCATCAAGTAGTCCCGGCAATTTCTCACTAAGCAAAGGTTCAAGACCTCATGGACACCTCTTGCCTAAGTGGTATTTCTCGCTTTCCGTTTTCTGATTTTTGTATCGGTATTTCATTCATGTGGGGGATTGTTGGAGAAAATGAGTTTTTAATGTTTTGATTTTATGGTCTTGGTGGGAATGGAACTTAGGACCTTTGGGTCTCTAAGAGCACTCACTCATTTTCTTATGAGTGAATGAAATAGAACCTTTAGTCCCACATTGGGTATAACTAAAGAGGAGTTCCACTATATAGCTATTCCTTTATGGATAGTGAGTAAAACAATGTGGGTGGAACGGGTGGGGCGAAATATTTTTGTTTTCACCGAGGTTTGGGCTTAGGGCTCGTGCTACCGCCATGGACCAGTCAACCAAGACTAATCTTTTTGGAAAAATTATTTTGAATTATTTCCTAAACGTTTTGAAAATCAAAATAAATTGTCTTAATTGTGGGGGGGGCGTATGACCCGGTGGGAATTATTCTGTTTCCAAATTTTCTTTGTGTCGACATTATGTGCATGGCCGTTTTATTGTTGTTATGAAAAATCTTGAAATTAATTCTGATTTATTTTGTATTTAATTCAATATTTATTCTCTCTTTAATTCGCTCTTAATGCACAATCAATTCGACCTCTCTCTTCACCCCTATATAAACCACTCGAGTTCTTCATTTCTTTTTGTGTCTAGAAGAGCTACTATCCTCTTCTTTTCGTCTCTCTCCCTCTGTGTGGTCTTTTTCTTTTATTCTGTGCTTTGCTGTTGAGTTCGTAAGAGTGGGCAAGTATTGTAGTGCTAACAATACTTGCAACAGGCAGTTTTATCCTGGATACAACTTGACCACAGGGTATAGGCATCACTCATTCTTGAGGCGTACCGGTCAACTATTGTGTTAAGGACATCGTGTTGAACACGTGACTCTGTCTTCTGTTTGCTGTCCATTGAGTGCTTATTTACATTTCAACAATTTTACTTATAACTTATTCACATCTTCTTTTTAGTGTTTTATTGTTACAGTCGCAACAATCTCGCACCATACCAACTGTTCTAACCCTCTCTTGAGAGATAATCGTCAACTCTTTTCTTTGCTTCTGCGAAACATTTATTGAAATTTGGCTTTTTCTTTGGGAAATAAATAAGGAGACCTACAAACTGGGCTTGGCAAAGTTCTTCTTTTCTTGTTCTCGCAGGTATTTGCAAATATGACTTCACGTGAAGAAAATTTGTGTGAAGCAAACATTTGCGAAATGTATGTTCGTGCAGCGAATGTTCGCAAAGTAAACGTCTGCAATGTAAACATTTGCAAGGTAAAAAATTCTGTGCGAAGGGGAAGACTCGAACCCACGACCTCTAGTTTGCGTACTTCTTCACTGACCATCTGGGCTACTTGCTGCTTGCGAAAGAAACACACAATGCTGTGACTTTATTCCAGTTCTTCGCTTTAGAAGTTCAAAAATATGCGTAAGGTGGATTCGAATTTGCGACACCAAGTTTGTTCTCTTCGCTCGGAACCAATCTGTGCTATCCCCGTTGTGCGAAAGGATCGCACAATGCTAATACTTGACTTATATTCACCCTTCAATACTCAATGAAAAAGATGACAAAAATATGAGTATGATGAGAATCAACTCGCGGCATCAATTTCTTAAGTTCTCTCTCAACCATCTGTGCGAGTTCATGTTTGTGGAGCAGCGGTTTGATTAGCTTACTTATTCAATGTCTCTTCTTCTTCTCCTATTTCTTAACATGTTGCGAAATTCGCATGATCTTCAGAAGCCATTTTCTTGACAGAACTTCTCTTGAAATTCGCATAAACTTTGCGATAATACCTCCTGGACATTATTTTTTTAGCTCCTTGCTTTTATTCTTTTGAGCTTTTATTGTTGTTTTCGTTGGAGTTGTACTCATCCATTTCCTCGCTTTGTTTGGTAGCTTGTCTTCGCTTCGAGAATGTATCTCGCACCTAAGTTGTTGGCTTCGTCTACATTTTCTCGCTTCTACGCGATTATCTAACTTGCTACTCTTTTCCTCTTAGTTGGGTTTCTCTTCACACTGTTGGTTGATAGTAGCTGCATCTCTTAGCCTTCCTTTATTTCCTTCAACAATTTGCCTTTTAATTTTTCTCCTGAACGTGAAAATTTTCCATTGAAACTTTAGTTTTCTTCCCTGAATTTCACCACAACAACTAATTTTTCTCTTCCTCTTTTCATGTCTTTGAATTGTTGATGATGTTTACTCCCGAAAGTGTGATTTCTTCCATGAAATTTCCATTTTTGAACCTAAACTTTATAGATCTAAATAAAAGTATGAACAAAGTAACTAATTTTCATGGAAATTTCTTGAACCAACAAATTACGGGAAGGATAAATCCTTTACTCCTCCCTCGTTTCTAGCGTAAATGTAGTTGCAGGAAATCCCACAACACACCCCTCATCATATCTTGATAATAATTTCTAGATCTAAACTTATTTGATATGAAAATAAAGATAAAAATCCTAAAATTATAAATGGAGACACAAGAATTTACGTGGTTCGATCAATTTGATCTACATCCACGGGGTAGGGTTTTTCATTATGATTATTTAAATTACATAAGTATTACATTGGGACTCCATTAATGAGTATTTGGAGCTCTATATCTAGTTTTAGGGGAAGAAGATGATAAAGAAAAATAATAATCTCTCTCTAAAAATATCTCTCTCAAAAATGTGTATCCCCTCCAAAAATGTGTCTCCCCCCTTTTCTCTCTCCTGCCTTTCTCTTTTATATAGGATATTACATAGTGGATGACAACTCATGTACAACTAATATTTCCCTTAATTTCGGATTTACCTTGCGACATTTCGCAGAGTCTACAAATGTTAGTCTTCGCAAGTCTTCTTGACTCTTGCGTAATCGCCACACCTTTCTCATATTTAAGCTAATGTCATTTGTTGCGTCGTTTCTAATATTTCTTTTGCGACATTATTATGTTGCGTCGTTAATAATTCGCAAGTGAAGGTTGCTGCGATATTCTGCTCCTACACTGTTAGTCCTTTGACTTCTTTTGGAACTTATGCGACTAGTGTTGCCATTATGGCTTCTTTCTTCTGCAACCCTTTTGGTTTTAGATTAGGATACTTCATCCAACACTTATCAACAACATGCCCGGTTTGTTTGCAATGAGTGCAAGTCAAACCTTCTTTGTCTTTAGACTTCCTATCCTCTTTGCTCCTTTCATCTCCTTTAGTGACGAAACTTCCATACTTTCCCTTGACGTTTCCTTCAACATCAGTTTTCTTCAGCCTGCCTTCAATGGCATTAGCTTTTATACTTGCTTCGGAGATAATATCCACCGAAAACATCTTCAACTCCTTCCGTATATACTCATGGAACCCGGAAATATATTTCATATAGATAACATAATCTCCCAAGGCTAAATCCAAAATCATAGTTTTATTCTGAAATTTCAAGTATATTCTTGCACGGTTTGGTTGTAAGTCTGCTTCAAGTTGTACCACTTGAACCATCTCTCCTCAAGGTAGCCAATCGGATAAAACTGTTTCCTTACAAACTGCCTTGAATCTTTTCCACGACAATACTCCCTTACCTAGGTTTTGTATTTGATAAGCTTTCCACCAGGTTAGAGCATGTTTTTGTAGCTTCAATGCCGCGAAAGCAATCTTTTCCTTTGAACCATATTCAAAGAAAGAAAAATACGTCTCTAGACGTTCAATCCAATCATCCAATTTTTCTACATCGACACTCCCATCGTAAAGTGGAATATCAACACGAAAATCAATTTTCAGATTTTTACCATGAGGTTTAGTTGATGTAGGACTTTTAAGAAACTCTTTCTTCTTTTCTTCCTCCTCATCTTCTTCATCTTCTTCATCCTTTTCTTCTTCTTCCGAATCATCTTTTTCCGAATCATCTGTTTCCGAAGCTTCAGGTGAAGGTGTAATCTTTTTCTTCGTCTTCGGCTTGGGTGTATGAGAACGAATACATTCAGTCAGTTCCTTAAGGGTAACTTGAATTGACTTCATGTCTGTCTGCAGCGTAGCCACCTTTTCTTCCATAGTTTGTGGTTCGCCTTCCTTAGGATCATCATCTGACTTTGTCATCCTTGATCCCCTTATTTTCTTAACGTCTTCTAGCTTCTCGAGTACCTCACCAAGCTTTATGTAGAGATATCTGGTGAAAACCATAAACCACATGGATTTACCCTAAAAACTAACCTTGCTCGTGATGCCAACTTGATACGTATTGATCCCTATACCTTGGTAGCTATTACTATTAAGGCGGAATTCAGAATAATAATAGACGAGAAACTTAGAAAACAGAACACAAGTAGTAATTCGAAGAAAATATCTTCTCTAGATTATGAACAAGAAAACGATTACAATACTCTCTTTGTTATGCTCACAATCTTCTCTAACATTGGATTAACCTTAAATTTTTTTGCTAAGCTTTCACAAGTATTTCTCCAAGCTTTCTATAGGTTTTATGTGCCTAGAATTCTGTAGGTGCGTCTATATCAAGAACACACTAACTAGATGTGTTTAGTTATGAGCTAAACATCCCTATTTATAGGCTTGGTTTGGTTTCCCAAATGTCTTAGGAATCTATTTCCTTTTGTAGGACTAATTCCCTTTCTAAGTATATTACCTAAACTAAGAATACTGCTCAAAACAATACTCCTTCCTAAACTAGGAATTTATCCTAAACAAGGAATCCTTCCTAATATATGATTTTATCCTCAATTCGTATTGAGGATCACTAGTTCCTAGGGAAAGGAAGATACACATGTATCAACGGATATCAACAACCGATGGATTATTCAGAGACAGAGTTCAAACTCTTAACGTTCTTGTTGATGGTGGATTTTAGTTCAGGGCTAAAATTGTAAAACCAAAATTAATTCGCTGACATCCTGCAAAGGGTGGAGCCGTTTGATAAGTGATGAGTGCAGAAAACCTCTTCACTTTATTTATTCGAAGCAATTCAATAAGTACACAAAATTCACCCAGAATGGTGCGTGCAACAAAAATCCCAAATATTCATGAATTCCATTAGCATTACTAATTAATGCATGATTTGCCTAGTATTTTCGTGCTATGTTCCCCGGCGAACTCTCAATATTGGCATGACATGACGATTAAATGTTCGCTCGCAAATGCAGTAGCATGAATCTCCGAAGTGTCGATTGAGACCGCATGAAAACACTCACATAGGCTACATCACTCTCGACAAAGAGAGTCTCGTATCAACGTTTCTAATTAAAGGACCATTTCGATCGAACATGTTTAATTTCCTTAAGGGAAATCTAGACATGTCCATATCAGTCTTAAACGATCACGCCACGCAAGTTGGCCGCGCAATTTAACAAGCCTAGCCAAACCCTGGCAATAATAGGCAATTGTTGTGATGACCACCGGCGGGCCCACTTATGCCCTAGCCGGTCAAACACCACACCATATTCCCCAGCACCGTCAAACGCCAACCCAAAGAAGGGTGGTCGCATTGCTTTGGGAGAGGCTCGAACGAGCAAGACTGCTCATTGTGGGCGTCTTAAAGCCATCGCAACCGTCCAACTTCGCTGCATGGTTGGACGGATTATATCATCCCATGAATGATCGTGGAAGCACTAACGCACACGTTGGCGGGCCCACTTCTTCTTCACCCGATCGGTTTTCTCACGGCGAGGCCATGGAGCAATGAAACGTTGCTCAAACCATGGCAAAGCGTGATGCTTCTAAGGATCGCGGAATTACACTAATGTCTTAAATCGATCACAACCATCCAACTTAGCCAGCCTATTTGGATGGCTTAGATCGCATCTAGGCCTATCAGGAAGGTGCATATGCGTTCACCATCAGCCCGACATGGGCCCCACGTGATCGATCTTTCCAAAGGAGGATCACGGCGTGCCAAACCGCTTGGCCAAAGTCACGTGTGCATGACTGTTTCAAAACCCTAATTAGGGTTTGCGGCAATGCACATCTATCGTAGTTCGATCGTGACCATCCATCTTCGCCAAACTAAACAGAGGGTGTAGATATATACTCAAAAGGTCCCAAGGATGTTAACGTGATCACCGTGGGATCACCTTTGCGTGTGACCAGCCGGCCTATGCAGATTAGGGCCCGACGCCTCGAAACGCACGCCCAAAGATGGCATGCCACGCGACTTTTAAACCTTTGCGGCAATGTATTTCTATCGCAAATCGATCACGACCACTCATCTTTGCCGATCAAATTGAGTGGCCTAGATCGAATCTTTGTGGGACCGAGAGGTATAGGCATGCACGTCGGCGGACCATCTCCACGCATGCCTGGTCGGTCCCACCAAAATTAGCGCCCATGCTTAGATCCGGTCAAGCCAAAGAGGGGATGTTGCGTACCTCTGAAAAACCCTAAAATCCATCAACGACCGCAAATATATTCCGTAGATCATCTCGTCCATACAACTTTGCCAGCTTGGTCGGACGACTTGGATTAAAAGTTAAGCGATCAATAAAGCGCCTCAATGATCACCTTCCGCCACTCTGTCACATGGAGTGTTCGACCAGATAGTAGCCCGCCCATGCGGTTTCCAGACAATCACTCGAAGATGGTTAGACGTGTTGCCATTTTTAAGACGCTTAATCCGCTACTTATTCAATCAAGCTTTCAAAAAGCGATGCTTTATGCATATCGATTGTTTTGAAGTGCTTGCTTTAAAACGATGCATTACATGCATCGAACATACACGATATTTCATGAATATCAATTCCATAAATAACTCAGTTATTTAACCTAATAGCACCGTATGCTATTTCCTGCGGAGGGTCCCACGATCTGACCCACTCATTCGAGACATCAAACATGTCACAAACTGGGGGATGCTTACTGGGGTATTGGTCTGGCGGTTTACAGCGTGCGACGTGCAACGCGCCAATTACGAGAGCTTGTCAGGAGGCATGAACGGTTAACGATGATGAGGGAAGTGGGCAAAGGCGTGATCGTGTGACAATCACCTACACGACCCCACTACTCCATCACTCAACTTCCTCCACTTCCTACGAGATGAGGATTGCACTCAAATGACTTGTATAAATAGGTTCTTCAATCTATTTTCAAAAAACACAGAAAAACCAAGTGTTGTCACAGTATCCAGAAAACACCCAGAACTGATAGCTTTCATTGTGCAAGCCAGTTCAACAGTCTGATGCAAGTCATAAACAGCCAATACCTTCACAATATCAACACCTTCTTCGCTTCCCTCCCTAAGATCAACCCCATCTCCTTCACTTTGTGACCGAAGCAAATCAGGAACGACCATTTCTTGGTTTAGGCCAGAATTGTATAGATTGATCTCTCGAATCAAAAATACTCCCGTGCAGTGCATTTGTTTAGGGTTTAGATTCGTTTCTCATCCACACACACCCAAATTTACCAAAACCAGTAGAAACAGTTTTCACCCATAAACAATTGGCGACCACAGTGGGAGATTGATCTCTCGGTTGCAAAACCAGTTTCTCAATACTCATTCTTGTTTTCTCAATTTCAAAAGGGTAGATCTTAGATCCAATTCAATCATTAAATTCAATTTAGGTTCAACAACCAATTTTAATTCCGGTGTTCCATTCTTTTAGAAGCTTCACAAAAATGTTTTTCAAGCAATGCTACCGGAAATGCCTTGGATAGCTGAGCACCAGTAAATCTCCCAGATGAAAGGACTAGAAAGTCGCGTGGAGACATAAGAAGATGCGACTACTACTTAGAAGAACGCACGGATTCTCTCGAGATTCCGAATGGAGCAACCGCCTTTTCTGCAACACCAAAAGTTTTGTATGGAGAATGCCTCAAAGGGTCCACACCCAGAAAGACGAAGTGAAGGTTCGCGTATCTGTTGTTCCAGTATGGAGATGGTCGACAACAAATTCAACACCAGTGGAATCCTAGGGAGACACCTGCAGAGGTCACAAAAGGAAAGGTCCATCTCTATTCCACCACTGCTACCAATTTAAGGTCAGGAGTATCCGCTATCACTTCATCAACAAAATGTGTAGATCCAGAACATGGCGTAATTCCGAGAATTCGTACATCTACAATAACAAGGGAGGCTTGATACATCTCCAAATCCTCATAAAGGGTTCGCCTATTATGTCATCCCGGACGATAGCGAGCTCGGGGAATCTTCAGATCTATTGGAGCCGACACCTCAAGGGAGCAGCCTCAAGAAGATAACAATGTATGCATCATCATGTCGAGAAAGAATCCGCAGCTTGGGCAAATGACTCTGTCAGACTTAAGAGGAATGCTTCAGCGAAACAGCGAACATCCAAATAATTATGTCAAGAGGTCTCGAATTTAGGCACTGGAGGGTCACGATCCAAATGTGACTGAACAAAAAGTGGTGTAATTGTGCATCAATATGATGGTACCTGTCTATCATGCTTTGTCGAAGAACCTGCGCTTTCAGACATCCTCTCGAACTCCGTGAAGCCGCTAAACGCTCGATTCATGAAAGCACCTGCCTCGCTAGAAAGAACAAGCCTGCCGTGAATGAAGAGACTCATGATGTTCGTGGAAGCATACATCTCACCAATGAGCAATACAACCTTCACTCTTCGCAGCTTGATTTATTTGCGAAGAAGAGGAAAACCACTGAGATACAATATCCTGCGCATCCAAAATCGCTAACTCCAACTCCAGTACCACATGCACGATTGCCGCAATGATGAAATAACGTCCAAGATATTCTATATCTGGATCGACGCCAGCAACATCAATAAGAGACGCTTTCAGAATTTCGTCTCCCGAAGAAGAAGTAGTTGCGTTACCAAAGGAGATTGCACCTGGGACTTAAGAGGTACATACAGATTCTCCAAGAGCTTCATCATATTTGCAGAACCTATTAGTTAAGTCATTCGCATGAAGGAACTTCCCTACTTCTCAAAGACACGATCCAAAGATGATAATGGCAAAGGAGTGTGACTGGGGACTGCTTAGCAATGCCCATCTCAAAGACGGTGAATTTATAGAGATGCAAGCACGCTATCATTATGATTCCAAGATGTCCAAAAGACAAGGATATACTCAAGAGAGCATGCGTATTGTCAAAGACCAGTGATATTTCTGGATGTCTATGAAAAGCAACGCAGATGTAAAGACGGCCTCATGAACCCAGCATAACAACATCTATCAAGTCGAAGGCTCAGTGGATACTCGTGGGCAGGGGACTATCTCTCTCTTTTCCGTTCCATGAGGCAACATCAAGGAAGCTATCGACTCCATCATTAGCTTCTCTCTCTAATAACGAGACAACCTCTACCACTATATGTAGACTGCCAAGTTCGTGCCCGTAGCTATCAAGCCTCTCCCTTCTAGTCTGTTCTGATCATAGCCGCTGCCAAGAACCGTTGTTGCTCGTTTGTTGATACCAGCCCGAGCTACACCATAGCAACAACCTCTACGGACAGAGTCAAGGACTTCTTCAACACAAGAGAGATGGTCAATCAAGAAGCATGTAATTTGCAAGGGGAAATCAAACTGAAGAAGAAGCCGCTTCAACACTCTCTCCAGAAGAAGCCGCTTCAACGCTCTCTCCAACAGAAGCCGCTTCAACGCTCTCTCAGGAAGAAGGCGCTTCAATACTCTCTCTTGAAGAAGCCACTTCAACGCTCTCTCGGGAAAAAGGCGCTTTAACACTCTCTCCAGAAAAAGGCGTTTCAACGGTCTCTCCTGAAAAAGCCACTTCAACGCTCTCTCAGGAAGAAGGCGCTTCAATACTCTCTCCTGAAGAAGCATCTTCAACGCTTTCTCAGGAAAACGGCGCTTCAACACTCTCTCCATAAAAAGGCGTTTAAACGCTCTCTCCTGAAGAAGCCACTTCAACGCTCTCTCAGGAAGAAGGCGCTTCAACTCTCTCCAGAAGAAGGCATTTCAGATCTCTCGCCATAAGAAGCTGCTTCAACGCTCTCGACGTTCGCTCCAGAAGCTGCTTCCACGCTCCCTCCAGGAGCCGCCTCGACGTTCGATCCAGAAGCTGCTTCAACGCTCTCTCCAGGATCCGCCTCGACGTTCGATCCAGAAGCTACTTCAACGCTCTCTCCAGGAGCCGCCTCGACGTTCGCTCCGGAAGCTACATCAACGTTTTCTTTAGAAGCTGCTTCAACATCTTTTTCAGAAATTGATTTAGCAACCTTTTAAGGATATTACTCATGATCGGGCTCGTCCTCATCAGAGTCGAGGATTACAACCTCGTCATGAATAGTTTGAGAATCCAATCAACCATATGCCTAATCTACCTAGGGACAACCGATATCATGCTAGGGGAACGCTCACCTGGATGCCTCTTGAACGTGACATGCTCCAAGGACATGACGACCCATCTCTCCTAGTAACATCTAACTTTGTCTCATAAGTTTTATCATTATTTGTCACCATCTAATGCCTACCCCACAATAGTGCAACCATTGCGTGCTATACAGGGGACTTAATGTTGATGGTGGATTTTAGTTCAGTGATAAAATTGTAGGATCAGAATATCGCGACATCAATACTTCGCGAGATCAATAAACGACAGCATTGCGAAAGTGTCGCAAATGAGTAATATAAATGACGCAATGAATGACGACAGCTAAAACACGAGAAAGATGTGAAGACCTAGCGAGATTTAGGAGAGTGACGAGATTTTGTATTTGTACACTTGCGATATTTCGCAAGTCATTCCCGAAAATAAAGGATAGCTTAGCTGTCATCCAATGTGTAATACCCTATATAAGGAGTTGAGTAGGACTGTTGAAGGGAGATCCTTTTTCGAGTGTTATGCAAGTTATTAGGAAAGAGAAAGTTTGTAGTGATTGTAATTTCTTTAGCTCCTTTCCATCTTATCTTGTAAACATTCAAGGAATTAATCAATAAAAATCATAGTTATTCATCTTCAAATGTCTTAGTTGTGCGGATTCTTGTGAAGGGTGTAGTGTAGGATTTCCTGCAACTACATATTGGCGCTAGAAACAGGGAGATTGAAGATAAGAGATTGGATATTGTCACTAAAATTGTTCAAATCAAGAGTATGATGGATACATTGGAGAAAATCAGAATCAAAGAGAGTGATAGAGAATTGGAATGTAGTATGATTACAAAAACAATGGTTAATGAATTTCATGAAAGTATCAGAGGGAGAATACACAAAAGAGATTTTGAAGGAAAGAAAATTATAACAACGAGAGAAGGTGTCACCCTTGAAAGAATGGGAAAAAAGAGGATTATATTCACAAAGAACGGAGATATCAGGAGAGAATTCAAATCACACATCTCCACTAGTGATTACGATAAGTGCAAGCAAAGAAGAAGGAAAATTAACAAAAACAGTGGAAGAATGGGCAATAAATAGAACTTTGGTGGATACAGGGAGTTCAGTGAATATAATGTTTTATCACGCTTATAAAAAATTGGGGTACAAAGATGAAGAAATGACTTCCACAACATATCATATCTATGGTTTCGGCAAATCAATAACAAAACCTAAAGGGGAAATAAAAATACGAATTTTGTTGGGAGAAATTGAAACACATGTGACGTTATGTGTAGTGAATATGGAATCACCATATAACATGCTGTTGGGAAGACCATGGATACATGCAATAAAAGCTTTAGCATCAACATTTCATCAATGTGTCAAATTTCATATACCGAGTGGAATTGGCGAAATCAGAGGAGATACTTGATAAAGGAAGGATATATCATCAAATCAAGTAAAACATTATGAAGAACGGTGAAGAGGCGAAAAGATTGCAAGAAGATGGCAAAAGCGGTGAAAAGGAAGAAGAATTTAGAACTTACATGATAAGAAAGAAGAAGGAAAAGGAATATATGGTGAAGAAAATGAACTTGCGAAGGAAGTAAAAGGACCAACGCCCATGGGAGAACCGAAGGCTAGCTACATCGCTGCAGGAACCAACGAAGGAAGTGAATATTGGAACCGAAGAAGAACCCAAGATGTTAAAAATTGGGACAAAAATGGGAGCGAGATGAGGAAAGAGAGACTATTGATTTGTTGCGAGATTATAAAGACATCTTCGCGTGGGATATGGATGAGATGCCTGGAATAGATCCATCTCAGAAGCGTGCCATAAATTAGAGATTGATAAAAATGCAAGACCATTCAAGCAAGAGAATTAGAAAAATTGCAACAACATATCATCCTCAAATAGAAGAAGAGTTCTGAGAAGATGCTTGACGCCGGAATTATTAGACAAGCAAAATATCCCGAGTGGATAGCAAATATGGTCGTAGTCCCAAAGAAGAAAAAATGGATAAGAATTTGCATAGATTTTACCGATCTAAACAAAGCTTGTCCAAAAGATAGTTTTCCTTTGCCAGATATTCGCAAATGGTTGAATGAAATGAAAGGATATCCTCTCTTGATGGATACAAGGGATACAATCAAATTCCTCTCATTGAAGAAGACCAAGAGCATACCGCCTTTTTCGCTCCAAGAGGATTATCTTGTTACACAAAAATGCCATTTGGCTGCGAAATCTTTGGAGCAACATACTAAAGGATGGTAGAAAAAGTGTTCAAAAAATGGATACATAAAACACTAGAGGTATACGTGGATGACATGTTAATAAAAAGTAAAGAAGCAAAAGATCATGTACGGGATTTGAAGGAAATTTTTGAACAAATGAGGCATTTCAACATCAAAGTAAATCCGGAAAAATGTACCTTTGGGGTGGCATCTGGAAAATTTTTAGGATACATTGTGTCAAAGGAAGGAATACAAGTCGATCCAGAGAAAGTACAAGCAATTCGCGATATGGCGACACCAAAGAATAAGTGAAAGATGTGCAAAATTTAAATGGACTATTAGCTTCGCTAGGAAGATTCATCTCGCGATCATCTGATAAGTGCAAGCATTTTTTCAACATACTTAAAAAGGGAACGAAATTTAGATGGACGGATGAATGTGAAAAGGCGTTACAAGGAATAAAAGAACATCTAATGGATATATTGATCTTACAAAAAGTGAAGTAACCGGGGAAGAATTACTAATTTACCTTGCGACAACCTCGCATGCACTAAGCACAGTATTACTGCGAATGGACGCAGGAGTTGAAAAGCCAATCTATTACATCAGCAAGACATTCAATGCCGCAGAGAAAAATTATTCAAAAATTGAAAATCTAATTTTGGCATTAGTTTACGCAATATTTAATCTTCGCATTTACTTCGAAGCACATACGGTTAAGGTAATGACAAAAGTACCAATTGAGTCAGTAATGAAAAATTTAAAAAGGTCAGGAAGGGTTGAAAGATGGAATGCTCAAGTAAGTCATTGCAAACTCAAATATGAAATACTTTCCTCACCCAAATCACAAGTTGTTGCAGATTTTTTAGCAGAATTTCCATTGGAAGAGGATGAAGCAGTGGAAGAAATGATGGATATAGAAGAAGAACATGGAAATCCAAGGGATTTAACTGAGCCAAACAGATGGGAAATATTGGTGGATGGATCGTCAAATGGAGAAGGTAACGGAATTGGGATCATTGTAATTTCGCCAGAAGGCAATAAAATGGCTTTTTCTTTCAGATTGGAATTTGCATCTACCAACAGTGAGACAGAATATGAAGTTATAATACATGCTTTGCGATTTGCAATAGAAATGAAATTGGAGAATGTGAGGGTCACCAGTGATTCCCAGTTAGCTATTCGCCAGATAAAAGAAGAATATACTACAAATGAATCATCCTTGAAAAAATACAAAAAGCTTGAAGAAATGTCGGCGAAGATACCAAAAATAAAATGGAGACACATATCAAGAAAAGACAATAGACTTGCGGATGATTTTGCTTTTATATCAAGTATGATGACAGATCCAACTGCGAGAAGCATAAAAATACAGACACTTCTATCACCGTCAATTAACAAAGAGGAAGAGGAAGAAGCAGAAATAATGCTCATAGAAGATGGAACACAAAGATCCTATTGCGAAGATTGGAGAACAGAACTTCATGCTTATCTAATGAAAGGAGAAACGCCAAGAAATAGATTAGAGATGCACAAATTAAAAAGCCGTGCAACAAATTATGAATTAAGAGACGGGGTATTATACCGAAGATCCTTTAATGGACCCTCGCTTAGATGTTTAACACGAAAGGAAGGAGAAGCGAGTGTTAAAAATGTTACATAGTGGGGATCTTTGGCAATCATAGTGGCGGAAGGTCTTTAGCACATAAGGCGAAAATGCAAGGCTATTATTGGCCATATATGCATGAAGATGCGAAACAAATATCAAGACGTTGCGAAGATTGTCAAAGACATGGAAAGAAAATACATGCACCAGGAGCACCATTAACCTCTTCAACAAGTGTATGGCCTTTTGGAAAATGGGGGTTTGATATTGTAGGACCATTTTTACAGTGCATGAGGGAGAGGAGATATCTCGATTGTCGCACAGATTATTTCACAAAATGGGCGTAGTAAAAGCAAGACAACACATTCGCGATAAAGATATTTTTACCTTCATATTCGAAAACATAATATGCAGATTCGAATTCCAAGACGCTTGGTGTCTCGACAATGGGAAACAGTTTGAGGGACAAAATATAGAATTGCCGCTTAATGCATTTCAAATAAAGTGTGGGAAATCAACTCCTTTATACCCGCGAGCCAATGGAGGGCGGAAGCAACAAATAAAACAATCGATATATCAAGAAGAAATTAGAAGGACATAATAAGGCATGGTGTGAACAAGTGCATAATGCAAGATGGGCTTACAATACAACAAGGCGAGAAGCTACTGGGAATGTCACCATTTTGTTTAACATATGGAGTTGAAGCTGTACTTCCAACAGAAGTTATTATTCCAACAACAAAGAGAGAAGCTTGGGAGAAAAATCTTAGTGCGGGTAACATTTTGGTTAAATTAGATGAATTAGAGGAAAATAGAGAAAGAGCACTACAAAGATATGGAGAATTACCAGCGAAGATTAGCCAGAGAATATAACAAACGTGTCAAGACACGCGAATTTCAACCAGGTGATATGGTATTGAGAGAAACACCAATATATAAGCGAGAAAGTGGCGGCAAGTTGGCGAAAAAGTGGGATGGACCTTATATCATCAAGGAGATAGTTGGAACAGGGGCATATAGATTAATGGACCCTGAGGGCAAAGATGTGGGCCAAAGATTGGATAGACCGTGGAATAGATTATATCTCAAGAAATATTACCCATAGAAGATGGAAGGAAAAGAATAGGTTGCGAAATATTGAATGGATGAAATGAAATGAATTCATATGAAAAGTTCTTGCGACAAATTGATTTGAAATTGCATAAAATAAAGAAAGAATGTGCGAATATCTTGCAAATAAAATAACAAGAGATAATAAAAATGAATGATTTATACGAATGGGACGAACCTTTATGGCGTACACCCTAGTTCGCGAATGATATTTCGTAAGAGGCAAATGTAAGACCTAAAGTGCGTCATATAAGGGGGTATCTCTTGACATGGCTCGGGGAAAAGGTTACACCGCCCGGAACCCGAGTCATGAAAATTTGGGGTCAATAAAGCCCATCCGGGGAGATACCTTGGATTTCCAACTATACATATAAGGTTATACCGGTTGGACGACCGAGGGTCTCTTCCAAGGAGTCAGTGTATGACCAAGGCGCCGAGGTACACGGTTGAGCCAAGAGTGCGGGGCATTTGAAGTGTCTCGGCCATTCTTGGCACGTCTTGGCACATGCCGCACTCGCCCGAAGAAAACTCCACTTAGGTGCAGTCTCGTAACCATAAGCCCTATAGGTATAAGGGATAAGAGGCTGCGAAAACAAATGGTTGTTGTTAAGACCGGATGGGAGGAGCTAGTCTTGTATGGCCGATGTACGCCTCCTTGAAGGGGCAACCAGGGAGATGATAAGGGCGGCACCCTCCATTAGGGAGCTGATAAGTGTCTTAAGACGCAAATGTCATGAGGCTCTATTTTCACAAGAAAATTTAGGCTTGTCATATTTGTGCGATGATCCTGAAGAGGCAATAATACTAACGTGAGGGTAAGACGAGATCAATGGGTCTTTATATGAAAGTGTAAAGACGTCCTGCGATTTCGTCGCAAGACGGCAATGTCATGGGGCTTCAAGTTCGCAAGAATTTTTAGGTTGTCATATTGTCGGAACAAAAACATCCTGTAGAGGCAATAATACTAAAGAAATGATAAGACAAGATCAATGGGTCATTACATGAAAGTGTAACGACGTCCTGCGATTTTGTCGCAAGACGGCAATGTCATGGGACTTTATGTTCGCAAGAATATTTAGGCCTGTCATATTGACGCAAAATGAGGGGTGGCAAAATAAGACCTTTAACTAGGAAGGTAAAATAAGACCACACAAGAGAAATGATAAGGCAAGATCAATGGGTCATTACATGAAAATGTAAAGACGTCCTGCGATCTTGTCGCAATGATGAATTTCAACAAAAATGAAAATAATGGAAAACCAAATAGCAATTATTAAATATCAAAAATTATACTTATTGAAAGAAAGAGTAATAATAAATAGATGAACACATCTAAAAGATAATTGAAGTACGTAAAGAAGTAATAGTACAAGAAGAAAAATTACAAGAGAAAGTCAATTCTCAAATATCAGTTTTTTCACCAGAAGGAGATACTGGGTTTTCTTCAGCAACTTTATCCATATTTTCGCCAGTTATTATATTTCCACCAGATCCTCCTTCACCCAGATCATCGTTGACAGATTTACTAGGAGGGATTGTCTCTTCATTTGCGAATTCTTCGCCACTATTGTAGTCATAATCGCTGTCAGGAGGGTTAGGAACTTCATCATCACTTACTTCCAGAGGTTCGACAGATACATGATCAAGAGATTTAGATAGTAAAACATCATTCACAAGAACTTCGGCTTTAAGATGAAATTGACGAAGGAGTGCTTTCTGAAAATTTCTACTCTCTATATCTTTACAGTCAGACAAGACATATAATCGAATCTTCTTTCTGCACGATCGCGAGAGCGAGCAAGGGAAGCAACGAGTATTCCATTTTATTTGCGAATTTTTGAATAGTCAGATTTTAGAGTGGCAATAGAGGAATGAAGATTTTTCTCGAATCTCGCAAAAAGAAAAGAACATAGAAAATCATTCAGATTTTTGAAATTCGCAAGGAAAATATCACAAAATAACAAATAAATGGATTAAGGTAGTCAAATAATATGACTACCTTCCTTTTGCAAGATAAGATATTGGGTTAAAGCCAAAGAACTATTCTCCAAATGATTCATGGCAATCTTTATCAAAATTATCTCCAACCAAACCTTTCGGTCGAGATCGCAAGCTCTTTTCGTTAGAAACACGTAAGGCGTTTTCCTTCGCAAGAGAGAAGAGTGGGATTCTTCTAACTTGGAATATTGATCCTTGAGTTGGCTTGTTTTTACACTTAAAGTTATTCTACCTTGGATAAGTTTATCCCTCTCAATAGTAACTTCTTCGAGTTTACTTCTTAGTGAACAGAGAGATCGTTCTTGTTCTTTACACATTTTTTGACAGACATCAAGTTGTTGCGAGGAAATTGCCACCTTATTTAACAGAGCTCCCTTCTCTTGAGAAAGAGTTCCATTTTCATCTGATAAAGTTTACAACTCCAAATTAGCTGTAGTCAAAGAGTAAGAGAGACGAGATAATTCGCTACTTAATGAGCCCTGCTTCTGAACTAAGTCAGCATTTTCTTTAGAAAGATTATCTATTTGATCAACAGAATATGTATGAAGATTATCTAATTGGTTATATTGCTCCATCCAAGCATCTCTATCCATTCGAGCTTCTTCAACAGTAGATTCCAACTGATATATCTCCATTTTTCGCTTCTGGTTTAAAGCTTGAAGGGCGAACAAGGGCTCTTGGTTCAATAAAAAAATGGAGAATACAGAGGTAAGAGTATACCTTTCAATTCTTCATTCTTCTTGCGAAGATTATCACGATCCAGCGAAACATTTTGAAGTTTTTGATTCTCAAGTTGGAGAATATTACACTTTGCAGTCATAGCTTGGAGATCATTCTTCAAGATATTAACTTCTTGCTCCAAAGATGTTTGCGAAATTCTATCGGAGCCAAGGTGTTTGCTCAAAATCTCGCAGACATCAGATTTGATAGGATCGACATAAATCTTCTTGGCATCGTTCACAATATCTGATAGAACTTTGAAGGCCATATCTATTCCTTCCAAATTTTCTTTAGTAAGAGGGATTTGCTCAGATAAGGAAGTAACGGCGATAGAAGAAGGAAGAGATGAGTCATTTTTTGTTAAAGGAATATCATGAGAAGGGGAAGTCTCATGAAGATCAATGAATGGAGAAACGGTAGAGGCATTGAAAATAGAAGAAGAAATGGGCTCATTCGCAACGGGACTGTTATGAGGGATTTGATCTATGAAAAATTCAGGCATAGGAGTGCTATCATCAACAGTATTTTCGCAGGAAGAAACAGTAGGTTTATCTTGCGATGATTTCGCAGGAGGAGTTGTAAGTTTGAATGTAGGAAAGGTATCAGCAGGTGCAACAGGTTTAGAACGGCGAGGCTTCTTGGGGGACCTATCAACATTTCCGTCATCCTGCGAATTACAAGTTAAATAAGAAACAGAGGCAACAATATTGTTATTAAAAGAGTAAATGTTTCTTAAATACCTTGCTATTCGCAGGCTTTCTTTTAGTGACAGTGTTTTTCGGTTGCGAACCCATGGAGATATTAGGGTTCACAATGGTGAACTTGGTGTTAGATTTGTTCTTGCTAAAACAAAAACAGCAGGGGAACCATTAAAAGAAGAACAGTATCAAAACAAAACAACTTCAATGAGAGAGATCAATCACAAAGTAATCAAATTCAGCAAAATTAACAAACCTTGATGGCTCCATAGAAACAGTGAGTTAAAAAAAGAAAGATGAAAAACAGAAAGCTTGAGAAGAATAATAGCGAGTAAAAATGATGAAGAAGACGATGAAGAAAAACAGCAGAGAAAAGTTATGGACGATGAAGAAGACGAAGTAAAGAAAAGAAATACTTTCTTAAGGAATTCCACTTTAAATAGACAAGAGAGGAGTAACCGGATAACATTAAATGTGCCGGTAAAAAGGAAAAGATTTAGACACGTGTAAGCAGTCATCCTTAATCCACAGAATTTTGTCGGCAAAAATTGATGAAAAACAAGCGATTGCGGCATTTTTGGAGACATCGGGTTCTCATGACATTCTCTTCTTCGCAGAGAAGACATGAGAAGAGGCAAGATGTAGGATCAGAATATCGCGACATCAATACTTCGCGAGATCAATAAATGGCAGCATTGCGAAAGTGTCGCAATTGAGTAATATAAATGACGCAATGAATGACGACAGCTAAAACACGAGAAAGATGTGAAGACCTAGCGAGATTCAGGAGAGTGACGAGATTTTGTATTTGTACACTTGCGATATTTCGCAAGTCATTCCCGAAAATAAAGGATAGCTTAGCTGTCATCCAATGTGTAATACCCTATATAATGAGTTGAACAGGACTGTTGAAGGGAAATCTTTTTTCGAGTGTTATGCAAGTTATTAGGAGAGAGAAAGTTTGTAGTGATTGTAATTTCTTTAGCTCCTTTCCATCTTATCTTGTAAACATTTAAGGAATTAATCAATAAAAATCATAGTTATTCATCTTCAAATGTCTTAGTTGTGCGGATTCTTGTGAAGGGTGTAGTGTAGGATTTCCTGCAACTACAAAAATTGTAAAACCAAAATTAATGCGCTGACATCCTGCAAAGGGTAAAGCCGTTTGATAAGTGATGTGTGCAGAAAACCTCTTCACTTTATTTATTCGAAGAAATTCAATAAATACACAAAATTCACCCAGAATGGTGCGTGCAACAATAATCCCAAATATTCTGTGAATTCTATTAGCATTACTAATTAATGCATGATTTGCCTAGTATTTTCCGTGCTATGTGTTCCAAAGCCGAACTCTCAATATTGGCATGACATGACGATTAAATGTTCGCCGCAATGCAGTAGCATGAATCCCCGAAGTGTCAGTATTGAGACCTGCATGAAAACACTCACATAGGCTACATCACTCTCTAACAAAGAGAGTCTCGTATCAACGCGCTTCTAATTAAAGGACAACTCGATCGAACATGTTTAATTACCTTAAGGGAAATCTAGACTGTCCATATCAGTCTCACAAACGATCACGGCCACGCAAGTTGGTCGCGTAATTTAACAAGCCTAGCCAAACCCTGGCAAAAATAGGCAATTGTTGTGATGACCACCGGCGGGCCATCTTATGCCCTAGCCGGTCGAATACCACACCATATTCCCAAGACTGGCCAAACGCCAACCCAAAGAAGGGTGGGTTACTGCTTTTTTGGAGAGGCTCGAACGAAGCAAGGTCGTTCAGGGAAGTCTTAAAGCCATCGCAACCGTCCAACTTCGCCAAAGATGGTTGGACTGGATTAGATCATCCCATGAATGATCGGGGAAGCGCTAACGCACACGTTGGCGGGCCCACTTCTCCTTCACCCGACGGCTTTCTCACGGCGAGGCCATGGAGCAATGAAACGATTGCTCAAACCATGGCAGGCGTGATGCTTCTAAGGATCGCGGAATTCCACTAATGTCTTAAATCGATCACAACCATCCAACTTAGCCAGCCTATTTGGTGCACATGCGTTCACCGTCAGCCCCACATGGGCCCCACATGATCGATCTCTCCAAAGGAGGATCACGGCGTGCCAAACCGCTTGTCCAAAGTCATGTGTGCGTGACTGTTTCAAAACCCTAATTAGGGTTTGCGGCAATGCACATCTGTCGTAGTTCGATCGTGACCATCCATCTTCGCCAGCCTAAACGGAGGGTGTAGATATAAATTCAAGAGGTCCCAAGGATGTTAACGTGATCATTGTGGGCCCACTTTTGCGTGTGACCGGACGACCTATGCAGATTAGGGCCCGGCGTCTCGAAACGCACGCCCAAAGATGGCATGCCACACGACTTTTAAACCTTTGCGGCAATGTATTTCTATCGCAAATCGACCACGACTACTCATCTTTTCCGATCAAATTGAGTGGCCTAGATCGAATCTTTGTGGGACCGAGAGGTATAGGCATGCACGCCGACGGACCATCTCCACGCATGCCTGGTCGATCCCACCAAAATTAGCGCCCATGCTTAGATTCGGTCCAGCCAAAGAGGGGATGTTGCGTACCTCTGAAAAACCCTAAAATCCATCAACGGACGCATATATATGTCGTAGATCATCTCGTCCGTCCAACTTTGCCATCTTGGTCGGACGGCTTGGATTAAAAGTTAGGCGATCAATGAAGCGCTTCAATGATCACCGTCAGCCACTCTGTCACAGGGAGTGATCGACCAGATGGTAGCCCGCCCATGCGGCTTCCAGACGATCACTCGAAGATGGTTGGACGTGTTGCCATTTTTAAGACGCTTAATCCGCCACTTATTCAATCAAGTTTTAAAACATCGATACTTTATGCATATCGATTGTTTTGAGCTGTTTGCTTTAAAATGATGCATTACATGCATCGAACATATACGATATTTCATGAATATCAATTCCATAAATAACTCAGTTATTTAACCTAATAGCACCGTATGTTATTTCCTGCGACGGGTCCCACGACCTGACCTACTCATTCGAGATATCAAACATGTCACAAACTGGGGGATGCTTACTGGGGTATTGGTCTGGCGGTTTACAGTGTGCGACGTGCAACGCTCCCATTACGAGAGCGTGTCAGGAGGCATGGACGGTTAACGATGATGAGGGAGGTGGGCAAAGGCGTGATCGTGTGACAATCACCTACACGACCCCACTACTCCATCACTCAACTTCCTCCACTTCCTACGAGATGAGGATTGCGCTCAAATGACTTGTATAAATAGGTTCTTCAACCTATTTTCAAAAAACACAGAAAAACCAAGTGTTGTCACAATATCCTAGAAAAAACCCAGAACTGATAGCTTTCATTGTGCAAGCCATTTCAACATTCTGATGCAAGTCATAAACAGATAATACCTTCACAATCTCTACACATTCTTCGCTTCCCTCCCTAAGATCAACCCCATCTCCTTCACTTTGTGACCGAAGCAAGTCTGGAACGGCCATTTCTTGGTTTAGGCCAGAATTGTATAGATTGATCTCTCGAATCAAAAGCACTCCCATGCAGTGCATTTGTTTAGGGTTTAGATTCGTTTCTCATCCACACACACCCAAATTTACTAAAACCAGTAGAAACAATTTTCACCCATAAACAGTTCTATACTCATGAAGAAAGAGTTCTTGCAAAGCAGAATTTTGATGGCTTGAATGACATCATACATGCAGTTAGTCATGATCTTCTACATCATGTGCTGACCTGTAAAACTTCTAAAGAAGCATGGGATATTCTTGTGATTTGTATTTGAGGGAGATGATTCTGAAAAAGAAGCAAGACTTCTTTCCCTTTCATCTAAATGGGAACATCTCAAAATGGATGATAATGATACCGTCGAGGAGTTTAACTCTAAACTTTCTGAGACTGTTAATGCATCTTTCTTTCTTGGAAAGGCTATACCTGAAAAGGAAATAGTATGCGAAGTTATCAGATCGTTACCATCCAGATACGAGTCTAAGAAACATGCCATAATAGAAGCCAATGATCTTTCTACACTTTCTCGAAGCTCTCTTGTAGGAAAGTTAAAGATCTTTGATAAAGAAACTCTGCTGAAGAGACGAAATGTTGGATATGACATCTCATCCATAACAAGTCAATCTTCGAAAGAAGTATGTTTAAATAAGATTGGGAAACGTTTTCAATAAGATGAACTACTTAACTTAACGATTCTTCTTCTAACACAATGGATTAAGGATGTTTTATTGAAAGATAACTCTAATCCTGATAAAGAAATCCAATGTTTCAAGTGCCGTAGATTTGGACATATGGAAAAACATTGTTCCAGCAGAAGAGCTCAGAAGTGCAACAAGGCTTATGTCTCTACTCTCGATGATATTCCGGAGGAAGAACCCTATGAAGGAATATCTAAATGTAATGCACTTCTTGCCAACTCTAACCGTGATGAATCCTATGAGTCTAATCAACTCCTAAAGAACTGTATAGAAAAACTTGAGTCGGGATTTAAGGAAAATAAAAGGTTAAACCTAGAACTTGAAAACCTTTTGAAATTCCTGTCAGATAAAACCCGAAAGGTAAAATCTGAGCAAGAAAAAATGGTTGAAAACCCAAGAGGGTCAGAAACTAGTTTTTCTGATAATATACTAAGTTCTTGCGGAGGAAATAACCACGCTTCAATCTTCCATGGAAATCTCCAACAAAATAAATTTATCAAGGCACTTCGCAGGTGGATAAAGATTTTGAAGTCGGGTAAGTTTATTAGATCTCAAAAGTAAATTGCAAACTCTTGCAATCTCAAGAGAAAGAAAGAACATAAGGAAACACAGTCTATTGTGTTTATAAGTCATCCTAAGGATGTCTTTGTTACCTATGGTGAGAATATTTCTCATCCCAACACACACTGATTGTGTTGAAAAATGCATCCTCACTTGTTGCCCAAAAATTCTGATTGTGAGGAAGCATAAATCTGGGCAGGATGTAAATATCTGTTCTTAAGTAAAAATATTCTTAACCAGTATCTTTTACTATTGGTAAAAATATATTTGGTTTCCATAAACCAAATTTTTCCTTGATTTTCTCCCATTGTATATATATTATTCTTGTCCGAAAGAAGACTATATTGCTTCAATGGAGAATCCGACAAAAGAAGGATCATCTCTTGATGATTTAGCACTCTGTGCATCAGTTTTGACTGAAACTCATGATGTATCTCAGCATGATAATCCTCAAGATTCTCTAAGAAAACAAATTCTTACTGTTAGAAGTTGCATTAGACATCATGAGCTGATGATAAAGGATTCAAAAGAAGTACTAGCTGATATTCATTCTCAACTATTTGAGATGAACAAATCGTCTACTGGGAAAGGAAGTGCTCAGAAGAATTTGAATCCAGTTTTTGAAAGCAATCTTCACAAGAATTTTGATTAAAAAGAGAATAGACACCAGTTTTTGATTTACTTCAATTATTGTATAAGGTCTATTTTGAATAAAACTATCTATTAATGAATAAAATTATTTTTTTATATAATTTTTCTTGTGATAGTTTTTTCGATTACATAGCATGTGCTTGAATGCTTTATATTATTGCTATGTGTTTATGGGATGTTTGATTTCGGTTTTCATAAACTTAATATTCGATCTCATATGGTGCGAACCCTTATGGTTTGGGTGGTTTTTTGGTTTAGCGGGATTAAGTTCTAGCCCGTGTTGGTAGGCTTTATCAAAGGATCATAAGGGGTTCCGATTGAAACTCATGTGTGAAAAGTCACAATATGTTGAATCGTTTTTGGTTTAGCATAAAAGCATATGTGTTTCGGGTTTTCAACTTTTGCTTTTTGCATTTAGTTAAAACTGATTCAACCTTTCTCTGGTAAAGGTTGTTATTATTCTTGTTCTTTTGTTCTTGCGGGAGTATGACAACATTAATGGGGGAGAGTTCTAACTTGAACTTGCGCTTAATGATATATCTTTCTGGGGAGAAGAGGATGCGGAATTTGAGGTTGCGAATTTGTTAGTTAATCGTTTTCCTGTTTAAGAAAATTTTTATTCCATTATGTGTGTATGGATGTATGTTTGTGATTCAATTGTTTCCGGTTGAGAAAAACTATTGTTAACTTTCTTTATTGTTTGGTATCAATTGTTTAGGCTTAACGAAATTTCGGTGCAATTGCGGTGCTTTAATGTCTATGATTGTTTCAATTGCTTCCGGTTGAGATAAATAATTATACAAGTTGATTTATTTGGTTTGTATGAATTGTTTATGGCTTAAAAAAAGTTGTCTGGATCATTTGTTTAGTCCAATTCGATTCCGGATAAGAGAAACTAAGTTAATTCTGATCTTAGTTAGACTTATCAAAGTGGAGGATTCGGTTATTCAAGTCTAATCGAATGCCTTAACAAGAAATACTAGTTAACTAACCTAGTACTTGTCTTGTTTAAAGTGAAAGGTCTAAGTTATTGTTCGAATAATTAGAACCTTATGAGAAAAATAGAGTTAATTCTGATCTTTATTTTGGTCTTATCAAACAAGCGATTGTATTTGTACAATCATTTTATCAAAAGAACTAAGGTGCTTAGTCAATTTTTAATTTGCTAAACTATTAGGGAAAATTGCTTCGGGCAATTATTTCCTTGGTAACATATCAAAACAAAATTACTTTGTAGTTTCAGTTTTGATATTGGTTATCTAAAATGGTGTGTGCAACCCTCGTGCTTAACTCTTATAGGTTGCAAGTCTTTTAAGATTTGTAAGATCCTTTCGGTTTGACCTTTATTTGCTCGTACCTTTGTCATTTTGTGACAAAAAGGGTGAGAAATATATGGAGTAAACAAGTTATTTGGTATCACTAAGGAAAGGACAATGGTGCTTAAACGTTATATCTAACGAAAGAGTAAAGTATAGACTAAGGGGGAGTAACATATCATATTGATACTTGTGGTTATCTTAACTACAAAGGGAATAACAAAGACGTGCGGATTGAAAATCTACCAATCTTACCTTTAGGGGGAGTATTAGCTTTGTTAATATAATGTCAACAGCGACATTTGTGGATTGAATGTATACGAGTTGTTATTGTCTTTGTTGAAACTTGGAATCAAGCGTATGTATAATGAATTCTTGTAATTTGTTTATCCATATGATGTAAGAGTTTTGTCACTAAAATTGACAAAGGGGGATATTGTTAAAGCATAGCTCGGTTGAACCCACCAAGCGTTGGTATGTCAAGTTTGGTTGTCATATTTTAGTGAACCAAAACTCATTTAAAGAGTCGCTTGATTATTTACTAGATTCAACTTCGTATAGGTTAGCTAGAAAGTTATTAGGATATGAGACATACAAGTATTACACGAAGACTTGAAGAATGTGAAGAAGTAAAGAGCTACAACGACGACATCATCCTTCCTCTTGAGTTTAGTAATATTTTGAGTTGAACTGTTTCATTCCTAACGTATCTTTCAAGTCGTGCTATATTGAAAACATAAGCTGAAGTCGTGAATGATTATACTCTAGTTAGACGTAGTATTAAGGAATTACAATACGAAGTATAACGCCTATCTTTTGAACTTCGTATATAAGACATCGACATAATCGTATGAATGCTATTGTGATTATGTATGGGTATGGGTGAAGATTTCGTCCTAGGAAACAATGTTTTACATTCGTTTAAAGGAAGTACATTCATAAACTTGTTTTGTGAATCGAAAGGGAAATTGCTAGGCTTATTGGTATTGTTATTCATTGCAAATCTTTGGATTACCAATATGTGTGTTTAGTATAACCGCTCATAACTTGTTTATGTATCTTGGTAAAACTATTCACAATGCCTTACTTATGTATCGGTATGACTTTTATTAGTGAAACCAATCTTAAGTAATCACCTGAGATGGTATGATCGATATTTGTAATTGGTGTGACCATTCGTAGTCATTGGGTAACCGATCCTAGTACTTGGTGGGACTAATCACAAGATTTTTAATCGATCCTTGTAGTAGGTTAACAAGTTTTAGTAATTAGTGTAATCGATCCTATAACTTGTGCAACCGATCACAAGTAAGTACCATAAATAGTGGTAACCGATCCTGGTACTTAGTTAGCCATTTTATGGAAACTAGTGTGACCGATCCTAGTAGCCACTTGGAGGTAGAACCGAAACTTGTTTTGGTAGAACCGTTAAACCCATGAATGGTGATTGAATGTTTTTGATCAATCACATAGTTCTTGGAAATCAGATGAACCAATTCTAAACTCGTTTGGAAGTGTGGCAAATCGGTTCCAAGATTGTAAATATGAAAGAGGATTTACAAAGTAAAGATGTTGACATACTTTGAACACGTGCAGTAATTCTTATCTATTATTGTACAAAGATATTCCTTAATAACTAAAGGAGAATCCCGGATCGAAATAAATTGAGAATCTTTTAATTAAGGGTTTTAGTTTTATATGCTTTTAATTTCCAGCAATTAAATGCATATCTTTAGAAAATAAAAATTGGTAATGTGCATTTACTAACTGGAGATTTTCTACTGAGATTTCGGTCAATATTTGGACAGAGCATTTCCAGAAATTATAGAAACTGGTCTGGGCGTTTATTGCATATCTTTGAGAATATTCAGTTTTGGAAATTCCTTGGTGTCCAAACTTCCTTGGTCTATAAATATTGAAGTTTACATTTCGATCAAACTAATCCTCAGAGCCAGCAAAACTACCTTGTTGTGATGTTACTGGTGGAGCCATCTATTCGGAGAGGAAAGTACCCTAATTAGGCTAAATCTCTTACGACCGCTCGTTTTAAAGACTTCTTTGGGATTGGGAAGCTCTACGAGTACCGTTGGTGGGAAACTAGATAATTGCAGTTTATTATTTTCGATTGATTTGATTGAATAACGGTTGTTGAACTTTGATTGCACCTAGTTTGTTATGCTTGAAAATATTTTCTTCTGATATAAGATTCACTCAAACTAGATCAAAGTATCGACAGGGATCTTTAGACTGTTTGTAGATCTAAAGACGTCTTGTGATAATCCATTGAAAACAGACTCCGTTCTATGTGTGATTGATCACAAGAGATTCAAGTTGATTGTGTGTAGGTGTTTATTGAAGATCTAAGAAGATTTGAAGAGAAAGAAGATTTCTTATTTGAGTTCATAATCTTTGGTGTGCACAAAACTTGATCGGCTGGGGATCCAACTATAATCGGTTTATCTTTTGATAGATTGGATTGATTAGTTGTGTAAATCGGCATCAATACATTTCTTTGTGATTCATAGTATTGATTGCGTAGTCTAAACAATTACTTTGGTAGTTGTTAAATAGATTGGTCTAAGAACCCGACAAAGGAGTTTATTGGGATAAACGGAATAGCCTTTTGTAAAACTCATATCACGTTGTTTGAAAAGAATTGTTACCGAACAGAT
This sequence comes from Papaver armeniacum, assembly GCA_023531295.1. NCBI lineage: Eukaryota > Viridiplantae > Streptophyta > Magnoliopsida > Ranunculales > Papaveraceae > Papaver > Papaver armeniacum. Next base: position 331,688 of record JAJJWW010000146.1, read on the forward strand.
TTGTTGTTCCTTTACTGTTTGGAATACGAACCAAAGGAATTGTTCCAAGTGCGTGACTTATTGCAAGTTGGAGGCGCGGGGATACAGACGGAACTAGGTGAACTATAGGTTTAGTTGCTTGGTCTCAACTATACGAAGTTGCTTTAGATTTTGTATAGCGGCTTAATCCTGAAAGTATTCAATTCCAGACAAGGTCCCGGGGTTTTTCTGCATTTGCGGTTTCCTCGTTAACAAAATCTTGCTGTGTCTTTTACTTTTCTATTTCCGCAATTATAATTGATTTTGTTATAATTATATGTAAAATACACAAACATTAATTCCTAATTACTTGATAGCAATCCTATTGTGTTTGGTTAAGTCCGAACCTATTATCAAGTAATCATACTTCGTTGTTGTATTGTCTCGATCTCGTATCCATAGACGATCATACGAAGTGTGAACCGATTAGTAGTATTGTCTCGACTAAGTCCATAGACAATCACTTTCGGGGAAATGACTTATAGGTGGAAAAGTTTTAGATTGAGGTATATTTGGGTACCCTCGTCTTTTTCAGGTACGCATACTTAAGTAGCCGGAATGAGTTTGGTTACGCTAGTATGCGTACGGGTGCGCATACCAATTTACATTCCAAACTCCAGCAGAAATTCACGGACGTGAGACTTCCGCCAGTATGCGTACATGTACGCATACTTGCCCAGACATCCAACAACCGCCAGTACGCGTACGGTACGCATTCTTCAGGTTCCCGGTTTTGGACTTATACACAAATGTGATAACACACTATGTTTATATCCAAACATGGTTACATGATTCTAAACTCTTTATTTCAATCACTGAAACTTTCTTAGAGGATGACAAAGTAGTTTTCACACACTATTAGCATCAAAGCAATTTTCAAGATATTGAAATAATCATAACGAAACATTCCAAGACTACACCAAATGATTGTATCACACAAACCATGTAAGATGTTACTCGGCAATTTTCACATGATATAAGATGAACTTGGTTGAAGGGAAAGCTTTCCAACACATATTTCGAGAAATATGTAAGCGAGATAAACTCAGCTCGAAATCTCAAATGTGTATATAGAAAACTATATCATAATACGACTTATGTCTCAATATGACTACTTGTTTTCCCATAATCTACGTAATGTGTATAGCTCGGAGGATCGGATACTAAGTAGTATTGATACCTCTGTTGAACTGATAATGCTAAGTAATAAAAGATATCCAAGATCACGATAATAACAAAGAACACTAATGTAATATAAATGCTACAAAGTTATCACGAGACACAAGATATTACGTGGTTCGACTTTTGTCTACGTCCACGGGGTAATCACTGATTTGTTTGTATTAAATTGTTGTGGTTACAAAGATCTTAAATGCATCCCAAAGTAATAGCGAGAACTCAAGTTGAAGTAAATACTTAAGTTCTAAACATTAAAGAGGTATAAGCTTAAGACTAGATCTTCTTCTCTTCGATCTTGAATGCCCTTAATTTGTTGGTGAAGCTTGGTATTTATAGCCCCTTCTGCTCCAGGTGTATCTTTGCTGCCTTTGGGTCAATCGTTCCCTGATATACCTTCTGTACAAATGGTACCTTCGTTCACCGCGCGCTTTCTCCAGTCGGACTCTGCCACCTCGGCTGACCCACGTTCCTTCGGGAACTTCCCAGCCTCAGTACAGATTGTACCTTCGTTCACCGCTATTTTTTTCCAGTTAGAACCTGCCACATCATCTCTCTCCACGTGCTTTGATTATGCGTGTGTGGATGGGGAAAAATGGTTCGCTGGTTTTTTAGGAAAGTGAAGAGTCGAGCGTGTTATCGAGACTCCTCAACCGAGCAAACTGCTGAACCTCACACAGATGCACCGCTGCAAAGGGGGTGCTTAGATTCGAGAGATCAATCTGTAGGACTCCTGCCTAAACCAAGACAATGGCCGTTCCAGATTCAATTCGGTCGCAAAGAGGGAGATGAGTTGATCTGTAGGAGGGAAGCTAAGAATTGTGTGGGATCAGTGATGATCAAGGATTGTGGATATGTTGAAGGTTTCTGCAATAATTGGTGAACTGTTAAGTTCGAATAAGTTCTGATGAATTGATGAATTCTTGAGAGTAGTTACTCGAGAAATTCTGTGTAGACCAAAAACGTTGTCCCCAATCATGGATTCAGAAACTTATTTATATTGTCAAAGTTGTGAACACCTTGATCCCTGTAAGTGTGACGGTTTCATGAGTGGGAGAGTGGGTATATGGAAGATCGTGGTAAAGTCAGTTCCACGTCGTGTGGAGGCTTGACGGATCGTGCACCCACTACTTTGCTAACTCCTTCAACCGATGACACAACTTATGCACATTTCTCGTCGTGGATGAATCCACGTGCTGTAGGCCGCCAGACCAAAACCCTAGTTGTTATCCCCCAATTTGACGTGATTGATGTCTCACGAATCGTGGAGTCTGCATGACAGACGTGTATTTAGTTTGTCAGTTGTTGACTGATTAGACAATGAGCCTAGGTTTTGTTGAATCGAGCATGTTTGACAAATGCTCAGCGATTCATGAATGTTAACGTTGCGCAAATATTGTAAATTTGACGAGTTGTTGAATATTGATGAGTTACTGAATATTTGTGGATTATTCGAGCAACTGAGCAAGTATTGCTTGATTCGACGAAATACTGATAAGTTACTGAATATTGATAGTTGGGTCAATATTCGAGCAACTGAGCAAGTATTGCTTGATTCGACGAAATACTGATAAGTTACTGAATATTGATAGTTGGGTCAATATTCGAGCAACTGATCAAGTATTGCTCAATTCGACGAATCACTGAATATTTGAGAATTTGACATGCAATTGAGCAAGTATTGCTCAATCCGACAAATACTGAGTATGAATAATTTGACGTGCAATTGAGCAAGTATTGCTCAAGTCGACAAAATACTCGATAAACTACTAAATATTGATAGCTTGACCAATATTTGAGCAACTGAGCAAATGTCGCTCAATTCGACGAAATATCTATTGGTAAAGTAACCCAATAAAATATTAAAATATTGGTAGATTACCAAATATTGTATAATTAATCCCCGTGGATCAACATAAATTCATTTGGTGTTTGAACTTGCTCAGAATGATGATTCCGTGAAGCGTTTGTTCGAAACCCTAATTTTTGAGCAATTGTTCAACAATTGATGAATTACTGAAAATAGGTCATGAGTGATAGAGGGACCGACCACATGGAATGATGGGCGTCCATGTGGTGCCCAGTGCTCGAGTGAGCGTACACCAGGGTTCTCAGTTGGAGAGTTGGTGAAAGAATGATGATTAAGTGCCGGTTTCATCATTTATTGAATTACTGCTGGGTTCAACATTAGGCAAAAACCTAAGTATGAAAGATGGGGGACCGACCATGAGAGCATGGGGCCGGATCTTGGTGTTCACGGGATAGATGTTGTCCGTTCGAGCAATTCCCAGGTTGGTTGGAGAGAGTTTGGGCCCAATATGAGCGATTGCGTAAATTAGGTCAAAAGTGTGAAAACGTGTGGGACCGGCTTTGTGCAAGCCCTAGGAATGACTTTGGTCTGTCATTAAGGCATGCACGTGTTTCCGTGGTGTCCGTGTCTCCGTACTGAGAGTTTCAGTATTTTCTGATGTGCATTCGAGCAACATTGTGAATTTTCAGAAGAGTTTCATCTTCACTGAAATTCTTGATTTTTGTTGGAATGAGCATGTATGCTCAATTAATCAATGTTTTGTAAATATTAAAATAAGAGTATTTTAATATTCAAATTTCCGTGAGAGGCTAGATGGTTATGTGACCACGTTGGTTTTTGAATTTTCATGATTTGAGCAATATTCGAGAAATTATGAAGAAATCATGATTTTTGCTCAAACCAAGGAGTTTCATGAATTTGAGGAAAATAATAATTATAAAAGACTAGGGATTGCAGGGTGTGGGACCGACCACGGCTAGGGCATGGCCGGCCGGCTATGTTGCCCAGTCCCGCACTCCTTTCCCTATTTTATAATATTATTTTCATGAATCCGTGATGTTATGGAGAATTTATGAGTTTTTGTTGAAACGGAGGAGTTTCATGAGTTTAGGGAATAATAGTTATAAAAAGCTAGGGATTGTGAGGTGTGGGACCGGCCACGACTAAGGCATGGCCGGCCGGCTATGTTGCCCGGTCCCGCACACCTTTTCCTATTTTATAATATTATTTCATAAATCCATGAAGTTATGGAGAATCCATGAATTTTGTTGAAACCAAGGAGTTTCATGAAATTGGGGAATGATTATTATAATTGGCTAAGGATTGTAAGGTGTGGGACCGACCACGGCTAAGGCATGGCCGGCCGGCCATGTTTCCCGGTCCCGTACACCTTTCCTTATTTTATAATATTATTATTTTTCACGAATCCGTGAAGTTATGGAGAATTCATGAATTTTATAAAAACAAGGAAAGTTGCTAAAATCAAGGAGTTTTTTCATGAGTTCATGAAATAACAAAATAGGGAAAAATAATGAGAGAAGCATGGGAACCGGCCACGGCTAGGGCATGGCCGACCGGCCGGTGGGCCCGACCCCTGGGCGCACCTTATTATTTTATTAATATTTGTTGTTTTCTCCTATTTTGCGTAGGATTCCTCATCTATTCATGTTTTTGGATGCACGTTCGTGCATCCGGGTGCTCAGTCGTGCATCATCGAGTACACTTACACCATTTTTCGTGGGGCTTACTCAGTGATGATCCAGATGCCCGGTTGTTGAGTATTTATTGCTAATCCATGAAATTCAGTGTAGAATAATACATGAAATTGAACAATAAAAATGAGTATTATTTATTATCAATTCATAGGATCAGCTGTGGATTCGACCATGAATTTGGAATAATAAAATAGGCATTACCATTCCATGGGATCGTGGATTCGACCAAAGAATCAGAGTAATAGAATTATCTTTTACCATTCCATGAGATTAGCAGTGAATTCGATCATGAAATCGGAGTAATGATATAATATAAATTGTTATTGCCATTCCATGAGATCAAGTCGTAGATTCGATCATGGAATCGGAACAATTGTTGTTTCCATTCCATGGGATCAGGCCGTGGATTCGACCATAGAATAGGAGCAATTGTTATTGCCGTTCCATGGGATCTGGCCGTGGATTCGACCATGGAATATGAGCAATAATAGATTATTCTGGGAATTCAGTGGTAAATGTCACGGCAGAATTAATCTATGTGCATAGTCAGGAGATGGCTAATCCTGAGGGTGCTCTCCGACACTACGAAGAACACCCGAGTCTATACATGGTAGCTCTACATAGTCAGGATCAGCGAGTGTCACTGTCCTGAAGGCGATGTTGCTCTGAATCTGACGGAGAACCGCCCAATCGTTCTTCTATATAGAGGAGTTTGCTCTCATGTAGTCAGGGAACAGTGAGTATCACCGACGTTCTGAAGGTGATAAGCCCCCTCAACAAACAATTATGTAGGAGGACCGCCCAATTCTATTATTCTACATAGAGTGCACAATGAAATGCCAGGGATTGAACGCTCAGCTAGTGGAGGCTTTTCGAAAGACATGTTCATCATGGCTTCGTAAAATATGAATCGTCACATGCCTGAAGCCGTATCAGAAACATGCAGTATCATGATTTTACGGATTTGACCCTTGTTGAAAATCCACCATCAACATTAAGTCTCCTGCTTAGTGAGGAACATACATGTTCCACAGTAAGCATTAGATGGTGATTTTCAGTCGACGAGATCGTGATTGAACTCAATCTACAAAGGCAGTTTCAGAATCCTCGATTTGCTCCAATGGTGTCATGTACGAGCAAATGTTCGGGTGAGGACCCTGATAGTGTGATAGAGTGTTATTTTGTGGACATTGAGAGGTGAAGTGCTGCTGATTTGGTCAGTTAAAAGCCCAGTTTTGGTCGATTTAGGATTTTCGGGCCCGCCCAAAAGAGGAAACCCAAGTGTTTTAGGTTTTGGAAATAAAAATAATATAAAAGGTAAGTAACCCTAGTATTCTTATTGTTTAGTTGTTCATGAGTTGTTCAAAATAAAATTCCATGTGCGCATGTATGCGTAAGTTTCATGAAAATTTGTTTTAGAAAACATATGCCCGTTCGTTCGTTAGTTTAAGAAACGAGCAATAATCCCTAATATGAAAGAGATGCATGAATTCTTGAGTAGACATGGTCTAGTTGCAGTAGAGAAAATTTTGTTGATGAGGTTTCATGAAAACCAAAATTTATTTTCAAAGCATGAACTTTCACAAATACTTTTAGGAACGTAGGTTTGTAGTAAAGGTGATAAATAATGATCTTTAGAGTTAAAGGAACTTTTGAAAAGACCTGCACCTCATGATAAAATTTATTTGGAATATGTGGGCCTTTAAAAAAGACCCTCGTTTGCGCAAAAGTAGATTTTTTTTTATTTAAAAATAAGTGAGATTTCATAAAATGGAATAAACTCTCGTTTCAAAGACGGATGCTCGCGAGAGGGAGCAAAAATATACATATATTTTCAAAGTTACGTGAGTTTCACATTAAAATATGTATTTTTTTGTAAAATCAATGTTTTGATTTTGAACAACTGTTGAAAGTAGACAATTGTACATGGTGAAATAATGTCTGTACGTGGGTTTTCACAATTGTAGAGTGGACGACTGTCCAATTTTGAGAAATCAGTGAACGATCACAGAGTAAAAAATTTACGTGGATTGTTCACGATTTTAAAGATTTTGTAAAATCAAGTTTTGATTTTAAACAATTGTTAAAAGCAAACAATAATGTTTTCGTGAATTTCGTGATTTTAAGAGGGTATGCATGAAAATGTTCACTCGGTGGAAATTTATGTGAAATTAAAATTTTGATTTTCAGCAATTGCTAGAAGTAAGCAATTTTTGATAAGATACGGTTTGTATGGATTTTGTGATCTGATAGTGTATGCACAAAATCAATGAGTGTTCACTCGGTGGGGAGTCGTTCACACGGTGAAAAATAATGTGAATTGTTCACATGACGGAAGTTTCGTGAATTGTTCACAGTTTTATGAAAATCACGTTATGGTTTTGAATAACGAATTTTGTTCGTCTTTGCAGGTTTGCAGGAGCGAACAAATTCTCGAGATTGTAATCACTACATCTAGTGAAATTGTAACTAGGTAAGAGTTGGATGGTTACCATTTTGTAGACGCTGTTGTGAGCACCTTTATTCCATGATTCATTGTTCTGTCGAATCCCGCACTTTGTATGAACGATGTGGTGAAGTAGCCACTTTGCAAGAATGACTGACTCCCATGATGACACTTCCAAAGATGGTGTTTCCAGAGATAACATCTCTACAGACGAAACTTTAAGAAATGGTACTTCCTGGGACCTCCGAGTGATGGTGAGAGATCCTTCATCTGAGTTGTACTCTGGTTATTTCATTAGCTTTACCATAGGATGATCGTGTAGTGAGATCCCGGATCAATGTAGACTCCACGGAAATGGAAGAAAGTCTACGGGAGCGGAGAACCCAGAAGTAAGGACTACAGGATGTTAGCAAATGACGTACAGTCCCCAGCCATTTCTTTGGTGAGTTGTTACGCTCCTTGTGTCATGACTTTGCCCGTGCAATTAGGATCATGAGACCAAGGTTTGTTATTTCTTTTCAGAATTTTGCTCCATCGATTGACGGTCTTCAACTTGTTCCCGGGCAAACAATTCATGATCCAACACTGATGAAGAAGGCGATGTAAGTATCTTTTTCGTGCAGGTGATCGTGGCATCTCCTTGAATGAAATAACAATAATTGTTGTTTATGAATCCAGGAAGAAATCATTGTAGATAAGAAGCATGTTGATGAAGCGCGCTTTTGTTTGGGATATGGGAATATGGAGAATTCCCGAAATCTCGAACCGGATGGAGATAGCGGCGTTGCCAATGGAGATTCCGGCATTGTCGAGCCTTCAAATGATTTAGAGACTCCCCTAGTAAGTACATCTCCTGTAATCTCTTCATAGAAGTATGAAATTGCTGATTTGTGAATGAATGAATGAGAATCTATGTGAGTATACGAGTAATTTTGCTGAAATATGTCACCAGAAAATTTCAGACTTCAGCCTTTTAGCAAAAATACCGTAGAATCTTCGTTCGAAGTCGGATTTTCGCGATATGCATATGTATCTTCAAGCCCAGAAAATTTCCTAGCTTTATTATAGAAGATTTTTGAGTTTTGAGCATGTTTAGGGCCTGAAAAAGGCGAAACAGTAAACTTCCAAGAGACTTTCAGAACTTTTTCAGATTGTATGTTGTCCAATGTTTCGAACAAATATCCTTGCTCGCTTCTTCAATTGCTTTGAATTTTGGATATGCTGTAGAGGACATCCATACGAAGAGAATGGTATATGACCCATCCCTAGATTCTTCACCAATTGCTCCCAGCTTGTTGGTTTGTACAGGACAGTGTAAAATTGCTTCAGCCAGGCTTGATGTAAAACGTCTCTTTTGTGTATTTAGACCATTCGCTTGTGCCTTGAATGCTTGATGAAGAACTTAAATGACATTGATTAATTTGAGATCAGGACCCCTTGTTTGATACATGAGCATGGTGCTTGCAGTGCTGTCTTGTTTCTGTCAGTCGTAGAAACATCACTTTTGGGACCCTGGTTACGGGACCATAACTGAGGTTGCTCTCAAGAGGGGATAATGTAATGACCATGGTGGCATGTTCCGGTGGTAGCATTCCTTTTACGATGATTGATTAGCGTTGGAGATCCCGGCACCACGAGTCTCAAATTGTGAAGTTGATCGTCATGATCAGTGGACCGCCGGTCCCCAGTATTTTGTTGAATCTCTGTCTTTTGTTTTCCCTTCTTCTGGAAAGACCTAGATAGAGGACCCGGGTAGAAAAATTAATGTAAAGACCTAGGTGGTCGAAGTTGGAGGTACCTTGATGAAGGATTTAGCAATGGTGGACACCGATCGACTGTGGAAGTTATGAATCCCGTCCAAGAATTGCTACTTGCATGTTGTATGCTCTGGAAGCTGTAGGAACCTCATACGATGTCGGAATTCAATGCTTGACCCCAAATTTTGAAGTTAAGAGACTGAGTTATCACATGAGAAAAGAATCACTTAATTTGGAGTTGTAGAGGTCAGCAAACGAAGCGCGCACATCTTTAATTTGTAGTCCCGTACAAATTTTTCAGATTTCATAGACTTGACGGTAAAGGCCATATCTTTCAGCTCGTATGTCCGATTAATGCGCCCTTTTGATATGTTGTACTAGAGATATAGACGAACATCTTTTGTTGAGGAAGCATTGTCCCATTCCTCATCCATTGGTACGTTTTTGTAAACCCATGACCTGAAGTGTGTTGTATCTCGTTGGTAGAGATGATGAGAACATCTTGTAAAAGTCTTTGGCTTGTGCCCACCAGTGGTGCAAGCATTGGGAAAACTTTCATGTGAACATATTCTCATGTCTACACATCTTGATATGAATCATTAGTTCTTGGAGATGTCCGATCCATCGAGTAACACTTCAGAGAATGGATAGTTGATGAAGCGAGGATGTTGCTCATGAGACCGTTGTTGATGCTGAGATCACGATTGAATTTTCTCCATAAATTTTTTTTGATGCCGAGACCATGGATGGAGTTCCCCTAGATATCCTTGTTGATGCCGATACCATGGTTGGAGTCGCTCCAGAGACCAAAAAGGCTAGAACCATGATTATCGATATAATCTTTGCTCCTCCATTCAGTGAGCCTTTGCATTCACGAACTAGTTGACAGATTGAGCATTCCCAAGATGAAGGTGTACTGATCAGCCCGAATTCTCTTGAACAATATGACTTTACTGTGAACCGGCTCCGTCAGTGAATCGACGTTGTTATGGAAGATGGCAGCATCGGTCTTCATTCTGGTGAAGAGAGGAAGTTCCTCAGTCGTGTAGGGGTTTGTGATGTAGAGAAGTCCCATTTATGAAGTTTCACGGAATCACCTCAGGTTGCCCAGTGTATGTTGAAGGAGTATGTGCCATCCATGGATGAATGATGTTGCATCTATTTTAGATGTCTTATTATGGGATAATGAAGACTTATCGATTGTAGTTCAGTTACACTTTGATCGTGCTGGTGTTGAATCAGTGTCGAAATATTTATGCTGAAGCCAGAGGCGCCATTATCGAAGGTGTACTCTTTGATTGGGAGTACAATTTGAAGGCTTCTTAAATGCTTGAGCGTTGAAGCGTTATATCCCTTGAGCATGTCTTAGGTTTGATCGTCTCGGCCCCAACTATCTTCTGTTGATTCAACATTCCTTTCTTTGCGGTAGTGGGATTCAACACTTGTGCAGACATCAGAACTTTCTGATTTTGTGACACACATGAACACTCCTGTAAGGCTATGGAGAAACGCCCAAAGTGTTCTTTGGCGTGCTTGGACATCATCTCAGTAATGAATGTCTCGGTGAGATGCTCGATTAAGAGAGGTGTCAGATTCAACCACTTAGTAAAATACTAATATGGTAAAGCTACCATTCATAACGTCTTGCAATAGCAGAATTGAGTCGCCATGCTAGGATAGCATGTGAAATAAATGACATAGATATGGAAAGAATGGGACTTGCCTGAGTGCGGAACCTCTTGATGAATGTCTATGCATCTTTTGCAGGATCTTGTTTTAACCTCGTGAAAGTTCGAAATTCCTCCAAGTGCTCTGATGATGGAATTTTCGCCAAATCTTTAGGATCAGAACTTTCTTTGTTGGTGGGTTATCTGCAGCCTTGTGAACTTCATCATTGTCTACTATATGGATTGGAGTGACTTCAAGATCAGCAGTCGAGGATGTTTCTTTGGCCTTTCCCTTCTCTTGAGTGTTCTCTGACATCTTGTCGGTGAGAGTTTTGAGGTAATTGCATAGCTCTTTCTGTGTTGCAGCCATGTCAATCTGATTTTGGCGAGTGTCTCTTGCACCTTCATAAGATCATCTATGGTAGGCGGTTTGACAGATTTAGCATCCCTTGATGATGGTTTGTCGGTTTTCTCAATAGATTCCCAACTTGGGAGCGGAGTACCGCAGATCTTGCTTGGAGGTTTGGGGATACACTTTGGGGGTTCCAAGAACTCAGCATCATGAACCGGATCATAAGAAGACACTGAAGCTGGGATACGGACAATTTTGTTGTTGAACAAAGCTTTCATACATTGATGATACGTCGAAGGAACAACCTTATTGTCGTGAATCCATGGTCTCCCGAGTATCATGTGATAATCTGGATCTTTCTCGATCACATGAAACTTGACAGTGGATTGAATCGGCCCCACCTTTAGATCCACATAGACGTACCCGTATGTGTGAATCTGGTTTCCTTCAAACCCCGTCATCAATATGGGATGATGAACGATTTTTCTTTGAGGAACTTTGGCCTCCTTGAGAGTCTTCATAGTGATGAGATTTGTGGAAGCACCTGTATCGATGAGAATTCTAATGAATTCGGAATCTTTGATAGAAGCAGTTACGAACAGAGCTCGGTTGTGTCCTTCCTCCTCCATTCGGTCTTCCTCAGTGAAGGTGATGTTGTTAATCGAAAGTTCAGATACCATGGACACTTGTTCAACCTCCGGAGATAATGGAGGTATTCGCACGTCAGATGATATTTTTTTGAGTGCAGCAAACGTGTCTATACGCTGATCTCTGGAGAAATGCAGGAGTTCACATAGATTCTCGATTAAATGTATGACTTCTTGTTCCACCGGATTTTCATAAGTGGTGAAGTTGTTGATTCGGGGGTGATCACCGGTTGAGGGGTCAGCTACCAACGTTGGAACTTCCTGAGCATGAGCACCTCCCAAGTCAGATGTCAGTCTGATGAGGAAGTTCAATATGTTATTCATCGTTTCTTTCATCAGGTCCATGTTCCTTGTATGAACCTCCTGTACTCGTGCCAACTCGATCAAAGTCGGGATTTCTGCATTGACCGTTCCATTGAGTGGAGCGTCGGAAGGAGGAACATTTCCATTCGAAAGATTCTGACCGAAATTAGAAGTTGTCGAGTTAGACCTAAGACCAACCATTTTATGAAAATGAGAGATTGCAACCGAGAGATTAATCTCCTACTGTGGTCGCCAATCTGTGGATGGGGAAAAACGGTTCGCTGGTTTTTTAGGAAAGTGAAGAGTCGAGCGTGTTGTCGAGACTCCTCAACCGAGCAAACTGCTGAACCTCACACAGATGCACCGCTGCAAAGGGGGTGCTTAGATTCGAGATATCAATCTGTATGACTCCGGCCTAAACCAAAACAATGGCAGTTCCAGAGTCAATTCGGTCGCAAAGAGGGATATGGGTTGATCTGTAGGAAGGAAGCTGAGAATTGTGTGGGATCAGTGATGATCAAGGATTGTGGATGTGTTGAAGGTTTCTGCAATAATTGGTGAACTGTTGAGTTCGAATAAGCTCTGATGAATTGACGAATTCTTGAGAGTAGTTACTTGAGAAATTCTGTGTAGACCAAAAACGTTGTCCCCAATCATGGATTCATAAACTTATTTATATTGTCAGAGTTGTGAATACCTTGATCCCTGTAAGTGTGACGGTTTCATGAGTGGGAGAGTGGGCAAATGGAAGATCGTGGTAAAGTCAGTTCCACGTCGTGTGGAGACTTGATGGATCGTGCACCCACTACTTTGCTAACTCCTTCAACCGTTGACACAACTTACGCACATTTCTCGTCGTGGATGAATCCACGTGCTGTAGGCCGCCAGACCAAAACCCTAGTTGTTATCCCCCAATTTGACGTGATTGATGTCCCATTTAATCGCGGAGTCTCGCATGACGTACATGTATTTAGTTTGTCAGTTGTTGACTGATTAGACAATGAGCCTAGGTTTTGTTGAATCGAGCATGTTTGAAAAATGCTCAACGATTCATGAATGTTAACGTTACGAAAATATTATAAATTTGACGAGTTGTTGAATATTGATGAGTTACTGAATAGTTGTGGATTATTCGAGCAATCGAGCAAGTATTGCTTTGATTCGACGAAATCGATAGGTTCTTGAATATTGATAGTTGGGTCAATATTCGAGCAATCGAGCAAGTATTGCTTGATTGACGAAATCTCGATAAGTTCTTTGAATATTGATAGTTGGGTCAATATTCGAGCAACTGATCAAGTATTGCTCAATTCGACGAATCTTTGAATATTTGAGAATTTGACGTGCAATTGAGCAAGTATTGCTCAATCCGACAAACACTGAATATGAATAATTTGACGTGCAATTGAGCAAGTATTGCTCAAGTCGACAAAATACTGATAAACTACTAAATATTGATAGCTTGACCAATATTTGAGCAACTAAGCAAATGTCGCTTAATTCGACGAAATATTTATTGGTAAAGTAACCCAATAAAATATTAAAATATTGGTAGATTACCAAATATTGTATAATTAATCCCCGTGGATCAACATGAATTCATTTGGTGTTTGAACTTGCTCAGAATGATGATTCCGTGAAGCGTTTGTTCGAAACCCTAATTTTTGAGCAATTGTTCAACAATTGATGAATTGCTGAAAATAGGTCATGAGTGATAGAGGGACCGACCACATGGAATGATGGGCGTCCATGTGGTGCCCAGTGCTCAAGTGAGCATACACCAGGGTTCTCAGTTGGAGAGTTGGTGAAAGAATGATGATTAAGTGCCGGTTTCATCATTTATTGAATTACTGCTGGGTTCAACATTAGGAAAAAACCTAAGTATGAAAGATGGGGGACCGACAATGAGAGCATGTGGACGGCTTTTGGTGGTCACGGGACTAGATGTTGTCCGTTCGAGCAATCCCCAGGTTGGTTGGAGAGAGTTTGGGCCCAATATGAGCGATTGCGCAAATTAGGTCAAAAGTGTGAAAACATGTGGGAACGGCTTTTTGCAAGCCCTAGGAATGACTTTGGTCGGTCATTAAGGCATGCACGTGTTGTCGTGGTGTCCGTGTCTCCGTACTGAGAGTTTCAATATTTTCTGATGTGCATTCGAGCAACATTGTGAATTTTCAGAAGAGTTTCATCTTCACCGAAATTCTTGATTTTGTTGGAATGAGCATGTATTCTCAATTAATCAATGTTTTGTAAATATTAAAATAAGAGTATTTTAATATTCAAAATTTCGTGAGAGGCTAGTCGGGTCATGTGACCACGTTGGTTTTTGAATTTTCATGATTTGAGCAATATTCGAGAAATTATGAAGAAATCATGATTTTTGCTCAAACCAAGGAGTTTCATGAATTTGAGGAAAATAATAATTATAAAAGACTAGGGATTGCGGGGTGTGGGACCGGCCGGGGGCTAGGGCATGGCCGGCCGGCTATGTTGCCGGTCCCGCACTCCTTTCCCTATTTTATAATATTATTTTCATGAATCCGTGATGTTATGGAGAATTCATGAGTTTTTGTTGAAACGGAGGAGTTTCACGAGTTTAGGGAATAATAGTTATAAAAAGCTAGGGATTGTGAGGTGTGGGACCGGCCACGGCTAAGGCATGGCCGGCTGGCTATGTTGCCCGGTCCCGCACACCTTTCTCTATTTTATAATCTTATTTCATGAATCCATGAAGTTATGGAGAATCCATGAATTTTGTTGAAACCAAGGAGTTTCATGAAATTGGGGAATGATTATTATAATAGGCTAAGGATTGTAAGGTGTGGGACCGACCACGGCTAAGGCATGGCCGGCCGGCCATGTTGCCCGGTCCCGTACACCTTTCCTTATTTTATAATATTATTATTTTTCATGAATCCGTGAAGTTATGGAGAATTCATGAATTTTGTAAAAACAAGGAAAGTTGTTAAAATCAAGGAGTTTTTTCATGAGTTCATGAAATAACAAAATAGGGCAAAATAATGAGAGAAGCATGGGGACCGGCCACGGCTAGGGCATGGCCGGCCGGCCGGTGGCCCCGGCCCCTGGGAGCTTGATCGTGTGTCAATCCGTCAATAATAATTTCACTTTCTTACTCACTAAATTTAAATGAAGCACAAGGTAAGGAAGAGTTCGTATCCACAGAGAGGCAATTGTTGTTATGTAATTTTCAGTTTCTAAGGTAACCAAGGGGGGATGTTTGTTTTATCTAAGAAATAAAAGTAATTGAAAGCAAAGCAAATAATTTGAGAAATCAATAAGGAGAAGATATTGGTCACGGGATAGTATCATTCACAAACATGTATTTTCATCAATGATTAGAATTGGTATTTTAATCTCGTATTTATTAAAAGTCCTAGGATACCTTGATCGCAAGTATAACCCGTTAATTCCTCGTTTTCATCACAACCACATTAAAAGATGCATATGTGAATTCTTCCTAGAAAGCAACCTAAAGTGTAAAAGCACAATTAAGTTTAACTCCCTACAAGCATTAAGTTTTATGGAATAAGACTCATCAATGCAAACGAATGTGTAAAAGCACTAAACGTTTTAACAAAAGTTATGATTCACTTGTGATTAGTAGGATATATCACTACAAGCACTACCCACAATTATGCTACTTAAAATCAGGGATAAACAACTTTTTCGTATTGAAAACCCTAATATAGCTCTAGAGATGAACACAAATCGGATTGATTCCGGACTCAACCTAACAAGTTTTCAAATCTTATAACACTATTAATTGTGAATCACAAACAATAATTACTGAGACAAAACTAATTCATTGAATCAAAAGCATGTTAAGAAATCAACTTTTATCCCATAACCAATAAGATATTTAGCTACTCATAGCAATGGAGTTCATCATAGTCAATATTCAATAATAAAATAATGAAGAAGAAAAACAAAAGCAAACCCTAGATGCGTAAACAAAGTGGCTCTCCAAAATTCCAAGAATAAGATATCCTATAAGTTGTAGAAGACCTTCCCTTTATAGCTTTTCTCCAACTTCTAAAATTAGGTCTAGTCTTCAAAGTCCATTAGATGAAAATCCACCAAGCCCATAAGAAGAAGAAACCCATGTAGAAAATATGACCCAAAAGTTGTCGCCGGAAAACTGGTATTGTGGCCGGAAAATGGCCGGAAAAGTCGCCGGAAAACATCCCAGGTGACCGGCAAAGTCCGCCCGGTCACCGGTCAACGGGTCGGATCGGCGGGTCAACTCGGTCAGCTCGGGTCAAACCAAGTCAGGTGGTCTAGTCGACTCGAGTCGATCATTGAGTCAACACTGGGTTCTTTGAGTCAAAGTCACCCGATCGGGGATTGAGAGACAAAGATCTGACTGGTCTGAGTTAATTCTGGCCAAGCCATTGCACAGGCCATATCCTGAGTTGCACTATCATTGTGCTTCCAATCTCAATTCACTGCCACACCAGCTACTGCAGATCCATCCAAGTCTGAATTGCAGGCCCATCAAACTCAACCAAATCCACTTCTGCCACTGTGGACTAACCAATGCTGCACCAGCCTCAGGCCAACAATTCAATCATGTACCTCCCTGTAATCAACAACATCAGCAGCAGCAACATACAACGACTACCATAGTTAAACCCAAGTGTAACCCATCTCACCATCTCAGTTTACTGCCACAATTGTGAACCCTTGTCAATGGCACCAGCAGCACAGCCATCAGCCAGCTCAGCTCTTGATACCCTCAACACCAACAATCACAAGCTCCAACCTGCAATATCAACTCTTGCCACCAAATCCATCATTACCATTCTGCTCATATAAGCACCGCAACTCCACCTTCCCATGGTAACAGCAACAGCACCAACTTCAGTTCATGGCCATCACACTTTCTGAACCTCCTCAAGGCAGCAGCTTCTTTATTCCCACATGCAATATGAGCTCAAGCTCAACATACAGCTGCTCCTTCCACATTCCATGTAGCTCATTCACAAGCCCCGATTCTTTCACTTGCAACTTTTTATCCTAACATACATCTAAGGTTCGGTGCTTCACTTCATTCTCAGCTCATCCTACAATCATTACAGCTCAAACACCATTACCTTTTTCACTGCCATCGCCATCTCCCGGTGACTTTACCTGCACTTCTGCAACACAGCACCACCTGTAGCTAGCTACACCAGATTAGTTCATTCCCAGTTTCAGTCCCCTGCACCTGTCATATCCCTTCATCTCACACATTCAATTCCACAATTAACTACAGCCTCAACTCCAGGTGCTGCTATAACACCACAGACTGCATCTGCAGTGCCTTCATCTCAGGTTCAGCTTCAAACTTCATTCACAATCCCATTGTTTCTCTGCCGTACCACCAAGCTCTCCTCATAATCATTGTCTCCCAATGCTCAAACACCACCAGCTACTCACTATCCATTCAGGCAACAACCACCAGAACTACTACCACCTGCAAAACCATCTGAGCAACTCGAGCCATGGCCATCACCAACAACCCTTGTACACAGACCCTGCACAATGCAAAAACCCATCACTCCAATTCCATCAGGGACTGCAAATCATTCATAATCTCCTTCATTGCGAGCTCAAGAACAAGACAGTCAACATCATCTTCTCTTGATGTTGTAACTTCAACTCCAATCACAGCAGCAACCATTATCGTCTTCCACATCAAACCCTCCTCAATTTCTGGTTCAAACTATCACAGACGCAGCCAATCTCGAAACCCAGATCTCTAATTCATCACCTAAACTTCAACCCCAGGACAAACAAATTTAAGAACCCTAAATTCATCTCAATTCGACAGATCTATTCACTAAATTCAACAGCAGATAATCAACTTCCAATACCCTAACTTCCTTCTCAATTCGACAGATCCATTCACTAAATCGATACAGACCAACTTCAACTGGTTTCTTGTTTATCAAATCCTAATTCAGCCCCCGAACCCATCTCGCTCACGATTTCAAATGAAACCCTCACCCATTTTCCATCTCAATCTGCTCTCTCAACGACAACCGTCCCTTCTCGATCTCCCATGAAAATCACCACAGCCGCCTCCATTTCTCTCTCGTATGAATTTCAGGTGAAACTTCTTTGAAATTTTGGTTTGTTGTAAGAGATGATGGTGGATATAGCCACCCAGGACTGGCAGATAAGGGGTTGTGGGAGTAGGGTTATATCCAGTGTCAGTCACCTTGATAAGGGCTACCCATCTGGCAGCCCCTTAACATTTGCTGGCTGTCATTTAATATTTCTCCAAGAGGATTGTCCCTTAACCTAGGCTCAGCTCCAGATAATGTCCGTGACTTGACCTTCTCGCTCCAAGGACGTTTTCTTCTTCTTTTTCTCCGTGCGACTCCAGAGTACCTAATAACTCAAAAACACGCGTAAAGTACATAATTCACAAGAAAAATAGCGAAGAAAGCATAAACTCTATATAGTAAATACGGTGTATTCTACACCTATCAGATTCCCCCACACTTAGACTTTGCTAGTCCTCGAGCAAATCAAACAAAACAAGAAAATACAACAACTCCGTGTCGTCGAGGCTACGGTCACTTTTAGCATAAATAACAAGCCTTTAAACCCCTAGGTGTCCCTAGTGGACGAGTTATAGTCTCGTGAGGGTTTACTAGAGATATACCCACAAAACCTATTTCCAACTTACTAGTTCTCCGTAATGATAGTATCCAACGCGCTAAGAAGACATAGAGATTCTGCACACTAGTCATAAGAAGTTAGACACATAAATGACACAATCTCATTCTTAAAAGTTGAGAGAGAAATAACCATCCCTTCTCGACTAAAATTCGGGTTCGGAGTGATCAAAAGTCTCGACTCTGCCTCACAAGAAAGGGTTTTATGATATTGCGCTCAATAATAAATGACTCTTTATGGGTCACACATGTGTCCGAGTTGGAATGAAGAGAGAATCTCGAGACACGTTGAATGGTAGGAAGGTAAAAACCCTCAGAAGTATTTTGAAAACCCACATCTTATATATATTTTTGAAAACCCATTTTTCTGACGATCTCTTCGAAAAGAAATCAACCATTTAACGAAGGTGGGAATATGCTTACTTACCTCGTATCCGTTCAACGTGCAGCTAGCACCACTCTCACAGCATCCATAGAAACGTCTTCGGTCTTCTATCGGTGTCTTCATCTTCGTCTTCGGTCTTCAACTCTTGATGATAACTCTCGAACTTCGTAGAATCTCGACAATATGATTATTTCCTCTAATTCCTTGTCGCTTGAAACTTCATTATAGATATTCCTTCTTTCCATTGGCTTTATTGAAAGAATACAAAAATAAAAACGAACTATACAAACCCAAAATATAATTTTTTTTTTTTTTTTTTTTTTTTTTTTTTTTTTTTTTTTTTTTTTTTTTTTTTTTTTTTTTTTTTTTTTTTTTTTTTCAAAAATCTTTTTTTTTTTTTTTTTTTTTTTTTTTTTTTAAGACAAGAGAAAGTAAAATACAAATAAAATAAAAATGTAAGTACAATGCCATGGTATAAGTACTTTACCGCTTGAATCTTCACAACTTATATGTCTTGATATCATAGACTTCTCGAATTCTCATCCTTAATAATTTCCACTCTTGTATAATAGTCTTCAACCTATAAAAATTCCTCCTCCTGTTTGTTGCTTTACTCAAATCGAAATCTGCCCATTTTCGTACTCGTTGCTTGTAAACCTCGAACGTGTTCAACTTTCCTTCGAATTTGTGATGCTCCTCTTGTTGATGATGATGGTGTTTCTATGGACTGTTGGTGTAGAGAGAGATAAGGTGGATGGTGCTAACTGCGAACAAGATCACAAGTGGTATGTAAGTTAGCAATTCGATGTCACCAACATGGTTGATAAAAATAGCACTCAAGAGATCAAAATAGTGCTTCTATGGTGGGAAGTTGGACAGCTCACCATTCTGCCCGGAATTTACGTACGGTGACACACACTCTAAAAGCACAAATTTAGACATGTACAAAGAATTGAAGGTTGGTGCCTCACATTATGTAACATGGGTAGTCTCCACTATAGGGGATCACTGTTCTAATACCGAATTCAGTCTGCACCTTATTTGCCACTGGCATGGTTAAATCCAACTTTAACTCTCATACAATTAAGAAACCCGATCATGTTCTCTGTCATCTCTAAGTTCAGTCACTATTGTGAGATTCTCGATGTAATCTTAGCGACATGTATACTATGTGACTCTAAACTAACTACAAGTTGGAGTTTTCTTATTCACTATTTCACAAAAAAGTTGAAAATTGCAAAAATTTACAACATAAACCACTCCCCCACACTTAAACTTTACATTGTCCTCAATGTAAATTGAATCGTCCAAAGTAAGTCAAGGTGGGAAATCCTAATAAGAAATCAGCAAAAACAAAGTAAAAACAAAACAAGAAAAACTAAAAACAAGAAAAGAAATAAATACAAGACAAGAAATACTCATCCTTTGGGTTGCCTCCCAATTAGCGCTTGGTTTAAAGTCGTCAGCCGACTATCTCCTTGCTTTCTATGACTCCTCCGGAGGAGCACATCCACAAAGTTAACTCCTTCCACCATGTCGGAAGTGAAATTCTCATAATATGGTTTCAACCGGTGCCCATTAACTTTAAGTTCTTTCCCCGTAGCTATGCTACAATTTCCACCGCACCATGAGAAAACACATTAGTAACAATAAAAGGTCCGATCCATCGTGACCTTAATTTACCCAGGAAATAATTGCAAGCGAGAATTAAACAAAAGCACTTTCTGCCCAATGCAAAATTGTTTCCTAGAAATCATGTTATCATGGAATGCTTTCGTCTTTTCCTTATAAATGCGTGAGCTTTCAAATGCATCATTGCGAAGCTCTTCTAGCTCTTGGAGTTGTAACTTCCTTTGCTTTCCAGCCCCATCCATCTCCATGTTGCATTGTTTAATAGCCCAAAACGCCTTATGCTCAATTTCCACGGGTAAGTGACAAGGTTTACCATACACAAGCCTAAAAGGAGACATCCCAATAGGTGTTTTATACGCGGTTCTATACGCCCACAAAGCATCATTAAGTCGCATGCTCCAATCTTTCCTCGTTGGGTTCACCGTCTTTTCTAGAATAGATTTCACCTCCCGGTTAGACACCTCGGCTTGTCCATTGGTTTGGGGATGATAAGGTGTTGCAATCTTATGCGACACATTGTACTTCGACAACAAGCTTTGTAAAATCCTGTTTTTGAAGTGAGAACCCCCATCGCTAATTATGGCTCTTGGAATTCCAAACCTTGCAAATATATTAGCTTGCACAAAATAAAACCACTTTAGAATCATTAGTTGGGGTGGCCTTAGCTTCCACCCATTTCGAGACATAATCAACCGCAAGTAAGATATAAAAATTCCCATGGGAGTTGACAAAAGGCCCCATAAAATCAAAACCCCATACATCAAAAACTTCAATAAATTGAATAAAAGTTTGTGGCATTTGATTTCGGGCACCTAGATTGCCGGTTCTTTGGCACCTATCACAAGTTGTACAAAATATATGTGCATCCTTAAACAAAGTTGGCCAATAAAAACCACTTTCAAGTACCTTGTACGCGGTTCTCTTACTCCCAAAATGTCCTCCAAGCATAAGAGTGACAAAAAGACAAGATAGAGTTAAATTCGGATTCGGCACGCACCTTTCAGTATTACTTGGTCACTACCATGTTTCCATAAGTGTGGATCATCCCATATGTATTGGTTCCCTAACGTCTTAAGTTTGTCCCTTCAAAGACTGAGACAAGTTCTTTGGGATTTGTTTAGAAACTAAGTAATTGACAATATCGGCATACCATGGTTCTCCAAAGGCAATTGAGAATAGTTGCTCATCCGGGAAACTTTCACGCAATGGGATAGTCTCCTTGTCCACAGCAAGTCGGCTCAAGTGATCCGCAACGGTGTTCTCAATTCCTTTCTTGTCTTTGATTTCAATATCAAACTCTTGCAAGAGTAAAATCCACCGTATGAGCCTCGGTTTCGCCTCTTTCTTTGTAAGCAAGTACTTAAGCGCTGCATGATCAGAAAAAACAACAACTTTTGTACCAATTAGATAAGAGCGAAACTTTTCTAAAGCAAAAACAATGGGTAATAACTCCTTTTCAGTGGTTGTGTAGTTTTGTTGAGCCTCATTTAACGTTCTAGAAGCATAATAGATAGCATGAGGAAGCTTCCCCACACGTTGCCCAAGCACCGCACCAACCGCATAATCACTAGCATCACACATGAGCTCAAAAGGCTTACTCCAATCCGGTGGTTTAATGATAGGGGCTGAAATCAAAAGTTCTTTCAAACGATTGAATGCCGCCATACATTTTTCATCAAAGTTAAAAACCACATCTTTTTGCAATAAGTTACAAAGTGGTGATGCTATCTTGGAAAAATCCTTGATGAATCTACGATAGAAACCTGCATGACCAAGAAAAGAGCGTATCTCCCTCACCGCAGTGGGAGGGGTTAGAGCACGAATAAGGTCTATCTTAGATTTATCGACTTCCAAGCCTTTAGAAGATATTATATGGCCTAAAACTATGCCATGAGTTACCATGAAATGGCACTTCTCCCAATTTAGCACAAGATTTGTTTCAACACATCGTTCAAGGATTAGAGACAAATTGTTCAAGCAAAGGTCAAAAGAATCACCAAAGACACTAAAGTCATCCATGAACACTTCGATTATGTTTTCAACATATTCCGAAAAGATACTTACCATACACCTTTGAAAAGTAGCAGAGCATTGCATAAGCCAAAAGGCATCCTTCTATAAGCAAAAGTACCGAAAGGACAAGTGAAAGTGGTTTTCTCTTGGTCCTCGGTGCTATCACAATCTGATTATAACCCGAATAGCTATCAAGAAAGCAATAGTAAGAGTGTCCACTAAACGTTCAAGCATTTGATCAATAAACGGTAAGGGAAAGTGATCTTTTCTAGTGGTGGCATTCAATTTCCCGTAATCAATACAAACCCTCCAACCGGTTTGCACACGAGTTGGGACAAGTTCATTCTTATCATTCTCCACCACCGTCACACTGATTTCTTTGGTACTACTTGTACCGGGCTTACCCACTCGATATTGGATATGGGGTAGATAACACCCACTTCCAAAAGCTTGAGTATCTCCTTTTTCACAACTTCCATCATGGGAGGATTCAAACGACGTTGCGCTTCTCTAGTAGGCTTTGCATCATCCTCCAAACGAATTTTGTGCATACAAACGGCAGGGCTTATACCCTTGATATCGGCAATTGTCCATCCTATGGCCGTCTTGTACTTCCTTAGCACCCTTAGAAGTTTTTGCTCCTGTAAATCATTAAGCTTATTAGAAACAATCACAGGTAACTCTTCATTATCACCCAAGTACAAGTACTTAAGGTGGTCCGGAAGAGGTTTCAATTCTAACTTTGGAGATTTAACAATTGAAGGTACAAGCTTTTCATCACTGCATGGTAAAGAAATAAAAGAGATATTATGAGTTTTCGGGCATCCTTGTAGTGCGTTAAGATCACCAAGGGCTTCCTTGACTTCATTACCACACTCTACACCATTATCCATGGATGTAGTTAACACGGTTTCCAAAGCATCATCACCGTTTAATTCAAACATTTGTTGTGCCAATGAATCCATAACATCAATGGAGAAACAAGAGTGGACATCACTAGGATATCTCATCATCTCGAAAATGTTGAAACGTATTGTTTCTCCATCAAACTCCATGGCCAACGTTCCCTTATCCACATCAATTATGGTTTTCGCCGTTTTCATGAAGGGACGCCCAAGTAGCAATGGAAGAGACGAGTCCGGTGATCCTTCATCCATCTCTAACACACAAAAGTCAGCTGGAAATACAAGTTGATTAACCTGCACAAGAACATCCTCAACAATACCCATTGGGTAGACATTAGAGCGATCGGCTAATTGCAATACAATTTCAGCCTTTTTAAGAGGACCAAGATCAAGTGAATTATACATTGACGCCGGCATAACATTAACGGATGCACCTAAATCCAACATAGCTTTGTTAAATGTTTTGTTACCAATTGTGACGGGAATGTCAAAACTACCCGGGTCCTTGCACTTAAGTGGGAGTTTGTGTTGCAAGATTGCCGAAGCATTCTCCCCCACACTAAGCACTTCATTACCTTTGAGCCTTTGTTTGTTGGTACACAAGTCCTTCAACACCTTTGCGTACTTTGGAACTTGCTTGATAGCATCAATGAGTGGTATGTTCACATGGATCTTTTTAAGAACGTCTAAAATCTCCTTTTCTAGTTCCGCCTTCTTAGAACTTGCAAATCTGCGAGGAAAAGGTAGAGGAGGAACATAAGTAGTAAAAACCGGAGTTTTAGAGTTAGAAATAGGTACCTCGAAGTTTGGGGAGAATCCTCATTTTTCTCCTCCAAAACAGGTTCCTTTGGTGTTTCCACCTTGCCCGAATCAAGAATCCGGGTTGCACAAGTTGTGTACCACTTCTCAACGTAATAGCATTGACACCCTCTTTGGGTTGATAGGTTGAGAAGGGAGTTTCCCACTATTTTGCGCCTTCAATTGGTTCAACTCAATAGCCATGGAACCCATTTGTGTTTGCAACTCCTTGATAGCACTCTTAGTTTCTTGTTGACTCTCTTTAAACATGGTAGAAATACCTTGCATCATTGTTTGAAGCTTTGAATCAATATCCGAACCTTGATTTTGCATTGATTGTTGTGCTTGTGGTTTCTTTGAAATTGTTGTCTCGGATGGAATTGTTGTTGTTGAGGTTGAAATCCACTTGAAGAGTTGAAGGTAGGTTGTTGAACCGCTCCTTGCTTGTTGGCATAGCTAAAATTGGGGTGATCTCTCCATCCCGGATTGTAAGTGTTAGAGTAGGGATCATACCGTCTTTGTTGATTTGGAAAGATCGCATTAGCTTGCTCGTCTTCATAAGATTGAGAGGAACTTGGTATCACCGCGGCTGCAACTTGTTGCATCATTGCCGACATGTTACCCAATTGTTGACGAAGTTCCTCAACCTCGCTCACTTCATGCACTCTTCTAAGAATCACATCCGAACCACGACTCAGAAATTGTTGTGAGTTCGCTGCCATGTTTTCAATCAATTCTCTAGCTTGTGCCACCGTCTTGTTCACTAGTGCACCACCACCCGAAGCGTCAATAAGATTCCTATCACTTGATTGGAGTCCTTCATAGAAATATTGGATAATCATAGCATCACTGAATTGGTGGTGAGGATGACTTGCCACCAATCTCTTGTATCGTTCCCAACAATCATATAAGGATTCTCCCACATTTTGCTTCATCCCACAAATCTCCTTGCGAATTTGAGTAGCCTTTGATGCAGGAAAATATCTCTCCAAAAAGAGTTTCTTGACCCATTCCATGTAGTGACACTTAGGAAGGTAAATAGAACAACCAATCCTTAGCACTATCCATTAAAGAGAAACGGAAAACTTTCAACATTGCACCATCCGGCTGGAAGCATAGCCGTGAGAATGGTGTGGAAGTCCATAAGATGTTTGTTTGGATCTTCATTCACCATGCCATGGAACTTTGGTAATTCTCTAAGCAACCCCGGATTTATCTCAAAAGTAGAGCTCGTTTGAATACACCCATGTTGTATATCAAGCCTATGAGAAGCTAAGTCCTTGAGTGAACGATTTGCATCACCCATTGCTTCTTCTTCTTCCACGTGTGGTTCCTCTACGAATGGAACCTCTTTTCCTTCTTCTTGTTGTCGGAAAATCTCTTCTCCTACTTCCAACTCGTGCTCGTCCGTTGTGTCTTGACTTGGTTGGAGTATTGTGCCGCGTCGAGTAGCTATCCCGCACCTTGGATAATTCCAATCCTTAGAAGCCGGAGATTAGGTACTGCAAACAATTCTCCAAAACAAGTGAGAAACAAGACAAGAACCGAAAAGCAAAGATAAAAGCGAAATTGTAAAAAGAAACTAAAAACTCAATAACAAGCCGTATGCCTCCCGCAACTGGCGCCAAAATTTGATCGTGTGTCAATCCGTCAAAAATAATTTCACTTTCTTACTCACTAAATTTAAATGAAGCACAAGGTAAGGAAGAGTTCGTATCCACAAAGAGGCAATTGTTGTTATGTAATTTTCAGTTTCTAAGGTAACCAAGGGGGGATGTTTGTTTTATCTAAGAAATAAAAGTAATTGAAAGCAAAGCAAATAATTTGAGAAATCAATAAGGAGAAGATATTGGTCACGGGATAGTATCATTCACAAACATGTATTTTCATCAATGATTAGAATTGGTATTTTAATCTCGTATTTATTAAAAGTCCTAGGATACCTTGATCGCAAGTATAACCCGTTAATTCCCTGTTTTCATCACAACCACATTAAAAGATGCATATGTGAATTCTTCCTAGAAAGCAACCTAAAGTGTAAAAGCACAATTAAGTTTAACTCCCTACAAGCATTAAGTTTTATGGAATAAGACTCATCAATGCAAACGAATGTGTAAAAGCACTAAACGTTTTAACAAAAGTTATGATTCACTTGTGATTAGTAGGATATATCACTACAAGCACTACCCACAATTATGCTACTTAGAATCGGGGATAAACAACTTTTCGTATTGAAAACCCTAATATAGCTCTAGAGATGAACACAAATCGGATTGATTAGGACTCAACCTAACAAGTTTTCAAATCTTATAACACTATTAATTGTGAATCACAAACAATAATTACTGAGACAAAACTAATTCATTGAATCAAAAGCATGTTAAGAAATCAACTTTTATCCCATAACCAATAAGATGTTTAGCTACTCATAGCAATGGAGTTCATCATAGTCAATATTCAATAATAAAATAATGAAGAAGAAAAACAAAAGCAAACCCTAGATGCGTAAACAAAGTGGCTCTCCAAAATTCCAAGAATAAGATATCCCATAAGTTGTAGAAGACCTTCCCTTTATAGCTTTTCTCCAACTTCTAAAATTAGGTCTAGTCTTCAAAGTCCATTAGATGAAAATCCACCAAGCCCATAAGAAGAAGAAACCCATGTAGAAAATTTGACCCAAAAATTGTCGTAGGAAAATGGTATTGTGGCGGAAAAAAGTCGCGGAAAACATCCCGGTGGCCGCAAAGTCCGCCTTGGCCAGGTCCAACGGGTCGGATCGGCGGGTCAACTCGGTCAGCTCGGGTCAAACCAAGTCAGGTGGTCTAGTCAGACCTGAGTCAGATCGCTGAGTCAACACTGGGTTAGCTGAGTCAGAAAGTCAGCCAGTCAGGGATTGAGAGTCAAGCATCGATTGGGTGCGAGTTAGTCCCAGCCAAGCCATTGCACATGCCATATCCCGAGCCGCACTATCATTGTGCTTCCAATCTCAATTCATCGCCACACCGACTGCACGCATATCCATCCAAGTCTCGAATTACAGGCCCATCAAACTCAACCAAATCCACTTCTGCCACTGTGGACTAACCAATCCGCACTGACCAAAGCCAACAATTCAATCCGTACCTCCCCGTAATCAACAGCATCGGCAGCGAAGAACATACTAAGACTACCATAGTTAAACCCAAGTGTAACCCATCTCACCATCTCGGTTCATTTGCCACGGTGTGAACCCTTGTCAATGGCACCAGCAGCACAGCCATCAGCCAGCTCAGCTCTTGATACCCACAACACCAATAATCACAAGCTCCAACCTGCAATATCAACTCCTGCCACCAAATCCATCATTACCATTCTGCTCATATAAGCACCGCAACTCCACCTTCCCATGGTAAAAACAACAAAGCACCAACTTCGGTTCATGGCCATCACACTTTCGAACCTCCTCAAGGCGCAGCCTTCTTTATTCCCACATGCAATATGAGCTCAAGCTCAACATATAGCTGCTCCTTCCACATTCCATGTAGCTCATTCACAAGCCCCGGTTCTTTCACTTGCAACTTTTTATCCTAACATACATCTAAGGTTCGGTGCTTCACTTCATTCTCAGCTCATCCTACAATCATTACATCTCAAACACCATTACCTTGCTGCTACTGCCATCTCCCAGCTGACTTTACCTGCACTTCTGCAACACATCACCACCTGTAGCTAGCTACACCAGATTAGTTCATTCCCAGTTTCAGTCCCCTGCACCTGTCATATCCCTTCATCTCACACATTCAATTCCACAATTAACTACGGCCTCAACTCGTGTGCTGCTATAACACCACAGACTGCATCTGCAGTGCCTTCATCTCAGGTTCAGCTTCAAACTTCATTCACAATCCCATTGTTTCTCTGCCGTACCACCAAGCTCTCCTCATAATCATTGTCTCCCAATGCTCAAACACCACCAGCTACACACTATCCATTCAGGCAACAACCGCCAGAACTACTACCACCTGCAAAACCATCTGAGCAACTCGAGCCATGGCCATCACCAACAACCCTTGTACACAGACCCTGCACAATGCAAAAACCCATCACTCCAATTCCATCAGGGACTGCAAATCATTCATAATCTCCTTCATTGCGAGCTCAAGAACAAGACAGTCAACATCATCTTCTCTTGATGTTGTAACTTCAACTCCAATCACAGCAGCAACCATTATCGTCTTCCACATCAAACCCTCCTCAATTTCTGGTTCAAACTATCACAGACGCAGCGTAATCTCGAATCCAGGATCTCTAATTCATCACTTAAACTTCAACCCCAGGACAAACAAATTTAAGAACCCTAAATCCATCTCAATTCGACAGATCTATTCACTAAATTCAACAGCAGATAATCAACTTCCAATACCCTAACTTCCTTCTCAATTCGACAGATCCATTCACTAAATCGATACAGACCAACTTCAACTGGTTTCTTGTTTATCAAATCCTAATTCAGCCCTGAACCCATCTGCTTCTGATTTCAAATGAAACCCTCACCCATTTTCCATCTCAATCTGCTCTCTCAACGACAACCGTCCCTTCTCGATCTCCCATGAAAATCACCACAGCCGCCTCCATTTCTCTCTCGTATGAATTTCAGGTGAAACTTCTCTGAAATTTTGGTTTATTGTAAGAGATGATGGTGGATATAGCCACCAGATCGCGAGATAAGGGGTTGTGGGAGTAGGGTTATATCCAGTGTCAGTCACCTTGATAAGAGCTACCCATCTGGCAGCCCCTTAACATTTGCTGGCTGTCATTTAATATTTCTCCAAGAGGATTGTCCCTTAACCTAGGCTCAGCTCCAGATAATGTCCGTGACTTGACCTTCTCGCTCCAAGGACGTTTTCTTCTTCTTTTTCTCCGTGCGACTCCAGAGTACCTAATAACTCAAAAACACGCGTAAAGTACATAATTCACAAGAAAAATAGCGAAGAAAGCATAAACTCTATATAGTAAATACAGTGTATTCTACACCTATCAGAGCTCCTTATTATTTTATTAATATTTGTTGTTTTCTCCTGTTTTGCGTAGGATTCCTCATCTATTCATGTTTTTTGATGCTCGTTCGTGCATCCGGGTGCTCAGTCGTGCATCATCGAGAACACTTACACCATTTTTCGTGGGGCTTACTCAGTAATGATCCAGATGCCCGGTTGTTGAGTATTTATTGCTAATCCATGAAATTCAGTGTAGAATAATTCATGAAATTGAACAATAAAAATGAGTAGTTATTTATTATCAATTCATAGGATCAGCTGTGGATTCGACCATGAATTCGGAATAATAAAATAGGCAATACCATTCCATGGGATCGTGGATTCGACCATAGAATCGGAGTAATAGAATTATCTTTTACCATTCCATGAGATTAGCAGTGAATTCGATCATGAAATCGTAGTAATGAGATAATATAAATTGTTATTGCCATTCCATGAGATCAAGTCGTAGATTCGATCATGGAATCGGAACAATTGTTGTTGCCATTCCATGGGATCGAGCCAGTGGATTCGACCATGGAATAGGAGCAATTGTTATTGCCGTTCCATGGGATCTGGCCGTGGATTCGACCATGGAATATGAGCAATAATAGATTATTCGGGGAATTCAGTGGTAAATGTCACGGCCGGGAATTAATCTATGTGCATAGTCAGGAGACGGCTAATCCTGAGGGTGCTCTCCGACACTACGAAGAACACCCGAGTCTATACATGGTAGCTCTACATAGTCAGGATCAGCGAGTGGCACTGTCCTGAAGGCGTTGTTGCTCTCAATCTGATGGAGAACCGCCCAATCGTTCTTCTATGTATATGAGTTTGCTCTCATGTAGTCAGGGAACAGTGAGTATCACCGACGTCCTGAAGGCGTTAAGCCCCCTCAACAAAAAATTATGTAGGAGGACCGCCCAATTCTATT
This sequence comes from Papaver armeniacum, assembly GCA_023531295.1. Classification (NCBI taxonomy): domain Eukaryota; kingdom Viridiplantae; phylum Streptophyta; class Magnoliopsida; order Ranunculales; family Papaveraceae; genus Papaver; species Papaver armeniacum. Next base: position 361,950 of record JAJJWW010000146.1, read on the forward strand.
ATTCTACATAGAGTGCACAATGAAATGTCAGGGATCGAACGCTTAGCTAGTGGAGGCTTTTCGAAATACATGTTCATCATGGCTTCGTAAAATATGAATCGTCACATGCCTGAAGCCGTACCAGAAACATGCAGTATCATGATTTTACGGATTTGACCCTTGTTGAAAATCCACCATCAACAGCGTGTGGATAAGAGATTTATGTATTTAATGCTGATTAGATATGTCATCTACCTGTGTCCCTTCGCCAGCTGCCTCTCTCTAGACTAGGCTTTATTTTTCTATCTTGGCCGTCGAGGTATCCCTTCTTGGGATAAGATAAAGTAGATTTGCGAAGGTATCTTCTGCTACTCAGGTTTCTCTGTATAGCGAGGGCTATACACTTATCTTGTATGCGGCCACTGAAACCGTGACACGTGCTCCACAGAATATTGGTATTCACAATTTTCCCCTTTTCTTTCATATTCCACCGTTTGGTAGGATTGGAAGAAAAAACTTCCGTAACGCCGCCATTTTTGCACGTATCGGTTAGGTGGTCCCCATATGTCTCTTCATGCAATAACTTCCCCTTGAATTTCGGGACATCCAAATTTTTGTATTCTCAAGCCGCCTATAAGAAGGGAATAAAGAGAATGAATTTCATTAACTTTCTCTTCTCCTCTCGAACTGTCGCTTTCTCTCCATTTCTCAGAGATTTCTTCTGTCTCTTTTTCCTTCAACTGCCTACTCCCAAAAGCTCTTGATCCTCAGCGCTTCTATCGCCATTTTCAGGTTAGTAAGCTTTTACCATGTCGTTGTTGCTTTTCATATTTTCCATGCCCGATTCTGTCTTCCCTTTTTTGGTTGTTCGAAGTGGTTGTTGTGTTTGCATGTGAGAATTTCAATTCTCTTTTACTTCTTTATGTTGTATGAGAACTTGGGTTTGATCTCATTTCGAATTTCAACAATGATTGTGACATGATTGTTCTTCGTCTGCAACTCTTCTTATCATGTTGAATCATCCGCTGTTTCGCTCCATAAAAGAATTGTGTTGTTTCCCTTGGTTGGTTTAAGCAAACCCATGCCCAAAGTATGTTTTTCTTTGCCCCCAACTTGTTTTTGGGTGGACTGCAATTTCGGTCCGCCATTGTTGATGGACTATTCTTCCTGCTGATGTTAGGAACCATGAGACTCCCAAAGAAGCCTGTGCGTAGAGATCCGAAGCCTAGGTCGTCGACTGAGCCACCTCCGCGGATGGATCATCCTGACACTACACCTTCTCCACCTCCCGAGGACACCGAGGTACCCGCTTGGTACCGAGATGGGCTGTGGTCCCTGAGGCTGAAGAGGTTGCTGTTGAGGATCTTCCTCCTCCTCCGCCTCACTATGAGCTTCAAAGGCTGCAACTGCGTGACAAAGATAGCTACGCTCACTTGTCCTTAGCTGAGATAACCAAGTCTTTTCGCCTCCATAAGTTTGAGATCTCCTTTGTCAATGTCCCTGATGTTCTCACCGAGTCCCTAATCCGGGATTTTCCTTATGATAAGAACAACCTTTTGATTAGTGTTGGCCAGTTGGCCACAGGTATGCTCCTTCTTTTGTTTAGTATAAAGGATCCCTTCTACTATGACGTTTTGTCCTCCAGGGATGACCCAGCGAACAAGACTCGGGTCCGAGGAGTCATGCAATACACTGGTAATTACTGGCGTGCCCTTCGTGAGTGCTGGTACCATAGTAAGGGAAAGATTACTTTGAAGTCTTATGACCCTTTTGCTGCTGGGAGGTCTAAGCAAGAGGATTACACCCCTGCCAACTTCAATGCTACGTACGATGATGCTATTCATAAAAGTAATCTTCTTCCTTGGAGCGTTGGCCCCCATCGTATCCATGTTACTGCTAAGCAGATTAGGGAGGGTAACAGCCTTCGTCTGTTGGAGGAGATTGATAAGATTGGTCTTACTATTATCCCTTATTCTGCTAAGCTACCTTTGTCGAAGCCTGACCGCATCCGTCTTGATCATGATGATCGCTGGGCTCATATTCCTCTTCGTGTGGTGGGTCCTTGGGCCTACGGTTTTACTACCGCAGATCCCAATGTCCCTCGTACATATTTCTCCTTGCCTGAGAAGTATGATGGATATCAGCCTTGGGTTTTCAAACCTGCCGCTTCTCATGAGGTAACCTTCGCTTTCTTTGGAGCTTTTTTATCTTATTTTTTGCTTTGCAGTCTTTGTTTGGGATTCTGATGGCCTTTTTTTGTAGTCTGACCTCGCTTCGCTAGAACCACCCGGGTTCGTTGCTAGACTGCTCCGGCTCATGGCTGGTAATTTCGTAGCCACAAGGACTAGGAAAAGAAAGGCTTCGCCGACGCAGGCTACGCCAACACCTGCGGAGGTAAGGATTATAGCCTATCCATATCGTTGTGCTTGTATGTTTCCTAGTATCTTGCCCTGAATCCTTGGCTTGCGCATGTGTTTTTCCACGGTCTTCCAAGAGAAAAGGCATTCTTTGTGCCCCTTGCTGCTTTTTCTTATTGCTTACACTTTCCGTGTCTGCAGGTCTCCAGGAGAAGCTGGTGGGTGCAAATGCCAAGATTAACCGTATTGAGGGCCAAATATCTTCATTGGAGATATCTCGTCGTTCGATGCCACCGCTAAGTTCAAGGTTTGGGGCTCTCCAAAGCCAGTTAACGATCAATTTAGCGCTCAGATGATGGAGCTTCTCAGAAATCAGCTTCGGATCTAGAGGCTCAGGCTTCTCAAATGAAGGAGAAACTCGAGTGTTCAGCTATTGATTACATCAACAATGCCTTTGCTGAAGCCGATCTCCAAGCTGAAAGAGTTGTCTTTCCTCGCCTTCCTTATCCTTGATTCTGTCGTATCCAGCTTAGCTTATCCAGACTCTTTGTTGTATTATTCCCTCAGTTGAGGTGTCCTTGTGTTGTCTCCTTTCTCTGAAACAATGCTTTGTGATGGTTTGAACCTTTTTTATCTGCAACTTTCAAGACATGTCAGTCGTATTTTGGTAACATTATTATTTCACCTATGTTATTGCATGAATATTTTGTTTGTAGACGTATTGTGTCTAATTGATCGCACGATAAAGTTATCACAAGGTGCTAAGGTATGCTTAACCTTTGGTGGAACATTCATCGTCCTACCTAAGTATCCTTTGGCCATAAGGTACCGTGGTGGCGAGGGTTCCTACGTGGGAAATAGTTTTCCTGTAACCTTACGCATTCAGCACGAAGACTGCTTTACTCCGACAAGGTATCTCTATAAGGGATATCTTACTTTTTCTTTATGCCTCATGAAGGGAGATATTGCTCCGAGGATCCGAGTATTGACATATGCGCAGATTATGTCTTGCCTTGTCTCATCGTCAATCCCGATTTTGAGGGGTGTCTATTCTAACCCAATTGTATTAATCGAAACTAATTCTTTAGCAAAAAGTTTTTTTCATTGATTAGTAAGGTTTATAATACCTTTGATCAGGGATAGAACATGGTGGGTTATGGCACGTTCCTTTCTTATCTTGAGTAATCATAATTCTCTTACGCGTAGTACTTTTTTAGGTACATTGCATTCCAAGGATGTTGTAATACTTCAACTTTTGGGGTCCTTAGGTACTAAGACCCTTTTCCGGCGATGTCATGTATAATGTAGGGCCCGTCCCATGTCAGAGCTAGCTTGCCCCACTCATTCTTTCTTTGATATGGTGGTATCTGACGTAGCATGTATTCCTCGACCACAAAGTTTATAGGGATGACCCACTTGTTGTATTCCCGAGATAGCCTTCGTTGGTAGTTTACCATCTTTTGCAAAGCTACTTTTTTTCTTTCTTCAAGGTCATCCAGCTTTTCCAACATCAAGTCTGTTGTTAGATTCTTCTCCCATGCCTCCATTTTGGTTGTTGGAAGTATTATCTCCATTGGGATGACGGCCGGGATCCGTAGGTCGCAAGAATGGAGTTTCTCCCGTAGCGCTCTTCTTGTAGTTTAAAGAGGCCCATAAGACATTGTGCGCTTGTTCGCACCATCTCTTATTGTATGCTCCTAGCTTCTTCTTTAAGTTCATTACTATGGTTTTGTTGGTCGCCTCCGCTTGTCCATTGGTCTTAGGGTATATAGGAGTGGACTTGTTTTTCTGAATGTTTAAAGTATCGAACAACATGTCGATGTTTTTTTCCTTGCAATTGCTTGCCGTTGTCTGAGACTATGGCGGCTGGTATTCTGAACCTGCATATGATTTGTTCAAACAAGAATTTAAATACATCTGTGTCCCTAATTCTTTCCAAAGGCTTTGCTTCCACCCACTTGGTGAAGTAATCCATAGCCACAATAAGGTATTTTCTTTTCGAGCTTCCCTCTATCAAGGGTCCGACAATATAAACCCCCCATTTGACGAATGGCCAAGGGCTGATGACTGAGTTTAGCTTCGTTGCTGGTGCTTTGATCTTCCTGGCAAAGCGTTGGCATCTTTCACACCGCTTAGCCACGTTTTTTGAGTCTTCGTCCATGCTTAGCCAGTAGTATCCTTGCATTTTGGCTTTGACCGCCAAGGACCTTCTTCCGCTATGGTTGTCGGTATCTCCGTTGTGTATATCGTGGAGTATTTTCCTTCCTTTGGTTCATGAGAGGCATCGCATTAGAGGTCCGTGAAATGACCTCATATATAGTATTCCATCACGAAGGCTGTACATTGCTGCTTTTGATTCGAGTTTCCGAGCTTCCTTAATATCGTCTGGTAAGGTACCTTTGTCGAGATACTGGTGAATTGGAATCCTCCAATCATCTTCTACTTCGTATTCATTGCCCTCATCTGACATGGATTGGTCTTTGTCAGACTCTTCGGCTTCGTTAGCTGATTCTCTTATTTCTTCGTCTTTTTTTTCTTTATCTGCTTCTCTCATGGCTCGAGTCTGAACGGCCAAAGCCTCCTCAGTACTTGAGATAGGTCCTTCTATCGAAGGTTCATATATTCTTCCAATTTGCACGGCGGTGGTATTTCTATCCTTTAGCATTGATGATATGAATGCTAAGGCATCTGCATGTTTGTTATCTTTTCGACATACATGCCTGAATGTTATGTTGCTGATATTTGACGCATACTCCTGAGATAGCTTTAGGTACGAAGATAGCACTGGATCCAAAGTTTGGTATTTGAGCTCGATTTGTCTAATGACCAACTGTGAGTCACTAGTCAACCGAATATCTGATAAGCCTAGCTCTCCTGCCAAACGTAGACCATGTATGACCGCCTCATACTCTGTGATGTTATTGGTGTATTGTTCAAATTCTAACCTGAATGCGTAGATGAGTCGGTCTCCGGTAGGGGTTGTTATTACAATCCCAATGCCCATCTACGAATATCTCCCATCTCCGTGAATTCTGAGGTTCCAGGAGATCTTCTGGTTCTTGCTTGTCTTCCTCAATTCCCGAGATGTCTCTTATCTCCACTTCGTCGCTGAGAGGTAGGTCTGCTAGAAAGTCTGCTAAGATTTGTAATTTCTCAGCCTTCCTAGTTTCAAAGATTATGTGGAACTGTTTGATCATGGCATTCCATTTTGCCACCCTTCCAATTTTCTCCGTGCTATCGAGGATTTGACCAATCTGAGCCTTCGTGAAGACTCGTATGGTATGTGCGTAAAAATATATCCTTAGTTTTTGTGTTGCCATACTAAGGCATATATAAGTTGCTCCACCTTGGTGTAGTTTCGCTCCGCTGAGCTGAGTGTCTTGCTGATGTAGTAGATGGGTTTTTCTCCTTGCCCTTGGTCTCGTACCAATACTGCGCTCACAGCGTAGCTTTTTGCTGCTAAGTATAGGGTGAGTATTTCACCTGGCTCCGGCTTTTGTAGGATGGGCACTGAGACCAGGTACTCCTTGATTTTTTGGAAGGCTTGCTCGCACTCCGTTGTCCACATGCACCTGCTTCCTTTCTTTAGTGTATCGAAATATGCTTTGCATTTGTCCGATGACCTTGCTATGAATCTTCCCATGGAGGCTAAGATTTCAATCAGCTTTTGTACTCCTTTTAGAGTTTGTGGAGATGGCATTTCCATTATTGTTCTGACCCTTTCGGGGTCTACTTCTATTCCTCGCTTAGTTACCAAGTATCTAAGGAATTTTCCTGAGGTTACTCCGAATGTGCATTTCTCCGGGTTCACTTTCATGTGAAAGTTTCTCATGGCTTCGAATATTTCTTTTAGGTCTGATAGGTGGTTTTTCGCCTCTTTGCTCTTGACAAGCATATCGTCCACGTAGACCTCCGGTAGATTTGCATATCCATGGCTTAAAGATTTTGTCTACCAATGTTTGGTATGTTGCCCCAGCGTTCTTTAGTCCAAAAGGCATCCTTGTATAGCAAAAAGACAAGCCTCGTGGGGTAAAGAACGCATTATGCTCCCCGGTCTTCTCGCAAGGGCGATTTGGTTGTAACCGGAGTATCCATCCATGAAGGATAGTCTCTGGTGACCTTCGGTTGTATTGACCAGTTGGTCAATGTTTTGCAGCGGGTAGCTGTCCTTGGGGCATGCTTTGTTGAGATTGCTAAAGTCGATGCAAATGCGTACGCCTCCGTTCTTCTTAGGCACAATCACCATGTTGGATATCCACGTGGGATACTTGACTTCTCGTATGGATCCTGCTGCTAGTAGCTTTTGCAACTCCTTTTCTACTGCCTCTTGGTAGATATCTGCCATCTTAAGGATACGTTACTTGAATGGTGGTATTTCTGGTTTGAGCTGAAGGTGGTGGGAGACCAAATTCAGGTCAATTCTTGGCATTTCTTCCATTGACCATGCAATGACATCTGCGTAATCCCGTAGTAACCTTTGTAGTTGCATCTCCTCGTCTTGTTTTAGTAACGTTCCCATGTTGATCATCTTTGGTTCTTTCTCGGTGCCGATGTTGATTTTCTTTTTTTGGTTCCACCGGTGAGAAGGTTTGCTTCTATGGTCGTGGAGGAGTGCATTTCTGTAATTGTCATTTGGCAAATACGTCTGCTACCGAAATGGCGGAGGTGCCTGCATCCTGAACCGAGGGGGCTTCGGGAACCTTGAAGCCTCCGTATTTTACTTCGCTGGTATTTGCCTTTCGTCTTTTCTTTTCGTGTCGTTGGGAAGCAACTCTTTCTTCATTGAGTATGATTTCTGCCAGATTGCATAGCCTTGCATCTTATTGATCACCTTTGATTTCCATTTCACCCATGGGTGTAGGGAATCGAAGGTACTGGTGATATGTCGAAGTTGTTCCTCGTAGTCGATGGACCCATAGTCTGCCCATGATTACATTGTAGGGCGAAGGTGCTTCCACAACACAGAACCTTGTATTGGTTATTAAGGGTCCTGCGCGTACCTGTAAGACAATTTCTCCTTTTGGTCTAGAGACTGCTCCGTTGAAAGTGTATATTGTGCAAGTGGATGAGTCCATTTACTCAACTGTTAAACCCATATGTAGGTAGGGTTCATAAAACAACACATTTAACGAGCTACCCCCATCAATGAGGACCTTCGTAACGTTCCATCCATGTATTAGAAGAGTGATCACAAGTGGATCGTTGTGCATTTCGAATTCCTGGTTGAAAATGTTAATGGCGTAGCCATCCATTCTTCCCAAGTGCTAGTAGGTGGTCTACTTAGCTTGAACACCTCGTGGGCCTCTAACTTTCTTCTGTTTCGAGCTAACTCGAGGATATCTTCGAGTAGCTCTTCCTGTCCTCCGCTGGAGAAGGTGATCATGTTGATGTATTTGCCGTCCTGAGGTAGTTCTACCCTTTTCTTTGGTACTACCTCAGTACCAGCTTGTTTTGGGGTAAAAACTGATTCTGCTGGAAATGGTAAATTTGGGCGTGTTGATGAGAAACGAATTCAAACCCTAAACAAATGTACTGCACATGAATACTTTTGAGTTCGAGAGATCAATCTGTAAGACTCTAGCCTAAACCAAGAAACGGTCGTTCCAGATTCGGTCACAAGGTGAAGGAGAAGGGTTGATCTTAGGGAGGGAAGCGAAGATGGTGTTTGAGATCAAAATTATGAAGGTGTGGCTGTTTTATGACTTGTATCGTAAAATGGTTTTCGGATACTTGTGTTGATAACACTTGTGTTTCAGGTGTCCTTTCGAAATAGATTGAAAACCTATTTATACAAGTCATTAAACGCACCCTGAACTCTTAGGAAGTGGAGGTAGTGAAGTAGTGGAGAAGTAGGTTTATGCGGAAGGTAGTGATCATCGTGTTTCCGTTATGATGGAAGACTGATCACACGTTCGCCCACTATTCTCATTACTATTAACCGTCCGTCTTTCCTGACAATTCTCGTAATGGGCGCGTTGCACGCTGCACTCTGTAAACCACCAGACCAATACCCTAGTATGTATCACCTAGTTTGTGACATGTTTGATGTCTCGAGTGAATGGGCCAAGTCACGTGACTTGCCACTGAAATCAGCACATAGTGCTTTTAGGTCAAATAATAAATTATTTGTAAAACCGATATTTATTAAGCATTGCTTATAATCAATGTATGTAAAGCATCGCTTTCGAATAAGCAGCTGAAAATAATCGATGTGTTATAAGCATCCCTGTTTTTGAGCTCGATCGAATCAGTCATGGATTGAGCTTAAAAGGAGCACGACTACCCTCTTTTAGGAAGTTGGTAGGTGCTACGCACGCATCCCAGGGAGTGGCCGATCAGTTCCTGTAGGAGAGTGGCGACGGTAGCCATTCTAAAATCCTATCTACGATCCAAGTTAGATCTGGACCGCTTAAATCGGCTATCCAAGTTGAGCGGCCGAGGCGATTTGCGCGCTTAATGACTACTGCTGAATTGCATGCAAGCAACACAACTAGTTACCTTTGGGCGCTCGTTTGGTATCCCTATGAGCTAGTTGTTACTTGGCCGATTGTCCCTCGTGAAAAAAGAGTGGATGGTGATCACAACGACGTCTTGTTGGTCATCTGAAATCAAATCTAGGTCGGTCAACTCATCTGGCAAAGTTGGACGGCGGAGATGATTTGTGGCAGTTGCGTACCGCCATTGACGCAACTTTAGGGTTCAGGGGGCCGCGCGGCCAACCCTATTTGGGCGAGCGATTTGAGGCATCGGTCGTTAGCTCGAGTAGGCTGGTTGGTCACGTGTAAAGGTGGGCCGACAGTGATGACGTGACGTCTTCGGGGCCTCTTGAAATTAAATCTAAGCCTTTCAACTAGGCCAACGAAGATGGATGGTTGTGATCGGTTTGCGACAGTAGGGAGTTGCCGCAAACGCAATTATAGGGTTTTCAAAATAGCGCGTTCACCCTACTTTGGGCAAGTGATTTGATACGCCCGGGTTTCGCTCGTGATGTGTCGATCGACCAAGGGAGGAGTTGGGCCTTAAAGGAACACATTGGCGCCTCTTTGATTGCTCGAGATGCGAGCCCGCGCCGTCCAACTAGGCTGGCTAAGTTGGACGGATCGATGCGTTTTGAGACCGTTTTGCTTAGGTCTCAACTCGTTTGAGTTACTTATACAGCGCGAACGCTCATGTTTGGGTCGGCGTTCGAAGCACTTGTGAATGAGGGAAATAGGACTCGATCGACTAGGGCACTAGTGGGCCCGCCGGTGGTCACTATGGTGATTGTCTAGTTTCGCTAGGAGTAGCCTAAGCTTGTTAAATCGTGTGGCCGTGATCATTTCTGAGACTGATATTAGCAGTCTATATTTTCTTTTAGGAAAACGTGTTCGATCGAGCTAACTTAAAAGTGCGTCGATACAAAAATTCTCTTTGTCGAGAGTGATGCGCTATGTGGGTACTTTCCATGCGGATCTCAACACCGACATTTCGGGAGATTCATGCTACTCGCCTTTGAGAGTGAACATTTGATCGTCATGTCATGTCAATAATGAGAGTTCGTGGGAACATAGCACGGGAAAATACTAGGCGAGTCATGCATTAATGGGCAATGCTAGTGGAAGAAAGAATTCACAGAATATTTTGGGATTGCTGCTACACGCACCATTCTGAGTGAATTTCATATATATTGAATTGCTCAATGAGCGAGGAGGGTTTTTGCACTAGTCACTTTTCAAATGGCTTTATCCCTTGCAGGGTGATAGCGCATTAAATACAGAATTTTACAGTTTTGACCCTGAACTAAAAACACCATCAACATTAAGTCCGCTGCTTAGCACGTAATAGTGACACTATTACGGGGTATGCACTAGATGGTGACAAAGAAAAGAAATTCACAAGAAGAGTTTTAGCGTACATTACTGTGGATAGAGCCTGGCTCGTCCCTTGAGCGAGATACGTTTCCCTTCGGCGCACGTCAGTTGTCTTCAGATAGATAAGTATCTATTTGATTGTTATCCCGTATTTGGAGCCTTTATACGTGGCAAGTAGAGACTCCTTTTCTTCTTGGGATCTTGTTGATTTGTGGAATATAAATAAGACGCCAGAGCCTTTCTCCCATCGCAGAATCGCTTTTCTTCTTTGTTCCAGGTATTGCTCCACGTTCATCATGTAATTTGATTTTTAATTGATGATGATTTTTTATATATATCTTTGTTGATATGTAATCATAATGCCCTTTTGCAGTATATGATGGGAACTTCTGGTGATGATTACTCCTTTACTTCTCCAGAAAAAAGCTTTGAAGTCGACAAACCCAAGGCTAATACGTTCGAGGAGGTGATGGCCAAAATAGATCCTCCATTTCGTGAAGCTGGTCGTGCCATACGGGTGCCTCTTCTGCACCTACGTCTCGTTCGGGAGCGTGTTCATGCTTTCTTGGCTTCAGTCGACATGGAGGAAGAATGGAGGCGCGACGAAGCGTCTCAGCCGCCGAGCGCGAGAGCTGAAAGATTTGCAGCTCGGCTAAAGCGGCGAAGAATCGAGCATGAGCGGCCTTCCAGTGAAAAAAAGCATGATTACCCTACCCGCAACGGAATCATAATTCTCGATTCTGATGTGGACGAACCGGAGCATCCTCAGAAGGATGTTGGGGCAGTTCCTTAGGAGGAGGTTGAAGTAGCTTCCGTAGAGGATATTGAAGCGACCGTTGGAGGGGACACTGAAGTGGATGCTGAGGAGATCATGGTAGTGGCATCTGGAGAATATGTTGAAACAGCTTCCAAAAAAAAAATGTCGAAGCGTCTCCTAAAGGGGATATTGAAGCGGTTGTTGAGAGAGGTGTTGAAACAACATCAGAAAGGGGTTTCGATGCGACTCCCAGAGAGGATGCAGTAGCGGCCTGTGGTGAAGGTGTTGAAGTAGCTTCCGATGACGGCTCCAGTGAACACACTGTTGATCCTTCTAATGACTAGACTTTCTTTTACTGCTTTCATTCACAATTGAGCATTTTCCATAGTTTGTAGACATTTTCCTCTTATACTCAGTAATTTTGCGTTTGAGCCTGGTTTTCATTGAATGATTTTTTTTTATTCACGATATCTGGGAACCCTAGTTGTAGCACTCCCAGTAGGGTTGCGATAGAATCTATCCATTCCATCAAATCGTACAGCCAAAGAGAACGCGACTTCATAAGTGGTGATGCGTCTTTATGTGACCATATACTGTCTTTATGATGATTGCATGTAACCCTAAAAATAATGAAGGGGATGAAATAATGGAAACCAGAGATTAACCACGAACCTGTCTTCCCTCCAATCGATAAAGTGTTGCAATCCATCTGTGGTGATCGAGAGGTCGCTTTATTGTTGGAGTAGGATGTTCTTCATAGTACGGAGTGCTTGCCCTAACAATCATATGATTCTTTTGTCTCTTTTCTTTCAAGGTGTACTCCTTCAATGTTTCTCGAAAGATATGAGATGTTTTTTCTGTGGTTTTGTCTTTCTCGGTTTGAACTGATGGGTAATGGTGAGGGTTTAGGCTTGTTCAAAACTTTGTGTCATGATTCAGGAGTAAAGAGATTTCTAAAAGGAAATAATAATTTGATTAACTGACAAACCGAAAACCGAAAACCTAATATGAATGCAAGCAGTGCAATCATTTTGGAGGAATTACAAATATTGCATGAAAGGGGAAATTGCTGGAGGAAATACTAAAGAGAACTCTAGAGGAAAAGGTAGCACAGCATTTTAGGTGTTGAAAGGCTCGAGCCATCGTGAGTGAATTTCCACGCCTTCCAGTTTGTCGGCATTGATGAGCTTGCAGTAACCGCCTAAGATAACATCTGCCACCAAGTATGGCTTATCTTCCCTTTCTGTAGGCGAATCAGGTTGAGCGGCCACCTTCACTGTCACATCTCCAACTTGAAATGCGGTCGCCTTCATTACCAAATCTCCAACTTGAAATGGATTTGGGCGTTGTACAATTACTTGGTCCTTGGACTCACCGTCTTTGACCAAGACAGCTTCTAAACTTTTGACGAAGCGTTTGAAAGGGCCAGCATCCCATTCATATCTCCTAGTGACGGAGGGGCTGTTGATCATAGCGAGTCCCAGAGACTTAGCGGGAGGAGGAGTGACTGATTGCAAAAAGGGTTGTTCAATAAGACTTACTTGGGTTCGGAATCTTCTAATGTATGTTGATGGGCTCTCTCCAGGTAATTGCGTCACATTGGCAAGTTGCTGATACGGCAACAGGTAATCTTCGGGGTTTGACGACTTGTTGGAAATCCTTTCAGGTATAGACACTGGCAAAGGACACACCCCTAGCTTTTCTTTGTTGTTATGCACCCATGAGGGCCCCAGAATCATATCATAGCTCGGGTAATCTTTCACAATATGAAACTTACCGCGTGTTAGAGCATCTCCTATCATGATTTCGAGGTCGATGTACCCATAAGCGTCTCTAGATTCTCCTTCAGAATTTTTGATTACGGTTGGGTAATGAACAGCTTCCTGCTTTGAAATCTTTGCAGCTTTCAGGGTCTTGATAGTGACAATATTTAAATCAGACACTACATCAATTAGTGTGTTTTCAAACTCGACATCCTTCAAGCGAGCGATGGTTAGGAGTCCCCAGTTACATCTCGCGTTTCCTAGGAAGGATTGAGGTTCGGGAGCAGCTTCCTTAACTAGAAACAAACGCTTGCCTGATACGACGCGGTTGAGAGCCCCAAACATGTCTTGACGTTGTGCCTTAGAGAAATACAGAATTTCACATAAATGTTCCATCTAGACTGCACAGTCTTGTGGACAGAGTCCCCAGAAATCATGCAGCTCCTGACAGGAAGAGGGTCTCTGTGTACTCCTTCATTTCCTAATTAAAGTTCTCCCGCATCTAATTTCTCTTTGAAAATGCACTTCAACTTATTGCAGTCACTGGTTGGGTAACTGACAAATCTGTGATAACGACAATATTTGGGATTTGCCATCTCTTCTTCAGTTGGCAGACGTCTGGGAGGAGGTAGCTTGATGGCGTCATCTTGAATCCATGCTTCCAGGAGTTCAATGACCTCGTCTATTGGAAATGGGAAGTCTGGATCAGCATCTCCAGCTTCAGGGGCCTTAGCCGCGACTTTCTAGGCTGGAGTCGTCTGCGTCGGTGCCGCACGCTTGGGTTGTTACTCCGTTGCTGGAGCTTTTCTTTTCCCTCATTCACCTACCACGCTTATAGAAGGACCGGTATTGTATTGCTTGTTGATGAGACGTCTATTTTCTCGAGTTTCGCGTGTATCCTCACCCCTGGCCGGTCTGGTTCTTTCTAAAAGCGCTGGTGCGGTTGTAGCCGATCGCTTAGCAGCTTCATGGAGTTCGGAGAACGTCCGGAAGCTTGAGGTTTTCCAAATAAAGCACGATAGATGGGAACCATACCGTTAATGCACGATTCTACCAGTTGTTGTTCGGTCACATTTGGGTCGTGACAATCCAAAGCTTGAATTCTGAATCTCTTGAAGTAATCATTCGGATGCTCGTTATTTTGTTGAAACATTCTTCCCAAGTCTGAGGAAGTGATTTGCTCAGACACGAAGAAATACTTTTTGTAGAAAGCGGTGACCATCTCACACCAGTTTGATATGTTGTTTGGTGCGATATTGTTTGTACCGGGTGTACGCTCCTCTAGTAAGCAACTTTGAGAACTCTTTCAGGCGAAGGACGTGATTGTATTCGTGCTCTGCCAAAGATTCCAGAAAACGAGAAATGTGTTCGCGAGCGTTACCAGTACCATCATAAAGGGAAAACTGAGGAGAGGAATATCCTCTCGGAAGTGGAACTCTTTGCACATCAGGAGGATACAGAGGCTGGTGTTGGTGCAGGTCCATGGGTTTTCCTTGCCTCGATTTTGGAGAATTCGTTCTATATCTTCACGCGTGATAAAATTGGATGGCTGATTCCTTTCTCTTGAGCGCTCAGGAGCAACACGAACTTCCTCATATATGAATGCACGCCCTATTGAAGTGCTTGCGCCAAGAGTGTTGAAGGTACTCCTTATTGGTTCCATGGGCTGACGCAGCTCTTGCGGTAGTCATTTTGTTAGCGTCTTGAGGAAAGTGAGTACCTCTTTCTGAGTTGAAGCCATGTCCATCTGAGCCTTAGCGAGAATTTCTTGTCTCTCCATTAAATCGACAATGGTAATAGGGGGTTGGATTCCTCTGGCTCCTGCAGTCTCTCGTCCTGAGGGGGGAGTGGTAGTAGCTCTAGTAACAACCGGGGGTGTTACGCTCGAAGAAACATTGGGGGCGGCGGAAGCGGCCCTGGCTTTGGTGATTCGAGGTGTCACGCCTAAGGGAACGTTTCCAGTGACGGTGTTGATGGTTGAGGATATAGCGCCACGAGCGGTGTTGATCGTGCTGGTAGGCGGTACATTGGTGTCGCCGGAAGGAATGTGGACACCAGGGGTGTTATCGGCGCCAGTAACATCGGGATTTGTCGCTAATCCAGACCTAAGATCCACCATCTTGAATTCTTTGAGAAAATTAAAATGAAATTGAAAATTGATTTTGCAACTGAGAGATTTATCTCCCACGGTGGTCGCCAGTCGTTTTAGGGTAAAAACTGGTTCTGCTGGAAATGGTAAATTTGGGTGTGTTGATGAGAAACGAATTCAAACCCTAAACAAATGTACTGCACAGGAGTACTTTTGAGTTCGAGAGATCAATCTGTCAGACTCTGGCCTAAACCAAGAAATGGCCGTTCCAGATTCAATTCGGTCACAAGGTGAAGGAGAAGGGTTGACCTTAGGGGGGGAAGCGAAGAAGGTGTTTGAGATCAAAAGGTGTGACTGTTTTATGACTTGTATCAGAAAATGGTTTCTGGCTACTTGTGTTGATAACACTTGTGTTCTGTGTGTCCTTTCGAAATAGATTGAAAACCTATTTATACAAGGCACTAAGCGCACTCTGATCTCTTAGGAAGTGGAGGAAGTGAAGTAGTGGAGAAGTGGGTTTATGCGAAAGGTAATGATCATCGTATTTCCGTTATGAGGGAAGACTGATCACATGTTCGCCCACTATTCTCATTACTGTTAACCTTCCGTCTTTCCTGACACTTTATCGTAATGGGCGCGTTGCACGCCGCACGTTGTAAACCACCAGACCAATACCCTAGTATGTATCCCCTAGTTTGTGACATGTTTGATGTCTCGAGTGAATGGGCCAAGTCACGTGACTTGCCGCTGAAATCAGCACATAGTGCTTTTAGGTCAAATAATAAATTATTTGTAAAACCGATATTTATTAAGCATTGCTTATAATCGATGTATGTAAAGCATCGCTTTGAATAAGCAATGAAAATAATCGATGTGTTAGAAGCATCGCTCTTTTTGAGCTCGATCGAATCAGTCATGGATTGAGCGTCTTAAAAGGAGCACGACTAACCTCTTTCAGGAAGTTGGTGGGTGCTATGCACGCATCCCAAGGAGTGGCCAATCAGTTCCTGTAGGAGAGTGGCGACTGGTAGGCATTCTAAAATCCTATCGGTCGATCCAAGTTAGATCTGGACCGCTTAAATTGGCTATCCAAGTTGAGCGGCTGAGGTGATTTGCGGCAGTTAATGACTACTGCTGAATTACACGTGATCGCTGTCGTAGGCGTCAAAAATAATTAAACTTTCTTACTACTCAAAATATATAATGAAGCAAGGGCAAGAAAGGATCGTTCCCACAGAGAGGTCTTAGGTTGTCAATATGTTTCGATTTCCTATAAATAACACCGGGGGGTTTTCTGATTTTTATATACTAAAATAAAATAAAAGCAAATGAAGAAAAGTAAACAAATAAATTCAAAGATGTGAAAGCATTGGTTAAGGATTTCGTTTTCATTCACAAACATATTCTTGTCTTAATAACTAGAATTGATATTTTAATCTCTATTTTATCAAAGGCCCTAGAATACCTTGATCGCAAGTATATCCCGAAAATCTCCTCTTGTCATCAACAAACACATTAAAAGATGTGAATATGAATCCTATCTAAGAGAACAACCTAACGTGTAAAAGCGCTAATCAAGTTTAATTCCCTAGATGAATTAGGTTATATGAAATCAGTCCAATCAAAGCAATCGAACGTGTAAAAGCACTAATCCGATTTAACAAAGGTTATGGTTCACATAAGATCATAAGAATATATCACTACAAACTATAATCATATTTATGCTACTTGCAATCATGAATTATCACTTTTGCGTATAATAACCCTAATATAGCAATAAAGATGAAAGCAAACTCAATCGATTCGCGACTCGACTAAACAAGCATTCAAATCATGTAACAATATTGATGGTGAATCATAAACGATAATACTGAGACAAAACTAATATATCAAACAAGGATTCATGTTATGTGAAATCAACTTTATCCATAACCAATAGAAAACTCTAGCTCATATTCATGGAGTTCATAACAAGAAGGAAAATCAGGGTTTCCATCTTTTTTAAAACCCTAGAACAAAAGTAGAGGCAAAGATTATTCTCTAATGGAGTTATCTCCAAAATTTGTCCCTTGAACTCGGCTACTGCTCCTCCTCCTTATATAGGTTTCCAAAGTGCGACAAATCCTTACTCGATAAGGATGCATAGTCGGTCAGTAGAGTTTTGAATCTTAGAAATTAATTGCTTCTGTTCCAGTATGGCTCGGAGTACCTTAATCGTGTGAATCATGATTTTTGATTGGTTGTAACACTTGCCAGAGCCACGTGTACCAATGTTTCCTCTCAAAAACTGATCATACATCAAACTTTATATGCGAATCTTGCACCAGATGCCCACTTTCCATTCCGCGTAAATATTTTCACTTGCTTCGGAAATCTTCTCTTATCTATCCTTAACTAGTCTTTCAACAGCAACCAAACTCCATCACCGCTTAATCCTCTTCGTTCATCGTTTCCATCAATGGCAAGAAGCCATTCTTCTTCAGCTAGTTTCTCGACAAAGAAATTCAATTCCACGACAGCTTAATACCGTGCTCAACTCGTACGTGACTGAGTATCTCCATCCATCTCCTATACTTCTTACATACCCAACAGATCCCACTAGTCTCATGGCAGGTGCACTTGGTTCGACAACATTGAGCATTGGTTCGTATTCGAATATCCAACCACAAGTTACAAAACCCAAACCTTCTCTATCTCTGCAGTCACCAGCATTATCACTGACAGTGCCATCAACGGCAGAACCCTCAACTCGGTCCATTATCCAAGTCCGGAACCGTAACTCCATCTGAACCTCCTTCTTACTCTGCCTCAACGACTAACAGCATCACTCCCTTATCTTCTGTCGATCACCTTCAAGCTCTTCTCAGCCTTCTTATCACTTCCAATAGCAGCAACTACTCTTTCATCTCTTCACAGCACCAACGCGATCATCACGAGCTTCTCTGTGTTCACCATCACTTCCAAGCTCAGTCCACAGCAAATCCCCATTGCCATTTTCTCCACGGCAGTTCACCATCATTACAGCAACAAAATTCGATCAACTCCATTCCCTGTTATTACTCGAGCTTGATAACAGCTCCATCGCCGATGGCGAGTAACATCATCTCGTATCTTCCCTGACTTCTCTCCGAGTTCCTATATCAGCTGCCTTCTCCTCGATCATGTTTCTGATCACATCAAGACTTCTCGAGCTCCAATCGTGTAGCAATGACTCGATCACAAAGACATCTCCATCGAGCACAACATCCATCAATGTTAATGGTAGCATCAGCATCGAGTTGTTAAGCTCAATTTCCAAGCACGACCCATCTCTTCTAACACATTCATAAATACAATGATTCTGCCCTACTCAGGTTTTATACAGAATCAAAAATCCATCATCGTATGATCGTGATCATCAGCAACATCGGTGATTCACTGATTCTGTTCTTGTAAAGAAATATGGAAGATGAGTGCCCTGAGTAGATAAGCCGGGTGCCTTAACAGCTTTTGAATTCCGGCTTCCCCCAAGTAGAGGTCCTGACTCCCCTTAGCAGTTCCTTTAACCCTTTTATTCTTCCAAGTTCTTTTGCCCATAACTTCTTCATACGAGCTCTGAATGACTCCGTTCTTTCGCTATTGCCTTCGTCTTCTCGTCCTATACAAAATGATGACTAGAAATCCTCCATTTGCACGAGTTCCACTAGAAAACAAGCGTAATATACAATAATTCACCAGAAATATAGCAATTACTAGCATGGAATTGACACCAAATATATGTGAAATATGCACTTATCAACACGCAAGCAGCACAACTAGTTACCTTTGGGCGATCGTTTGGGATCCCTATGAGCTAGTTGTTACTTGGACGATTGTCCCTCGTGAAAGAAGAGTGGATGGTGATCACAACGACGTCTTGTTGGTCATTTGAAATCAAATCTAGGCCGGTCAACTCGTCTGGCGAAGTTGGACGGCGGAGATGATTTGCGGTAGTTGCGTACCGCCATTGACGCAACTTTAGGGTTTAGGGGGCCGCACGGCAAACCCTCTTTGGTCGAGCTATTTGAGGCATCGGTCGTTAGCTCGAACAGGCCGGTTGGTCACGTGTAAAGGTGGGACGACAGTGATCACGTTGACGTCTTCGGGGCCGCTTGAAATTAAATCTAAGCCTTTCAACTAGGCCAGCAAAGATGGATGGTTGTGATCGGTTTGCGATAGTAGGGCGTTGCCGCAAACGCAATTTAGGGTTTTCAAAACAGCGCGTTCACCTTACTTTGGGCAAGTGATTTGATACGCCTGGTTTCGCCGTGGACAGGTCGATCGACCAAGGGAGGAGTTGGGCCAACAGTGAACACGTTGGCGCCTCTTTAATCGCACGAGATGCGATCCGCGCCGTCCAACTAGGCTGGCTAAGTTGGACGGATGTGATGCGTTTTAAGACCATTTTTGCCAGTCTCAACTCGTTTGAGTTACTTATACAGCGCGAACGCTCATGTTTGGGTCGGCGTTCGAAGCACTTGTGAATGAGGGAAATAGGACTCGATCGACTAGGGCACTAGTGGGCCTGCCGGTGGTCACTATGGTGATTGTCTAGTTTCGCTAGGAGTAGCCTAAGCTTGTTAAATCGCGTGGTCAAATCGTGTGGCCGTGATCATTTATGAGACCCGATATTAACGGTCTAGATTTTCTTTAAGGAAAACGTGTTCGATCGAGCTAACTTAAAAGGCCGATACAAAATTCTCTCTCGTCAGAGAGTGATGCGCCTATGTGGGTACTTTCCATGCTGATCTCAATACTGACATTTCGGGAGATTCATGCTGCTCTGCTGAGAGTGAACATTTGATCGTCATGTCATGTCAATAATGTGAGTTCGTCTGGGAACATAGCACAGGAAAATACTAGGTGAGTCATGCATTAATGGGCAATGCTAGTAGAAGAAAGAATTCACAGAATATTTTGGGATTGCTGCTACGCGCACCATTCTTAGTGAATTTCATATATATTGAATTGCTCAATGAGCGAGGAGGGTTTTTGCACTCGTCACTTTTCAAATGGCTTTATCCCTTGCAGAGTGATAACGCATTAAATACAAGATTTTACAGTTTTGACCCTGAACTAAAAACCACCATCAACATAGCTGGTTGTATCTGCACGTACTCCATGAATTTGCCTTCGTCTATGAATCTCTGAATCGTGTTCCTTAGGTGATAGCATGTATCAGTTGTATGCCCATAGTTGGTGGTACTCATAGTACTCCGTGTCCTCCTTTGTTTTGTCCGGTTGCTTTCCCCTAGTGTTAGGATAAGGAAAGCCCGGCTTCGTCCCTTCCTTGCTTAGAATGTGGGAGAATGTGGTGTTTAGATTTGTGTAGATTTTATCCACAAATTCTTCTCTTCCATTTCCTCTGCCTTTGCCATCTCTGTATTTGGATCTTTTGTCTCGAGAGCTGGTTCTGCCCCCGGCTTCATTTTGCCGCTTAGGTATCTCCGGAATTGGTTCCCTGAGAGTTGGTTCGTTGCGGAGCTGTTGTTGTCTTTGCTTGCGCCCTGGGGTTGTCCTTCTGGATTTCTTCAAGTCTGATGTAGCGATCTTGGACAACCCTAAGCTCTCCTTCGGAATCAAGGGCTCGGTTGTGAAGCTCCACGAAGATAGATGATGTTCCATCAAGTCCGTACTTATAGCAATTAATGCTAATTTCTGGATTGACTTTCCCGATTGCTTGGCATGTCTTCTGCCACCTGTCTGTGTATTGCATCAGTGTTTTCCGGGGTCCGATAGCTAAAGAAAATAGCCTATCTAACCCTGCCTTTGTTGACTTGTTGTACATGTATGTCTCCAAGAACACCGTAGACAATTGCTCAAAAGAGTCTATTGAGTTTGTCGGTAAATTATCATACCACGCCAATGTTGATCCCGTCAAGCTTGCAGGGAAGTACCTACAAAGTACTATCTCATCTCTTTCCCAGTGGTCAAGGACACGAGTGTAGTACCATAGGTGGGCTGCGGGATCTGAGGTACCATTGTATGCTTGGAACGTATGTACCGGGCATTTCGCAGGGATAGGCTCCCTCAAAATGTGAAAGGACAACGGAGATGTTGTCACTTCCTGGAGTATCTCTTCTAGCCTTGCTCATGTGTGGCCAGTTTTTCAATCCTTGTATTTATTTCCGCATTTTCTCCATTTGCTCCATGACCATTGTGACTACTCGTTTTCCCATAGTCTACGTAATGTGTACAGCTCGGAGGATCGGATACTAAGTAGTATTGATACCTTTGTTAAACTGATAATGCTAAGTAATAAAAGATATCCAAGATCACGATAATAACAAAGAACACTAATGTAATGTAAATGCTACTAAGTTATCACGAGACACAAGAGATTACGTGGTTCGACTTTTGTCTACGTCCACGGGGTAATGAGTGATTTGTTTGTATTAAGTTGTTGTGGTTACAAAGATCTTAAATGCTTCCCAAAGTAATAGAGAGAACTCGAGTTGAAGTAAATACTTAAGTTCTAAACATTAAAGAGGTATAAGCTTAAGACTAGATCTTCTTCTCCTCGATCTTGAATGCCCTTAATTTGTTGGTGAAGCTTGGTATTTATAGCCCCTTCTGCTCCAGGTGTATCTTTGCTGACTTTGGGTCTATCGTTACCTTATATACCTTCCGTACAAATGGTACCTTCGTTCACCGCGCGCTTTCTCCAGTCGGACTCTGCCACCTCGGCTGACCCACGTTCCTTCGGGAACTTCCCAGCCTCAGTACAGATTGTACCTTCGTTCACCGCGCTATTCTTCGCCAGTTAGAACCTGCCATATCATCTCTCTCCATGTGCTTTGATTATGCGTGTAGATAAGAGATTTGTGCATTTAATGCTGATTAGATATGTCATCTACCTCTGTCCCTTTGCCAGCTGCCTCTCTCTAGACTAGGCTTTATTTTTCTATCTGGTCCGTCGAGGTATCCCTTCTTGGGATAAGATAAAGTAGATCTGCGAAGGTATCTTCTGCTACTCAGGTTTCTCTGTATAGCGAGGGCTATACAGTTATCTTGTATGCGGCCACTGAAACCGTGACACGTGGTCCACAGAATATTGGTATTCACACTCAATATAGGAGATAGAGTAGATATAGACTTTCCAAGTGATAGATGAGTTTCAGTCTCCACATACCTTTTTTCGATGAAGTTCCACAATATCCCCTTAGTAGTTCTTCGTCTTTAAATGATGAACGCCGTGAAGTCTAAGCTCAACTACACAATCTATGTCCTAGTCCGAGACATCTATAAATAGGCTAGAAATCAAGACTTATAATTTTGATCACTAACATTGACAAACATGCTTGAGATAGCAATGCATGCGAGTTCGACCGAGCAGTGCTCTAACAAGGACGTCATCAACACGAGTTAAGTCGCAGAAGCGAGGACATAAGTGTAGTTTTATAGATAACCGCCCGGTAATTAGTATAAAGATCCACTTGCAAGGACAAGTGATAGAGCTTCTTCTCTCTACTCTAACTCATTATCTCTAGAACTTTCTTTATCCTACTGAGAGAAACCATGTAATCTCTGTAATTCCAAACCTCCATTAATAGGAAACAAACCAAAAACCTATGTGGATATAGGCCATTCATGGCCGAACCACGTAAATGATTGCCTCTTTTACCTTTACGTAATCTAACTTCTAACATCAAACCTAGCATCATGTAGGTACCAAAAAATGCATCTTCATTGACACCGACTATAACCCCTTCCCCCAAAAATTCATCTCTTTCTTTTTACGAAATTTCTAGGGAAAGCAATATTTCACTACCAAAATATCCCTAATCGACCTATAACCTATCCCAATGATATCTAGTAGGACCGATCCCTTAAATAAGGATATCTACTGGGATCTGTCCCAAGGATCTATAGCAGGACCGATCTCTTCACAGGGATCTTATTACAGCACTGCTCGGTCGAACTTGCAAATCTGTTATCTCAAGCTTGTTGTCAATGTTAGATGCACAAAACTATATCTTGATTTCTAGTCTACTAAAGTTAAGTCTGGATAGGATTAGAGAATGATAGTTAAGTATCAGATATTACTGAATAACCCTTGAAGATTGAAGACTAAGGATCAAACGCAAATAGTTGAAAAACTTCATTGATAAAGAGGTATGTGAAGATTGAACCACCTTATGTACTTGCTACATGTACCATTCTATCTTTATGAGACTATATTGTATGATTTTATTAGATTTATTATTGCAAAAAGAAATTTCGAGTCAAGCTTGTCTTGTTAAATCTCTCGAAATATGATTCAAGCAGCGGATGTTCAAGATCCTTAACAATCTTAGTCAAGAAATTTTGAGTTAAGCTTGTCTTATTCAAGAGCTATTTTTGTTTTAGGTTGATCATTTGGAAATTGCCCAAGCAATGATATTTCATGTTTATGGGATTGAGAATGTTTCAAATTGTTTAAAGAGAGTTTTGAGAACTACTGAAATTTTGGACACATGGTAGGTACGCATACTCAGTACGCGTACCCTAGAGTTTGAGCTCTAGAAAATGGGGTGGGTACTCTTACCCAGTACGCATACCCTAAGGTTCTGAATTCATGAATTGGGGAGGTATCATACCCAATACGCGTACCCCAAGGGCCTGAATTCGTGAATGGATACGGGTATGCAGACCCAGTCGCGTACCCTAGGAACCTGAATTCACGAACTGGTTCATAGGTATGCGTACCCCTACACATACAGATGCTCATATATTATTTTAAAAAATATGTTTAGCATTCCTACAACTCTCATAAACACTTCTAAGATAACTTTGATCACTGAATCATTTTTTGTTTGTGAATCATGGTTTAAGTCTCGAGTGTTAATGAACACTGAAAAGGCGAGGGTACCCAAATATACCTCAAGATAAAACTTTTCCTACCTATAAGTCCTTTCTCCGAAAGTGATTGTCTATGGACTGAGTCGAGACAATGCAACTAATCGGTTCACACTTCGTGTGATCGTCTATGGATACGAGATCGAGACAATACAACAACGAAGTATTTTACTTGATAAAAATATTCGGACTTAACCAAACAAAATAGGATTGCTTATCAAGTAAATAGGAATTAACGTTTGTGTAATTTACTTTAATTATAATAAAACAATTATAATGCGGAAATATAAAGTAAATGACACAGCAAGATTTTGTTAACGAGGAAACTTCAAATGCAGAAAAACCCCGGGACCTTGTCCAGAATTGAATACTCTCAGGATTAATCCGCTACACAAAATTAAACCAACTTCGTATAGTTGAGACCAAGCAACTAAACCTATAGTTCACCTAGTTCCATCTATATTCCCACGCCTCCAACTTATGAATAAGTCACGTACTTGGAACAATTCCTTTGGTTCATATTCCAAACAGTAAAGGAACAACAAATCTGTTTGGTATCAACTCTCTTCAACCAAGTGATGTGAGTTCGACAAAGGCTCTTCTGTTTATCTCAATAAACTCCTTCGTCAAGTTCTTAAATCTATCTTATGTTCAACTACCAAAGGTAATTGTTAAGATTTTGTAATCAATACTTTTAATCATAAAGAATTGTATTGATGCCGATCTACACAACTAATCAATCCAATCTATCACAAGGATAAACCGATTATAGTTGGATCCTCTTATACCGAAACAAGTATTGTGCACACCAAAGATTATGAACCCCTAATCAGAAATCTTCAATATCTTCTTTGTCTTCAAATCTTCTTAGATCTTCAATAAACACATGCACACAACAACTTGAATCTTTTGTGATCAATCACACACAGAACGGAGTCTGTTAACAATGGATTATCACAAGATCGTCTTTAGAACTAACAGCCGTCTAAAGATCCTTGTGGAAACTTCGATATAGTTTGAGTGAATCTTATATCAGAAGAGAAGATTCTCAAGCATAAACAAACTAGGTGCAATCAAAGTTCAACCACCGTTAGTCAATAAAATCAATCAAAAACACAAGATAAACCGCAATTATCTAGTTTCCCACCAACGGTACTAATAGAGCTTCTCAATCCCAATGAAGACTTTAAACTGAGCGGCCGTAAGAGATTTCGCCTAATTAGGTTACTCTCCTCTCCGAATAGGCGGCTACACCAGTAACAACACAACCGAGAAAGTTTGTTGTTACGAAAGATTAGTTTGCTAGAAATGCAAACTTCAAGTATTTATAGACAAGGAAGTTTGGACACCAAGGAATTTCCAAAACCGAAAATATTCTCAAAGATATTCAATATATTCCAAATTCGGTTTCCATAATTCCTGGAAATGCTCTATCCAAAATATTGACTGAAAATCTCTTTGGAAAATCTCAACTAGTAAATGCACATTACTAATTCTCGTTTTCCTAAAATAAAATTAAAACCTTAAATAAAAGATTCTTAACTTATTTATGTTTCGATCCTGGGATTTCCTTCCTGTAGCTATTAAGGAATAACTTTGAATAATAAAAGATAAATATTATTGCACGTGTTCAAAGTATGCCGACATCCTTACTTTGTAAGTCCTCTTTCATACTTACAACCTTGAAACCGATTTGCCACACTTCCAAACAAGTTTAGAATTGGTTCATCTGACTTTCAAGAACTATGTGATTGATCAAGAAACACTCAATCACAAATCATTGGTTTCACGGTTCTACCAAAACAAGTTTCGGTTCTACCTCCATGTGAGTATTGTGCATAGTCATACTAGCTTCCCAAAATTCGGTTGAATAGGTACTAGGATCGGTTCCCCACATATATATGGCATCTAACTTATATGTGTTGCACATGTCCATAGGATCGGTTCCCCTTTGCCTAAAAACGTGTTGCACATGTCCATAGGATCGGTTCCCCTTTCTGCTAAAAACTTATTGCACCTCATACAAGGATCGATTCCCCTTTGTGATGTGTGCATCTCTTCATAGGATCGGTTCCCCTTTACCCAGAGTTGGTCATACACAAATCACAAACTATCTCAGGTGATTACTTAAGATCGGTTTCACTAATAAAAGTCATACCAATACATAAGTCAAGCCTTTGTGAATAGTTTTACCAAGAACACAAACAAGTCATGAGCGGTTATACTAAATCACACATATTGGTTGTTCACAAGATATGCAATGAATAACAATACCAATAACGCCTGGTGATTTCCTTTTCGATTCATAAACAAGTTTATGAACTTACTTCCTTAAAACACATGTATAAACATTGTTTCGTAGGATGAAATCCTCACCTCATACACATACATAATCACAATAACATTCAAACAATTATGTCGATGTATTATCTATAAAGTTTAATGGTTAAGCAATAAACCTTGTATTGTATTCCTTAATACTATCTCTATATAGAGTGTTCATGCTTCGCAGTTTTGTTTTCAATATGCACGACTTGAAAGATACGTTAGGGAATGAAACAGTTCAAGTCAAATATCACTAACCTCAAGTGGAAGGATGATGTTGTCATTGTAGCTTCTTACTTCTTCACTTATTCAAGTCTTCGCAATACTTGTAATGTCTCATATCTTAATACTTTCAAGCTAACCTATACGGAGTTGACTCTAGTACATAATCAAGCAACTCTTAAAATGAGTTTTGATTCACTAAAATATGACAACCAAACTTGACATACCAACGCTTGGTGGGTTCAACCGAGCTATGCTCTAACAAACACAATTATGATTATAAGTTCATCAGGCATATTTGCCAAAAACTATCATTGTACATGGTTCATGTACCCTGGACCATAGTGTATATTCTTTTGTGTAATTTCAAGACAAACTTCTCGCATGCTTACATGAATTTCTAACAAGAATTTCACCTCATTAGTGTCATGCCTTTTAACTCGCCTAAAGGCTATTGAGATCAGAGGATTTAAGGGAGGCAGACATGAAATCGGGTTCTGAAAATAGCATGACACTAATCAACCCACATCACTATCTTCCACTTTATTGGACTGCATTAGCAATTACGGAAAAATGATCAGGCACTAAGAATAACATTTCGTATTTGGATGCAACTCGCCAGGATGACAATCATCACATAGCATAAGCTGAAATGATAATTGCAAAGGAATTATGGAAAATCATGAAGAAGCACCATCTGAACATGCAAAGTAAAGGAAGTGAACAGGCTGTCCAAGTTGTGTTGGGAAAATTGGCACCCCGAGCGCAGTGGAACACAGGATCACAAAGGGTAATTGGTGATTTGAACCAAACATGGGAGAAATAATAAGAGAGACGGAAGATAAAGAAGCACACAACCACAACACAAGATATACGTGATTCACCTTCACAGGCTACATCAACGGCCAACACCACCAGAAAAACTTTCATTAAATCAAAGACCATTACATTCTCTTTCCGCAACCCAAGACAAAACCCAAGAGTTAACAAGACATACCCGAGAACACCATCGAAGAAACCACAGAAATCAACTCTCTAACCATTCCTCAAACCAGTTGCATGTCTTCTCTTCTACACCTTCTTCATAGCTGCTAGTAACAGAGGAGAAACATGGAAACACTACAAACTTGGTTTAGGGCAAAACCCTAAACCCTAGAACACCGAAATTCTAACTCTACAATTTGTTCTCTCTCACCGATATTGACCTTCACGGTAGCACACGACCCTCCCTAACAAAGAGACCAAAATCCTAAGCATAAGGATTTACCACTCTTCTAGGTTGGATATCTAGAAACCTACAATTCTAGTCATATATATAGAGAACACAAACTTGGCCACCAAGTATTAGTCTCCTATCAGGAAACTAAACTCTTTCCTACTTCAATTAGGAAATCCACCTCAATGTGGAAACGGACCTAAAATAGGAAACCCACGGTTTTTCTAACAATCTCCACCTCGGATCATACTTTCAAGCATGAGACGATCACAAGAAATTACCCCCATCATCCACCAGAGTTTTTCATCATCTATATACCCATAGAATTACTTTTGAAGCTCACATACGAACTTCCATCTTCATAGAACCATCTCTTCGACCAAAAAACCATGACGTTGATAGAAGTCTTCAAACCATCTTCTTCATGAAGAACACCTGTGAAACTGGCCACGTTTCACAAACACCATGAAAATCTTCAATCACCATCAACGAATCCTTGTACAGACTCCACCATTGATCAACAAGAGAACCATCCAGAAGAATCACCACTATCTCCACCTAACCAGTAAGCTAATTACATATTGAACTCTAATCTAGAAAGGAAAAATTAGCTTCAATATCATACTCCAAAGACATGTCATGATTACAGGTGTATCCGAAACAAACCATCAGATATTTCCACTGTGATTAACAGGCTTAATCCTTTAAGCGATTCTCAAAGCCATCACCAATCTGACATAGTCTTTACCACCATCACACCCAACATACTCGCTTAAAATATATATTGTTTAAATGCCCATATTACCGTGGTATATGCTTTCGAGATATGGCACATTCTTGATATTACGTGCAAGCCATCAAGAACACTTTAACATAGATTTAAGAACATAAATCTATAACATCTCGTGCATAACTTCGAAGCGTTCTTTGGACTTCTACATGAGACCTCACAGCCTCATCCTTTCTTCAAAATTTGTAACTTATTCTTTATAGTGTATGATTACTAACACTCTTCAAGAAGTATATATGTATTCCACCTCATTCAGTCTTATTCTGCATCCCATACTACATCATAAAACCAAAAGAAGAACATACACTTCTACCAAGTTGAACCTCCAATTTGTAAATCACATCACAAACCCATCTTTGTGTAAACACCGGTTGAAATATTATCTTCAAAACATATTTCTCCACCATAACAATAAGCCATCGCTGATTCCGATTCAATCACACCTGCCCGTCCATGGCTCTGATACCAATTGTTGGGAAAATTGGCACCCCGAGCAGTGGAACACAGGATCACAAAGGGCAATTGGTGATTTGAACCAAACATTGGAGAAATAATAAGAGAGACGGAAGATAAAGAAGCACACAACCACAACACAAGATATGCGTGATTCACCTTCACAGGCTACATCCACGACCAACACCACCAGAAAAACTTCCATTAAATCAAAGACCATTACATGCTCTTTCCGCAACCCAAGAGAAGACCCAAGAGTTAACAAGACATACCCGAGAACACCATCGAAGAAACCACAGAAATTAACTCTCTAACCATTCCTCAAACCAGCCTCATGTCTTCTCTTCTACACCTTCTTCATAGCTGCTAGTAACAGAGGAGAAACATGGAAACACTAGAAACTTGGTTTAGGCAAAGCCCTAAACCCTAGAACACCAAAATTCTCTCTCTACGAGTTTTTCTCTCACACCGATATTGACCTTCACGGTAGCACATGACCCTCCCTAACAAAGAGACCAAAATCCTAAGCATAAGGATTTACCACCCTTCTAGGTTGGATATCTAGAAACCTACAATTCTAGTCATATATATAGAGAACACAAACTTGGCCACCAAGTATTAGTCTCCTATCAGGAAACTAAACTCTTTCCTACTTCAATTAGGAAATCCACCTCAATGTGGAAACGGACCTAAAATAGGAAACCCACGGTTTTTCTAACAATCTCCACCTCGGATCATACTTTCAAGCATGAGACGATCACAAGAAATTACCCCCATCATCCACCAGAGTTTTTCATCATCTATATACCCATAGAATTACTTTTGAAGCTCACATACGAACTTCCATCTTCATAGAACCATCTCTTCGACCAAAAAACCATGACGTTGATAGAAGTCTTCAAACCATCTTCTTCATGAAGAACACCCGGGAAACCGCCACGTTTCACAAACACCATGAAAATCTTCAATCACCATCAACGAATCCTTGTACAGACTCCACCATTGATCAACAAGAGAACCATCCAGAAGAATCACCACTAGCTCCACCTAACCAGTAAGCTAATTACATATTGAACTCTAATCTAGAAAGGAAAAATTAGCTTCAATATCATACTCCAGCACATGTCATGATTACCGTGTATCTGAAACAAACCATCAGATATTTCCACTGTGATTAACAGGCTTAATCCTTTAAGCGATTCTCAAAGCCATCACCAATCTGACATAGTCTTTACCACCATCACACCCAACATACTCGCTTAAAATATATATTGTTTAAATGCCCATATTACCGTGGTATATGCTTTCGAGATATGGCACATTCTTGATATTACGTGCAAGCCATCAAGAACACTTTAACATAGATTTAAGAACATAAATCTATAACATCTCGTGCATAACTTCGAAGCGTTGCTGGACTTGCTTCTACATGAGACCTCACAGCCTCATCCTTTCTTCAAAATTTGTAACTTATTCTTTATAGTGTATGATTACTAACACTCTTCAAGAAGTATATATGTATTCCACCTCATTCAGTCTTATTCTGCATCCCATACTACATCATAAAACCAAAAGAAGAACATACACTTCTACCAAGTTGAACCTCCAATTTGTAAATCACATCACAAACCCATCTTTGTGTAAACACCGGTTGAAATATTATCTTCAAAACATATTTCTCCACCAGAACAATAAGCCATCGTTCAATTCCAGATTCAATCACACCTGCCCGTCCATGGCTCTGATACCAATTGTTGGGAAAATTGGCACCCCGAGCGCAGTGGAACACAGGATCACAAAGGGCAATTGGTGATTTGAACCAAACATTGGAGAAATAATAAGAGAGACGGAAGATAAAGAAGCACACAACCACAACACAAGATATGCGTGATTCACCTTCACAGGCTACATCCACGACCAACACCACCAGAAAAACTTCCATTAAATCAAAGACCATTACATGCTCTTTTCGCAACCCAAGAGAAGACCCAAGAGTTAACAAGACATACCCGAGAACACCATCGAAGAAACCACAGAAATTAACTCTCTAACCATTCCTCAAACCAGCCTCATGTCTTCTCTTCTACACCTTCTTCATAGCTGCTAGTAACAGAGGAGAAACATGGAAACACTAGAAACTTGGTTTAGGCAAAGCCTAAACCCTAGAACACCAAAATTCTCTCTCTACGAGTTTTTCTCTCACACCGATATTGACCTTCACGGTAGCACATGACCCTCCCTAACAAAGAGACCAAAATCCTAAGCATAAGGATTTACCACCCTTCTAGGTTGGATATCTAGAAACCTACAATTCTAGTCATATATATATATAACACAAACTTGGCCACCAAGTATTATTCTCCTATCAGGAAACTAAACTCTCTCCTAATATATATCCTACTCCAATTAGGAAATCCACCTCAATGTGGAAACGTGCCTAAAACAGGAAACCCACGGTTTTTCTAACAAGCTGAGCCTTTCCAACATTACTCAAATACGGCTCCATGAACTTAAAAACATCTACAAACAAGAGCCTCTGACGAAGCCAAACAAAATGCTAATCCAAATAAACTGACTTGATGTGTATTAGTGGTATGTGAGGTGCGGTACTCAAATATTTTCACAAAACAAATCCTAGCAAGTACTGAACCCTCCTCATTATTTAAAATCTACAAAAAAAAAAAATGGTAAGGCAAACTAAATCCTGCAATTTAAATCTGTTGGCGTTGCCTATCAGTGACAAAAACATAATACGCAAGCAAACAAAAGATGTTGATCAACACTTAGTATAATAATGAAACTGTTATAATCGTATCTAAAGTTGTACTTCTATTTCTCTAAACCTCAAAACTCGAACTACTGGTAAAGTAATTTGGTGTTTAAATTAAAACTTCTATTTGACTGTTGAAAATAGCCAGAGAACACCCTCGCCATTGAAACTTGATTCTCCTCTTACTTCAAATTTGGTAAGAAGCAGAGAAAAATTTATATTTGCTCAACCTTGAGGTCCAACTATAAGGAATCCACATTGTATTTGCGTCTATTTAAAGTACCCAAGATTCTTGCAACTTGGGTCTAGTCATTTACATTCCATGCAAGGGATATTTATAACATAAAAATCATGTAGAGTATTGAAGTGAGTTGTTGATTTATTCTTCACTTAGGGATTCGTGAAGCCAGGTCCGACCATATTTGTTAGAGCACTGCTCGGTCGAACTCGCATGCGTTGCTATCTCAAGCATGTTTGTCAATGTTAGTGATCAAAACTATAAGTCTTGATGTCAATGTAGTTGAGCCTTAGACTTCACGGCGTTCATCATTTGAAGACGAAGAACTACTAAGGGGAGCTTGTGGAACTTCATCAACAAAAGGTATGTGAAGACTGAAACTCATCTATCACTTGGAAAGTCTATTTCTATTGTATCTCCTATATTGAGACATAAGTCGTATTACGTTATAGTTTTCTATTATACACATTTGAGATTTCGAGCTGAGTTTATCTCTCTAACGTATTTCTCGAAATATGTGTTGGAAAGCTTTCACTTCGACCAAGTTCATCTTATATCATGTGAAAATTGCCGAGTAACATCTTACATGGTTTGTGTGATACAATCATTTGGTGTAGACTTGGAATATTTCGTTATGATTATTTCAATATCTTGAAAATTGCTTTGATGCTAATAGTGTGTGAAAACGGCTATTTTCATCCTCTAAGAAAGTTTCAATGATCGAAATAAAGAGTTTAGAATCATGTAAACATGTTTGGATAAAAACATAGTGTGTTCTCACAATTGTGTATAAGTCCAAAACCGGGAACCTGAAGTATGCGTACCCGTAGGCGTACTGGAAGTTGTTGGATGTCTGGGCAAGTATGCGTACACGTACGCATACTAGCGGAAGTCTCACGTCCGTGAATTTCTTTTGGAGTTTGTAATGTAAATTGGTATGCGCACCCGCACGCGTACTGGCGTAACCAAACTCGGTCCGGCTACTTAAGTATGCGTATCCATTTGCATACTTGAGTTGGTTACTTTCTAAAATCGGTTGTGTACATGAACTTAAACATTTATAAATTAAGGAATGCAATCTTTGCAAACCGTGGCTATAATGTTCATGAATTGATTCTAGTGAATCAAACCGATTTTGATTCAATTGTGTTCTTGTATACTTCTATGAGAATATAGCAATTAAACGGCTCTTTAACTAGTTTCATTTGAGTCATTTGAACTAGTTATGGTTACGATGAATAAGGTTGATATGAGAGTAATCATATGGCTAACTTTGGTTAACTATTGTTGAGCCAACATGGTGTACACGTTTGGGTACGGTTATATAGACCTAAACGAGGGTACATTTCATTTGTGTGTAACAAGCTAAGTTCGATCTAAAGGTTGAAAGATATTATCTTGGTTGAATAAGGTTTTTCATCTAACGATGAATATTGAACGCTTTATTACCAAGGTAACTTGGATTGCAAACCCTGATTTGAAACTATATAAAGGAGAACTCTAGCAACTGGGAAACCTAATCCCCACACCTCCTGTGTATTACTAGTTGCATCAACTAGCGTCGATTCTCCTTTAACCTTAGGTTTCTATAGAGACCTTGTAGGTTAACGACTTCAATGACTTCATTGGGATTGTGAAGCCAGACCCAACTATTTTCTTTGTAGTTGCGTGTTCTGATCTTTCCTGATTTTATGGTTTGAGTAATATCTTCTCTAAGATTTGCTCGAGATTTAATCTCCGATAGGCAAGATAAAAAGTAATCACAAACACCTTCGTCTCATCGTTTGTGATTCCACAATATCTAGTTTCGTCATCATACGATTTAGATTATTGTGAGGTGATTGATAATATTAGGCTATTCTTCGGTAATATAAGTCCGGGTTATCAATTAGTTCCTGTTCACCTTGATTTATCAAAAGACGGAACAAAAGCTCTTGGGTATTTCTGTGGGAGACAGATTTATTCATTCTATAGACTTTTTTGTGTGAGACAGATTTGTTTATCAAGTCTTCGACTTTGGGTCGTAGCAACTCTTAGTTGTGGGTGAGATCATCTAAGGGAATCAAGTGCGTAGTATCCTGCTGGGATCAGAGACGTAAGGAACGCAAATTTACCTTGAATCGGTGTGAGATTGATTAGGGTTCAACTACGGTCCGGTCACCAAGTTCACCGGGTAGTAGGCTAGTGTACGCCCAGCGGCTTAATACGGTGTGGTGTTCAAACCAGACTAGGTCGGGGTTTTTCTCGCATTTGCGAGTTTTCCTCGTTAACAAAATTCGTGTATTCGTGTTATTTCTTTTCCGCATTATATTTTGTTATATAATTGAAATATCACAGGTTGTGCGTTAAGATCAATCAATTAGATAATCCAACCTTTGGTTGTTGATTTAAATTGATTGACACTTGAACATTGGTATTGGGTACCGTTCAAGTTGTTTCACATAATAATCAGGCTCGCAGATTTCTATTTGTTTGATTTGCTGATTACATTTTGAAACAGAGATATAAACTCTTGTATATACTTTTCTCTAGATTGAGTCTGACTGTCTAGTTGATTCTCTAGAAAGTATATTGGAGTAAGTCCTCTCAGATTGTCAAACGAATTGTTGGGTGTGGTTGTTGGACCCCCGCATTATCAATATTTACATAGATGGTTCGTGTATCCTGATCTTTTTCTTATTGATTGTTGAGGTTTCCGTTAACCTCCAATCAGGAACAAGATACATAGAAATCGCAAAGTTCTTTTTGTCTCAGCCTTTGTGATTCCTCAAGATACATATCCAAAACTCTTCCTTACTGATCGGTTTAGATTGTTCTTGAGAGGTGCTTAGTAATACAGTCTTCTCAACTAACTAAGTGGTAAGTGTTCCATATTCGTGAGGTTTGCTAGCTTTGTCTACTGCAAACAGATTTCCAAGCCTTGATCTAAAGAGAAATCAAATATGCTTACGTGTTAGAGGCAGATTGGTATCAAAAAAATTCATTTAGGTTGAAACAAATCTTAGGCTGTAAAGGACATCAGCTAAGGGAATCTATTGCATAGAGCCTTGCGAGGTTCAAGAGACGAAGGAGCATGACTGCATTTGAATTATTTGAAAGGTTAATTCGGTCTTAACTATATTCTGGTTCAAAGTATGATAGTAAGCTAGTGTCTGTTGTAGCTTAATACAGTTAGGTGTTCAAATCTGGACGAGATCCCGAGGTTTTTTTACAGTTGCGGTTTCCTCGTTAACAAATTTCTTGTGTATGTGCTTTTACTTTTTCGTATCTTTTGATTGTTAAAATAACTACACTAGGTCATACTCTTATAAAACAAAAAAGTTGGTGGTGTACTTAGTACCCCCTCCTTTTCAATTTCTCGCTGGACCAATCCTTAATGTTAACCAATGAATCTGAAAAAGAGAGGGTAACTAGTACACCACCAACTTTTTTGTTCGGGAACCTATATGGAAAATCCTTGTACAATTTATACGTTCGGTTATGATACTGTATTTAAGATTGTTTTAACAAGGTAAGCCTAGTATATACCGGAATTGTTCACGAACTGAATTCCAACAAGAACAAGTCTTGTGATCTCAAGATATGAATTCAACAAGAACGAGTATTATAGGTTCTCTACAGTTGAGATAATACTATGTAGGTTTAAATACGTACAACTGTGATATTTCAATTATAAAGATCAAACAATATAATGCGGAAAACAAATAACACAGACACCAAAGATTTTTGTTAACGAAGAAAACTACAATCTTGTAGAAAAAACCCGGGACCTAGTCCAGATTGAACACTCACTGATTTAAGGTGTTACACCAATTTATCTACTACCATATTTCATACTAGATGTAATACCTGCTTCAGTTGTATTCTTGCACCTGTAGAACTCCTAGCAGAACACTAATTCTCTTTAGGAATTCCTCTTGTAAGCCTTCTAGCAGAACCCCAATTATCTTTAGCAGATGCTCTTGAAAATCCTCTAGCAGAACGTTAATTCTCTTGAGAAGATACTCCTCTACAATTAGGGTTTACGGTTTCATAACCTAATTGATTCTTCCTCAGAAGGTCAAAGAAGATAGCTTGCCTGTGCGATCGCCACGTAAAGTCTTTTGAAATCTCACTCTTGTTCGTAAAGAACAAAGATATGGAAAGCAACACACACACTTTTTCAAGGGATAGATTGTGTGGTTACATGAAACCTCTATTTATAGTGAATGATCAAAGCTAGGTTGCTTGGAAACAAAGATACCTTTTCTATGAAAGGAAACACCCAAATACTTGACCAAAAAAGGCTTCTAGTCATGTATTCACGCTTTTGGTTCGTGAACTATTGCCAAAAGTTCGTGTGCAATTTCCTATTAACGAAATCAACCTTAGCCACACTTAATAAGTGTTTCTTAAATAAATCACTCATAACTTCTTCGTTATAACTCAGAATCGAGTGATTCTTGGCTCGTTGCATTCGTATTCTCATTTAATACAACATGAGGACCTTTTCAGTGATAAAAATCATTCTCACAAAACTCATGACTCAAATATCCTCGGGTGTATATATAAATGTATATTTACAATCATAGGAATTGTTCCATAGAGTGATCACTTGTTTCGATAGATAGAGAAGTAGAGTGAATAAGAGAATCAAGAGTTTGTTACTAACCTTTAATGAAGTTCTCCAAGATGTCTTCGTGTAGTCTTTAATCTTCATTCTTCAAGGATATCTTTGATTATATACTCTACTTCTTAAACCTAGTCTAGTGTGAAACTGACTTTAGTGACTAAATTAAGAATGTGTTTTGTCATATAAGTTAGTTAGTGACAACTAACTTGACACACCAACTTTAGTGGGTTCAACCGATCAATTCTCTAACGGTGTTTTTTGATTCGGCTATAAACTTGAGATTTGGATAGCTATCCTAAATACGGTTGGTTAATATGGAAAGTTAATATTGTTTACATATTACTTTGAACACATGCTAAAACTCTTATTACTTAATTAATGCTAAAGTATTTTTCTTGATACTCAGGGTGACCCAAACCGAAATGTTCCATAATATCCTTTGATGTTCGGAATTTATATGTCTTTAATTTCCTAGTAATTAAAGCATATCTTCGATAGTTATATTAGTAAATTATACTTATTATTCTATCTAATTTTGAGTTGTCATCCAAGAGAGATTTCAATATATAATTTGGATAACAGTTGGAATATTTACAAAAACCGAATCTTGAAATGGGCATTTATTGCACATCTTTTGTATTTTTCGGATTTGGTGATTCCTTGATGTCCAAACTACCTTGGTATTTAAAAATAGTGAAGTTTGTCTTTTTTGCAAACTTGTACTGATGGTTATTTTCAATGATGTTGTAGTAATAGGTTCGTTCAAGACTTGTGAAAGCAGATTTTTTAGACTTAATTTTTGTAAATAAAAATAATAAGCTCAATTAAAAAAAAAATTGTTTGGAAATTATGTAGAGGCTGGGGCTAGGATTCCGCTATTTACCAATTCCCAAGTGATACTAATTACAATCATGCAATTTCACACGTTCAATTTGATTCTCAACTATTGCAAAAGTAGATTTTTTAGAAACAACAAATGTTAATCCAAAGCATGGGATATCAAAACCTTAGGCTAAGCATATTCCATCAATAGAAAATACAATTGTTTAACAAAAATCATAAAATCTATTTTTAATCTAGGCAAATAATCATAATTAAAAATTGCACAAATTAAATAATTAAGAATTACCACTTTTTCATTGGAAAGATAGCTTCCTCCATCGCCCCAAGGATTAGGTTTAGCTCATCATGTTGGAAACACGCTCAAAAGTTGATTTCATTGCTCAAAAATGGTTTACAAATGATGAATAAGGGAGAAATAATGAAAAATCGGGTTTGTAACAATTACTTTTGTTACAAACCTAACTGTTACAGAGAATGATAACTACTAACTGTCGCTGTTACTGTTTGTTTAAGTCTGTCTCCAAACTACGACCCACAAATGTGAGTCGTTAACACTGTTGAATTAAGACTCGTCTCGTACTACGACCCTAGGAACGAGGCTTTCTCGTGGGTCTTATGTTCTTCTTGTTCTTCCTTAATGGCAACAGCAGCAGATTTTCAAACTCTCGATTCTTTGCTCTGTAATGCTCTAAACTCTACCAAACTCTCCCCAACTCTCCTATGACCTCCCAGAACCTTTTATAGCCTCTCATGCACGAGAAATCTCCTCCATAACTCCATATATTTCTTCATTAATCGGCATTGAAGAAAAATATTTCTGGAATATTTTCTTCCCTGATTTAATTCTTCACGCGCTGAAATGATGCATAAACATTCCAAGCATGATATTACACGTTGTAGGAGTGATCCAACACGCTTCAGACACAACAAATCTTTCCAAAACACTTGAAATCCCGTGAAATAATTCTCCCATGCACGGACTGCCATGTTTTCTTCTCATGGATTTTTCAGCCAAATTTGATCGACCAAAACACTTGTAATAGCTTTATATATGTCCTATGAACAATCCCATAAATTTTCAGCCATTTAGTCTCCCTATAACACCTCCGAAATCTTGATTGAAATTTTGTGATGATAAACATCATTTTCCGCCAATTTTGAAATTTGAATTTGAGAAGAAAGTCACCCTTATCCATTGGTCGCCCCTTATCCGTTGCTGGAGTCCGAATAACATGTGTCCTCCAGGGGTGCTCCGCACAACTTTTCGAGCCGATTTTTTCCAAAAATGTTTATTGCCCAAAAATACCTACAAACACATAAAACACCAAAATTAATACAAAATCGAGTGCCAACAATATATAGTATTGAGATAAAATTAGACACAAAAATGTGTCTATCAAATACCCCCAAACTTATTATTTGCTGGTCCTCGAGCAAAT
The DNA here is from genome assembly GCA_023531295.1 of Papaver armeniacum. Classification (NCBI taxonomy): domain Eukaryota; kingdom Viridiplantae; phylum Streptophyta; class Magnoliopsida; order Ranunculales; family Papaveraceae; genus Papaver; species Papaver armeniacum. The sequence goes on from JAJJWW010000146.1 coordinate 400,509, forward strand.
TTATTCTAGAAAATAAAATTCATTTGAACCCCTAGGTGGCCCTAGTGGCGGAGTGTTGTCTCCGGAGGGTTTACCAGAGGTGTACCCACAAAACCTTTACTCCAGACCCTAGCTATCTACGCAGAACCTTGGAAGGCACTAAAGAATCTCCTTGGTTAGCATACAATATTGACTGTAGGAGGAAGTACCCTGATGCGAAATTCCAATTGCTGTACACGAGCTTGCACTCAAGCATACTAAAATTCATATAAAGTGACAGAGCTCTACTCAGATAGTTTCTAGACATCATAAACCGGAGTCAACCAATCACATGGATAGATTAAGAAAATGGAAGTAGAAAAAACGTAGATGATGTTGACTAAGGTGAACCTATCCTAATGGACTGAGATACTGGTCTGGACTAATATCAACACACTGGCATATACAAGGGAACCAGTGGTCGATAATCCTAACTCTAGGTCAACACAACTGGCATATACAAGGGTTTCAGTGGTCGACTTTATTGAATTTATTCCGTTTGGTCAGATGGTCTGGTCTCATTTTTTTTTTTTTTTTTTTTTTTTTTTTATCTCAGTCACTCTATTTCACCCTAGCAATGGTAAAGAGAAAAATAAAAGAAGGGATCAGGATTCTTTCGATGTTTCCATCACGAGGATATGGCGAAACTACCATGTTTTCTTTTTCTAACACCTGAGCTCCGTGCTTTTATGAATAGACTCTTTAGATGTTTCCATCTAATCAGATTGGTTCCTCAACTCCTACAACCAAAATGCTTCCATCCACTTAGATTGGTTAGTGCCGACCTTAATAAACTTAAATTTCTAGGCTCTGGAGTTTATTTATTGCAACTAAAAAGTTTTTCCCATACCCCCAAACTTAAATCTAACATTGTTGTGACGGACCGGAAAATTACGCCTTTGGCGCGTTGCCCCGTAGGCCAACTTCCCCGATGCGCCATGATGAAGCTACGATCCGGGCCTCAAAGCTAGGCAAATGCACGTCCAATTGCCCTTGCAAGCATGCTCGTGGAGCATGACGCAGCTAACTTAGCTTCCACACCGTTCCAACTTACCCTTGTCCCGCAAAAGGGTTTAAGGCCATAAGGCCAATGCCAATGCATTTTTCATGCATCTCTGGCTTTACCTTTACGTAGGGAATTCATCACTGAATTTCCTAGCTAGCTGAGCAACCGTCATTGTCCAGGTATAAGCCTTGGACTTTGGCGTAGGCCGCACCAAGCCCTTGCCATTTCCTAAGTTACCTCGCTTACCAACTCTTTACAACTTGAGAGGAAGTATGAGCATCCACTTACTGGCATGCAACTAAGCCTCATCAAGTATGGCCACAATCATCTCTTGCGTCGAGCTACCGAGCTTAGATGATATGAGGGGCCAGAATGTCGCAATCATCTCCGATTAGATGATATGAGCGACAAAGTGCTGGACCGGCAATGCCGCAACTCATTGCGGCTGCCTACGTACCCTTCCCTACTCTAAAGGGATCAAGCACAGACCGTAGTTCATCCACGAAGGGACAAAAACTTAAGCCAACTCGTTTGCATGGGTGTGTCCAAGCAACAATGGAAATGGCCTAGTCCGTATAGGCCGTTCCGTCGAAATGCATCCAAGTGATGCATGTTTGGTCCGCAATATGGCATAACGATGCCTAAGCATCAAATGCCCTCTTCGCGAGGCTACGCAACTATAAATGAGCCTTAGGCATCATTTATACTCTTCCGTCTAAGCTATGAAGCTTACTTGGTACATAGTCCGCATATGCACCTTCAACCAACTACCCCTCCCTATATATGTCTTAATGGAATTTCTACAAGTATGGAAAGGGGACCAAAAATATTTCATCAACTCCCCGTTTACTATTCATGGCCGTTGCCATGTATTTTCCCGATATCCGGCCATGTTGGACGTACTCTGCCAACCCGATGTCCGGCCATGTTGGCCGTCCACTGCCGACCCGATGTCCGGCCATGTTGGTCGTCCACTGCCAACCCGATGTCCGGCCATGTTGGTCGTACTGTTCCAACCTTGGCCGTCCACTTCCAAGGTCATCTACCCAACTGACCTAATGCATCATTTGATGCAAGATTGGCTCTTGGCCAATGTAGCTTCCAACCAATGCCATATTGGCCTTAGCCAATATGCATATGCGACGTGCCTTACTTGGCACCATATATGGCCCAGGGTCAAATGCATCTCACCATGCAAAGGAAGCTTTGTATGAAGCTTCATCACAAGCAAATGGCGCATCTTTTAGCATGCGACATGCTAAAAACACGGGGTGTTACATTATCACACCCTTTAAAGAATTTCGTCCCCAAAATTCAAAACCAAAGCTATCGTGGACAATCTCTTCGAGTTGGATTTCCTGAGCAAAAGTCCCATACCAGAAGCTCAGAAATCACGGGTTTCTTCAAGTTGTCATGAACAACAATTTAGACCTTCTGAGCACATGTCCCATACCACCTGCCCCGGAATCCAAAAAGTGCCCACAACAAAACCAAGAATCGCAATTGGCCAGTGCCAAGAGGATATCTCGACAAGGTATCCTAGATAGCATCCCATACTACCACCCAAGAATCCCTAAGGTTCACAAGTTGAAAGATGTCATCGAAATGACAAGGCAAAACTCAACGCAACACCGTGAGGACCAATCTCTAATGCCGGTGCGGTTGGATGCAAGCCACCGTCCCGACGGATTTCTAGGGTTGCCACTTGTAAGTGGGATGCTAAAGGGCTCGACAACGCACACCCTTGGCCAGTGCAAACGTGTGGGGATGATCAGTCCCATTGTCTACCCACCGTCCTAGACGGTCTTCCGAATGCTCGTAAGCAGGGTGCCACAGAGGCCTGGCAAACTTACAGTACTTATACATGCTCAACTCGATTTGCAAAGTAACTGGCCCAGCGAGTTACAAACTCTTTCCCGCGAGAAGTTGGCCTACTCTCCAACTTTAAGTTTCCATCAAGGAAAATACTCGCCAATGAGTCCACTCCGCACAAGTCCCTAGAGTTTTCTCGGAACTTGCTCGATACCATCTCGTGACGGACCGGAAAATTACGCCTTTGGCGCGTTGCCCATGCAGCAGTAATCTCCCCGTGCGCCATGATGAAGCTACGATCCGGGCCTCAAAGCTAGGCAAATGCACGTCCAATTGCCCTTGCAAGCATGCTCGCATGACGCAGCTAACTTAGCTTCCACACCGTTCCAACTTACCCTTGTCCCGCAAAAGTGTTTAAGGCCATAAGGCCAATGCCAATGCATTTTTCATGCATCTCTGGCTTTACCTTTACGTAGGGAATTCATCACTGAATTTCCTAGCTAGCTGAGCAACCGTCATTGTCCAGGTATACGCCTTGGACTTTTGGCGTAGGCCGCACCAAGCCCTTGCCATTTCCTAAGTTACCTCGCTTACCAACTCTTTACAACTTTAGAGGAAGTATGAGCATCCACTTACTGGCATGCAACTAAGCCTCATCAAGTATGGCCACAATCATCTCTTGCGTCGAGCTACCGAGCTTAGATGATATGAGGGGGCCAGTAATGTCGCAATCATCTCCGATTAGATGATATGAGCGACAAAGTCTTTGGACCGGCAATGCCGCAACTCATTGCGGCTGCCACGTACCCTTCCCTACTCTAAAGGGATCAAGCACAGACCGTAGTTCATCCACGAAGGGACAGAAACTTAAGCCAACTCGTTTGCATGGGTGTGTCCAAGCAATAATGGAAATGGCCTAGTCCGTATAGGTCGTTCCGTCGAAATGCATCCAAGTGATGCATGTTTGGTCCGCAATATGGCATAACGATGCCTAAGCATCAAATGCCCTCTTCGCGAGGCTACGCAACTATAAATGAGCCTTAGGCATCATTTATACTCTTCCGCTAAGCTACGAAGCTTACTTGGTGCATAGTCCGCAAATGCACCATCAACCAACTACCCCTCCCTATATATGTTAATTTGACATTTTTAGAACTCAATTTGGGGGACCAAAAATATTTCATCAACTCCCCATTTACTATTCATGGCCATTGCCATGTATTTTCCCGATGTCCGGCCATGTTGGCCGTCCTCTGCCAACCCGATGTCCGGCCATGTTGGCCGTCCTCTGCCAACCCGATGTCCGGTCATGTTGGTCGTCCACTGCCAACCCGATATCCGGCCATGTTGGCCGTACTCTGCCAACCAGATGTCCGGCCATGTTGGTCGTCCACTGCCAACCCGATATCCGACCATGTTGGTCGTACTCTTCCAAGGTCATCTACCCAACTGACCTAATGCATCATTTGATGCAAGATTGGCTCTTGGCCAATGTAGCTTCCAACCAATGCCATATTGGCTAAGGCCAATATGCATATGCGATGTGCCTTACTTGGCACCATATATGGCCCAGGGCCAAATGCATCTCACCATGCAAAGGAAGCTTTGGATGAAGCTTCATCACAAGCAAATGGCGCATCTTTTAGCATGCGCCATGCTAAAAACACGGGGTGTTACATTATCACACCCTTCAAAGAATTTGGTCCCCGAAATTCAAAACCAAAGCTATTGTGGACAATCTCTTCGAGTTGGATTTTCTGAGCAAAAGTCCCATACCGTAAGCTCGAAATCACGGGTTTCTTCAAGTTGTCATGAACAACAATTTAGACCTTCGAGCACATGTCCCATACCACCGCCCAGAATCCAAAAAGTGCCCATAACAAAACCAAGAATCGCAATTGGCGGTGCAAGAGGATATCTCGACAAGGTATCCTAGATAGCATCCCATACTACCACCCGGGAATCCCTAAGGTTCACAAGTTGAAAGATATCATCGAAATGACAAGGCAAAACTCAACGCAACACCGTGAGGACCAATCTCTAATGCCGGTGCGGTTGGATGCAAGCCACCGTCCTCGACGGATTTCAGGGTTGCCACTCGTAAGTGGGATGCTAGCCGGGCCTGACAACGCACACCCTTGGCCAGTGCCAATGTGTGGGGATGATCAGTCCCATTGTCTACCCACCATCCCAGACGGTCTTCCGGATGCTCGTAAGAGGGGTGCCACAGAGGCCTGCAAACTCACAAGTACTTATACAAGCTCAACTCGATTTGCAAAGTAAGCGGCTCAGCGAGTTACAAACTCTTTCCCCGCGAGAAGTTGGCCTACTCTCCAACTTTAAGTTTCCATCAAGGAAAATACTCGCCAATGAGTCCACTCGCACAAGTCCCTAGAGTTTTCTCGGAACTTGCTCTGATACCATCTGTGACGGACCGGAAAATTACGCCTTTGGCGCGTTGCCCCGTAGGCCGTAACTTCCCCGATGCGCCATGATGAAGCTACGATCCGGGCCTCAAAGCTAGGCAAATGCACGTCCAATTTCCCTTGCAAGCATGCTCGTGGAGCATGACGCAGCCTAACTTAGCTTCCACACCGTTCCAACTTACCCTTGTCCCGCAAAAGGGTTTAAGGCCATAAGGCCAATGCCAATGCATTTTTCATGCATCTCTGGCTTTACCTTTACGTAGGGAATTCATCACTGAATTTCCTAGCTAGCTGAGCAACCGTCATTGTCCAGGTATAAGCCTTGGACTTTTGGCGTAGGCCGCACCAAGCCCTTGCCATTTCCTAAGTTACCTCGCTTACCAACTCTTTACAACTTGAGAGGAAGTATGAGCATCCACTTACTGGCATGCAACTAAGCCTCATCAAGTATGGCCACAATCATCTCTTGCGTCGAGCTATCGAGCTTAGATGATATGAGGGGCCAGAATGTCGCAATCATTTCCGATTAGATGATATGAGCGACAAAGTCTTTGGACCGGCAATCCGCAACTCATTGCGGCTGCCTACGTGCCTCCTTCCCTACTCTAAAGGGATCAAGCACAGACCGTAGTTCATCCACGAAGGACGAAACTTAAGCCAACTCGTTTGCATGGGTGTGTCCAAGCAATAATGGAAATGGCCTAGTCCGTATAGGCCGTTCCGTCGAAATGCATCCAAGTGATGCATATTTGTCCGCAATATGGCATAACGATGCCTAAGCATCAAATGCCCTCTTCGCGAGGCTACGCAACTATAAATGAGCCTTAGGCATCATTTATACTCTTAAAGCTAAGCTATGAAGCTTACTTTGTACATAGTCCGCATATGCACCTTCAACCAACTACCCCTCCCTATATATGTCTTAATGGAATTTCTACAAGTATGGAAAGGGGACCAAAAATATTTCATCAACTCCCCGTTTACTATTCATGTCCGTTGCCATGTATTTTCCCGATATCCGGCCATGTTGGACGTACTGCATAACCCGATGTCCGGCCATGTTGGCCGTCCACTGCCGACCCGATGTCCGGCCATGTTGGCCGTCCACTGCCGACCCGATGTCCGGCCATGTTGGCCGTCCACTTCCAACCCGATGTCCGGCCATGTTGGTCCACTTCCAACCCGATGTCCGGCCATGTTGGCGGAATCCACATAACCCGATATCCGCCATGTTGGCGTCCACTTCCAAGGTCATCTACCCAATGACCTAATGCATCATTTGATGCAAGATTGGCTCTTGGCCAATGTAGCTTCCAACCAATACCATATTGGCCTTAGCCAATATGCATATGCGATGTGCCTTACTTGGCACCATATATGGCCAGTGGCCAAATGCATCTCACCATGCAAAGGAAGCTTTGGATGAAGCTTCATCACAAGCAAATGGCGCATCTTTTAGCATGCGACATGCTAAAAACACGGGGTGTTACAATTGTCCTCAATGTTCTAAAGATGAAATTATAAACATGAACAAGGAGAAACCGTTACCACTAGAAGGAAATGAGGAAAAATATTACCGTGTTGCATGAGCAAGGGGTACCTCCCAAGGAGTGCTAAGTTTAAAGTCTTGACCAGGACATCAAATACCTCAAAAAGGATCTTCACCTTCCAAAGTCATACACCAATAGCCGAAATAGTTGTGGGTCCATAAGACCAAATAGGGCTAACACCAATATCGACAACCGCCTTTGGTTCGAGAAAAATGAATAGAAGGAGCACATCCTCGTCTAAGGTCTCTGTCAAGACAACTAGGTTCATCCGGGTAGCATAATTGAGCTTCATATGTGTATCTTGATAAATAGATTCATCAGAAAAACGGGTCTTTAATACTCGGGTTACCTCCTGGACGATGATCGGGAGGATCGGGTTGCGAGCAGTCCGAATAGACTCAAGTAATATCTCGACGCACAAAGCTCGAGTCCCAAGTTAGGGACTCTAATTAGGGATATTTGACGATCACAAGAACCATCACTACCCCCAAACTTAGGGTTTTCAATACTCACAGACAAACCTCTAACTATTGCTTGAATTTAGGATCTTGCAGTCCTTAAAATACTCAAGAGATTCTTCTAGTTCTCTACCCCCAAACTTAGGGTCATCATTATTCTCAGAAAGACCTAACACTATTGCCTGGATTTCTGGGTCCGTAGATTCTTTAAAATACTCAAGGGCTTCTTCTAAAGATTGTTCACACATCTGGTCTAAGAGAATGGTTTCCTCAAATTCATCTAAAGAATCTCCCGGGAGAGTGTCATGCCGGTTATCTGAACTAAATCCCGAACGAAAGTGCTAATCATATTCACTTCTTCTAAGTCATCATTCTCGAAGGTTGTCTAGTAACATTAAATACATTCGGATTCGGTGGTCATATTACCAAAGGATATGTTCATAAGCCCGGTCCTACAATTGATGACAGCGTTGGCTGTGGCTAAAAATGGGCGACCTAGAATCACTGGGATTTGAGCATTTGGGTCTGACAGGTTGGGTGTCTAGAACAACGAAATCCACTGGATAAATAAACTTATCAACCTCAATCAGAACATCCTCTATGACACCACGAGGGACTTTTACAGACCTATCGGCTAATTGTAGTGTCATTTTAGTCGGTTTCAACTTACCAAGACCTAGCTGGGTGTATACATGATACGGGAGTAAGTTAACACTAGCTCCTAAGTCAAATAAAGTTTTATCGACCATGTGATTACCAATCGCACAAGATATGATGGGGCATCCAGGTTCCTTATACTTAGGAGGTGTTTGGTTCAGAAGAATAGAACTTACTTGACCAGCTAAAAAGGCTTTCTTTTGGACATTAAGCTTACGCTTTCGTGTACAAAGATCTTTAAGGAACTTGGCATAGCAGGCATCCGCCTAATTGCTTCTAATAACGGAATATTGATGTTCACCTTTGTTTAAATGTTTCCATTATCTCGTTGAATGTCGACTCCTTCTTTGTTGGGGAGAACAAGCTGCGGATATGGGGCTCTAGGCACAAAGGTAGTCCTAACAGAATTTCTTGGGACTCCTTAGGGATTGTTTCAGTTTCCTCGGCTACGGGTTCCTCTTGGGACGTAGAAGGTGAAACTACTGAGTATGTCCACTAGGCATGGCTACCTTATTGTCTACCGTTTTACCGCTCCTAAGGGTTTTTATCGAGTTCACATGGTTTGATGATTCCTCACCAACTAAAGATATTTGATGGACCCCCCAGGATTGGGTTGAGATTGACTAAGAAACTTACCTTCTTCTCTCTCACTTAAATACTTAGCTATTTGTCCGACTTGAAGTTCTAATTTAGCAAGAGTCTGGGAATTATCCTTATGGTTCTGCCTGGTTTCTTGTTGAAAGCTAAGGTGGTTGGCTGATAACATAGTAAGAGCTTCTTCTAAGGTAGAGATCTTTTTCTCAAAAGTGTTCAAACCTGGTTTGACTTGAAGGGTTACGAGTATAACCAAAACCAGGGGAGGCTGAGAATTACTAGAATGTCCTTGATTTCGGCCCTTAGACCAAGAAAAATTAGGATGGTTTCTCCAACCGGGGTTGTAGGTCTCGAGTAGGGGTCAAACTTCCGACGGTTCTCAAACCTAGCGTTGTTATAGACAGCATGGGCTTGTTCTTCACTAACATGACCTTCCCAAAATGATTTATCGGGATCTATTTCACAACTAGAGACTTGAGAGGCTCTGTTAGGTTCATCAAGGGACCTATTTTTAGACCGACCCATTTCCAAAGCTTCTAACCTTCTAGACATAGCAAAGCAAACTTAGCATCGACTCGAAGCTTGTATCTACCACATTGGTGCTACTTCTATTGACCAAGAGTCTTTTAGGGGTTCAACACAAGGCTCCCCCTTTGTTGGGATTTTTCAGCGATAGTTCCTAAGAAGGTAAAAGCATCATCGCAGTTTATTTGTGAATTCAGCACACATAGACTCGACCATGGATTTAGTCGAATATTCTAAACCATTATAAATAATCTCCACAAGTTTCATATTATCAAATCCATGGTGAGGACACTTGGATAGGAGATCATTGAATCTCTCTAAAAACCTATAAAGAGACTCTCCCTCTTGTTGCACACTAGCACTAATTTTACGCCTAATTTACCAGTTTTATGCTTAGGGTAGAATTTCATATAGAAAAGCTGCAATCATTTCCTGCCATGTTTCAATGGATCCAGGATGGTAGGTTGTTCAGCCATGTCTTGGCTTTATCTCTCAAGGAAAAGGGAAACATCTTAAGTTTCAAGACTTCGTCAGTAAGGTCTTTTATTCTAACTGTCCCGCAAATTTCCTCAAAGTCCCTAATATGAAAATAAGGGTTCTCATCATCTTTTCCTAAGAATATAGGGATCATACGAAGAAGACTAGGTTTTATCTCGAAATTAGCCGTATTGGTGGCAATTTAATACACGAAGCTCGGTTGGTCCTAGTTGGGAACATGTAATCTTTCAAAGTAGCCATCACGGCACAAACCGAAGTACTAGGGGTACTTTCCTCACGAAGAGACAGATTCTCAAAATTGAAGTTTCCAAAAACGGGGCTCTCAAAAGAAGAGTCTTCGAGTTCCCCGCCTTCACAAGAAGAACTACTAGGTTTGTCACTAATCAAACGACCTAGAGTGTTTCTTTTCCAAGCCCGTTCTTTAATGACCTCGGGCATACACTAGAAAAAACAAAAGAAAAAGAAAAATCCTAAAAGGAAGGGAAGTTCTATGCAAACACAAACAAGGTGACTCCACCACAAAGAAACCTAATGATATCTAGCAAACAAAAAGCATGATGGCTCCACTTAGATTGTTTTCTAGACCGACTTCTAATCGTTCGAAAGGGAATTCGTTACAACCGAGCAAACCCCTCCGGATCAATCCGAGTTAAAGTGAGTTGAATCAAGGCGAGGGAAGCTCGGTGGAGCTTTGATACCCAAGGCCTCACCGCTATTGCAAGGCGGCGTTAATCACGCATTTAACTTCACGTAAAACCATCATGAACTTGAAGTATGCTAAAAGAATAACCAATATTTTTCGAGCGACTTTCCTACTAAGCTCGTTACCCTATCGGTCTCGTTCTATTCCAAATTTTAAAGCTTAGGTTCGCGTTAAGTATCGTTTTCCTAAGGCGAGCAAGAATAGAACGGTGATGAAATCCGAACCCTTATCTTATATGGCCAGTCCTTGCCCTTTACTAGGAAATTAAAACAGCCGTTTTCAAGTCCTCGACATATATGCAAACGAAGGAATACAGTAACTCGCTGACAGGGGATTCGCGAGTGTTTCGACAAACTTACCTCCCGTACCAGACGGGGGATGAACCGTTGTAGTCGACTCGGGCCACGACTCCAATGTCGTGTACGAACCCGAGGGGCCGAGGTGATATCGTAATCACCGTCCTTCTCTGCAAACAGTTTGATATTTAATACTACCCTTCCGTAGGGTTTAAAAAATAAAAGAATGTCCAAGTCCAAAGTCCAAGTCCAAAAAGTAAAGGCGCAAAAGAAAAGGAAGGTCTAAAAAAAAAAATATTTAAAAAAAAAAAAATGCCTCTCTTTTTTTTTTCTCTCTTTTTATAAAATATAAAAAATCTTCTTCTTTCGCTCCTTTCGCTTTGTCTTTAACTCCAAATCTTTAAGTATCCACCAAAAGCTTTGGCAAATTTTTCTTTCGCTCCAAATCCCAAAATCTGAAAGGAAAAGACAAAAACTCAAAAACGTAAAGAAGAACAAATAAATAAAAACCTAAAAGAAAATCTAAAAACTCTAGCCTAAAGACAAGTCCGCGTCGGCGGCGCCAAAAATTGATGGTTATTTTCAATGATGTTGTAGTAATAGGTTCGTTCAAGACTTGTGAAAGTAGATTTTTTAGACTTAATTTTTGTAAATAAAAATAATAAGCTCAATTAAAAAAAATTGTTTGGAAATTATGGAGAGGCTGGGGCTAGGATTCCGCTATTTACCAATTCCCAAGTGATACTAATTACAATCATGCAATTTCACACGTTCAATTTGATTCTCAACTATTGCAAAAGTAGATTTTTTAGAAACAACAAATGTTAATCCAAAGCATGGGATATCAAAACCTTAGGCTAAGCATATTCCATCAATAGAAAATACAATTGTTTAACAAAAATCATAAAATCTATTTTTAATCTAGGCAAATAATCATAATTAAAAATTGCACAAATTAAATAATTAAGAATTACCACTTTTTCATTGGAAAGATAGCTTCCTCCATCGCCCCAAGGATTAGGTTTAGCTCATCATGTTGGAAACACGCTCAAAAGTTGATTTCATTGCTCAAAAATGGTTTACAAATGATGAATAAGGGAGAAATAATGAAAAATCGGGTTTGTAACAATTACTTTTGTTACAAACCTAATCATACAGAGAATGATAACTACTAATCGCCATTCATTATCGTTTGTTTAAGTTCTGTCTCAAACTACGACCCACAAATGTGAGTCGTTAACTGCTGTTGAATTAAGACTGTCTCGTACTACGACCCTAGGAACGACCATTGTCTCTCGTGGGTCTTATGTTCTTCGTGTTCTTCCTTAATGGCAGCCGCAGCAGATTTTCAAACTCTCGATTCTTTGCTCTGTAATGCTCTAAACTCTCCCAAACTCTCCCCAACTCTCCTATGACCTCCCAGAACCTTTTATAGCCTCTCATGCACGAGAAATCTCCTCCATAACTCCATATATTTCTTCATTAATCGGCATTGAAGAAAAATATTCTCGGGAATATTTTCTTCCCTGATTTAATTCTTCACGCGCTGAAATGATGCACAAACATTCCAAGCATGATATTACACGTTGTAGGAGTGATCCAACACGCTTCAGACACAACAAATCTTTCCAAAACACTTGAAATCCCATGAAATAATTCTCCCATGCACGGACTGCCATGTTTTCTTCTCACGGATTTTTCAGCCAAATTTGATCGACCAAAACACTTGTAATAGCTTTATATATGTTCTAGGAACAATCCCATAAATTTTCAGCCATTTAGTCTCCCTATAACACCTCCGAAATCTTGATTGAAATTTTGACAGTGATAAACATCATTTTCTCGCCAATTTTGAAATTTGAATTTGAGAAGAAAGTCACCCCTTATCCATTGGTCGCCCCTTATCCGTTGCTGGAGTCCGAATAACATGTGTCCTCCGGGGGTGCTCCGCACAACTTTTCGAGCCGATTTTTTCCAAAAATGTTTATTGCCCAAAAATACCTACAAACACATGAAACACCAAAATTAATACAAAATCGAGTGCCAACAATATATAGTATTGAGATCAAATTAGACACAAAAATGTGTCTATCATGTACCATAACTGTAGTAGCAGGAAATCCCACACTACACACCTTACTCGAATTTGCTTAATCAATACATTTGAAGATGAATAATAATGTCTTTTATTAATTGTTTTCTTGAAAGGTTTACAAAGAAATGTAGAACAGAGCTCAAGCAATTACAATCACTCTTGATTTTCTCTCTCCTAATGACTTGCTTAACCATTCCAAAAAGATCTCTCCTCCACCACAGATTCACTCAGCCCTTTATATAGGGTAATACATAGTGGTAGACAGCTAAGCTATCCTTTATTTTCGGGAATGTCCCGCGAAGTGTCGCAGATGCACAAACATTCGTTCTCGCGACACTTCTTAGCCCTCGCTAGGTTTCACGTCTTCTTTATGTTTTGCTTGTCGTTTATTCATTGCGTCGTTTATTTTAGCTCCTGCGACTCCTTCGCGACACCGCTCGTTTACTAATCCCGCGAGCCTTGCATGTTGCGATATTATGATCCTACATCTTGCCTCTTTTTTCCTTGAATATTGCTTGTAGAGCGATCTTTAAGGAAAAATCAGAAGCTGTAATCTTTGATCTTTATTGGTGAAGGAACAAGCGGAAGAATCTTGGACTTGAAAAGTACGTACTTGCCTCTATTCTTTTGCGAAGTTCCGAAGCTTCTTTGAGATGTATATGTAATATCGTCTCTGTCTCTTCTTATATTTCTCTGCGAAGGAAGAGTATCATGAGAATGATTCTTTTGATCAGCTGCGACTGCTTATCTTTATCTGCTTGATTTTATACTTTTACACGGATTTTGATTATTAATGTCTTTTCTTGACACGTCTCTTTCAACCGCTTATTCTTGACCGTTCATGTATTTTCTCGCATTAAATGACCTCGTTTTTCTCGAGGATCTTCTTCCCTATATATAGTTTTCTTTTCCTCTCCTTTTCATCCTTTAGTTTCTCTCTGCAACTTTTCTTTGACTCTCTCCTTCCGCAATTTGCGCTCCTGCTACTGCAAATCTTTTCTTCGCAACATGCAAGGCTCGCGGGATTAGTAAACGACGGTGTCGCGAAGGAGTCGCAGGAGCTAAAATAAACGACGCAATGAATAAACGACAAGCAAAACATAAAGAAGACGTGAAACCTAGCGAGGGCTAAGAAGTGTCGCGAGAACGAATGTTTGTGCATCTGCGACACTTCGCGGGACATTCCGAAAATAAAGGATAGCTTAGCTGTCTACCACTATGTATTACCCTATATAAAGGGTCGAGTGAATCTGTGGTGAGGGGGAGATCTTTTGGAATGGTTAAGCAAGTCATTAGGAGAGAGAAAATCAAGAGTGATTGTAATTGCTTGAGTTCTGTTCTACATTTCTTTGTAAACCTTTCAAGAAAACAATTAATAAAAGACATTATTATTCATCTTCAAATGTATTGATTAAGCAAATTCGAGTAAGGTGTGTAGTGTGGGATTTCCTGCTACTACATATGCGCTAGAAACAGGGACTGAGCAGAGATTGACGTAGAAATTGGAAAGAATTTGGATTAACAGAGAAAAAATTTGGAGAGATACTCAAGAATTCATTGAAAAGAGAAATGGCTAGAAGAAGAAATGTACAAGGGCAACCAACGATTGTAAGAAGAAGTGGGAGACTTGCTTGAGAAAGGAGGAATGAAACAGGAGAATCGTCAAGGATGAATATGAGAAATGATGGAGAAAATCAAAATCAGCCACCGATCTCACCAGTAGCAAACGCGGCTGTGGATTATGATAGAGTAAGTGTACATACTTGGAGGTCTGATTCTGAAGACGAGAGAGAAGAGGAGCAGCGGTTGGTGAACAATGGACAAGGAGAGCAAGGAATGAATGGAGAAAACGAAGAAATCGCAGACATTAGAAAGATTGAGACAAACAATACACGAAGAGAGACGGTTAGAGGCGAGGAACGAGCAAACTTGACAAGACATTTAATCATGAATTGAGGATGGAAAATATGAGGTTGCAAAATAGGAGATCTAGAAGTAGCGTGAGATCAAGTTCAAGATCGAATAGGGAAGAAAGAAGGAGAGTTTTACCAACGAGAAAAGTACCGAGGAAGAAACACAAAATCGAGTATAGAGCATGGCGAGAGAAGAGGGGAAATAGAAGATCGTTATATTCCTCAACCCGAAAATCTTCAAAATGAGCGGAATAGGGAAAATCAAGGAAACATGCAACTCCAAGAACCAAATGACCAGTCTGGTCAAGGAGAATAATCTTGCATGGGAGAGAAGAAGCGAGAAGAAACCGAGAGATTGAGGATGACATTGAGAGACACTACATTGAACAAGCGCGGCTAGCTCGCGAGAGAGAAAGGATAAGAGCAGAAATAGAAAATCAAGAGATGGAAGAAGCAATCCGACAGAATAACCATGACAACCGGGGAAAGAAGGAGGGAACAAGAATCGTACCAATAGAAATATTAATGAAGAATATGAGAGGGCGCAGAGATGAGAGCCGAGAGACAGCCAAGAAGAGAGAACAACCGATATAATGGCGTGCGAATTGAGGAAAGAAACGAAGAAAGAGCGTCGCAGGGAAAGGAGAGAAGAAAATAATGAGCAAGAAGGTCAAACAGGCACGAGCGAAGAAGGAGAAAAGCGAGCTAAAAAGACCGGTGGAGACAAACTCGAGGCAAATGAACAAATCCTAAGAGAAGCGTTTGAAATGAGAGGACTAATGAACAATAGAAGGGAAGGAGGAAGGAAACAATTGGACGAAGCCATCGCAGAGGCTGCGAAGAATCCTTTTCACGCTAGAAGTACGAGATGGGAGGAATACCTCCTAAGTGCAATCTACCCGCATTAACCAACATCTTTGATGGAACAACCCGTGCGGTACGACATATCAAGGCTTATATGAGGTGTATCTTTGCGGTGGGAGAACCATGATGCTATACTATGCAAATATTTCGCATCAAGCCTAATCGAGAAGCACTAAAATGGTTTGAGGGTCTACCAAGGAACACAATCACATCATTCAATCATTTACAAGCCACATTCCTGGAGCATACATAAGTAACAACTCTTCACGACTGTGTATTGAAGATGTATTCGGGTTGAAACAAAGGGTTGGCGAGAGCTTAAGGCAATTGACAATAAGATGGAGAACCATGTGTAGCGAAATGGCGGGACGGGTTGAGGAAAGATATCTCATCCTCTCATTTGTGAATGCACTTTTCGCGACTAACTTGTTATACATTCAAATTTTTAGAGTCAAAAATACAATCACGATGGCGGCTGAAGAGAGAGTTACGGGAAGAATATATCGCCTTAGAAGAAAGACGAGAATGAAATGAATTCTTATCCGGTCGCGAACACAAACTCGAATGCTGCGAACGCAAGCTTGTTACCTCAATTCATAAATACAAAGTGGCGAGCACTTCGCAAGGACAAAGCGGGGAAGGTCATGAGGGACGGCGGAAGATAGTAGCTATGGGAAGTCATGACCAGGAGGAGTTTGAACAAGAAAGGAACTATTACAAACCGTAACAGCAATAATAAGATTCAAAGGCTAGATCATGTGCAAGAAACTTACGGTGGACGAAGTCAATATAACCATGGAGGCGGAGAAGTCGCGAGAATAATATGGGAACCAATTAAGATGCCTCCACCTGAATGCTAGTGTGGAAAAGATCCGGGAAGCTATACTTGTGATGGAAAATGTACAAAGACCTTGGAACGTGGGAATGGAACCACCGCCAGGCGATAGAAGTCATGAATTTTGTTCTTATCATCGTTTCCATGGACATCAAACAAATGATTGTAGAAACATAAAGAGAATTATTCTTAGGATGATTGATCAGGGGAAGCTAAATCACTTTCTAAAGGGAATTCAGTTAAGAAAGAAAAATGAAAATACAGAATTGTGCGAATACTTCGCAAACAAGTATCAGCAAATAATGAAACACGAATGATTGAATGATTTAACAAATATGAATGAGTAAAAGAATGGGACGAACCTTTATGGCGTACACCTAGTTCGCGAATAACATTTCGTAAGAGGCAAATGTAAGACCTAAAGTGCGTCATATAAGGGGGTATCTCTCGACATGGCTCGGGGAAGGTTACACCGCTCCCGAAGCCCGAGTCATGGAAATTTGGGGCCCATGAAAGCCTATCCGGAGGAGGTACCTTGGATTCCCAACTATATATGTAGGTTATACCCGGTTGGGCGACCGAGGGTCTCTTCTTAGGAGTCGGTGTATGCACAAGGCGCCGAGGTACGGTTGAGCCAGAGAGTGCCCGGACGGATGAACCTACCCTGGCCATTCTTGGCAAGTCTTGGCATATGTTGCACTCGCCGAAGAAAACTCCACTTAGGGTGCAGCCTCGTAACCATAAACCCTAGGTATAAGGGATAAGAGGTGCAAAACAATTGGTTGTTGTTAAGACCAGGATGGGAGGAGCTAGTCTTGTATGGCCGATGTTTCGCCTCCTTGAAGGGCAACCAGGGAGATGATAAGGCGACGCTCTCCATTAGGGGGTGTCAAAACAGACGCAAATGTCATGAGACTATGTTTTCGCAAGAGAATTTAGGCTTGTCATATTTGTGCAATTATCTGCAGAGGCAATAATACTAACGCGACGGTAAGGCGAGATCAATGGGTCTTTACACGAAAGTGTACGGACGTCTGCGATTTCGTCGCAAGACGGCAATGTCATGGGGCTTTATGTTCGCAAGGATATCTAGGCCTGTCATATTGTCGCAACTAAAACATCCTGCAGAGGCAAAAATACTTGGAAAATGGTAAGGCAAGATCAATGGGTCTTTACATGCAAGTGTAAAGACGTCCTGCGATTTTGTCGCGATGAAAGGTGGCAAGGGAAGACCTCTAATTAGGGAGGTCTGACTTGGAAGACCACACAAAAATGATAAGGCAAGGTCAATGGGCCATTGCATGAAAGTGTAAAGGCGGCTTGCGACCTTGTCGCAACAAGAAGAGATAAAATAAAGACTACCGAAATGATAAGGCGAGATAATAAGGAAATCCCGCGACCTCGTCGCAACGATATATTTCAATAACAATAAAATAATTATCCAACAACATACATGATGACAACTAAATTCTTCCATCTGAAGATAAATAACAGAGGCAAGTATGGGAATGGAAAAGATGAAATATTGTTATTCATCTTCTGATGAAAGAGTTATACATCAATAATGTTAGCCAATTATATTACAAGGAAGAACTACCAAAAAGGGAAGTGAAGATTGAATTCGGAGGGGAAAAATCCAAGAAATACACTATAATAAGGATACGAAATGTACGAGATATTACAAGCGAGAGAAAGAAAACAAAAAGAGTTATCTCTTTGGTGATTCTTCTTCTTCATCCGATTCTTGACTTTGATTATTCTCATCGCGAGAATCTTCTTCTTCGCCACCTCGCTATCGAAACGTCGAGACAGCGGATTCTCGGGAACCTTTTCAAGGAGACTGGGGATATGAATGCAGAGGGATATTGTGGTCCTTACAAACATACTCCATGCCTCCATTGCGAAAACGAACAGCATCATTATTAAAGTTCTCCATTGTCGTTAGAAATTGTTTCTTCAACTTGGAATATCTATTCTCGCGAAGGGAGAGATTCTTTTCTGATTTGTTCTTTTCGGTTTCGAGTTCTTCAATTCTCGTTGGAAAATTCTGGCGAGTTGTTCTTTTCGATTCAAGCTCTTTAATTCTAACCGAAGCCTCTTCTCGGATTCCGCAAATAAGAAACAACAAGTTAACAATTTACAAGCAATACTACGAAGTAAGAAGCAATAAGGTATAATAAGTAACCTTCTCTATCGAGATATCATATCTTTAATCAAGGAAGTACGCTCGGCATGAAGACTAACATCAACACCTAGGTTATTCCGGCATTATCTAAAACCTTCGCAGCCAGGCGAATTCATCATCACTATTAATAACGAGAAGAGAACGAACTTGCTCTTCTCGCCGCTTAACATGGTATTCGATGAAGGAGTTCATCTCGTTCAACTTGCACACCAAGAAGAGATTTGTGGAATTCGCTAATGCCTGTGCACCTCTCGTTAGTAATGCGATCGTTCTCATCTATGAGGTCACTAATTTTCTTCCTTAAAGTCTTGATATTCTTCTCGGAATCAAGGTACATTCGTTTAAAGCGATTAGTTAAATTTAAACTAGATCTCGTGTTCGATCTCCAAGAGATGATATTTGGATTGAAGATCCTTTAATGAAAGGAGGTTAGTTTTATTGGAGGAACTACTTAGAGATTGATTGAGGTGAGCGAGAAGAAGATCATTATCCATAGGTTCGGGAAATGTATGGAGAAGAATAGCCTCATCGGAGAGATTATATACATCTGCGAAGGTAATAAGTTAGGCAGCAATATGCAACCGATAAAATAGAAATGATAAAAGGAAGTAAAATCTTATACCATAAAGTTGTTGATTAGCGTTCAAGAGTGGACACCCTATCCCTTTGGGAGTCAAGTTCGGTATTTAACTTTTGAATTTCTCTCGTCTTTATCGCGAGATGACGCGGCTTCAATTTCTAATTCTCGAATCTTCTTGTTCAATTGTGAATTCTTCTTTTCAAGATTGTTGCGTCTTCTCTCGAGATCTGAGGCGACTACAAAAGAAGTTCTTCCAACCTATAAAAAAAAAATAGAAAAATCATTAATAAATATATGTTTAAAAATTTAAAATTAACAGGGAAAGATGACTGCATACGTACCAAAGATCCAAGTGCATTCAAGAAGTCAGGAGACACAATTCTAGAGGCTCCATTGAAAGAATTATTGCCCTCTAATAAAGTAGCATTACACACGTTTGCGAGAGCACCGCAAAGAGAAGCTAGGGGAGCATCTCCCATTCCTTGGAAACAGATCGAGAAGATGCTAGATAACCGATCCATAGAAGAATCGGTCGACGGAACCTTCTTGGCGAGAGAAGGATTCGAGTCATGGTCATCCTCGTCGGAAGATTCGAGTTTGAGCTAAGGCGAGAAGAAGATTGGACCTTTCGCTTCTTAGTTAATGGAGCAGAAGATTTACCCTTGCGAACGACAGTTTTACCCATACTTTTAATCTTCGCGGCTACAGCTTCTCAGCTGAAACCTTCGCATACGTGTAAAGATAAGAAACAGAGGCAACAATATTGTTTTAAATAAGAAGAAAGGAAGTGTTTCTTACTTCACTGTAGCGATCGAAGCAATATCGTAGTATCCTCAGACGGATCCTTTTGTAGCTTCTTCTCAACTGGTTATCCGAAAGATTTCACAAACTCAAAGAATTATAGAAAGAAAGTTGCGAAAGCAAAATCAAGTCGGAAACATACCTCTTTCTTCTTCGGAGGCCATTTGAATTCCCAAGGATGATATCTGCGAGATTCGCGGGAAGAATATGCGAGCACTGCGATGTAAGGGCAGTTTAAGATCAAGGGTACGACCCACCATTTCTCATCTTTGGAATGACGAGGAGAAGTATTATTGCACGGGTGCCAATCAATGTCTTGCATGAGTAATTTATCTTCGGGGACATTATCCTTTTCTTCAGCGAACGCCAGGCGAGATTTCACATTCACCATAGTTATCAACTGCGTAATTTTCAAAAAGTTTTCCACGGTGTACTTCTGTGAGCTATTTCAAGTCCGCGAATTTGGGATTTACGATGAGTTAGGGTATAAAGATCCTTTGCGCACCACGATTCGCGAATTCAAGCATTAGGCGAATGCAATCGCCACTCAATTGATAAAACTGAGAGAATTTTTCATGGGCCAAGATTTCATAAAATAAAGGCATCTCGAGATTGTACAAGGGAATGGGAAGTCCCGCGAGAAGTTGACCTAGCGAGACTATAATCTTTTGATCATCACATTGATGATGAAAACGGCTTTGCGAAAGAATAGATGAAGGTTCTTGATCGGGAATGGTTGATAGAGTAAAACCCTTCTCGAGCAACTTCGCATTTGAACTTCTTCAAAAGAAGCTTTGTATGCACGACCGATGAAAGCCATTTATCGGTATGGGAATGGATGGGAGATTGGAGATTAAAATCGGCGCTAGAAAGGACGAAGAAAAGATTTGCAAGAGCGGGGAGCGCAAATTGCGGAAGGAGAGAGTCAAAGAAAAGTTGCGAGAGAGAAACTAAAGGATGAAAAGGAGAGGAAAAGAAACTATATATAGGGAAGAAGATCCTCGAGAAAAAACGAGGTCATTTAATGCGAGAAAAGACATGAAACGGTCAAGAATAAGCGGTTGAAAGAGACGTGTCAAGAAAAGACATTAATAATCAAAATCCGTGTAAAAGTATAAAACTGAAGCAGATAAAGATAAGCAGTTGTGGCGAATCGAAAGAATCATTCTCATGATACTCTTCCCTTCGCAGGAGAAATATAAGAAGAGACAGGAGACGATATTACATATACATCTCAAAGAAGCTTCGGAACTTCGCAAAAGAATAGAGGCAAGTACGTACTTTTCAAGTCCAGTATTCTTCCGCTTGTTCCTTCACCAATAAAGATCAAAGATTACAACTACAACAGATTTTTCCTTAAAGATCGCTCTACAAGCAATATTCAAGGAAAAAGAGACAAGATGTAGGATCATAATATCGCAACATGCAAGGCTCGCGGGATTAGTAAACGACGCGGTGTCACGAAGGAGTCGCAGGAGCTAAAATAAACGACGCAATGAATAAACGACAAACAAAACATAAAGAAGACGTGAAACCTAGCGAGGGCTAAGAAGTGTCGCGAGAACGAATGTTTGTGCATCTGCGACACTTCAGCGGGACATTCCCAGAAAATAAAGGATAGCTTAGCTGTCTACCACTATGTATTACCCTATATAAAGGGCTGAGTGAATCTGTGGTGAGGGGGAGATCTTTTTGGAATGGTTAAGCAAGTCATTAGGAGAGAGAAAATCAAGAGTGATTGTAATTGCTTGAGCTCTGTTCTACATTTCTTTGTAAACCTTTCAAGAAAACAATTAATAAAAGACATTATTATTCATCTTCAAATGTATTGATTAAGCAAATTCGAGTAAGGTGTGTAGTGTGGGATTTCCTGCTACTACAATAACACATAAAACTTCACGTTTAGTGTGAGGAATCCCACTCATAGTATTCTCGTAATACTCACTGGAGAAGAGAGTATCCTAATTAGGTAAAATCTCTTACGTGCGCCTCATTTAAAGACTTCTTTGGGATCAAGAAGCGTCTAGTAGTACCATTTCTTGGAAATGGGATAGTATTGTTATTTAATATTTTATTATTGATTTGGTTGATTAATGGTGAGTTGAACCTTGGTAAATCTAGTTTGTTTATTTTGTGATCCTTATCTTCTAATATAAGGTCACTCGAACTAGTTCAAGGATCAACAATTTCAATTCTGATATTTTGATTCAAGATCTGGAGAAAGGAATTTTAACCATCCATTGTTAACAGACTATGTAGTGTGCGTGGTCGATCATTAGTGGAATCAAGTTGTTTGTAGAGGTACTTTGAAGACTAGATGATTTTCTTATTGGTTTCCTGATCTTTGTGGTACTTTAAAAAAGTGGGGGTACCAAAATACACCACTAACTTATTCTTAGGAAACTGTATGGACTAAACTCGAATACAATTCTGAGAGTTCAACTTAATAAATCTCAATAAAGGAATTATACGAAGAGCTTATATCTATTTCTCTCACAATCAGAAAGTTTACAGATCCAAGTCCGTGAACCCGACTATGTGTGAAAGTACTTGGACGATCTCAAAAATCAATATCCAAGAATCAATCAAGTCGTATCCAACAAACAAGGATGGATTATCTACTTTGATTTATTTACGTACAACCTGTGATATTTTAATTATAAAGATAAATAATACAATGCATAAAAGAAATAACACAGTTACCAGAAATTTTGTTAACGAGGAAACCGCAAATGCAGAAAACCCCGGAACCTAGTCCATATTGAACACCAAATTGTATTAAACCGCTACAGACACTAGCCTACTACCAATTAACTTCGGACTGGAATGTAGGTTAGACCGAATTAAACCCTCACATCAATTCAGTTACAGTCACGCTCCTTACACCTCTTGAATCCCAGCAGGACTCCGCGCAAATGATTCCCTTAGCTGACGTCCTTTACAGCCTTAGAGCTGCTTCAACTCAATTGAAGACATAATTCGCCTCCTAGCTAACCTCAAAATACGGATTTATGCTTCCCGAAGAGCAGCCTAAATTATTATTCACTTCACAGGTATTAAACCTGCGGAATCACAAAGTCTGTGACGAAAATAACTTTGTGATTTATATCTATCTTGTTCGAGTGAGCAGCTCAACAATCAAACAAGATCAGGATACACGAACTATCAAGATTAAATATAGTTGGACCTGGCTTCACGAATCCATGTGAAGTATTTTTAGTCGCTAAAACCTGGAAGGGTTTTAGGAAGAGGACGACTCTAGTTTACAACTAGGACACACAAAAATAGTGTCGGGATTCGAAGATCCCAGTTGCTTGAGGTTCCCCTTATATGGACTTTCAAAGTATATGTTGCTTTAGGTTTAAACTAAGATAGCTTTGAACCAAGTAAAAAATATCCACTGTTAGATGAATCTTTGAAATGAGATTAACATAACAAGATATATACACTCTGGTTAGGATGAACCGTAACCAAACTGTGTATAGAGACATTATTCATTGACGGTTATCCGAGACTAGCCGATTGAACCATATGCTTAATCATTTTCATAAACACTTGACTTTTAAGTTTGAATCACAACCATATGTTATAATGTGATCAATCACGTCTATATAGTGTTTTTATATATTTATTCAAATGCTAATTATCTCACAGAAATAATTTTATGTGCATCTGAAAATATTCGATATGGCAAGTACGTGTACTCTACCTTGTTTGTAACTATTTGTGTCATGGTACATGTACCAGGTATGTATACACTTAAGACAAAAATAAATTCCGGAACTTACAGAACTTTTCCGGCTTGCGTACCGGGTATGGATACCACACCGGTTTCAAAACCAACAGTTTTTTTTCCGTATCCATAATAGGTATGCGTACCAGTCCAGGTTCACGAGTTCACGGAATTTTATGGTACGGATACCGGGTTTGCATACCACTAAGTCACTGTCGTCATATAGTTATGCCGGTACGTGTACTGGGTACATGTAGTATAGTTCCAGACCTATAACAGTTTTTCACCAGTATGTGAACTGGTATGCATACTGTCATGTATCCAGATTTACAGTAGTTCTATATTTCTCTCTAAATCAATTTGAAACATTCCCAAATAACATCAATGACACGTATCAATGTTCCAATCTATTGTCGAATGATAATTTTGAATCAAGATTTAGATTATGTACAATAAATTGTTCTTAACCGAAATTCATCAAGTATGAACAAATGTTCATTAAGCTTAGTCACACTTCGAGAACTAATTACCAAGATAAACTTAACTCAAAATTCTTGTTATGCTTGCAATAGTCTAATTAGTCATGCGACAACGTCTCATAGATATAAAGATGAATATAACTTGAGAAATAGGTGGTTTGGTCTTCACTTACCTTTTGTTGAAGAAGTTCTCCAAAAGCTTTGGTTGATCTTCGCCTTTAAACAGTAGAACGCAGTAATGTCCGATTCTCAACTACACACTATCCTAATCCGAGACTTGACTAATTGTAGATTAAAAATTAAGATATCGTTTTGATCAACTAAATTTGTTAACAAGCTTGATATAGCAACACTTGTGAGTTCGACCGAGCAATGCTCTAACATACTTCATCCACACTTGATTAACCGGGATCCGACAAACTCGTTACTGTCTAGATCGACAATCTATCACTTGGTGTTTCTCTTCAGAAATCAAATTTGATAGATTGGGAGCTAAGATTTGATTATTTCGGTAATCTTGATCTTGGTTGATCTAAATCGATACAACGTAGTTTATATTATTTAAATGGAAGAACTTTTGTAACTCGATAAATATCTGTGATTTAATTCTTGAGATTGATAGCGACTTAAGTTAGTGGACTCTATCTTAGGATTCACTTGCACATACTAGATTAGTATTAGGCGCATGGATACTGAAGAAACTGAGTAACTTGGAGTTACTTTACTGAGTCTCAACTATACGAAGTTGGTTGTAGTATTTGTATGACATTTTAATTCTAAGAGTATTCACAGCTGGACTAGGTGTCGGGGTTTTTCTACATTTGCGGTTTTCTCGTTAACAAAATCTTATGTCTATTGTTACTTTACTTTCCACAATATAATTATGGTTTTAGTTATAATCAAGTAAACACACTAGTATGTTAATCACACACTTGGTTTGATCTCATAGCTTGGTTCGGTTTCGAACTTACGCTATATACCAAGTGTACATTGATAGGTGTTTAAAAACACCTATCTAAGTATCGATTGATTATGCTTTCTTAGTTAGTTTTCTTGTGAAATTGTATTATTAGTTGTCTTTTATATTTTATGGGAATTTTGGAGCTTATTCCCGGAAAGAACAAGAAATCATCCAATTGGCCACAAAAGAGGTAGAATTATCATTGCATGAGAAACCACTACTGTCATTCGTGTTACAATGACTTAAGTTCGCATAAAGAAGGAAAACCTGTCGAAAAGGGAAGTATTGGTACACAGGCTTAAAGCTCATGTCAATAGATTGGCTGATCACCAGTCGACGATGGCCACACTACTGAAGCTGTTTATGGACTACTAATTCAAGGTGACTCAGCTGCTGGTCAGTTCAGCTTGGAAACAAAAAGGTGGCTTTAGTGGATGGTCGGTGCTGTTATTTTTATGTCATGGGCTTAAACAACAACAATGGTGCCGTGGAAGAACTGGACTTCAAGTAGTAGTGGACTTAACATCAAGGGAGTCACACATGTGCGTTTGATAAGAAATGGAAGTTGGGTTTCTTTTTTTGACTGAAGGCAAATTATATTAAGGAAAAGAAACTACTCAGTCATAAGGCTGTGACAAGCAGTAGAGTTACAAAGAAGCTTGCATCAAAGCTTCCCAATTACATAACAAGAAAGAAAGATCATAATTCTCAAAAATGTCTGTGTTAATTGCCCAGCTAAACAAACAAACACTTAACTTCTATAATAATCTGCTCAGAGCTTTTTTCTTGGTTGTTGTAAAACCTGTTGTTGCCCTCCTTCCAAATGCACCACCAGATTGCAAATGGAAAATAACTCCACAACCTTTTAATTCTATTTTTGCTCTTCTTGTTGCGCCATTCCCACGGGGTTTTCCTAACATCACTACAATGCACCCAAGAAACTCCAAAGCTTTTCAAAAAGTACATCCAAACCGTAGAAGTAAAATTACAGTGAATAAACAAGTGAGGGTTTGTCTCCAAATGATCACCACAAAACAAACAAACTGCATTCTGCACCAAGCCTGCATTGAGCAAAAAATCCAGAGTTGGAGCACCATCATAACAAAGTGTCCAAACCAGGAAAGACACTTTCAATGGGACTTTGGGATTCCACAGATGCTTATCAGGGAAAACAAGAAATCCATCAGTCTCTAGAGCTTCATAAGCACTAGCAACAGAGAAACCTTTGCCCTGATTATAAATCCAGTGCCTGCTATCTTCAACAACTGCCATGTTATTCACTCTCTCCCTTGGATCACCAATGACTTCCAGCAGATTTATCACTTCCAGTATTTCAGACTCTGACAAACTTCTTGAGAACTCAAGATTCCAAGCTCCATCAGCTGAGATTACATCCTTAATAACTGCAGTTTTCTTCTTAGAAAGCTTAAACAAGTTAGGAAAAAGAATTTTTAGTGACTGCTCCCTAATCCAGACATCCTCCCAAAAATATATGCTGCTTCCATCTCCAACCAACAAAGATGAACCAGATTTTACAAAATCTCTTGCTTTCAAAATACCAGCCCATAAGCTAAAATAGACTGACCTGTTGGAGTGATTGGGAAACAAAGCTTCAGTAATCCCTCCAAATTTTTGATTTATGATTCTTCTCCATAATGCAGTCTTCTCACTCCCATATCTCCAAATCCATTTAGAATGTAAATCTTTGTTTACTAGTTTGAGTTTTTTAATTCCTACCCCTCCTCTAGCTTTAGGAAGATGCACATTATCCCAAGAAACCCAACTCCTTTTCTTAACTGCTTGTGAAGAACCCCATAAGAAATTCCTCATGATTTTTTCCAACTCCTTGACTACACTAACTGGCATCTGAAAAAGAGAGAGATAATACACAGGCAAACTAGCAAGCACACTCTGAATCAAAATCAGTCTTTGCCCTTTTGACAAATATCTCCTCCTCCAAGCACTCAGCTTCTTTTGAAATTTTTGGATTATGTCATTCCAAACATTTCTACACTTAGATTTACTTCCAAGGAATTCCTAAGTAGTTTAAAGGAAAGTTTGTTAAAGAACAACCAAATAAATCAGCACATACCTCCCCATTATGCATTTGACCAAGGCCTACAACAGTGCTCTTTCCGAAATTAACCTTCAAACCAGAGATTGTTTCAAAAGCCAATAAAATACTTTTCAAATTGTTAATCTAAAATTCATCATCATCAAGAAAGATAATTAAATCATCTGCAAATTGCAAATGAGTAATCTCAGTGCCTTGTTGAGCAACTTTAAAACCTGTGATCAGACCTTCAGCTGCAGCTTTTTTGAACATCATAGAAAGAACTTCCGCAACCAAAATGAAGAGAAAATGAGAAATAGGATCACCCTGCCTAATACCTTTTTGACTTTTGAAAAGATCAGTGGCTTCACCTTTAAGCAAGACAGCAAACCTTGGAGTTGAAATACACCATTTTATCCAACTCCTCCACTTACAACCAAAACCAAATCTAGCAAGAACAGTATCCACAGAACCCCAGTTAATGTTGTCAAAAGCTTTTTCAAAATCCACCTTGCAAACCAAGCCAGTTTCCAAATTTCTTAATCTTGAATCAATGAGCTCAGAAGCAATCAAGATGCCATCATGAATCTGCATATGCACAAAGGCCCCTTGAAATTCAGAAATTATAGAAGGAAGAACCAGCTTTAATCTCTCAGCAAGAAGTTTAGAGACAATCTTGTAAATGCTCCCAATTAGACTTATAGGTCTAAAATTGTGCAAAGAAACTGCACCATTACATTTTGGAATTAGAGTAATATTAGTGCAGTTAACCATCCAATCCATCATGCTAGTACTTTCAAATTCTTTCACCACCTTCATGAGATCATCTTTAAGAACCGTCCAACCAACTTTGTAAAATTCCATAGTGAAACCATCAGGTCCATGACTTTTGTTGTGACCAAAGCTATCAACAATCCTTTTAACTTCCTCTTCAGTAAAGGGCTTTTCAAGGTTGATACTGTCAATAACTGATAACTTAGGCAATCCAGATTCTCAAAAGAAGGCCTTACACTAAACTTCTCAGTGAATAGAGAGGAATAAAACTTTTTTGACTCCTCAGCTATCTTATTCTTGTCAAAACACAAATCACCTTCTATTTTGAGACTATTTATACTATTAAGCTTGTACTTGAAAGAAGCTAATTGATGTAAATAACTTGAGTTAGCCTCACCATCTTTGATCCACCTTTCTTTAGCTCTTTGAGCCAATTTCCTTGCCAAAGTTATAGATAAATCTGCATGTTTTATCTTTTCATGCTCCCTAGCCAGCACCTCATCATCATCCAGCCCAATAATTTCTTCTAAATTGTCCAAAACATCAATTGAAATCTCCAAATCATCAATCTGAGACTGCAAATTCCCAAAAGTAGCTCTTTGCCAATTTTTGATCAAAGACTTTAGAGCTTGCAATTTTTTTGCAAAGACAAAACTAGGCTTCCCAACAAAATATAAATTGGCCCACCACATTTCAAGATTAGGTAAAAAATCTGGATGAGTAAGAATAAAATTGTCAAGTCTGAATGGGGACTTGAATTTCTCACCTGAATTACAAGCTAG
Source organism: Papaver armeniacum (assembly GCA_023531295.1). Classification (NCBI taxonomy): domain Eukaryota; kingdom Viridiplantae; phylum Streptophyta; class Magnoliopsida; order Ranunculales; family Papaveraceae; genus Papaver; species Papaver armeniacum. The sequence continues at coordinate 429,107 of JAJJWW010000146.1, forward strand.
CATAATTAGAGCATGATCAGAAATGGGTCTCTTCAGCCTAACTTGGATTGGAGCAACACAATGAGATTGAAAGTCAGGAGATAACAAGAATTTATCCAACCTTATTAAGGTAGGAGGATTCTGAGAGTTAGTCCAAGTGAACCTTCCCCCAGCCATTGGCAGATCAATAAGAGCAAATCTATTAACAAAAGATCTGAAAGCATTCCTGTTAGCAGTTCCTCCACTTCTTTCATATTCATGCAAAGTAGCATTAAAATCTCCACCCAAACACCATGGCTCATCAAATAAAATTCTTATGTCTCTAATTTCTTGCCAAAATTGGTTGTAATAACCTGAATCAGAAGCTCCATACACAGCAGTGAATAACCAAAGAAAATCATCAGAAACATTTCTAAATTTTATAGAAACTGTAAAAGCACCAATCAAGTGATCTTCCATGACCACTATACCATCCTTCCACATCACAATTATTCCACCAGAAGCACCTTCAGAAGCTAAATAAACATAACTACAATTATTGTTTCCCCACAGTGACCTAATTAAGAAATCATCAACAACTTCTCTTTTTGACTCCTGAATAGTCATGATTGTAGGATTATTTTTGACAATAGCTTGCTTAATTGCATTAATTTTTGTATCCTGGCCCAAACCCCTAATGTTCCAACTCATAATTTTGTGGTCCATTAATGAACATTCTCATACCTGGATGCAATTGGATTAAAAACTGCCTCCACCTCCATATTTTCAGCTTCCACATAACCGCTAACAGCCTCAACTTGATCATCAACTCCTAACAATAAGGTTCCTTCTTGCAAAATTACGTCTTGATCAAACTCAGCCATACCATCTAGATCTTCAATCAACGGAATTTCCATTTCAATACTTGGTTTAGACTTTCTAGATAGCAAATCCATAGTGATATGCATCATCATAGGATGTTCTGTGATATGCATCACCAGGATCGAGCACCAATCCACAATCCTTCTACTCCACTGAAGTTGGGTTTCTTTAGAAACCAAATCTGTGGAGCAGAAGGATTATGGATTGGTGCTCGATCCTGGCAGTGACAATGGAGTTCCGAGACTGATGGAATCATGGTTCAATGGTGGATTGCTGAGAATAACTCGAGGGGAATGGAGATGTTTTCTTCCCTAGTTGGTTGTTGATGATGATACAAGGTTGGCTGTAAACTCGAGTAGCAAAACAAATCATTGCTGCCATTTACGATGGTGACGCTGATGGTAATGACAGAGATGCAATGATGAAGAAGTAAAGAACTCGAGCTGTGGTGATATGTTGTTGTGTGTGCTCTAGAGTTGGTTGGGTGTTTGAGCTCGTGATGTTGGCATAGAAGGTGACGGGCATGATTGGAGAATGATGGGACAAGGAAGATGCTGCAGTTGGAGAGTAACGAATCAGTGGTACTACTGCCATTGATTCTCGAGGTTGAGCTGGGTTCCTGGGACTTGTTGTTTCTGTATGAGCTGAGCTGTGAACAGAGAAGAATGGAGCTTGGCAATGGTGGTCTGTGGTGATGATTTAGTGGTTGGCTGACGAGATGGAGTTATATTGAGAAGACTCAGTTGTCGTCACTGGCCATGGTTCGATGTTTGTCTACCATTTGCCGATGAAGATACGGACTGTAATAAGAGAGTTAGGCAAGGACAGGAAACTCGGAAAAACGAGGAAGAAGGATGTTGATGTGACAACGGGTTGTTGTTAAGGTTGCTGTAGCTGCCATGGAAAACATAAAAGAACTCGGAAAGGAGTTTGGCAGTGGCTGGTGGCGACAGCATAGTGATGTTGGTTCGAGTCCGAGTGAGAGAAGAAACGAGATTATCTCGTTTAAGAAGGTTATCAGGGATGAGGTATGGCCGCAACTTACACATGAGGAAAAGGTGAAAATGGGCTGGATCTTGACAGTTGAGTGTAAACCCAATGGGCTATTGAGCCAAAATATTTTACACGACCAGATTAAGGGTGCGGCTATTCCAGAATGTTTGGCGGAGTTTGGCAACCTATTTTGACCGCGGTGTAATGCACGGGACACAATTCTTAAGGAGGTGCACTTTCCTATCTTAGCTAGGTTTCCTAGTTTTCTTCAAGAAGGGGTTACAAAACTCTATATATATGGAAGCTTAGATACAATTTGGGATATCTTCTATTCACCGTTTTTCTCCCCCTTAGGGGGGGAACTATCTCTTTTCTATATTCTTTTTATTGTTAAGGATGAATTCAAAGTTCTAGTTGTGAAGCTCAATTATTTACAAGTTTGTTTCAAGTTTTAAAGTTAATCATTGTAGATTGTTTTTACTATATCGAAGGTTTATGATTGATTCTTAGATTGGTTTGGGTGCGCAACTAGATTAGTCTATTAATCATTCTAATGCTAGTAGAGATTTGGGCGATTCGTAATTGTCGTTTATATCCTACACAAGTAGAAATCGCAAGACCTTGCAGAGGGATTCTGTGGAGCAATTGCGAGTAAAGACAACACCAGTAAGTGGACCGAGCGTACCGAGTTTAACTGTTGGGATCAAACCTAAATTCACAAACCCTAAAGCATTCGGTTAAGTTACACCTTATAAGCGTACCTCAAGGCGCCTCAGTTGAATAGAATCCGGTAGTCGAGCGCTTCCGTATCCAGTGATACAAGGAATTTTGGGGATAGCTAAGCGTGCCTTCTATTCTACGGTTGGTGACAATTGATTCTAACAAGAGATAAACGGGTACACTGTTGAGTTAACGGTTAGTAACGGCGAAGGATTTCTTAATTATCATCATCTTTTTCTTATTATCCTTTTTTATTCTTATCAACCAATTATCTTTCTTTTATATTGTCGCAAATTTAGATAACATATCAATTACATTACTCCTCGTGGGAACGATCCTTACTACCGCTTTATTGCTTGTTAATTAGTGGGAAACATCTTATTATTTTTTTGAGTAAACGATGCTCATCATACATCTTGTGGTTGTCATCTTCTTGAAATTTCATATCTATATTAGATCACACATGGTGTATCTTGAATAGATGAATATCTAAAAGACCGTGGTGTACTTGTGTTTATGGGTGAAAACGGTTTCTGCCGTTTTCGGTAATTTCGTGTGTGTGGATGAGAAACGAGTCTAAACCCTAAACAATGTACTGCACGGGAGTACTTTTGATTCGAGAGATCAATCTGTACAATCCTGGCCTAAACCAAGAAATAGTCGTTCCAGGCTTGTTTCGGTCACAAAGCGAAGGAGAAGGGTTGGTCTTAGGGAGGGAGCGAAGAAAGTGTTGAGACCAGAATAGTTGATTCTAGAAGTGTGGGTGTTTCGTGACTTGTATCAGAAAGTTGAATTGGCTAGCTAGATGAAAAGCTATCAGATGATTTCTGGATGTTGTATTGTTCTCCTGACCAAAACTTGTTGTTTGGTGGAAAATAGGTGAGACCTATTTATACAAGTCGCAACAAAACGTACCCTGGTCTCGAAGGAAGTGGAAACGATTGAGTGGTGGAAAAAGGGAGTAACGGGTAACGCCTGGAATTTATGTTTCCATAATGAAGGATACGTTTACACCATTACTTCTTGCCTTTACTAACTGCCCCGCTTTATGACACTTTCCTGTAACGGGCGTATTGCACGCAGCACGTTGTAAATCGCCAGACCAATACCCTGATGAGTATCCCCCAGTTTGTGACATGTTTTGATGTCTCGAGTGTTTTCGTGGAAAACATGTAGCACTTTGCTACGTGTGGCAAGTTAAAATTGAGAGGCTTGTCGCAGGCAAATAACATGTGATGCTAGTATCGTTTTGGCTAGTCGCCTAAAACTTGTCACGAGCTCACCGGCTCGGTGGCAAACTTCGATGGCCGAGATCGCATCTTATAAAATGAGGGTAGCCGTTGATTGTGGTTACCTTATATTGGCGCCTGATAATGGCGCAATGGCGTTTTGGTGTACGCCAGTGGCATTGCGGCATGACTCGTGCATGTCAGTGGCACGGTGGTGCAAGTAGCGCTCGGCGTAGCCACGGCCATGGATTTAGGCGGCTGGTCGCCTAAAAGTTGCCACAAGTTTATTAGTTCAGTAGCAAACTTGAATGGTTGAGATTGCATCTCAGGAGGAAGGATAGTCGTCGATTATGGCTACCTTCTGTTGGCGCCTAATAATGGCGCAATGGCATTTTTAGGGCATGCTAGCGGTATAGCTGGCATGGCTCGTGCAAGTGGTGTCTGGTGTAGCCATGACCGCTGGATTTAGGCGGTTGGTCGCCTAATAGTTGCCACAAGTCTATTAGTTCAGTGGCGGACTTGGATGGCTGAGATTGCATCTCAGGAGGAAGGGTAGTCGTCCATTATGGCTACCTTCTGTAGGTAGTGGCGCCTTTAACGCGCCTGTGGCATGGTGGCATGGCCAAAGTTGGGATTGGGTGCCGTGACCAATTTAGGGTTTGAAACTGTGGCCGAAGTTAGGGTTTGGCACTGCGATCGAAATTAGGGTTTGGCACTGTGGCCGAAATTAGGGTTTGGCACAGTGGCCGAAATTAGGCGCCGTGGCCAAACTGGGATTTGATGCCATGGCCAAAGTTTAGGGTTTGGCGTCATGGTCGCTTAAAAGTTGCCACAAGTCTTGTTAGTTTGGTGGCGAACTTGGATATTTTGAGATTGCATATCGGGAGGAAAGGTAGTCGTCGATCATGGCTACCTTTAGTTGGCGATGGCGCCTTTAACGCGCGCCGGCGCAGCATGGCTGGCATGGCGGCATGGCTCGTGCATGCCTTTGGCATGGTTGTGCACGGCGTAGCCATGGCCATGAAATTTTGGCACGTTCTTTGTGGAAATCTTGCCTAAATTAGGGTTTGGCTTGTCGAAACCCTAATTAGCCTATATGGCATGTCGCATGTGGTGAGTGGCCATGTTTGGCACGTTTGGCATGTGTGCCTGGTATGTGCGTTTGGCATGTTTGGCATGCTGCTTGACATGTTGGCGCGTTTTTGGGAAGCCAATTGGCTTTGCGGCCATCTGGCACGGTGTCCTTCTTTTCAACACTGTGGCGAGTTTAAAGCAACCTGATTGGTTAATGTAAGAGGGCCGGCCAAGCATGGACGTGGCTACACTTATGGTGTGAGTGTGGCGGCTTTAGAGCGACCTGATTGGTCGATGGGAAGTGGGGCCGGCAAGCTAGGGCGTGGCCACACTTCCAGTGCGCTGTGGCGGATTTAGAGCGACCTGATTGGTCGATGGGAAGTGGGGTCGTAAGCTAGGGCGTGGCCACACTTCTAGTGCGCTGTGACGGATTTAGAGCGACTTGATTGGTCGATTGGAAGTGGGTCGGGCAAGCTAGGGCGTGGCCACACTTCCAGTGCGCTGTGGCGGATTTAAAGCGACCTGATTGTTCGATGGAAAGAGTGCCGGCAAGCTAGGGCGTGGCCACACTTCCAGTGCGCTGTGGCGGATTTAAAGCGACCTGATTGGTCGAGAGAAAGAGGGCCGGCAAGCTAGGGCGTGGCCATGCTTCCAGTGCGTTGTGGCGGACTTAATTGCCTAGTTTGCCTAAGCATAGTTTCGACCAACGGGGTCTAGTGTACTGCGCGGGGCGCGAAACCCTTATTTTTGCAAATTAGTCGGGTTTATGAGTTTATTGTGAGTTATCACAATAATTGGCTGGATTTTGTGTGCTGCCACAAAAATCCTTATCTACAGAATGCAGTGTGCTGTCCGTCTGAGCATTTTGTGTGATGGCCTTAACTTTGGTACTTGGAGGTTCATTCTACTCCGCTGCGAGTGAAAATAAATCCGTCATGCCATACCGATATTAAGGGTTCTGCCGGGGAACATAGCACAGGAAAGTACTCAGTGAGTCTTGTATTGGTGAGGTTCCGAAATTTACAGAGTGTTTTGGATGGTTGCTACATTCGCCAGTCTGGATAAATTTCATGTAAATATATTGAATGGCTCAATAAATATGCCGGTGGAGAGGTTAGCACTCACGGCACCGTTTCCTTGCAGATTGACGTCACATCAGATGCAAGGTTTTACGATTTTAACCCTAAGCTAAAAACCACCATCAATATTAAGTCCCATGCTTAGCACGTAACAATGGCATTGTTGCGGGGTAAGCATGAGATGGTGACATACGAGAGTAAAATCGAAAGAGCAAAACGTGAAGAGATTTCCAAGGAAATTCAACTAACCTTTGTTGGTAGGAATGAGGAATCCGTGATCCTTGTGTTGGTGGCTTTTGCATAAATCCGTCTTGGCCATGGGATGTTGGCACCGGTGCAGCATATTTGGCTACTGGTTAAGGAATGGTTCATGGCGTTGCTGGCTAGAGCATTGGCTAGGACGCGGTTGGAGTTGGCTTGGGATGCGGATGGCTCTTATCAGGAGTGGAAAAGTTGGCGCTGAGATGGACGCAGGTGCATCGGCTATCGAGCAGAGAAGCTAGCGCTGGTAGGATGCAAGCTGTTGGTGCTGGCTAGGAGCGGGATCTTGGCGTCGGCTTGGATGTGGAGCTGTTGGCTTGGATTGGGCGTGGAGCCATTGGCTTGGCTTGAGGCATGGAGCCATTGGATTGGCTTGAGGCGTGGAGCCATTGGCTTGGCTTGGGGCGTGGAGCCATTGGCTTGGCTTGAGGCGGTGTGCGCTAATGTGGCTGGGACGCGGAGAGGATGGCGCTGGTTAGGGCTTGACTGCGATGCGGAGATGGCGCTATCTAGGAGTGGGCTCTTGGCGTTATCATGGCCGTGGCCTGTTGGCGCCATGGAGCCTTGATAGCGCGGGTCCGGTTGCCTCTTTTCATGTGTAACCAAAAATAGGAAACCTTCCTCCTTTCAAACTCCCAAATAGTCGTGCCTATAAAAGGCGTTGCCCATCTTCTTTATCCCTTATTATCAGTTTTATTCTCTCATCTTGGAGTTAGCGGCAAAGCAGTAGCGACACAGCAGGCGAGCATATTCCAGGTATGTATCTCTGTGCTTCTTCTTTTTGCTTATTCTTCTGTGTTTGGTGTAAACCCTTGCCATAGGTATGTCCGCCATAAATTCGTGAAATACTTCAATGTGAGTAATTTGCCTTTGTCAGTAGTATCGCCATAACATCAACCACCCTGTTTAACGGTAATGAAGCCAATTGTTTATGCGAAGTAAATATGCATAATCGGGTAGCCGCCGTTCAAACCTTCTCCACAAAAACCTAATTTTAGGGTTCCTCTTTTTTTTCGAATGTGATTATTCCCGTGGCACCCTCTTAGCCGAGGGTATATCTCTTGTGGTATAAAGTTGGGGCGGATGCCAGTCCCCACTCCTTAGGCTACCACTCCTATGGCTGTGCGCCACTTTTGGCCGTGCATGTTGCGGCTTGCGACCCAATAAATTGGCTTGTGACCCAGATGATTACTTTTGCTGTCGACAAAATGACTTTCATGCATCATTTTCTTAGTAGTAACTTTTATTTTTTTTTGCTCCGTTGTAGTTACTTCAATAGTGAAAGCAGCGTAAGGAAATTCCGTTAAGTTTTCACCTAAGAAAAGTCCCGCCACCACATTGAAGAACGTTGGCAACTCCAAGCCAAACACGGATGATGAATTTTTTACAAAGTCTTCTTCACCTAGGAAAACCCATCCTAAGTATGTGGCGATCCTTCTGACCGGTTCAGAAAATGAAGGAGAGGTCCAGTCGGCTCGGCCGGGGAGTGTAATGCGGTTTTGCCTTCAGAGGAAAGAGTATCCTGCTTCTCCTATCGACTTCAAAATCTATCAGAGTCCATTGCGCTCTTTTGATAAATTGATGCAATTTATGATAAGTCAAGACTTTTTGAGGGCCAATTTGACCAAGGCACAAATCATTGATGCTGCCATGGCTTCTACAACACTTCAAATTAGGAAAGACATCCCGGGCTTGATCACCTTTATCTCCAGATGGTGTCCAGATACTCATACGGCCATATGTAGGTGGGGTGAAATGACCATCTCTTTAGAGAGTGTAGCCATCTTGCTGAACCTTCTCATAACAGGGAATATTGATATCAAGTTGTCTGACGATGAAGAAGAAATGCGTGCCACTCTTGTCACGAAGTCAAAAGGATTCGTGTGGAAGGATTACGAGACGAAGTGCTTATATAGCTGGTGGGTGTCTCAATGGTTCCCGGATGAGTCAGAACCGAATCAAGTGAATAGTACGCTTCATGTTGCGGCATTCTTGGTTTTTTGGCTATCCAGAGATATTTTCTATGATGGATCTGGTAAGAAGGAGATAAGACAGGAGCTCATTAAATTCGCTATCAAATTGGCGAAAGGTGTCGTTCTTCCCATTGGTGGCTTGTTTCTTGGCTCTTTGTACACCCATTTGGATCATCTGGTCGCGGACATGTACGCTTCAAATGGTTATATGAAAGTGGACTCGTATGTCCACGTTGCTTTTCTCCAAACATGGTTGTGGGAGAATTTCGTAAAATATGCTCCCAAACCGTCGGATTTACTTCCCGAGTCTTGTGGCAGCTCCAGAATACTGCGTTGGTTGAATAAGCGCCCGAAATCTGGATCAAAGCTCATCGACTTCCTTGACAATGCCTATGCCATTAGCTTTCGTCCTTGGGCTCCAGTCCATGCGTCCATAGTTCAGCCGAACACTTTCGCCGCTGCTCTGAACTTGACTTTGCTTTCTGCTGGAGAGAATATGAGCGTTGGAAAGGTTGTATTTAGGCGAAGCTGTATCCCCGGACACGTGCCATCTTTCTTCTGGGGGTCTTTCAAGGAAGTCCCTTATAATATTCACAGGGCGGCTCGGCATATGGGATTTGACCAAGGGGTCCCATTTACTCGTCAGCCGGTTACTCCGGAAGAATTGTTGCCAGCTGTTCTTGATGCCCGTATTCTTGCGTCAGGTAAAAGCCTTCCTTTCTTGCTCTCAGAACGAAGTCCAGTGACAACCTCCAGGTACAACACGTTCTGGCAAGATGAGTTTCTTACCATCCACGGATTTGTGAATGACGTGGTGGAAAATTCTCGTGGCAAGCCTTCCCCTACGACTTTAGCGGAACATCCATTATTGAGGGAGCCTTCTACTGCTAAGCAAAAATCTCCTAGCACGGATGTGGACAGTCCCCAGAAAAAGGAGCGAAGGTCTAAAAACCGTGCGGGCGGTTTTCAGTCGGATTCGACGACTCTTGTGACTTTTAGTTCTTCCAATATGCGAGTACGTATGTGTAGATGGTGGATTTTTAACAAAGGACAAAACCGTAAAATCACGATACTGCATGCTTCTGACACGACTTTCAGGAATGTGATGATTCATATTTTATGAAGCCATGATGAATATGTATTTCGAAAAGCCTCCACTAGCTGAGCGTTCGATCCCTGGCATTTCATTATGCCCTCTATGTAGAATAACGTAATTGGGCGGTTCTCCGTAAGATTGAGAGCAATAACGCCTTCAGGACGTCGGTGATACTCAATGTTCCCTGACTACATGAGAGAGACCCCCCTCTACATAGAAGAACAATTGGGCGGTTCTCCGTAAGATTGAGAGCAATAACGCCTTCAGGACGTCGGTGACACTCACTGTTCCTTAACTATGTAGAGAGACCGTGTATAGATCCAGGCGGTTCTCCTTAAGATTGAGAGCAATAACGCCTTCAGGTCGTAAGCAAACACCCGTGACTCCCTGACTATGCACCATTCAGAATGGATGTGACGCTAATATACTTTCTGCAATAGATTAGTGCTGTAGTGACATTCACCTTTGAATTCCCGAATGATCTGTTTTTGCTCCTATTCCACGGTCGAATCCACGGCCTGATCCCATGGAATGGCAATAATAATTATCTTTTGCTCCGATTTCATGATCGAATCCACGGCTTGATCTCATGGGATGGCAATAAACAACTATATTATATTATCTCGTTACTCCGATTTCATGATCGAATCCACGGCTGATCTCATGGAATGGTAATAGGTAATTTTATTATTCCGAATTCATGGTCGAATCCACGGCTGATCCTATGGATCGATAATAAAAAACTATTCACTTTTATTACTCAGATTCATGAATCATTCTCCACTGAATTTCATGAATTAGTAATAAATACTCAATAATCGGGCATCTGGACTACCTGATGGTTATTTTCAATGATGTTGTAGTAAGAAAGGTTGTCGTTCACTCAGAATTGTTGAGAATTTGTTTTAAAACTAAATAACGAAAATAAAGAGGATATGTACACAAGATATTGTCACGGGATGAAGAGATGTGCTGGGACTCAGGATTCGGCCAAACTCATAACAAAAGGTTCAAATATTAATTCTTTTAACAATTATCGCTCAACAAAAAAAAAACATGGACTCTTATTTTTGCCAAGATAGATTCTCAAAAGATTGGTTGTAAATCCTAAGCATGATGTATCAAAACATTTAAGATAAGCATACCTCATCAAATTAAATGACAACCAATTAATTCAAATCATATTTCAATTAAAATTAATGCAAAAGTCTTAAAAAGAATTAAATAATTTTACCCATGTATGAAATTCGTCTTCCTCCGTCGTCCCAAATAATGGGGTCTAGCTCATCATGTTGGAAACACGCTCAAAATATGATTTTATTGCTCAAAGGTGCTTACAAGAGGTGAAAATGGAATAAATATTGAAAACCGGGTTTGTAACAATTATATTTGTTACAAACCAAACTGTTACAGAGAACGATATATATGATGTGTCATCGGCACTGTTCCAAAACGACTGCCTCCTGAACTACGACCCTCAATTGTGAGTCGTTATCACTGTAGCAAGAACGACTGCTGCATGTGGGTCTTATGTTCTTCGTGTTCTTCCCATGCAGCAGCAGAAAAGTTCTCTGCAACTCGATTCTCGCCTCTGTTCTCGTCCCAACTCTCCCTAATCTCTCCCTCTTCAATGACTCCCACCAACTCTATTTATACAGCACCGGAGATGATCTTCCCATTGAATGCTCAAATCTTCACATAATAAAAATTATCTCGGGAATATTTCACAGGTCATGCAGCTGTTAATTCTGAGGATATTATTCCATTTTTATCTTCTCATGCAGTTATCTTCCAGCTAACACATTCGAGCTCACCTCGGTTGAAGTCAAACGCGCGCAATTTTTCCCAAAAATACAGCAAATCTCCAAAAATATATCGCGGGAACGAACTTCACTCTGTTTTGTTGTGGAGATCCTTCTTCGCGTCTTCTGTTGCTCGAAATCCTTCCTAATATATTCTCCATAATCTTACACGTTCATAGCAATTCATATCCAAGCAAAACTCCGAAGAAATCTCTCTGAAATTCACTCAGCAAATCTCGCAGGAGTAAAATAATTTTCCCGCCAAAAGTAAATTTCAAACGAAGAAGAAAGGGTTGCCCCTTAGTAATTGAGGTGCCCCTTATCCAAAGTAGGGGTCCGTTTAGCAAATGTCCTCCGGGGGGTCCCGGGTAATTTTTCGAGCCGAATTTTCCAAAAATGTTTATTTCCCAAAAATGCCTACAAACACATAAAACACCATAATAAGTACAAAATCGAGTACCAACAATGTAGAAAATTGAGGACAACTTAGACACAAAAATGTGTCTATCAAATACCCCCAAACTTATTATTTGCTAGTCCTCGAGCAAATTTATTCTAGAAAATAAAAAACATTTGAACCCCTAGGTGGCCCTAGTGGCGGAATGTTGTCTCCAGAGGGTTTACCAGAGGTGTACCCACAAAACCTTTACTCCAGACCCTAGCTATCTACGAGAACTTTGGAAGGCACTAAAGAATCTCCTTGGTTGGCATATTTATTGACTACGGGAGGAAGTACCACGATGCGAAATTCCAATTCTTTGTACACGAGTTTGCACTCAAGCATACTAAAATTCATATATAAGTCACTTGAGCTCTACTCAGATAGTCTCACTATGGACATCAATATAACGGAGTCAAAACTAATCACATGGATAGATCAAGAAGATGGATATAGAGAAAAACATAGATGGTTTTGATGTTTACTAAGTGAACGGTGTTTCCCATATCTGTCGGAAGGCCTCCGCCAAAATGAACCTATCCTAATGGACTGAGATACTAGTCGACTAATATCAACACACCTTTGGCATATACAAGGGAACCCGGTGGTCGATAATCCTAACTCTAGGTCAAAACAATTTGGCATATACAAGGGTACCGGTGGCCGACTTTATTTAATTTATTAGGTTGGTCTATTGGTCTGGTCTTTTTTTTTTTTTTTTTTTTTTGGTATCTCAATCACTCTAATTCACCATAGCATTGGTAACAACTTGATTCGTGAGCCCCACCTAATCACTTAGAGAAACATAGTTTAAAAACAAAATAAAAACAGAAGTGAAAAGGACTCAACGAGATATGGTGAAACTATCATGTTATTTCTAACACCGAGCTCGTGCTTTTATGAATAGACTCTTTAGATGTTTCCATCTAATCAGATTGGTTCCTCAACTCCTACAACCAAAATGCTTCCATCCACTTAGATTGGTTAGTGCCATCCTTAATAAGCATAAATTTCTTGGCTCCGGAGTTTAACAATGCAACTAAAATGTTTCTCCCATACCCCCAAACTTAAATCTAACATTGTCCTCAATGTTCTAAAGATAAAATTAAAAGCATGAACAAGGAGAAACTGTTACCATTTGGAGTAAAAGAGTTAAGGAAAGATATTACCAGTGTCACATGAATATTGGGTTACCTCCCAAGAAGTGCTAAGTTTAAAGTCTTCATCCAGACTAAGAAAGGATTAGTCACCTTATAAAATCATAAAGTAATAGCCGGAATTTCTGTGGGTCATCAAAACCAAATAGAGCTATCACAAGTAAAAGGAATCTCCAACCTGCCAAGAAAAGCACACCCTTGTCTAGTTTCCTTTTTAAGACAACTACATCTAGTTGTGGTTCAGGTTCAGGTTCTAGAACTGGGTCCAAATAAAATATTTTCATGGGTTGGATTTCCTCGTAGCTAAGATCCGATTCAGGTATTAGAGTCTGGAAAAACTCAAGTAACAACTTAGAAGCACATAATAATAACCTAAATAACTGCGGATCCTTAAAGTCAATCAGGTTTGACTCACACAACTGACCACAATAAGATTGGTGGTCTTCCTTACGCAAATGTGTCGACCCTAATATCCTAAAGTAATTAGGTTTAGTCTCAAAACTTAATAATTGACACATCTGAAACTTATACGTTCCCACAATTGGAAGGAAGGTTTTTGGTGGGAAAACAAAGTCAATCGTGGTATCATAGCTTTGGGTTAACCACATCAACTAGAGGATGGGTTTCTAACAACTCGAACTTCTCTATGGACACAACTAGGTTCGGGAAAAAGTGTATGAAGATAATCTTGTAAAATGGTTGAGGCACGGATGTCCAATCCTAAGTGAGGGGACTTTCTGAGAGTTAAAGGTAAGGCACTAGGAGAGTGATAATCACCCCCAAACTTAGAGTTTTTAGTGTCTCTAGATAGACTAGTCACAATTTCCCTAATTTCTAGAACATCAGAATCCTGAAAATGGTCAATTGATTATTCTAAGTTATTATCAGGTAATGCATCCTTACTCATCTCTACGAGTTTATTGTCTTCTAAGACTAGTGTTTCTAAATCACTAGACTCTAAACAGTATTCTCAGGGTAAACTCTTTCCTCTAAACCATCATCACAATCATATAAAGGATTATCGTGAAAGTTTCTAGTAAAGGCTCGTTAACTAAGGTGTTAATCATAGTTACTTCCTCCGATTAACTTATAGGCACATCAAATAATGGATTATCCAACATATTGCAGGCTAAAGGATCATGAACTACATCGTCTAAAACGGTGGCATCTCTAGTCAAATCCCCGTCCTTTCGAATAGGTGAATAATCATTAAAATTATTGGGATTTGAACCAGAAATAGTACTATCATTATAAAGTTCAATCGGAGTAACAAATTCCTGATCACTATGCCTACATATTTTAAATTCTTCATCAACACTATCCTCATCATAATCATTACATTTAAAATGGTTGAACCTCATCTAAACAAGTAGTGTTACCATTTCTAACCTCGTCATCTTGATTATGCAAATAAATATTCTCATTTTCATGGGTATTATTGGAAACTTGTATTGGAAATTAAGATTATCTCGAGCAATTCTTTCGTTCGTCTCAGCTATTATCTTGAGGGATTCCTCTATAGAAAGTTTTCTTTCGTCATAAACTAAGTTATTCATCTTAGCTAACTTACGTGTCGTCTCCTCTAATTTCCCGAGAGACTCTTCTAAAGGAGAAACATAAGAATTTTGCTCGTATGACCCGTGCATGTGTGGATAGTAATTGGGCACATCATGGTATGAGCCATAACCTTGAAAAGGCTGATGTTCCCAACCACTATTCACACTATGGTCAAAGTAGTAACGTCCATTTTGAAACTCAGTCGGATAATCATTGTATTGCATTTGTCATAATACCAGTTTGACATCCTAAGCGCAAGGGAATTCTACACAAACACAAACAAGGCTGACTCGACCACAACAAACCTACGATTTCTAGCAAACAAAAAGCATGATGGCTCCACTTAGATTGTTTCTAGACAGTATCTAATCCTTCGAAAGGGAATTCGTTACAATTTAAGCGCACCCCTACAGGAATCAATCCGAGTTGAAGTAAGTTGAATAGAGGCGAGGGAAGCTGCGTGGAGCTTTGATACCCAAGGCCTCACCGCATTACAAGGCGGCGCGATCACGCATTCAACTCACGAAACCATCATGAACTTCGAAGTATGCTTAAAGAGTAACCAATATTTTCGAATGACTTTCCTATTAAGCTCGTTACCCTATCGGTCTCGTTCTAGTCAGTATTTTAAGCTTAGGTTCGCGTTTGGTATCGTTTTCCTAAGGCGGGCAAGAAGAGAACGGTGATGAAATCCGAACCCTTATCTTGTATGGCCAGTACTTGCCCTTTACTAGGAAATTAAAGCAGCCGTATTCAAGACCTCAACATATATGCATACAGAATCATCCAGTAAACCCGCTGACAGGGGATTCGGGGGTGTTTAGAATTCTTACCTCCCGTTCCAGACGGGGGATGAACCGTTGAAGTCGACTCGGGCCACAACTCATATGTCATGTACGAACCCAAGGGGCCGTGACACTATCGTAACTGTCGTCCTTCCCTGTGCAGTTTATATTTAAACCAACCCTTCTTTAGGGTTTTAAAAATAAAGTCCAATGTTCAATGTCCCAAAGAAAAAAAAAAAATGTCCAAAAATAAAATATTACAAAAATAAGAACCTTAATTACAGTTTCTAAAAAAAAAAAAAAAAAAATATACAAAATCTTCTTCTTCACTCCTTTTGGATTCCTCTTTTCTTTCCTTCTTTGGCTTCGCTTTTGTTTTCAGCGCTTTCTCCCTTTTTCTTTAGCTCAGTTCCAAATCTGAAAACAAACAAGAAATACCAAAAGGCGTAAAAAAGAACAAAAATAATAAAAATAAAAATAAAACCTAAAAACAAATCTATACACAAGTCCGCGTCGGCGGCGCCAAAAATTGATGGTTATTTTCAATGATGTTGTAGTAAGAAAGGTTGTCGTTCACTCAGACTTGTTGAGAATTTGTTTTAAAACTAAATAACGAAAATAAAGAGGATATGTACACAAAATATTGTGACATGATGAAGAGATGTGCTGGGACTCAGGATTCGGCCAAACTCATAACAAAAGGTTCAAATATTAATTCTTTTAACAATTATCGCTCAACAAAAAAAAACATGGACTCTTATTTTTGCCAAGATAGATTCTCAAAAGATTGGTTGTAAATCCTAAGCATGATGTATCAAAACATTTAAGCTAAGCATACCTCATCAAATTAAATGACAACCAATTAATTCAAATCATATTTCAATTAAAATTAATGCAAAAGTCTTAAAAAAGAATTAAATAATTTTACCCATGTATGAAATTCGTCTTCCTCCGTCGTCCCAGTAATGGGGTCTAGCTCATCATGTTGGAAACACGCTCAAAATATGATTTTATTGCTCAAAGGTGCTTACAAGAGGTGAAAATGGAATAAATATTGAAAACCGGGTTTGTAACAATTATATTTGTTACAAACCAAATTGTTACAGAGAACAATATATATGATGTGTCGCCGGCACTGTTCCAAAACGACTGCCTCCTGAACTACGACCCTCAATTATGAGTCGTTATCACTGTAGCAAGAACGACTGTTGCATGTGGGTCTTATGTTCTTCGTGTTCTTCCCATGCAGCAGCAGAAAAGTTCTCTGCAACTCGATTCTCGCCTCTGTTCTCGTCCCAACTCTCTCTAATCTCTCCCTCTTCAATGACTCCCACCAACTCTATTTATACAGCACCGGAGATGATCTTCCCATTGAATGCTCAAATCTTCACATAATAAAAATTATCTCGGGAATATTTCACAGGTCATGCAGCTGTTAATTCTGAGGATATTATTCCATTTTTATCTTCTCATGCAGTTATCTTCCAGCTAACACATTCGAGCTCACCTCGGTTGAAGTCAAACACGCGCAATTTTTCCCAAAAATACAGCAAATCTCCAAAAATATATCGCGGGAACGAACTTCACTCTGTTTTGTTGTGGAGATCCTTATTCGCGTCTTCTGTTGCTCGAAATCCTTCCTAATATATTCTCCATAATCTTACACGTTCAAAGCAATTCATATCCAAGCAAAACTCCGAAGAAATCTCTCTGAAATTCACTCAGCAAATCTCGCAGGAGTAAAATAATTTTCCCGCCAAAAGTAAATTTCAAACGAAGAAGAAAGGGTTGCCCCTTAGTAATGAGGTGCCCCTTATCCAAAGTAGTGGTCCGTTTAGCAAATGTCCTCCGGGGGGTCCCGGGTAATTTTTCGAGCCGAATTTTCCAAAAATGTTTATTTCCTAAAAATACCTACAAACACATAAAACACCATAATAAGTACAAAATCGAGTACCAACAATGCAGAAAATTGAGGACAACTTAGACACAAAATTGTGTCTATCACTACCACTGAGTACGCCCCATAAAATGGTGCAAGTGTACTCGACAATGATGCACGAACGAGCACCCAAATGCACGAATGAGCATGCGAAAATATGGAAAAATGAGGAATCCTGCAGAAAATAGGAGAGAGAAAATAATAACATTAAAATAATGAAGAAGTGCCCATGAGCCGGGCCCACCGGCCGGCCTTGCCTTAGCCGTGGCCGGTCCCATGCTTCCTCCATTATTTTTCCTTATTTTTGTTGCTTTCATGAACTCATGAAGACTCCTCCATTCTAACAACTTTCCTTGTTTGAGCAAAACTCATGGTTTCTCCATATTTTCGTGATTTCATGAAAAATAATAATATAAAATAGGGAAAGGTGTTGCGGGACCGCGCAACTTAGCCGGCCGGCCATACCCTAGCCGTGGCTGGTCCCACACCTTGCAATCCCTAATCTTTCATAAATTGTTATTTTTCTCATCTTGTGAAACTTCCCTGTTTCAGCAAAAATCATGGTTTCTCCATATTTTCTCAAATATTGTGCAAACCATGAAAACGTCAAAAGTCAACATGGTCACATGACCGACTAGGTTACTCACAAAAATATATTAAAATATTATTATTTTAATATTCACAAAATATTGATCAAACGAGCATACTTGCTCATTTGATGCGTGTCGTAGGTGCAATCAAATTAATATCTATTTCCACTCAATTAAAAATAATATAATGGAAGTCAAGTTCGTTCCCACGAGGAGCAAGAGATTCTAGTTGTAAAAATTGTCACAAAAGGGGGGTGTAAAAAGCAAAAGAAAATAAACAAAGCAATTAAAATCGAAAGTTGAAAGCAATAAGAGAGACAAGATCAAGGAATCCTTCTTCGTTGCAAAACAATGAATCAAGTTATGTTCTTTTCTACTTGTTATTAGTCATGATTATCACCAAGTAGGATAGCGGTCCGCTTAGCTAGCCCCAAAATCCCTTATTTCACCGAGTAACAAGTCCGCTTAGTTATCAGATTCTATTCAAAAGAACCACCTTGAGGTTCGCTTACAAGATGTAATTCCCTGAATGCATTAAGATCTATGAATTTAGGTTTAGTACTAGTAGTTAAACTCGGTTCGCTTGGTCCACTTTCTAGCGTTGTTTTTACACACAATCGCTCCACGGAATCCCTCCGCAAGGTCTCGTGTTTTCTACTTGTGTAAAGTGTCGAGAACGATTACTTATTCCCTAACTATTACTAGATTTAGATTAAACTAACAAATCAATTTAGCGTGCACTCTAAACAATCTATCAATCAATCATGAATGAATAAACATTCCTATTAGTAAAAACAAACGATAATCATGTGAAAACTTCAAGATAGAATTGAAACAAAAATCAAATCATATATTAAGAACTAGGAATTCATCCTCAATCAATAATAAAATTAGCTACTCATGTTAAGGAGTTCACACAAAGAATAAAGAAGAGAGAATTATTGTGTGTGTAGAAAGGTATCTAAAAGATGTGTAAAACTTCTCTATTTATAGGCTTCAATATTCTCCAAATCTTCCAAGGAATAGAATCCTTTTCCTTTAGCAATTCAATTTCCAAATCCAAGCCTTTCTCAACTCTTCCATCTTCTCTTTCCAAATTTGAGCCCAATTCTCCATCCAATTCCTAGTCCAAGTCTTCACACCCATGAGAGAAGTCCATAGAAAATTCTGGAATTTTTGGCTCGCCGGAAAACTGGTATTGTGGCCGGAATTTGACCGGAATAGTCACCGCCGGCAACCTGAAAATTTCTCCGTCAGTGGAATATTCGACGGAATATTCCGTCAGTCCACCGTTAGGACTAACGGTCAAAGTGGTCAAACCGTCAGTCAACTGTTAGTCAACAGGGTCAAAGGGAGGTGGAGTCAGACACTGAATCAGCTATGAGTCAGCTCCCTAGGTGGCTGACTTGTCTTACTCGGCTGAGCTGGATCGGCTGGATCACTGAGCTGAATCGAGTTGAAACGCTGGCTTCCGAGTTGACTCGCCAGAATCAAAATCCGGCCGAGTTCTGTTTAATTACAGGACTTCCAGGCCACATTCAGGCCGTTCTTTCCAGCTCCAAACCTGATAAGAAACCTAACACATTCATCTATTGAGCAAACCCATCTCAGTGTAACTTCACACTTCTCAATTTCAGACCCATTCTGCAGCTTATTCACCTGCTACCACCTGCAATCATCTCTACAAGGCCAAGTACCCAACAACCCATTTACTGTGCTTGCACCCACATTGTACCAGAGCTCAACTTCTACACAGAAACCATCTTCACTCGGCTCTGCAGAACAACTCAACAGCTGCAACAAGGCCATCAGTGCCATCACATTACAGACCCATTCATTCCCTGATCAGCTGCAACTGCCATCACCTCGAACTAACCCATCTGCTCTTCTATGCAATACCATGGCTAACACACATCGTCCTCTGATCAGCTCGAGCCACTTCAATTCAAGACCACCAGCAATTCTCTGCATCTCCTAAATGAGCTTGCCACCACTGTTTCAACAACTCCACAACCTAAACCCATGAAAATCATTTCTCAAATACCTGACCACAAACCCCTGAATCCTTACCGACAGCTTCAATCCTCTGATGAACCCTAACATCAATTTCTCTTCCATATCTCAGTGAACCCATCCCGATTCTCTGAATCTCTTCTTCATCTCGCAGCAGCAACCATCAACAGGATATGCTCGAATTCATCTTAGATTCGAACCATTCAAACCTCATACCACCACCATTCTTCAAATTAGCGCAAACCCAAATTCCATCTATTCTGCATCTCCATCTTCCCTGAGTCTTTTCAATCGAAACCCATTATCGATTCCACAGCAACAGCCATCAACATCACCTCCAGATTATTACCCGATTACAGCCACATCAAACTCTACCAATTTCTTCAATCGACTAGCCATCATCTCGATTCACAGGCCCAACAGCAATCTCATCCCCGATTTCATTCTGCTGTAGCAACCCGGATAAAACCCATCTCAATTTCTCGATCTCTGGTTTCAATAGCAGCCCATCTCTCGGCTCTTGTTCTCCCTTTCTCTCGACTCACAGCGGCAGCCATAGCTGCTTTTCTCCCTTCAGGTGAAAAATGAGTGAAAGAAGAGAAGGAAAAGAAAACCTCCTCTCGATTTAGGGTATAAGAAAATTAGGTTGGATATTCACCACCCGGTCACCTTGATAAGGGATACCCAGCTGGCAGCCCCTTAACCTTGGCTGGTCTGTATTTAGTACTCCTCCAAGAGTTACCCCTTAACCTGGACTGGGCTCCAAATAGTGTTCTCCCCTAAAATGACAATTCTGCCCTTTTTGCTCAATTTGGATCATTCATTCTTCTTTTCCTCCGTGCGACTCCAAAGTAGCTACAAAACTCAAAAACACACGTAAAATACATAATTTACTAGAAAAATAGCAAAGAAAGCATAAACTACTAGATAGTAAATACGGTGTATTCTACACCTATCATCATTCGAGCAAAATCGAGTATTTCAGTCAAAGATCGAACTCTTCTGAAAATCCAAAATATTGCTCGAACGCACATCAGAAAATACTGAAACTCTCAGTACAGAAACACGAACACCATGGTAACACGTGCATGCCTTCTTGAACGACCAAGGTCATCCCTAGGGCTTGCACAAAACCGGTCCCACACGTTTTCACACTTTTGACCTAATTTGCGCAATCGCTCATATTGGGTCCAAACTCTTCACAACCAACTCAGAATTTGTGCAAACGCCCATCAGCGGTCCCACGACCACCAAGGGCCGGTCTCATGCCACCTTGGTCGGTCCCTCACTTTTCTATAATTAGGTTTTATCACCTAATGCTCAATCCAGCACTATTTCAATAAATGATGAAAGCGGCATTTAATCATCATTCCTTCACCAACTGGCCAACTCAGGACCCTGGTATACGCTCGCTCGAGCAATTGGGCATCACATGGACGTCCATAGTCCCATGTGGTCGGTCCCTCCTTCGCTCATGACCTATTTTCAGCAATTCGTCGACTAATGAGCAATTGATCAAAAATTAGGGTTTTCAAACAAACACTCAACAAATCATTATTCTGAGCAAGTTCAAACACTAAATAAATTTATGTTAATCCATCAAGCAAAACGCGCATTAATTATATAATATTCGGTAATCTACCAATATTTAATTAATATTTTATTGGGTCACGTCACCAATAAATAAATAATTCGTCGAATTGAGCAATACTTGCTCAGTTGCTCGAATATTGAGCCACTATCAATATTCAGTAACTTATCAGTAATTCATCGAATTGAGCAATACTTGCTCAATTGCTCGAATATTGATCTAATCATCAATATTCAGTAACTTATCAGTAATTCGTCGAATTGAGCAATACTTGCTCAATTGCTCGAATATTGATCCAATCATCGATATTCAGTAATTTGTCGAATTGAGCAATACTTGCTCAATTGCCCAACTATCAATATTCAGTAATTCACAATACTTTCTCAATTGCTCGAATATTGATCAAACCATCGATATCCAGTAATTCGTCGATCAATACTTGCTCAGTTACTCGAATATTCCACTGAGCAATTCGTCATTCATGCTCAATTCAACAAAACCTAGACTCATTGTCTAATCAGTCAACGTGACTAATCAAATACACGTCTATCATGCAGACTCCACGATTCGTGAGACTTCAATCACGTCACATGGGGGATATCAATTAGGGTTTTGGTCTGGCGGCCTACGGCACGTGGATTCATCCACGATGAGAATGTGATTAAGTCGTGCAACGGTTGAAGGAGTTAGCAAAGTAGTGGGTGGACGGTTAAACAAGTTTTCGCATGACCTGGAACTGGTTTCACCACGATCTTCCACTTTCCCACTCTTTCACTCAAGAAACCGTCACACTTACAGGGATCAGTGGTTCATCATTCTTGCAATATAAATAAGTCCAAATCGGGGACAACAGGTCATTATCATCATTCATCAAAAACTCGATTAAAAACTTATTCACACAACTCAACTTCAGCAGTTCATCATTTGCAGAAACCCACAACACATCCACAATCATGGATCATCATTGATCACACACAATTCTCAGCTTCCCTCCTACAGATCAACCCATCTCCCTCTTTGTGACCGAATTGACTCTGGAACGGCCATTGACTTGGTTTAGTCCGGAGTCCTACAGATTGATCTCTCAAATCTAAGCAATCCCTTTGCAGTGCATCTGTGTAAGGTTCAGCAGTTTGCTCGGTCGAGGAGTCTCGTCCGCGCGCTCGACTCTTCACTTCCCTAAAATCCAGCAAACCGTTTTTCCCCATCCACAGCATGATTTTCTTCCTGATTTGGTCGTCTTGCATAAATATTCTGAATTGTTGCCACTGAACATCTCTTCCCTTTTGATTCAGGGTCTCAATAAGATAAACTCCTTTACCAGATTTGCAAGTGGCCAAAAGGAGATGCCTTCTGAAGAAAAGTCTGGTGATACTGAGCCTCTCAGCAATGAAGAGGAAGATGAAGAAGAAGAAAACTCAGAGTCTGAAAGTGATGGGGAAAGTTCTTCAGAGCAGGGCAACGAGTCATCTTCCAATCACATTGGGCCCACAGATGAGTTGGTGAGTCTCCCACACATTTTCCTCTTGGACTATTTACTTATCCCGAATAAATATTCAATTGGTGGTATTTACAGGAGGAGGCCGCATTTGAAAATAATTCTGAGATGGAAATTCACGGCAATGAAGATGTAACAGTGTCTTCAATCATGGAAACCGTACCCGCTGGTAATCTGGAGATGGAGGTTGATCATCATAAAGATGATGTTGTGTCTCCCATGGCGGAAAATGCTGTCGTGACGACGGGCGTGATTGTTCCCAAAGAATCTTTGCTAGTCGCACATCCAGCCGCAGGTGTCGTTTTTGATCCTCCATTCGAGGCTCCTTTCAAAGTTCATGTGTTGGTTGGAGGATTTAGTGTGCACGTGAAGTATGCGGAGCTATATACCAAGATATGGAAGAGGTATGGGCACATCGCCATGACCAGAAAGGTTGATAGTCGCTTTGCATTGGTTAAGCGCGTGGAGGAAACTTTATCTTCAATTCATGACATGTGTGGCGTGACTGGACACACTGTTTCTGGAGATGTAGTCAAAAGCTGGGAATTCCATCAGAATATGTGTGTAAACTTTGAGTTTAATGCCTCCCGGTTCTGTGATGGATTTTCCGAGATCCAAAGGTTGCAGGCTGAAGCAGTTGATGGCCCTTCAGCGGATTTGATTAATCAACGGGAGGCATAAGTCGAGAAGTTATCCCAGGAGTTGAAGCTGAAGCAGGCGGCTCTTCAAGCATGAAGGACGTTTTCTCCAAGAAGAACGAGCCTTCTAGGCAATTTTCCTTGAATGTTTTTATTTTTTGAACTTCATTTTCTTAGGGTTTTTTTTTTAAAGGCAAAAGAAACGCCTAGTTTATGGTTTTGATTTTTTTTGGATTGATAGATAATTGTTACCTATGAGGGTTTTGGATTATTCTTTGGAATGAATTTTAGAATAATGCCGTTTTGATCATGACTGTTAGTAGCATGAATATCCTAGGAGAGTCATGGAACCGTGAATGTTGTATGACGGTAGAAAGTATGGGATGAAATTTTGGGGGTAACATGGCTATTGGTTTCTATTATCAACGTGTAAACTTGAAGTAGTAGATTATGTAATTTGTCTAACAAGACTTACTCGCTTTTAGGGTCTCCTAACAAAATGGATCTTCCGGGCGTAAGTCTGAGTTTTATGGCCGACGCCGTTGTGACTGTGAGAAGTCCCCAATCATTCCTCATTGTGTAATAACTGACCACCAAGCCATTGACCCCGCGAGGATCGTTTGCTTCTACCATCCTGATGTCCGGGTTGAAGAATGAAATTTGGAATTGGAAACTGATATTGTAACCGAGAGATTAATCTCCCATTGAGGTCGCCAATTGTTTATGGGTGAAAACGGTTTCTGCTGTTTTCGGTAATTTCGTGTTTGTGGATGAGAAACGAGTCTAAACCCTAAACAATGTACTGCACGGGAGTACTTTTGATTCGAGAGATCAATCTGTACAATCCTGGACTAAACCAAGAAATGGTTGTTCTAGGCTTGCTTCGGTCACAAAGTGAAGGAGAAGGGTTGGTCTTAGGGAGGGAAGCGAAGAAAGTGTTGAGGCCAGAATAGTTGATTCTAGAAGTGTGGGTGTTTCGTGACTTGTATCAAAAAGTTGAACTGGCTAGCTGGATGAAAAGCTATCAGATGATTTCTGGATGTTGTATTGTTCTCCTGACCAAAACTTGTTGTTTGGTGGAAAATAGGTGAGACCTATTTATACAAGTCGCAACAAAACGTACCATGGTCTCGTAGGAAGTGGAAACGATTGAGTGGTGGAAGAAGGGAGTAACGGGTAACACCTGGAATTTATGTTTCCATAATGAAGGATACGTTTACAGCATCACTTCTTGCCGTTATTAACCGCCCCCGATTTATGACACTTTCTGTAACAGGCGTATTGCACGCCACACGCTGTAAACCGCTTGAGACCAATACCCCGATGAGTATCCCCGGTTTGTGACATGTTTTGATGTCTCGAGTGTTTTTCGTGGAAAACATGTAGCACTTTGCTACGTGTGGCAAGTTAAAATTGAGAGGCTTGCCGCAGGCAAATAGCATGTGATGCTAGGCTCATTTTGGCTAGTCGCCTAAAACTGTTCATGAGCTCACCGGCTCGGTGGCGAACTTCGATGGCCGAGATCGCATCTTATAAAATGAGGGTAGCCATTGATTGTGGCTACCTTATGTTGGCGCCTGATAATGGCGCAATGGCGTTTTGGTGTACGCCAGTGGCATTGCGGCATGACTCATGCATGTCAGTGGCACGGTAGTGCATGTGGCGCTCGGCGTAGCCACGACCATGGATTTAGGCGGCTGGTCGCCTAAAAGTTGCCACAAGTCTATCAGTTCAGTGGCAAACTTGAATGGCTGAGATTGCATCTCAAGAGGAAGGATAGCCGTCGATTATGCCTACCTTCTCTTGGCGCCTAATAATGGCGCAATGGCATTTTTAGGGCATGCTAGCGGCTTGCGGCATAGTTGGCATGGCTCGTGCAAGTGGTGTATGGTGTAGCCATGGCCGCTGGATTTAGGCAGCTGGTCGCCTAAAAGTTGCCACAAGTCTATTAGTTCGGTGGCGGACTTGGATGGCTGAGATTGCATCTCAGGAGGAAGGGTAGCCGTCAATTATGACTACCTTCTGTAGGCAGTGGCGCCTTAAATTCGCATATGGCATGGTGGCATGGCCAAAGTTTGGATTGGGTGCCGTGATCAATTTAGGGTTTGGCACTATGGCCGAAGTTAGGGTTTGGCTTTAACGGCAGAAATTAGGTTTGGCAGCGTGGCGAAATTGGCGTCGTGGTGGCGGGATTTGATCGTGGCCAAAGTTTAGGGTTTGTCGGCATGGTCGCTTAAAAGTTGCCACAAGTCTGTTACTTTGGTGGCGAACTTGGATGGCTGAGATTGCATATCAGTAGGAAAGGTAGCCGTCGATCATGGCTACTTTTAGTTGGCAGTGGTTCCTTTAACGCGCGCCGGCGGCATTGCAGCATGGCCGACATGGCTCGTGCATGCCTTTGGCATGGTTGCGCCTGGCGTAGCCATGGCCAATGAAATTTTGGCACGTTGCTGTGGAAATCTTGCCCAAATTAGGGTTTGGCTTGTCGAAACCCTAATTAGCCTATATGGCATGTCGCATGTGGTGAGTTGCCATGTATGGCGCGTTTGGAATGTGTGCCTGGTATGTGCGTTTGGCATGCTGCTTGGCATGTTGGCGCGTTTTTGGGAAGCCAATTGGCTTTGCGGCCATCTAGCTCGGTTTCCTTTTTTTCAACACTGTGGCGAATTTAAAGCAACCTGATTGGTTAATGTAAGAGGTCCGGCCAAGCATGGGCGTGGCTACACTTCTGGTGTGAGTGTGGCGGCTTTAATTAAAGCGACCTGATTGGTCGATGGGAAGTGGGGCCGGCAAGCTAGGGCGTGGCCACACTTCCAGTGCGCTGTGGCGGATTTAGAGCGATCTGGTTGGTCGATGGGAAGTGGGCCGGCAAGCTAGGGCGTGGCCACACTTCTAGTACGCTGTGGCGGATTTAGAACGACCTGATTGGTCGATGGGAAGTGGGGCCGGCAAGCTAGGGCGTGGCCACACTTCCAGTGTGCTGTGGCGGATTTAAAGTGACCTGATTGGTCGATGGAAAGAGGGCTGGAAAGCTAGGGCGTGGCCACACTTCCAGTGCGCTGTGGCGGATTTAAAGCGACCTGATTGGTCGAGGGAAAGAGGGTCTTCAAGCTAGGGCGTGGCCATGCTTCCAGTGCGATGTGGCGGACTTAATTGCCTAGTTTGGCTAAGCATAGTTTCGACCAACGGGGTCTAGTGTACTGCGCGGGGCGCGAAACCCTATTTTTTTCAAATTAGTCGGGTTTATGAGTTTTTGTGAGTTATCACAATAATGGGCTGGATTTTGTATCTTTTGCCACAAAAATCCTTATCTATAGAATGCAGTGTGCTTTCCGTCTGAGCATTTTGTGCGATGGCCTTAACTTTGGTACTTGGAGGTTCATGCTACTCCGCTGTGAGTGAACATAAATCCGTCATGCCATACCGATATTAAGGGTTCTTCCGGGGAACATAGCACAGGAAAGTACTCAGTGAGTCTTGTATTGGCGAGGTGCCGAAATTTACAGAGTGTTTGGGATGGTTGCTACATTCGCCGGTCTGGATAAATTTCATGTAAATATATTGAATGGCTCAATAAATATGTCGGTGGAGAGGTTAGGACTCATGGCACCGTTTCCTTGCAGAGTGACGTCACATCAGATGCAAGGTTTTACGATTTTAACCCTAAGCTAAAAACCACCATCAAAAACTTGGTAACCTTCTCATTTCAGTAGAAATAATTTAATTTTTATCACAAAATAAAATGAAAATCCCGGTGTTGTGATTGCTAGTCTCTCAAAGAAGTTTGAGCACCAGAGCTTTGTTTCTGCATCATTCTTTTACCAGTTGCAACATTCAAATTTTACACAATTCGAATCACTTCTATTGGGTTTGGTTTGAGGTCTTGAAAGATGCATCTGCTTCTTTATTTCCAAGTCTCCCATGTTGCGAAAGTTATTTGATAACCATCATTTGATGCTATGTTGCACATAAATGTCTGCAACTTGCATACTTCTTCTAGCACAAGAAATTAAAGTACTCCAAACAGCTTTAAAAACCATAATTAAGCAGAAGCTCACGAACTGTTTTACAAACATGTTTAGCTTTGCTACAACTCTCGTAAACACTTCTAAGACAACTTTGTTCACAAAATCTCTTAATCTCGTGAATCATGGTCTATGTCTCGAGTGTTATTGAACACCAGTTTCGCTTAAAGGTGAAAAGACGAGTGTACCCAAATACACCACAATCTTTCGAATATCAACCTATAAGTCCTTTACCAAGTGTGATCGTCTATGAACAAAGTCGAGAAAATACAACAACTATGGCATACACTTTGTGTGATCATCTATGGATATGAAATTGAGAGAATACAACAACAAAGTGTTCACTTGATAATAAGTACGGTCTTAAATCAAAACACTATAGGATCAATATCAAGTGACCAGGAATTAACGAACAAGTGTATTTACTTTAAATTATAATAAACAAATTATAATTGCGAAAAATAAAGTAAATGACACAGCTAGATTTTTTAACGAGGAAACCGCAAATTCAAAAAAATCCCGCGACCCGGTCCATTTTTGAATACTCTCATAATTAGGCCGTTTTACAAAATCTAATGCCAACTTCATATAGTTGAGACCAAGTAAACTATCCCTAGATACTTAGTTTCCTCAGTATCCCTGCGTCTTCGACTTCTAGAGTCACGCACGTGAATCACCACTCTTTTGGATCGTATTTCAAACAGTAAAGGAATAAAACTGTTTGGTAACCACTTGATTCAATATTTGGTGAAAGATATCTTGAGTTGTCAACAAAGGCTCTTCCATTTATACTAATAAACTCCTTTGTTGGCTAAGATCAATCTGAAACAGTAACTTAGATTCAGATTCATAACTATTAGATTCGGATATTGAAAAATACCACCAAATGATAGTTGTCGACCAATACGATTTTCTGATTAGATAAATCTAAATTAAGTTGGATCCCTGCCGATCAGGATGTGTGCACAAATTCACAAGATATGAAAACTTATAAAAAAATATTCTTCGCCTTCAAATCTTCAATTGCCTTCTCAATAACCTGCAAAACACAAACTTGAATCCTCTTGTGATCAATCACGCACAGACGGAGTCTGTTAAAAATGGATTACCACAAGATGCCTTTAGATCCACAAATGATTCTAAAGATCCCGTCGATACTCTGTGAAAAAGCGAGGGTCTAACAACCACACCCAATATTTCGTTTCGGCAATCTGTATGGACTGCTCCAATATATTTCCAAGAGAATCAACTAGACAGCCAGACTCAATCAAGGAAAATACATCCAAGAGTTATATCTCTGTTTGTCAATGTAATCAGGAAATCAAACAGATAGAAATCCGCGAACCTGATTATTATGAGAAATAACTTGAACGGTACCAAAGACCAATGTTCAAGTGTCAATCAATTTACATCAACAACCAAAGGTTGGATTATCTGATTGATTGAACTACGTACAACCTGTGATATTTCAATTATATATAAAATATAATGCGGAAAAGAAATAACACATACACCAGAAATTTTGTTAACGAGGAAACCGCAAATGCGAGAAAAACCCGGGACCTAGTCCAGATTTGAACACCACATTGTATTAAGCCGCTACGGACTCTAGCCTACTACAAGTTAACCCGGTGGAATGTAGTTGAGCCCTAGCCAATCTCAAAGCGATTAAGGTACGGTTGCGTTCCTTACGCCTCTGAATCCCAGCAGGACTCTACGCACTTGATTCCCTTAGCTGATCTTACCCACAACTAAGAGTTTCTACGACCCAAAGTCGAAGACTTGATAAAAAAATCTGTCTCACACATAAAAGTATATTGAATAGATAAATCTATCTCCCACAGAAATACCTACGAGTTTTTGTTCCGTCTTTTGATAAATCAAGGTGAATAGGAACCAATTGATACACCGGACTTATATTCCCGAAGAACATCCTAGTAATATTAATCACCTCACAATAATCTTAATCATATGGTAGAGGAACAAGATATTATGGAATCACAAAGAATGAGACGAAGAGCTTTGTGATTACTTTTTATCTTACCTATCGGAGATTGAATCTCAAGCAAATCTTAGAGAAGATAGTACTCTATACGATATAACAAAGTAAGATCAGAACACGCAACTACAGAGAAAATAGTTTGGTCTGGCTTCAGAATCCAAATTAAGTCTTTAAGTCGTTAACCTATAATGGTTTTAGAAAAACCTAGGTTAAAGGAGAATCGACTCTAGTCGCAACTAGTATCACACATGAAGTGTGGGGATTAGGTTTCCCAGTTGCTAGAGTTCTCCCTTATATAGTCTTCAAATCAGGGTTTGCAATCAATGTTACCTTGGTAACAAATCGTTCAATATTCACCGTTAGATGAAAACCTGATTAGATTCAAGCTAATATCTTTCAACCGTTATATTATCTTAGCTTGTTACACACAAATGAAATGTACCTATATTTACATATGGGTAGCCGTACCTAAACATGTACACTTAGTTGTCTCAACAATAGTTAACCGAAGTTAGCCATATGAACACTTTTATATCAACCTTGTTCATCTTAATCACAACTAGTTCAAATGATTAAAATGAAACTAGTTATAGAGTTGTTCGATTGTTTATATTCTCATAGAAGTATACAAGACTAAATTGAAGCAAAATCGATTTTGATTCACTCGAATCAATTCATGAACATTATAGCCACGGTTTGCAAAGATTGCATTCCATATTATATATATATATATATAAATGTATTTATTCATGAAAAACCAATTTTAAAACTTAAACCACTCAGGTATGCAAACGGGTACGCATACCTAGAGTTCCGGACCGGGTCTTGTTCGCCACTATGCAAACACGTACGCATACTTTCGTTCATGACCGACCTCAGTTGAAATCAGTACACATACGGATATGCATACTATGGTTCCCAGACTTCAATTGTTGAATCAGTACGCACTTGCAACAGTTAGCATACAAGTACGCAGACTGTGTTATATCCAATCAATGGTTAATTTTTCTATATTCCCATTTTAATCATTGAAACATTCTTGGAAGACGAGAATAGCTGTCTCACATAAACTATTAGCTTCAAAGAAATTTTCAAGAGATCAAATGATCAATACGAAACATTCCGAGTCTACATCAAATGACTGTCTCACACAAATCATATAGGATGTTACCAGGCGATTTTCACATGATCATCTTTTGACTTTCGTCAAGCATAAAAGATGAACATGGTTAAAGCGAAAGCTTACCAACACATATTTCGAGAAATATGTAAACGAGTAAAACTCAGCTAGAAATATCAAATGTGTATAAAGTAAAGTCTATATAGCTATAAGACTTTGTGTCAATAGGAGATAGAACAGAAATAAACTTCTAAGTGATAGATGAGTTCAAGTCTCCACATACCTTTTGTTGATGAAGTTCCACAAGCTCCCCTTAGCAGTTCTTCGTATTCAATCGATGAACGCCGTGAAGTCTAAAGCTCAACTACACATTCTCTTAATATGAGACATAGCTATTGGTAGACTAGAAATAAAAACTTTATAGTTAAACTTGACAAATAAGCTTGAGATAGCAACGCTTGCGAGTTTGACCAAGCAGTGCTCTAACACTTTGATCTAGTTTGAGTGACCCTTATGTCAGAAGAAAATGCTCTCAAGAATAATCAAACTAGTTGCAATCAAGTTTTAAAAACCGTTAGTCAATCAAATCAATAACCGAAAACTAAAATAACAATGCAATTATCTAGTTTCTCACCAACGGTACTCGTAAAGCTTCTTGATCCAACAGAAGTCTTTAAACGAGCGGTCGTAAGACATTTCGCATAATTAGGGTACTTCCCTATCAGAATAGACGGTTCCACCAGAAACAAACTCAAGTATTTATAAACCAAGGTTTTTTGGACAACAAGGAAATTCCAAATCCGAAAATATTCTCAAGTTATTCAATAAGTACCTAATTTTGGTTTTCATATTTCCAACTAATATCCAAACCGTAATTCTGAAATCTCTCATTAGAAAATATCTAATATTAGTGTTTATGGATGAAAACTATTTCTGCCGGTTTTGGTAATTTGGGGTGTGTGGATGAGAAATGAGTCTAAACCTTAAACAAATGCACTACACGGGAGTGCTTGTAGATTCGAGAAATCAATATGTGCAAATCCGGCCTAAACCAAGAAATGGCTGTTCCGGATTTGTTTCGGTCACAAAGTGAAGGAGATGGGGTTGATCTTAGGGAGGGAAGCGAAGAAGGTGTTGAGATTGTGAAGGTGTTGGCTATGTATGACTTGTATCAGAAAGCTGAACTGTCTTGCAGGATGTAAGCTATCAGTTCCGGTGTTTGAATACGATGGTATCAACACTTGCCTCTGTTGTCTGGACTTGTTCTGTTGTTGTTTTTGGAAATAGGGAGGAGAACCTATTTATACAAGTCATTTGAGCCTTATTCACGTCTCTCGTGGGAAGTGGAGGAAGTGGAGTGATGGAGTAGTGGAGTTGTGTGTTAGTGTTACACGACCAGTCTTGCCCACTTCTCCTGTCATCTCTAACCGTCCATGACTTCTGACACGTTCTTGTGATGGCGTGTTGCACTGCGCACGCTTGTAAACCTAGGACCAATACCCCAAGTATATATCCCCGGTTTGTGACATGATTGATGTCTCGAGTGTGTGGATCATGGGACCCACGAGAAAGTAGCATGTAATGCTAGATTAAATAACTAAGTTATTTAGAAAGTCGATACTTGTGAAGTACCGTGTGTATTCTATGCAGGTACTGCATCATGGTGTGGTAAAGTGACGGGTGGTGACCGCCATGATGCCTCACTGACCAATTAACTCCTGACCAGGGTTGTATAACCAAGCCGGTGAAGTTGGACGGGCGAGATGATCTATGAGACACTCATCTGCGACCGTTGGTAGAATTAGGGTTTTTGAAGAGGTGCGCAAGCATCACTCTTCAGCTTGGTCGAATCCAAGCTTGGGATACAATTTTGGCAGGGCCGATTGTGCATGTGTGTAGACGACATGACGATGTAGGCGCCCATACCTCATTGTCTCGTGAAAGTGTGATCTGGGCTACTCAATTTGTCCGGCGAAGTTGAGTGGTCGAGATCAATTTGCAACAAACTGGTGTGCGCAAAAGCCGCGCATCATGCCCACTTCGAGCGCGCGTTTCAAGATGACCAAGCCTGGTTGGTCTTGGCCGATCGCGTCCGGCGTGCATACGGTGGGATGGTGTACACGCCTGTACTTCATTGTCCCATAGAAACGTGATCTAAGCCATTCAATTTGTCCGGCAAATTTGAGTGGTCGAGATCAGTTTGTGGTTAGGAAGTGTGACCACGCTTAGCTTGGGCGTGCGAATCGAGGTGTACAGCCAAGTTTGGTCTTGTCCGATCGGGTGTGGAGATAGGTGGGCCCGTAGTGATCGTGTTGATACTTACCGGACCTGCTTAGTCTATTCCTGGACCCTTCATCCGAGCAGGAGAAAAGGGACGCTCGTGATCGCGACACAAACCCTAATTAGGTTTTGCCGGCCGTGTGTCATACCCGGTTTGGGGCGCACTAATCAAGATGACCAACCATAGTTGGTCCCGACCGAATCGATCGGGTATGTAGGCGGGCCCACGGTGTTTGTGTTGACATGCTCTGGGCCCTTTGAATCTACATCTACACCCTCCATTTATGCCTGCGAAGATGGATGGTTGAGACTTTTGCGATACATGTCATATGCCGCAAACCCTAATTTAGGGTTTTTCGTCCATCTTTGCTCCGATTTGGACGGTTTGCAAGCTATGCCTCCCCTTTTGGGGAGGCCGAGCCATGCAGGGCCGCGTTGGGTCGGTAGTGAATATTCCAATACTTGTTTGGGGTCATGGATTCAATCTAAGCCATCCAATCATGATGGTGAAGTTGGATGGTTGTGATCGTTTCGAGATCGATATGAGCAGTCAGGTTCAAACATGCTCAATCGGCTAGTATAACACACCGAGAGTTGTATGCTCAATCGGGCTAGTATAACATACCGAGAGTTGTATGCTCAATCGGGCTAGTATAACACACCGAGAGTTGCAACTTTGTACGGGTATTTCGTACATGCTTCATTATTAATGCTTGGAGGTTCGTGTTGCTCTGCTGAGAACAACACTCGGTCCGTCATGCCGCAGGTAATGAGTACGGGGAAATACAAGGTGGATATGCATTAATTAATAATCTTGTAAATTCACGGGGTATATGGGATTGTTGCCACATGCTCCAACCTCGGATGAATTTCGTGTATTTAATTCACATAATACTGGGATTGTTGCCACATGCTCCATTCTAGGTGAATTAGTAAAGTGAAGAAGTATTCATCACTTATCAATGGCTTTATCTTTTGCAAGATGTTAGCACATAATTTTGGCTTTTACAATTTTAGCCTTAAATGAAAATCCACCATCAACAATTAGTTTAGCACTTGTTGTCACCATCTCTTCCAGGGAAGAGTTTCGGTTATGATTTTGTTGTGGTTGTTGCACTTATTATTGATAACCATTTTGAAAGTATGATTTTGCATTACGTCTTTCTTGTTGGAATAGTTGAAGTTGGGAAGATCTTCTCCTCCTTGGATTTTATGTGTTGGAGAAAAATAATATCTTTGTCTTTACTGATCTAGAAAAATACCACTAGTTTTCAGCATGGTTGATAGAGGGTTGATGTAAAATCCCTTTTTTCTTTTTAGGTTTTATTGGTTGGATTTTATTTTCTATTGTGGATTGGACTACATCTGTTGTTTCATGGGCTCATGTGTTTAATCAGTATACCCATCTAATTGGGTATCTAGGATAATTGATTAGGATCCTATTACTAAGACTTAGTTACAGCTCACCCAAATATGAGTGATTAGGGTTTTTCTTTTGCTAAAAACCTAAAAGAGACGAAAACTAAAGAGGGGGAAAAGTAAAAGGAAAAAAAATAGCGGCCCCACCCGGGAAAAGAAAATAAAGAAGGAAGAACACGTTAAGAGCTTGATTTGCTTTATCAAAGGGGAAATCAACAAAAATTAGTGGAGGCGGTACGGGAAAGAACTAAGAAAATGATTATTGGAGTTGCGATCCTGTTGGAGGAGAAGGAGAAATGTTAACCAGGTAGGTTTCTTCGTACTTATTTTTCTTTGTGGATTTATAGATAACTCAATTTGTACCATATCTTTTTAAAGGACGCTAACTATAACTATTGAAACGTATAAGCTTGATAATGGTGGGTATGTTAGAACACTAGTATTGGCGTACAGATAAAATTGTGGACCTGTAAATTTGTTTGTTTTTCTTAATAACTTGAGTTGCTAGCTATTAGTTCCGATTCTAAGTTTGTCGCACAATAATGTAAGATGTGAATGTGAATTAGATAGAACGTTTTCAACCTTGACCTTTTAGGTCTAGTTTTAATTTGATATAGGAAGGTTTCATTTTCTTTGGATTTGGGAAAATCAACTAAGAGTTTAAATGTTTAAGAATACTTTTATTGTCTAGATATAATTAAGACTGTTTTGATCATAAGGTATGATATGAAAACGGAAAAACTAATATGCCTAGGAACTAGGTAGCTAAAGCTAAGATTTTGACAGTGGTCATCGCGATGTTCTTTTAAAATATGTGTTAGAGCACTGCTCGGTTGAACTCGCAAGCGTTGTTATGTCAAGCTTGTTGTCAAGTTTAGTTGCCAAAACTATAAATCTTGATTTCTAGTCTACTTATAGCTAAGTCTCGGATTAGGATAGAATGTGTAGTTGAGCATTAGATTTCACGGCGTTTATCGATTGAGGACAAAGAACTACTAAGGGGAGCTTGTGGAACTTCATCAACAAAAGGTATGTAGAGACTTGAACTCATCTATCACTCAAAAGTCTATCTACTTTATCTCCTATTTGAGACAAAAGTCATATAGCTATATAGACTTCAATTATACACATTTGATATTTCGAGCTGAGTTTAACTTGCTTACATATTTCTCGAAATATGTGTTGGTAAGCTTTCGCTTTAACCAAGTTCATCTTATATTCTTGATGAAAGTCAAAAGATGATCATGTGAAAATCACCTGGTAACATCTTACATGATTTGTGTGAGACAGTCATTTGATGTAGACTCGGAATATTTTGAATTGATCATTCGATCACTTGAAAATTGCTTTGAAGCTAATAATAGTTTGTGTGAGACAGCTATTGTCGTCTTCCAAGAATGTTTCAATGGTTGAAATGAGAGTTTTGAACAATTGGATATAAGCATAGTATGCGTACTTGTATATATGTAATCCAAGTCCGGGAAACATGGTATGCATACCCGTATGCGTACAGGTTGGTTTTGTGAAAGTCCGGGAACCTTGTACCCATACCGGTACGCGTACTGGCGTGAGGTTCAATTCCGGGACTTTCTATTGAGTTTGGAAGGCATGCGTACCAGTTTTCGTACTGGCAAACCCAAACTTAGTCTGGCCTCCTAGGTACGTGTACCCGTTTGCATACCTAAGTGGATAATGTTCTAAAATCGGTTTGTTTATGAACTAATACATTTATATAATAATGAATGCAATCTTTTGCAAACCGTGGCTATAATGTTCATGACTTGATTCGTGTGAATCAAAATCGATTTCGTTTCAATTGTGTCTTGTATACTTCTATGAGAATATAAACAATTGAACAACTCTATAACTAGTTTCATTTGAGTCATTTGAACTAGTTATGGTTAAGATGAATAAGGTTGATATGAAAGTTTTCATATGGCTAACTTCGGTTAACTATTGTTGATCCAACAAAGGTGCACACGTTTAGGTATGGTTACTCATATTTAAATGAAGTCACTTTTCATTTTTATGTAACAAGCTAAGTTCGATCTAACGGTTGAAAGATATTAGCTTGAGTCTAATCAGGTTTTCATCTAACGGTGAATATTGAATGCTTTGTTACCAAGGTAACATTGATTGCAAACCCTGATTGGAAGACTATATAAAGGAGAACTCTAGCAACTGGGAAACCTAATCCCCACACCTCATGTGTGATACTAGTTGTGACTAGAGTCAATTCTCCTTTAACCTTAGGTTTTTCACGAAACCTTGTAGGTTAACGACTTGAAGACTTCATTTGGATTGTTAAGCTAGACCCAACTATTTTCTCTGTAGTTGTGTGTTCTGATTTTGTTGTTTTCTATCGTGATTGAGTACTATCTTCTCTAAGATTTGCTCGAGATTTAATCTCCGATAGGCAAGATAAAAAGTAATCACAAACATCTTCGTCTCATCGTTTGTGATTCCACAATATCTTGTTTCGCTACCATACAATTAAGATTATTATGAGGTGACTGATATTTCTAGGTTGTTCTTTGGGAATATAAGTCTGGTATATCAATTGGTTCATGTTTACCTTGATTTATCAAAAGATGAAACAAAACTCATATGTTTATTTGTGGGAGACAGATTTATCTATTCAATAGACTTTTCGGTGTGAGACAGATTTGTTTATCAAGTCTTTGACTTTGGGTCATAGCAACTCTTAGTTGTGGGTGACATCAGCTAAGGGAATCAAGTGCGTAGAGTCCTGCTGGGATTCAGAGACGTAAGGAGCGCAACTGTACCTTGATCAGTGTGAGATTATTTAGGGCTCAACTACATTCCAGTCCGAAGTTAACTTGGAGTAGGCTAGTGTCTGTAGCGGCTTAATACAGTGTGGTGTTCAAATCTGGACTAGGTCCCGGGGTTTTTCTGCATTTGCGGTTTCCTCGTTAACAAAATTTCTGGTGTCTGTGTTATTTATTTTCCACAATATATTTGTTTATATAATTGAAATATCACAGGTTGTCCGTAAGTTCAATCAATTGTGAATCCAACCTTTGGTTGTTGACTATATTGATTGACACTTGAACATTGGTCTTTGGTACCGTTGAAGTTGTTTCACATAATAATCAGGATCGCGGATTTCTATCTGTTTGATTTGCTGATTACATTGTGAAACAGAGATACAACTCTTGGATATATTTCCATTGATTGAGTCTGACTGTCTAGTTTATGCTCTTGGAATTATATTGGAGTTGTCCATACAGATTGCTAAGTGAATATTGGGTGTGGTTATTAGACCCCCGCTTTTTCAATGTGTTAGCCACTTTACTAAGTTATTGAATGTTGCTTTAGAAGATAAGAATGGGTATAATAGCTACTAAATAGTCATCATGTGGGGTGGTGGTGTTTAAATACTTCGGTTTGTGCATACAAATGGGATTGTCTTGCGACTTCAGAATGTTATGTGGGTTGTTGTGTGCTGATTAGATTTAGGTTAATGCGGATGGGATAAGGGTTGCATATATTTGTGTGAGCAATGCAGTAATGGATGTGTAGACTACTGCTTGCTTATGGGAAAAGAACGGGAAAATGTATGTATGTAGAGTTTATAAAAGTTAGGTATGCCGATTGTGGTTACTATTTATGTGTAAGAATCAGGACCGGCAATACACTAAATGGTGAATATGCCTACAATATTAGAGTTTATAGGTATCGTTATATATGGAGTAACGGTGTTGAAGATTCTGGGTTGCGAAGAAAATGAGTTTTTTTATTTATACTCATAAAAATGTTTTTTATAATTTCAATAAATTTTGCTACAAAACTTGATTTATCTGTGTTTTCTCTACCGGGGATTTAAGTATGTCGAAACCTACTATTAGTTGGGGTCTGACCCAACTTACTATTTTCTTTTAGGTAGCGCCACCATGGAGCAGCATAGCTTATAAACTTCATTTTCATTTTATTTTTTTAAACTGCATTTTTGTTTAAGTGGCTAGCAAGACTAAATAGAATTTTTGTTTCTTTTCATAAGTTTTGGGAGCTTTGGCACCGACATGCGCGTCGAAGAGTACTTTATTATTTGGTTCGCATTAAACTTCAACTTCTTTAGAAAGAGCAACATCACGCTCTTTTTCTAACAATTTTGTTTGAGAGAGGCTAGCACTTGCTTTTTCTTCAAAACCCTGTATTTGTCGAGAATTAAACACTGCTTCCAATTCAGCACGTTTCTTTTCCGATAAAAACAGTTCTCTTCGAAGATTTTCACATTCTAATTTCTTAGAATTTAGATCGTTTGTACGATCTTTAAGAAGATATTCAGCGGTACGAGAACCACAATATTGACCTTGAAAAACTTTTCTCAACTTCTTGTTCTGTCGACATAGAGGAGTTAAGAGATCGATGACATCAGAAGTTTTGAGTTTACTCTTTCCCAAAGGCTTCAGTATATTGGAGTATTTTGAGATATCATCATCCACATCTCGATCAATATCTGAGTCACCATCATCGGATATTTCATCCAACTGATTTTCTAGGCATGATTCCCAGTTATCACCAGTTTCTACATCATTAACAAGATGAACTTGTCTAGTAGATATCATCAAGTGTTAATTAAAAACTCTTGATGTCTTGCTTTACGTTAACTGAATCATTATTAGGTTCCATAAAAACCATTTCTAGAGTCCAGTCTTATAGGTTGGATCACACCAAACATAGATTGTTAGATCTTTTCGTGTTTGCCTGCTCTGATACCAATTGAAAATACGAGGGTACCCAAATATACCTCAATCTAAAACTTTTCCACCAATAAGTCCTTTCTCCGAAAGTGATTGTCTATGGACTGAGTCTAGACAATACAACTAATCGGTTCACACTTCGTGTGATCGTCTATGGATACGAGATCGAGACAATACAACAACGAAGTATGCTTACTTGAATGATCAAGAAAACTCAATCACCAATCATGGGTTTCACGGTTCTACCAAAACAAGTTTCGGTTCTACCTCCATGTGAGTACTGGATTAGTCACACTAGCTTTCCAAAAATTCGGTTGACTAGGTACTAGGATCGGTTCCCCACATATATATGGTATCTAACTTGTATTTGTTGCACATGTCCATATGATCGGTTCCCAATGTCTAAAAACGTGTTGCACATGTTCATAGGATCGGTTCCCAATATCTAGAAACTTGTTACACCTCATACAAGGATCGATTCCCCTCTTGTAATAGGTTGCACCTCTTCATAGGATCGGTTCCCCTTTGCCTAGAGTTGGTCATACCAATAACACTAAATCGATCATACCATCTCAGGTGATTACTTAAGATTGGTTTCACTAATAAAAGTTATACCAATACAAAAGTCAGGTATTTGTGAATAGTTTTACCAAGAACATAAACAAGTCATGAGCGGTTATACTAATCACACATATTGGTAGTTCAAAAGATATGCAATGAATAACAATACCAATAAGCTCGGCGATTTCCTTTCGATTCACAAAACAAGTTTATGAATTTACTTCATTTAAACGAATGTAAAACATTGTTTCCTAGGATGAAATCTTCACCTCATACCTATACATAATCACAATAGCATTCATACGATTATGTTGATGTCTTATTGTTGATGGTGGTTTTTAAACAAAGGGTAAAATCGTAAAACCCCGAATAACCTAATGTCACCGGTGACACATTTATTAGAACATTCAATGCATGTAGTCAGTAATTAATAGGGGGTATTTTTTTCAAATTAGGGTTACAACGAACAAAACCCTAATTCCCCTTCGTGCCAATGGCAAATCATGCCAGCCACACCTAGCCCAAGCTAGCCGCGCCATGCCAAACGCACTCTGCCTTGGCCTAGCTATGCTAGTCACACCAAACGCGCCAAAGCATGCCAACCATGCTAGCCGCACCTCCGTGCCAATGGAAAAACATGCCAGCCACACCTAGCCCAAGCTAGTCGCGCCATGCCAAATGCACTCTGCCTTGGACCTAGCTATGCTAGTCACACCAAACACACCAAAGCATGCCAACCATGCTAGCCGCACCTCCGCGCCAATGGCAAATCATGCCAGTCACACCTAGCCCAAGATAGCAGCGCCATGCCAAACACACTCTGCCTTGGCCTAGCTATGCTAGTCACACCAAACGCGCCAAAGCATGCCAACCATGCTAGTCGCACCTCCGTGCCAATGGCAAAACATGCCAGCCACACCTAGCCCAAGCTAGCCGCGCCATGCCAAACGCACTCTGCCTTGGCCCTAGCTACGCCGGGTCACACCACGCCAAGCCAAACACCCTTACCTTGGCCATGCCAGCCAGCGCCTCGAAACAGCGCCTAGGCTTGCAAACCGTGCAACCTAGGCCAAATTGGCCACGCATGCCATTGGCAATTGCCAACACGCATCGCTGGTAGCTTTTCTTACTGTGCCGTGGGTTCTAATGGCCGAGCGTGCCATTGGCACATGCCAACACGCTCGCTGGTAGCTTTTCTTACCAAGTCGTGGCCCTAATGGCCGAGCATGCCATTGGCACATGCCAACACGCATCGGCCAGTGGCCCTAATGGCCAAGCAGCTTTTTTCTTACAAGACCTAGCCGTGGCCCTAATGGCCATTGCATGCCATTGGCACATGCCAATCTTGGACACGCATTGGCACATGCAAAACCCACACCGGGTAGCTTTGCAACCTACCACTAAGGCATTCAAAGCGCATGCCATTGGACCCTAATGGCCACTTACACTCAACGTGCAACCTACCACCAAGGCATTCCGCACATGACACATGCCACTTACACTCAAACCACCAAGGCATTCCGCACATGCCATTGGCACATGCCACACACGCCACTAGCCTGCCACTTGCATTCAAAGCCAAAGGCATTCCGCACATGCCAACACTAGCAGCGCCACTTGCACTCAAGGTGTAACCAACACTCGAGACATCAACACAACGGGGATGCTTTAGGGTCTTGGTTTGGCACATGCCAAAACCTCACATTAAGAAAGCGTGAATAGGAATAAAGCGGTCTAACTTCACCCATAAACACCATGCGGTTACCACCTCCTCCCATTATTTCACCACTCTTTTCCTTCCAAGGCAATTCTTGTATAAATAGGTCTTACATGCCATTGGACAAAAACACAACACTCTCGAAAAGGCATGCCAAAAAGCTTTCACACGAAGCTTCTCACAAACAAGTCGAGACACTAGAATTATTCTGGCAACCAAATACCACCAAGGCATTGAAGATGATCTCTCGAATCTAGAAATTGCTCACGTGCAGAAGACATTTGTTTAGGGGACTTGAATTTGGCGATTTTTACCCATAAACAATTGGCGACCACAAGCGGGAGGATTGATTTATCGGCTCTACAAGCCGCTCCGTTTTACATGGAGAGGGGCGTGTTCCTGGTTACCATCGTAAAAAAAAAAAAACCTCGCCGAAGATGAATTGGGGTGAGTATGGAATTTAAAAAAAAAACCTATGAAGTGGGCAAGATATACAAGATATACGATGTTTTTAGGTTCTTAGTAAAACCAAATCATACTATTGCGTCTTGTGCCGATTGCTAGCACACACTTTCATAAAAGCAATATTCCTTTCACAAAGCATAATCAGAGCTATATTATCAAAACCATTCATCCCAGAAACAATCTAATATCCTCAAAAGCTACCAGCTGTCTATCAAAACAGGTCGAACTTTGAACCGGACATCCAAAGTATGTTTTCAAAAAAAAAAAAAAAAAAGAACCTAAATGAAAGTTTAACGAGAAAAACATTCAAGGAAAATCATCCAATGTCAGGTCTGCTCTTCTTGGAGAAAGTCAACTTTGCATCTTCAAGAGCCGCTCTCTTCATAATCAACATCTTGGAAAGCTTTTCGAGTTCTACCTCCTGTCGTGCAATCTCCTCTGCAGAAAGGCTTTCGACCGCTGCATCTTTCGACTTCTGGATCTCAGCAAGGCCTTCGACAAACCACGAAACGTTGAACTCCTTTTCTACACACACGTCGCGATAGTGCTCCCAGTCGGCAATAGCGTCTTCATAATCGGTGTGGCCAGTCACCTCACGCATGTCCTCGATGGAAGATAAAGCCTCTTCCACACGCTTAACGGCGCCGCAAATCGACTAGTGATCTTCTTGGTTGTGGCCATATGTCCATACTTCTCCCAGATTACGGTGTACAACGCCTCATACTTAGCCAAAGACGTTGAAACCGCCAACCAAAGACATGACTGGATAAGGAACCAAGTAAGGGGATCGAAAATAGCGCTGCAACTGGCCTCACGACTCGCAAAGGATCTTTTTCCATGTCTACGGCAGCAACCATCAGGGAATCATCCACCGTTTGAACCACATATGTGCCCAGTGATTGGCTAACTCCCATCTCCAAGTCACCGGCGGTGGTCACCAAAGGCAAGTTTTCGTGTGGCTCCGCCCCAGAATCGTCTTCCGAACCGGATTCCTCCTGCGAACTTGAGTTAGACATTTTTCAAAAAAAAAAAAACGGAAGAAGAAAGAAAAGAAGCGCAAAACTCACCGAACCACCTACCGAAAAAAAGAACCGGTCTTTATCGGAAGAATCACTCTCACTTGACGAACTTTCTTCTTTCTCTAGCTCATCACCGTTATGAGAAGGCTCGGTCGCCGGAATTCTTCAAGAAATTGCCGTCTCGGCAACGCAAGGGCAGCGAAAGCATTAACACTACCGAAGCCCCGGAAGAAACAAGACACATGTTTTATTGAGAAATTCACGTGTTTTGAGACAAACCAACAAGGAGGCGACACATACCTGGTTATTGGAAGAACTGAAAGACACGAGAGCTGCGGGAGGATCTTTTGAAACCGCCGGAACCCGCCAGCACGATTCTTCGTTCTCTGTTCCTTTGCCGGGGACTTTCCGAGTTGCCTGAGGCAACTTTCGCTGAGATCTCTCAACATTGGATACTTCTTCAAAACCGCTGGGAAGGTTTACAACGAACATTCTCCACCACGTTATTTACAAAATCTTGGATCATAATGAACTCATCGTACCAGAACTCATTATAGCCAAAAGTCGTCGAAGTTACTCTTCCCGTTTGAAAGAAGGGAAGGCGAATACTCGGCTCAAGGGCACTGTCATTGAGGGCGGCATGCAATGAATCCTTAGGAACCACCAGCTGGTAAGCAAGAGGCACCCCTTGATCGAAACCCATGTGACGAGCAGCACGGTCAATATTGTAAGCAGCTATTCGGAAAGACCCCATGAAGAAAGACGGCATATAACCGGACATGCAGCTTTGAATAAACAAGTTTTCACCAACACTCAAGTGCAAGATGTAAGACAAAGACATGATCGGAGCGAAGCAAAGGTGTCAATTTGAGTCACCGACCTATGGACCGGCTCCCATGGGCGAAAACCGATTTCATGTGACTTATCGAGAAGACTAACCAAGCTCATGCCAACTCTTGGACGCCTGTTCACCTATCGAAGAATTCGGGAGCCGCCCCAACTCGCGGGAATCGAAGGCAACGGTTTCGGAGCGTACTTCTCAAAGTGCTCCCATAACCAGGCTTGCAGAAAAGCAACGTGCACATATGAATCCACTTTCATGAAACCATTCGAAACTCGCATGTTCGTAACTAGGTGATCCATATGCACATACAGGGAACCAAGGAATAGCTTGCCAATGGGAAGAACTTCACCTTTTGCCAACTTCACAGCAATCGCTAGCAACTCTGGTCTTATTTCCTTCTTGCCAGAACCGTCATCAAAAATGTCTCTAGACAACCAGAGAGCCAAA
Source organism: Papaver armeniacum (assembly GCA_023531295.1). Lineage (NCBI taxonomy): Eukaryota > Viridiplantae > Streptophyta > Magnoliopsida > Ranunculales > Papaveraceae > Papaver > Papaver armeniacum. Next base: position 473,004 of record JAJJWW010000146.1, read on the forward strand.
AATGCTGCAACGTGAAGATCACTGCTTTTCTGTTTAGGTTCCAGCTCGTCCGGAAACCATTGAGATATCCACCAGATGTAAAAGCACCTTTCATCCTCTTTCCGGACAGAATCCTTCGACTCCGTAGTGGAGTCTTTTCGAGCGAAATCTCCCAACTTAGCGGCAAGGTCATCCCGCATCTTCTCCTCACCTTCAGACAATTGGATGTTAAGATTCCCGGTGTTGATGGTGGATTTTCGTTTAAGGTTAAATTTGTAAAAACCGAAAAAAATCATGCGCTGACATCTTGTAAAAGATAAAGCCATTTATAAGTGTTGGATACTCCCTCACTTAATTCACCAAGAATGGAGCATGTAGCAACAATCCCATTCGTGAATACATGAAATTCCTCCAGGTTGGAGCATGTGGCAACAATCCCTTCCCGTGAATTTCATATCATCCTTGTATTTCCAAGTACTCATTATCGGTGTGGCATGACGACCGAGTGTTAATCTTGCAGAATAACACGAACCTCCAAGCACTATAATGAAACCATGTACGAAATACCCGCATGTGCCGATTCTCGGTGTGTTATACTAGCCCGAGCCCTCTCGGTGTGTTATACTAGCCCGATTGAGCCCCCTCTCGGTGTGTTATACTAGCCCGATTGAGCATCCGGACTGACCAGTATCAGTCGGGATATGATTCGATCGCATGATCATCCAACTCCATAAGCATGATTGGATGACCCCGCATCAATTCCATCACCCCCAAGCAGGTATGGAATACCCACGGCCGACCCCGCATGGTCGGTCATTGGCCTAGCCTGCCAAGAAACCGTTCATACCAAGCATTATGGATGGAAAACCCTAAATTAGGGTTTGCGGCATATTACATGTGTTGCAAAACAGTCTCAACCATCCATCTTCGCAGGTATAGATGGAGGGTGTAGATGTAGACTCAAAGGGCCCAGAGCATGTCGACACGATCACCGTGGGCCCGCCTACACACTTGACCAATCGGTCAAGACCAACAATGTTTGGCCGTGACAAAATCATCACCCAAACAAGAGATGACGCACGGCTTGAAAGCCAAAATTAGGGTTTCAAGTCATCACGCGCGTCCATCTTCTCCGCACGAATGGAGGGTCACAGATTAGATTAAACAAGGGCCGGTCATACCAAAGATGACCACCGTGGGCCCATCTACCTCCTCATGTGTTCGGCCAAGGCATATCATGCCCGGTCAATCCAAAACGTGCGTCCAAACTAGCATGGCCGCGCCTCCCAAACCACGAATCGATCTCGACCGCTCAACTTCAGGATGATTTGAGTGGCTTAGATCACGTTTTCATGAGATAGTCGGGTATAGGTGTGAACACCCAAAGATACCACCTACACGCTGGTATGATCGACCAAGACCGACCAAGATGGGTCGTCTTGAAACGCGTGCCCAAACTAGGGATCTCACGCTGGTTTCCAACTCCTTTGCGGCAACGGTTTTGCCGCAAACCGATCTCAACCACTCAACTTTAGGTCAAATTGAGTGGCTTAGATCGCGCCTTCATGGGACGGTGAGGTATGGACGTGCACACCGGCATGCTGTCTACACACATGCCCGGTCGGTCCTCTCCAAATCTCTTTCCATGCTTGTTTTCGACCAAGCTAGAAGAGTGATGCTTGCGCACCTCTTCAAAAACCCTAATATTCATTAACGGTCGCAGATGAGTGTCTCAAAGATCATCTCATCCGTCCAACTTCACCAAATTGGTTATACAACCCTCGGTCGGGAGTTATTTGGTTAGTGAGGCGTCATTACCCATCACTTTACCACACCATAATGCAAGACTCGCATAAAAACACACGATACTTCACAAGTATCGACTTCCCGAATAACACGGTTATTCAATTCAAGATTACATGCTATCTTTCGTGGATCCACGATCCACACATTCCAGACATCAATCATGTCACAAACTGGGGGATACATATTGGGGTATTGGTCTGGCGGTTTACTGCGTGCAACGCGCCATCACAAGAACGTGTTAGGAAGTCATGGACGGTTAGAGATGAACGGGAGAAGTGGGCAAGACTGGTCGTGTGACACCGACGCACAACTCCACTACTCCATCACTCCACTTCCTCCACTTCCCACGAGAGACGTGAATAAGGCTCAATGACTTGTATAAATAGGTTCTCCACCCTATTTCAAACAACAACACAAGTTCAGACGAGACAGAAAATCAAGTGTCAATACAAAAATCGTATTCAAACACCTGAGCCTGCTTGCATCAACCGCAAGCCCGCTCACCTTTCGTTACAAGTCATAAGCAAGCCAACACCTTCACAATCTCAACACCTTCTTCGCTTCCCTCCCTAAGATCAACCCCATCTCCTTCACTTTGTGACCGAAACAAGTCTGGAACGGCCATTTCTTGGTTTAGGCCGGACTTGCACAGATTGATCTCTCGAATCTACAAGCACTCACCGCGCAGTGGATTTGTTTAAAGGTTTAAATTCATTCCTCATCCACACCCCAAATTACCAAATTCTCCAAGGAGTAGTTTTCACCCATAAACAATTGGCGACCACAGTGGGAGGTTGATCTATCGGTTGCAAAAAAATTGAATTCTCAATTCTTCGGTTTTCGGCTCACGATGCATCCTCATCAGGAAACCACAGGCGGTTCAGATACCATGGGAAGTGTAGCTAGAATGCTGGAGGATGTCTTGGCAAATCAAGCCGGTATCACTAGAAGACAGAGCGAGACATTCCGCCTTTTGAATGATATAGCAGCACAATTACAAGAAGGGTCGGCATGCATCTACTCAAGCAGTGCAAGAAATGCTAAATCCTTAGTCAGGAGTCACACCTTTACCGGTGGAGAGGCAAAAAGAGCGCGCAACCGCTGGAGACTCAGGAAAGACGAACAACATGGTCCAGCCGACGAAGACTCGAGGCAACTCCACAGAGGAAAAGACTTGTCCGGGGTACCACAACGTCTACCGGATAAAGAAATGGAGCCTGCAGCTTACGGATCCCTGCTGGAAGATTTATATCTCATGACCCTTGTCGAAGCTCGGAAGACTGTTCAATCCGCATCGACCTTTCAACTAAGTGAAGAAATGCTTGAGGAAGGAGAGATAAATCAAGGAACACGTGAGTACAGAGGATGGGAACGTTCAATTCGATCACTCAAAGAAAGTGATGTTACAACACCTCCCATCACAGAGCAGAGCAGCCGCAAATCCCGACATCTCATCAAGTGTAACACCTCTGGTAGTCACCAGAGCAACAACTTCCACTCCTTCATCAGGACGAGGAGCTGGAGGGACGAGAGGAGGACCATCCCCCATTACCATTGCAGACTTGATGGAGAAGTAGGAAGTTCTTGCTAAGACTCAAACGGATATGGCCGCAACTCAGAAAGAGGTACTCACTTTTCTTAAGACATTAACTGATCGATTTCCACAAGAGCCGTGACAGCCCCTGGAGCAAAAAAGGAACGCATTCAACACACCGGAGAAGGTACTTCAATGGCGCGGACCTCCATGGACCTGATCAAAGAAGCGACATCAGATATGAGCGGTCCTGTCATGGAGACTTCTACACTGGGGACTGATCCTCACAACAATCCTCCTCAAGTCAACAGTTTCACTATGAGCCAGAGGCCGGTGGATCGGGAAGCGGTTTCTCTAGTGGAAAGTTTATGCGAAATTTCACACCTCTCGAAGAATCAGCGCGCGGAGACGTTTTGTTGCAATCAACCAGAGGAAGGTCACGACCGTGCCCTACATGTCACCGCACGCATCAAGGATTCAGAGTTCAAGACGACCCTTATCTACACAGGAGCGTCTTCATTACTCTCAAGATTCTCAGGACATCCAAGGTTCTCCCGTGCAAGGTCGTACGGAAGCCTACCACAATGACGGACTTCGAGGGAAACCAAACTAGCACGTACGGGAGAAGCTCCGTGGAAAGAATCGAGACAAGTTCGTTGCATCCCACTCCCCATGTGGGCGTCAATTCAGAAGAAGACCGACTTGCATCATTGAGGGCTAGTACCCACGATGCATCTTTGCCGACGAAGCATTCTTCTCCATACTTGTGAAGCCACAACCCACGTTCACACGAGGAGGGAAACGAACTTTTATGGCGAGTCGTGACCCGAAAGGAAAACGGTATACCGACACCGCCATTATCGGCGGGGAGACCATACCTTGGTCTCTCCACCTAATGGAATGCTACAACAAGCAACGAACCACAAGAGCAAGTGCTAGATGCTCCACAACAGCTGCAAGATGGCACCAACTCCACAACTGATGAAATTGAAATCGTTGAGGAATCTCCTAGGCCTATCTCCATCACCAACCTTGTGTACGGATAACCGCACGAAGCCCGTGGAACTTCTCAAAGAGTATCAGGACATGTTCGCTTGGAGATATGAAGAAATGCCGGATTTAGATGAAAATTGGTCATCCATCATCTACATGTCATACCTGGATCCAAGTCGGTTAAACAATTGCGGTTTGAGACACGAGGAAAATGGATAGATCAGTCTTTGCATAGACTTCAGAAACTTGAACAGGTGCTTCTCCAAAAAACAATCCTCCTCTACCTGACATCGACATGTTAGTAGATGCAAACAGCGGACACGGCATGTTCTCCTCCATGGATGGATGCAGCGGCTACAACCAGATAAGAATGTACGAGCATGATGCAAGTAAGATATCTTTTCGAACTCCTCTCGGAAATTTTTATTATACCATGCTGCCATTTGGTTTAAGGAATACCGGCGCAACGTATCAACGCTCTATGACGGCAATCTTCCACTGGAGCCAATACCTCAAGGGAGCAGCCTCAAGAAGATAACGATGTCCACGCGTCATATCGAGCAAGATCCGGGCGAGTCACTCTATCAGACAGTGGTCGAACAAGATCCGGGGGCATATATCTCACCAACAGGCGATACAACCTTCAGTATACATGTAAGCGGTTCCTGAAGCAAGCAAGAGGAAAACCACCGAGATACAACATCCTGCGCGTCAGTCAAACTCCAACTCCAGTACCACATGCATGACTCCCACAATGATGAAACAACGTCCAAGATATTCCATACCTGGCTCGACAACAACCACTACGAACAAACCATGTAAACCACGCTTGGGGACCGAGGCTCAAAGCATGGAGTTCCTTCACCGTCATCAAGGACTTCTTCAACACGAGAAAGATGGTCGGTCAAGAATCATGGAATTCGCAAGAGTAAATCGAATCGAAGAGGAAGCCACTTCAACGCTCCCTCCAACAGAAGGTCGCTCAATGGTCTATTCAAGAGCCGCCTCAATGCTCTCTCGGGACCCCTTTTCGCTTCATAATCCTACTTCAACACTCTCCAGGATCCACCTCAACGTTCGCACCGAAGCCACTTTAACATCCTCTCAAGTCGTTTCAACACTCAAGCTACATCAACAATCTGCGCTCTGGTCAAGTTATCTTTGATGTACTCATTGCTCAACATACGTCTCATCCATCCTTCATGAGGACCCAAATGAGCATGAAAACCCCGAAGTCGATAGGAGGAGGGCTATCCCCGTGGAACGGATATTTTCATATAGTTGGAAGGGCGCGGTGAACAACTCACCATCAATGTTCGGCATATCCTTGAAGCCGCCAACACTTCCCGACTTGGTACCAAAGCATTATCTCCAGAAGACATCTCAACAGGATTCTTTTCTTCCACTATGAAATAAAAGGCGTGGAGTTAGAACTTGTATGAAAGCACATGAGAGATGTAGTCACACACGGCAAGACACAACTCACATCGGAACACACAAAACCGGTCCGGCTCAAATTCGGTAGGGATTTCAAGACTGGTATTAGTTTTCAAGTCGGTGCAAGTTTGATCGGGTATTGATTTCAAGTCGTGCAAGTTTGATCTGGTATTGATTTCAAGTCGTGCAAGTTTCGATCTGGTATTGATTTCAAGTCGTGCAAGTTTCAGTAGTATTGATTTCAAGTCAGGTGCAAGTTTCAGTCTGGTATTGATTTCAAGTCCGGTATAAGTTTCAAGTCCGGTACAAGTTTAAAGTCTGGTGTTGGTCAAGGGCACAACGCTGGTATTGCTCAAGTTTCAAGTCCGGTATTGATCAAGTGACGAGTCCAGTATCACTCAAGTGACGAGTCCGGTATCACTCAAGTTTCAAGTCTGGTATTGCTTAATATTCAAGTCCGGTATTGATCAAGTCAAGTCCGGTATTGCTCAAGTTTCAAGACCGGTGTTGGTCAAGGGCACGAGGCTGGTATAAAGTTGACATTCAGTCAGGCATACACGATATGGGACCCACGTTCAATCAAGCATATATGGCGGGACCACATTTATTTGCACAACACGGTTCTCTTATGTCATGAGAATCATGTTCGCGAAATTCAAGCCCACGTTCGATCAAGCAGCGCAGAGCCCCCACCAACGAAGCAGCACAAAGAAATTCGTCGATTAGGCACAACCCCACGATCGAGCGGAGCAAGCACGGAGCGGGCCCTCGACCAAAGCTGAGGCATAGAAAGGTCGATCAAGCAGGCAAGACCAACATCATACTAGGGAACGCTCTCCTATATGCCTTTTAAACGTAACATACTCCAAGGACAGGATGACCCGTCTCTCCTGGTAATATCTAACTTTGCCTCATAAGTTACTGTCACCATCTCATGCCTACCCCACAATAGTGTAACCATTATGTGCTAGGCAGGGGACTTAATGTTGATGGTGGATTTTCATTTAAGGTTAAATTTGTAAAACCGGAAAAAATCATGCGCTGACATCTTGTAAAAGATAAAGCCATTTATAAGTGTTGGATACTCCCTCACTTAATTCACCAAGAATGGAGCATGTAGCAACAATCCCATTCTCGTGAATACATGAAATTCCTCCAGGTTGGAGCATGTGGCAACAATCCCTTCCGTGAATTTCATATCAGCCTTGTATTTCCAAGACTCATTATCGGTGTGGCATGACGACCGAGTGTTACTCTTCTGAGAATAACACGAACCTCCAAGCACTATAATGAAACCATGTACGAAATACCCGTCATGGCCGATTCTCGGTGTGTTATACTAGCCCGAGCCCCTCTCGGTGTGTTATACTAGCCCGATTGAGCCCTCTCGGTGTGTTATACTAGCCCGATTGAGCATCCGGACTGACCGTATCGGTCCGGATATGATCTCGATCGCGGTGATCATCCAACTCCATAAGCATGATTGGATGACCCCGGATCAATTCCATCACCCCCAAGCAGGTATGGAATACCCACGGCCGACCCCGCATGGTGGTCATTGGCCTAGCCTGCCAAGAAACCGTTCATACCAAGCATTATGGACGGAAAACCCTAAATTAGGGTTTGCGGCATATTACATGTGTCGCAAACAGTCTCAACCATCCATCTTCGCAGGAATAGATGGAGGGTGTAGATGTAGACTCAAAGGGCCCAGAGCATGTCGACACGATCACCGTGGGCCCGCTTACACACTTGACCAATCGGTCAAGACCAACAATGTTTGGCCGTGACAAAATCATCACCCAAACAAGAGATGACGCACGGCTTGAAAGCCAAAATTAGGGTTTCAAGTCATCACGCGCGTCCATCTTCTCCGGCACGAATGGAGGGTCACAGATTAGATTAAACAAGGGCCGATCATACCAGCATGACCACCGTGGGACCATCTACCTCCTCATGTGTTCGGCCAAGGCATATCATGCCTGGTCAATCCAAAACGTGCGTCCAAACTAGCATGTTCGCGCCTCCCAAACCACTAATCGATCTCGACCGCTCAACTTCACCGGATGATTTGAGTGGCTTAGATCACGTTTTCATGAGATAGTCGGTATAGGTGTGAACACCAACATACCACCTACACATTTGGTATGATCGACCAAGACCGAGGCCAAGATGGGTCGTCTTGAAACGCGTGCCCAAACTAGGGATCTCACGCTGGTTTCCAACTCCTTTGCGGCAACGGATTTGCCGCAACCGATCTCAACCACTCAACTTTACCGGTCAAATTGAGTGGCTTAGATCGCGCCTTCATGGGACAGTGAGGTATGGACGTGCACACCGGCATGCTGTCTACACACATGCCCGGTCGGTCCTCTCCAAATCCCTTTCCATGCTTGTTTTCGACCAAGCTGAAGAGTGATGCTTGCGCACCTCTTCAAAAACCTTAATATTCATTAACGGTCGAGATGAGTGTCTCAAAGATCATCTCATCAGTCCAACTTCACCAGACTTGGTTATACAACCCTGGTCGGGAGTTATTTGGTTAGTGAGGCGTCATTACCCATCACTTTACCACACCATAATGCGACTCGCATAAAATACACACGGTACTTCACAAGTATCGACTTCCCGAATAACACGGTTATTCAATTCAAGATTACATGTTATCTTTCGTGGATCCACGATCCACACATTCAGAACATCAATCATGTCACAAAATGCGGGGATACATACTGGGGTATTGGTGGCGGTTTACGGCGTGCGGCGTGCAACGCGCCATCACAAGAACGTGTTAGGAAGTCATGGACGGTTAGAGATGAACAGGAGAAGTGGGCAAGGCGGGTCGTGTGACACCGAGGCACAACTCCACTACTCCATCACTCCACTTCCTCCACTTCCCACGAGAGACGTGAATAAGGCTCAATGACTTGTATAAATAGGTTCTCCACCCTATTTCAAACAACAACACAAGTTGGACGAGACGAAGAAAATCAAGTGTTAATACAAAATCGTATTCAAACACCCCGAGCTTGCTTGCATCAACCGCAAGCCCGCTCACCTTTCGTTACAAGTCATAAGCAAGCCAACACCTTCACAATCTCAACACCTTCTTCGCTTCCCTCCCAAAGATCAACCCCATCTCCTTAACTTTGTGACCGAAACAAGTCCGGAACGGCCCATTTCTTGGTTTAGGCCGGACTTGCACAGATTGATCTCTCGAATCTACAAGCACTCACCGCGCAGTGCATTTGTTTAAAGGTTTAAATTCATTCCTCATCCACACCCCAAATTACCAAATTCTGCAGGAGTAGTTTTCACCCATAAACACCGGTTACCGGAAGATTCAGCAAGAGAGCCGCACTCTCCAAGGAGAAAGTTATTTCACCCCATCTACATATGATCGTATGGGTGTCCGAACACCATCTGGAGATAAAAGCAACCAAGCCCGAGATATCCTTCCTAATCTGGAGACTTACTAAAGCTCTGACAGCATCAATAATCTGCGCTCAAGTCAAGTTGGTATTTATATGCTCCTTACTCACCATGAACTCAACCCATCTATCAAAAGAACGCAATGGGCTTTGACACATCCTGAAATCAATGTTGGAAGAAGAATATACCCCTTTATGAAGACAGAACCGTATGGTGTTCTCTGGGCCAACCGAACGTGTTTTCTTTTCATCTTCACCACCGGTTAACAAAATTGGCACGAAACACGGGTGATTCTTAGAGCGAGGGCGAGGGGTTTGCAAAGAATTCATCATCCGTGTTTGGTTTGGAATTATGAACATCCTTCGATGAAGCGAAATTTTGTTCAGGTAACATCTTGTCGGATTTCTTCATAACAATTTGGTAACAAGATATCTGCGCAAAACAAACGGAGAAAGACGAAATTATCTCCCTGACACATAACCGCACCCAACAAAAGGAAAACCTGGAAAACAAAAAAATGGGTATTCTCTACGGGTTCAAAACGCACGTGATATTTTCTTAAGTCCGAAATTCATATATGCAATATTTTCTATGGGTTCGAAGTCATATGAAGCACATATACAATATTCTTCTTCGGGATTCATATCTGAGTATTCTCTACGGGTTCAAAACCGCACACGTGATATTTTCTTCGAGGTTCAAAATTATATACGCGGTATTTTATACGGGCTCAAGTGCGTCTGCAGTATCCTTTTTCGGGTTCAAAACTATATACGCAGTATGTTCTACGGGCTCGAATGCGTCTATAGTATCCTTCTTCGGGTTCAAAATTATATATGGAGCATTTTTCTACGGGTTCGAATCATATATGTAGTATTTCCCTTGGGTGCATATATACAATATTTTCTACAAGAAGCACGCCAAGAAATCATATGCGCAATATCATTGCAAGGATCTTGCACTTTGTTCTTTCATCTTTTCATACTAGCGGCAGAGTCACAAAGAAAAACCGGCTTCCAGGTATGTCTTCCAGTACTTCTCTTGTTTCCCTTTTCATGTAGGTGCAAACCCTATATGGGCGTGAATATTCTGAAATAGGGAAGGATTTTCCTTTACCAAAAATCGTGCGTATAAGGAACGGGCCCACAAGGGCGCCCAACTACCCAACGTCGCCCAAGTTGCACCGGTCCCACCAGTTGCGCCAACTCCCCAGTACCGCCCAAGCCACACCGGTCCCACCAATTGCGCCCAACTTCCCAATGTCGCCCAAGTTGCACCGGTCCCACCAATTGCGCCAACTTCCCAATGACCGCCCAAGTCGCGCCAGCTAGCACGCTCAGCTTCCCCACCTTGCGCCGGTCCCACCAGCTAGCACGCTCTGTTTCCCAACTCGCGTCAACTTCTCAATGCCGCCCAGCTTCCTGTCTCTCAATGATGCTGACTTCCCAATTGTGCCAACCTCCCGATTTGTGCCAGAGGCAAGGATTCCAAATCCTATCTATAAAAAGGTCAGACAAGCCTCCTCAATTCTCTTTACGATTTACTGTTGATAGTCTGTCACAATCTTATACTTACCTCGCAACAAAGCCCCTGTTCCGACCTAGCAGGGGACTTAATGTTGATGGTGGTTTTTAGACAAAGGGTAAAATCGTAAAACCCCGAATAACCTAATGTCATAGGTGACACATTTATTAGAACATTCAATGCATGTAGTCAGTAATTAATAGGGGGTATTTTTTTCAAATTAGGGTTACAACGAACAAAACCCTAATTCCCCTCCGTGCCAATGGCAAATCATGCCAGCCACACCTAGCCCAAGCTAGCCACGCCATGTCAAACGCACTCTGCCTTGGCCTAGCTATGCTAGTCACACCAAACGCGCCAAAGCATGCCAACCATGCTAGCCGCACCTCCATGCCAATGGCAAAACATGTCAGCCACACCTAGCCCAAGCTAGACGCGCCATGCCAAACGCACTCTGCCTTGGCCCTAGCTATGCTAGTCAAACCAAACGCGCCAAAGCATGCCAACCATGCTAGCCGCACCTCCGTGCCAATGGCAAATCATGCCAGCCACACCTAGCCAAGCTAGCAGCGTCATGCCAAACGCACTCTGCCTTGGCCTAGCTATGCTAGTCACACCAAACGCGCCAAAGCATGCCAACCATGCTAGCCGCACCTCCGTGCCAATGGCAAAACATGCCAACCACACCTAGCCCAAGCTAGTCGCGCCATGCCAAACGCACTCTGCCTTGGCCCTAGCTACGTTGGTCACACCACGCCAAGCCAAACACCCTTACCTTGGCCCTAGCCGCGCCACGCCAAAGTAGCGCCCACGCCTAGGCTTGCAAACAGTGCAACCTAGGCCAAATTTGCCACGCATGCCATTGGCACATGCCAACACGCATCGCTGGTAGCTTTGCTTACCAGGCCGTGGCCCTAATGGTCGAGCGTGCCATTGGCACATGCCAACACGCTCGCTGGTAGCTTTTCTTACCAAGCCGTGGCCCTAATATCCGAGCATGCCATTGGCACATGCCAACACGCATCATTGGTAGCTTTTCTTACCGGTCGTGGCCCTAATGGCCGAGAGCATGCCATTGGCACATGCCAACACGCTCATTTGGTAGCTTTCATTACCTAGCCGTGGCCCTAATGGCCATGCGTGCCATTGACACATGCCAAACACGCTCGCTGGTAGCCTAACTTGCAAGCCGTGCAACCTAGGCCAACTTGGCCGTACGTGCCATTGGCACATGCCAAAAACCCGCATTTGGTAGCCTAACTTGCAAACCGTGCAACCTACCACCAAGGCATTCCGCACATGCCATTGGCACATGCAACACACGCCACTAGCAGCTCTGGCATTGCCACTTACACTCAACGTGCAACCTACCACCAAGGCATTCCGCACATGCCATTGGCAAATGCCACACACGCCACTAGCAGCTCTGGCATTGCCACTTACACTCAACGTGCAACCTACCACCAAGGCATTCCGCACATGCCATTGGCACATGCCACACACGCCACTAGCGACTACGGCATTGCCACTTGCACTCAAGGTGCAACCCGCAACAAAGGCATTCCGCACATGCCACACGCGCCACTAGCGGCGCCACTTGCACTCTAGGTGCAACCAACACTCAGACATCAACACAAGGCGGGGATGCTTTCCGGGGGTCTTGGTTTGGCGGTCACTGACATGCGGCGTACACTACGCTCACATTAAGAAAGCGTGAATAGGAATAAAGCGGTCAAATAAATGAGGAAATAATGGTGAAAACGTTTTCACCCATAAACACCATGCGGTTACCAGCTCCTCCCATTATTTCACCCTTTACTCTTTTCCTTCATGAGGCCAAGGTACGTTTGAATCTCGACTTGTATAAATAGGTCTTACCTATTTCCACCATACAAAAAGTCTCGGGCATGAGAAAAACACAACACTCTCGGAAAAAGCAACTTTGCAAGCTCTCCAAAAAAGCTTTCATCTCTTGCAAGCTTCCGAAGCTTTCACTTTCTGATACAAGTCGAGACACTACTCTCCCAGTGTTATTGGTCTCAACACCTTTCTTTGCTTCCCTCCCCAAATCAACCCTTCTCCTCCACTTTGTGACCGAAGCATGTCTGGAACGGCCATTTCTTGGTTTAGGCCGGACTTGTACAGATTGATCTCTCGAATCTAGAAAGTGCTCACGTGCAGCACATTTGTTTAAGGTTTAAACCAGTTTCTCACTCACCTACCGAATTTACCAAAATCGGCGGAAACGATTTTTACCCATAAACACTTATATACAAAGTTTAATGGTTAAGCAATAAACCTCGTATTGTATACCTTAATACTACGTCTAACTAGAGTATAATCATTCATGCTTCGCAGTTATGTTTTCAATATGCATCACTTGAAAGATACGTTAGGGAATGAAACAACTCAAGTCAAATATCACTAACCTCAGGTGGAAGGATGATGTTGTCGTTGTAGCTCCTTACTTCTTCGCTTCTTCAAGTCTTCGTAATACTTGTAATGTCTCATATCCTAATACTTTCAAGCTAACCTATGCGAAGTTGACTCTAGTACATAATCAAGCGACTCTTTAAATGAGTTTTGATTCACTAAAATATGACAACCAAACTTGACATACCAACGCTTGGTGGGTTCAACCGAGCTATGCTCTAACAATCTCCCCCTTTGTCAATTTTAGTGACAAAACTCTTACATCATACGGATAAACAAATTACAAGAATTCATTAGACATACGCTTGATTCCCGAATTCAACAGCACAATAACATGTATACATTCAATCCATAAATGCCATTGTTGACATTATAATAACAAAGCTAATACTCCCCCTAAAGGTAAGATAGGTAGATTTTATCAATCTGCACGTCTTTGTTATTCCTTTGTAGTCCATATAACTACAAATATCATATGATATGCGACTCCCCCTTAGTCTATGCTTTACTCTTTCGTTAGATAAATGTTTAAGCACAAATGTCCTTTCCCTTAGTGATACCAATCAATATAAATCAATACCAGTATCACTTGTTTACTCCATATATTACTTAAAGATTTAAATTAAGTAACAAATGTATGCATTAAACAATCTTATCAATCATGAATGTCATTAAGATCATTCTAGAAAAACGAATTAAAAACAAAAACTCAAATCATTGCCAAAATTTATAGTGTCTTACACATTGCATAGGCAAATATTCTCCAAATCTTAAGGAGTAGAATCCTTTTCCTTTCAAATTTCAATTCATTTCTCAGCTCTTTCCACCTTCTCTTTCCCAGTCCACTCCCCGTCGATCTGTTGTTAGTCAATTTGGTCAGAATCATAAAGTCGGCGCGAGTGAGCGTCTTATATTCTGTGACATCTGGCAACACATCTAGGATCGGCCATTTGAGCTTGGCTCGTGTTACAGTCTTTTGCCGGATGGCTTGATCGGTACGATGTAGCATCATTTCATACTTGCGGTCAACACCATCGTTCTGCGTTTTTACAGATTGAACCTTCTCGAGGCTTCCACCCCTCCTTTGTGGTCCATATAACTACAAATATATTTACAAATTGGGTGATTTAACCTTCTTTCCTCCGTGTGACTCCAAAGTAGCTACAAAATTCAAAACAAACGTAAAATACATAATTTACCAAAAGCACTCATGATAGATAGTAAATAGGATGTATTACCTTTGTCGACTCCCCACCCAGTCATGCTTTACTCTTTCGTTAGATAAATATTCATGCAAATATCCACTTTTTCCCTTAGTGATGCAATCCAATATAAATAAATATCACTTGTTTACTAAAGTATATTTCTCCCCCTTTTTGTCACAAAATGACAAAGGTACGAACAAATAAAGGACAACCCGAAAGGATCTTACAAATCTCACAAGACTTGTAACCTATAGAGTTAAGCACGAGGGTTCCACACTCCATTTTTGATAACCAATATCAAAACCGAAACTACAAAGTAATTTTGTTTTAATATGTTACCAAGGAAACAATTGCCCGAAGCAATTTTCCCTAATATTTTAGCAAACCAAACTTTGCTAAACCGATTGTACAAATACAATCGCTTGTTCGATAAGACCAAAATAAAGATAACTCTATTTTTCTCATCAGGTTCTAATTATCCATATAACTTAGACCTTTTACTTTTAAACAAGACAAGTACTAGGTTAGTTAACAAGTATTTCTTGTTAAGGCATTCGATTAGACTTGAATAACCGAAACCTCCACTTTGATAAGTCTAACTAAGATCGAATTAACTTAGTTTCTCTTATAGGAATCGAATTGGACTAAACAATTCATCCGAAAACCTTTTTTTCGTTAAGCCATAAACAATTCATACAAACCAAATAAATCAACTTGCATAATTATTCACCTCAACCGGAAGCAATTAAAACAACATATACATTAAAGCGCCGCAATTGCACCGAAATTTTGTAAGCCTAAACGATTTATACCAAACAATAAAGCAAGATAACAATAATTTTTCTTAACCGGAAACAATTGAATCACACACACATCCATACACAAATAATGTAATAAAACATCAATTGTACCGAAATTTTGTTAAGAAAAAGCAATAAATATACGCAATAAACTCAGGCTTTGCTTAAACAAGAAAACGATTAACTAACGAAGTCGTTACCTCAAATTTCGCATCCACTTCTCCAATATGTTTACATCTTCTTCCGGGGAGAATTGATATCGAAATATCATTATGTTGTCATCCTTATGCAAAAAAAAAAGAATAACAACAACCAACCTTTACCAGAGAAAGGTTGAAAACCGGTTTTTGACTATTGCAAGCAAAAGTTGAAAATCCCGAAACACATATGCTTTTATGCTAAACCAAACGATTCAACATATTGTGACTTTTTCACATATTGTTTCAATCAGAACCCCTCATGATCCTTTGATAAATCCTACCAACATGGGCTAGAACTTAATCCTGCTAAACCAAAAAGTCACCCAAACCATAAGGGTTCACACCATATGAGATCGAATATTAAGGTTATGAAGACCGAAAACATACATCTCATAAATCAATTTGCAATACACCATAAATATTCAACATGAAATCAAGAATTGCAATTACCTCCTTGTAGGAAATTGAATTACGAAACCGACGCAAAATGAATGACATCATTCCGAGTTCGGACGAAGAAGTTATAGGCAAAACAGTTTTACACTCCTTTGTATTGCACCTCTCACTAGGATCGGTACCCATGTGTTGCAAGTGAAGGATCACACTACTAAACTGTTTTTGACATAACTTTTGCATACGAAGTCCGAATTTAGTGATTTTTGGCTCGTTTTAACCGTAAAAACAAGAGCTACACATATATGATCAGTAGATATCAACATCATAAAGTTAAAATTACCGTTTCTATCAAAAGTTCAAAAATAGATAGAGAGGGTATGAGAATAGAAGACAAGAAATCTCCCTAAAGATGTTAATTAGTCATATAATAACCGAGAGATCATGTGCTCAGTTTTATGTGCTTCCTAACCCTTCATAAGATTGAGCACAAAGGTGAGCATGCACATTCCAACACAACTAGGTTGTGTTGAGTTGATCCTTGTCTTGTTCGTCACGAGTGACTAAGACCGAATCATCATTCTTGACCTCTTGCTTGGTTTGTTTTCTCTTGTTCCATCTCTTGTTTTTCTTCTTTTACTTGTAATGAAGAGTGTCATAATCACAACGTTCACTAGTACAAGAGATTTCAGACATAATGTCTTTCTTTAGTCTTTCAAGAAAACTCTTGTAATTATTGTCACCAACAATGAACAGCTGAGAGTCATTCTTGTGACTAACTTTTGGTCCCTTCTTGGCTATGGAGGACTTCGGGACCCATTTAGAGTTGGGTTTCACAGGAGCAGCTTCCTCCTTCATATCATTAGGACGATTGTCCTTTTGAATACTTTGCGAAACATCCTTTCTCCAATTTGGAACTTCAGATCTTGTCTTAGCATTTACAAAGTCATCTTTCTTTCTATATTCGGGTCTTTTATGAGATGGCCTTGTCGAGCGATAGGCAAAATTTGAACTATCATTATAATAATTTTTTTGTCTAAACTTTGGACAATATCGATCTGAGTTCTTTCGGGGAGCAAACTTAGCCAAATCGTTTGATACAAAAGAAAGTGCATCTTACGAACTTTGCATCCTCATTGCAAGTGCCCTTTATTACCACAATAATAACAATGCTTAGTATAAATATACGAAGTATAAGTTTTAATGTTACCTTTTTGTGGATCCTCTTGCATTGGAGCTCGACGAGTTTTCTTCTTCTTCTTCTTCTTCTTCTTATCTTTGTTCAACGTTGTTGCTTTCTTGACATTGGCAGAATTGCCTTCTTTGATTACTGCTGGTTGAACACTATTCTTAGGCTTGACAAACTTTTCTTCTTTACAAGAAATAGGAGCATCTTTGTCATCGGTGGAAGCCTCTGATTGAGAAGAATTTGTAGCTTTAACAAATTTTATCTCATTGTTATCGTTGGAAGCATCTTATTCCTTATATCCTAATCCCCGTGTATCACCATGATATCTTCCTGCTTCTAACAATGAGGATAAATTGTTTATGCTATCATTGGATTTTTTTCAAGTACAAATTTTATTCTTCCAACATCTTGATTTTATCAAGAGCACCATCTAGAACATCCTCAAGGTATTTTTCTCATGAGAGATATACACCTTCTTTCTCTTCAAAACTCTTTTGTTGGGAGTTAATCCTTGCATCAGATTCAACAAGTTTCTCTTCCAACAAGTGAATTTTTTCAAGAGCAACATCATGCTCTTTCTCTAACAATTTTGTTTGAGAGAGACTAGCCCTTGCTTTTTCTTCAAAACCATGTATTTGTCGAGAATTAAACATTTCTTCCGATTCAGCACGTTTCTTTTCCGACAAAAACAGTTTTCTTCGAAGATTTTCACATTCTAATTTTTTAGAATTTAGATCGTTTGTACGATCTCTAAGAAGATATTCAGCGGTGCAAGAACCACAATATTGTCCTTGAAAAACTTTTCTCAACTTCTTGTTCTGTCGACATAAAGGAGTTAAGAGATCAATGACATCAGAATTTTTGAGTTTACTCTTTCCCAAAGGCATCAGTATATTGGAGTATTTTGAGATATCATCATCCACATCTCGATCAATATCCGAGTCACCATCATCGGATATTTCATCCAACTGATTTTCTAGGCATGATTCCCAGTTATCACCAGTTTCTACATCATTAACAAGATGAACTTGTCTAGTAGATTCCCTTTCATGAAGGTCTACAGATATTGAATCGTAGATTCCATCATCAAGTGTTAATTCAAAACTCTTGGTGTCTTGCTTTACGTTAACTGAATCATTATCAGGTTCCATAAAAACCATTTCTAGATTCCAGTCTTATAGGTTGGATCGCACCAAACACAGATTGTTCGATCTTTTCGTGTTTGCCTGCTCTGATACCAATTGAAAAGACGAGGGTACCCAAATATACCTCAATCTAAAACTTTTCCACTTATAAGTCCTTTCTCCGAAAATGATTGTCTATGGACTGAGTCTAAACAATGCAACTAATCGGTTCACACTTCGTGTGATCGTCTATGGATACGAGATCGAGATAATACAACAACGAAATATGTTTACTTGATAAGAGGTTCGGACTTAACCAAACACAATAGGATTACTATCAAGTAAATATGAATTAACGTTTGTGTAATTTACTTTAAATTATAATAACAACAATTATAATTGCGAAAATTAAAAGTAAATGACACATCAAGATTTTGTTAACGAGGAAACCGCAAATGCAGAAAAACCCCGGGACCTTGTCCAGAATTGAATACTCTCGGGATTAAGCCGCTATACAAAATCAAACCAACTTCGTATAGTTTAGACCAAGCAACTAAACCTATAGTTCACCTAGTTCCGCATGTATTCCCACGCCTCCAACTTGTAATAATTGTTAAGATTTTACAATCAATACTTTTAATCACAAAGAAACGTATTGATGTCGATCTACTCAACTAATCAATCAAATCTATCACAAGGATAAATGGATTATAGTTGGATCCTCTTTAACCATTAGATCTTCAATATACACCTACACACAATCAACTTGAATTTCTTATGATCAATCACGCACAGAACGGAGTCTGTTAACAATGGATTATCAGAATACGTATTTAGATCTACAAACAGTCTAAAGATCCTCGTCAAAACTTCGATCTAGTTTGAGTGATTCTTATATCAGAAGAGAAGATTCTCAAGCATAAACAAACTAGGTGCAATCAAAGTTCAACAACTGTTAGTCAATCAAATCAATCGAAAACTAATAATAAACCGCAATTATCTTGTTTGCCACCAACGGTACTAATAGAGCTTCTCAATCCCAAAGAAGTCTTTAAACCGAGCGGCCGTAAGAGATTTCGCCTAATTAGATTACTTTCCTCTCCGAATAGGCAGCTCCACCAGTAACAACACAACTAGGTAGTTTTGCTGGCTCTGAGGATTAGTTTGCTAAAAATGCAAACTTTGATATTTATAGACAAGGAAGTCTGGACACCAAGGAATTTCCAAAACCGAAAATATTCTTAAGATATGCAATATATTCCAGATTCGGTTTCCATAATTCCTGGAAATGCTTTGTCAAAACATTGACCGAAAATCTCTTAGAAAATCTCCAATCAGTAAATGCACATTACTAATTTTCATTTTCCAAAAATAAAATTAAAAACCTTAATTAAAAGATTCTCAACTTATTTTTCGATCCGGGAATTTTTCCTGTAATATCTTTGAACAATCAAAGATAAGCGTTACTGCACATGTTCAAAAAATGTCGACATCATTACTTTGTAAGTTCTCTTTCATACTTACAACCTTGAAACCGATTTGCCACACTTCGAAACAAGTTTAGAATTGGTTCATCTGATTTTCAAGAACTATGTGATTGATCAAGAACACTCAATTACCAATCATGGGTTTCACGGTTCTACCAAAACAAGTTTCGGTTCTACCTCCATGTGAGTACTGGATTAGTCACACTAGCTTTCCAAAAATTCGGTTGACTAGGTACTAAGATTGGTTCCCCACATATATATGGTTTCTAACTTGTATTTGTTGCACATGTCCATAGGATCGGTTCCCAATGTCTAAAAACGTGTTGCACATGTTCATAGGATTGGTTCCCAATATCTAAAAACTTGATGCACCTCATACAAGGATCGATTCCCCTCTTGTGATAGGTTGCACCTCTTCATAGGATCGGTTCCCATTTTCCTAGAGTTGGTCATACCAATAACACTAAATCGATCATACCATCTCAGGTGATTACTTAAGATTGGTTTCACTAATAAAAGTTATACCAATACAAAAGTCAGGTCTTTGTGAATAGTTTTACCAAGAACATAAACAAGTCATGAGCGGTTATACTAATCACACATATTGGTAGTTCAAAAGATATGCAATAAATAACAATACCAATAAGCCTGGAGATTTCCCTTTCGATTCATAAAACAAGTATATGAATTAACTTCCTTTAAACGAATGTAAAACATTGTTTCCTAGGATGAAATCCTCACCTCATACCCATACATAATCACAATAGCATTCATACGATTATGTCGATGTCTTATATACAAAGTTTCATGGTTAAGCAATAAACCTCGTATTGTATTCCTTAATACTACGCCCAACCAGAGTATAATCATTCATTCTTCACAGTTATGTTTTCAATATGCACGACTTGAAAGATATGTTAGGGAATGAAACAGTTCAAGTCAAATATCACTAACCTCAAGTGGAAGGATGATGTTGTCATTGTAGCTCCTTACTTCTTCACTTATTCAAGTCTTCGTAATACTTGTAATGTCTCATATCCTAATACTTTCAAGCTAACCTATACAAAGTTGACTCTAGTACATAATCAAGCGACTCTTTAAATGGGTTTTGATTCACTAAAATATGACAACCAAACTTGACATACCAACGCTTGGTGGGTTCAACCGAGCTATGCTCTAACAAGTGGTTCTATAAATGGTTGCCAAACAATCTTATGCTTGAGATTTGTTGGGATCAATGTTTTTATACACCAAGCTTTGATATATGATATCTAAGAAAATAAAAAATCTTATTTTTAAAAACGAAGCTCCAGTATTTTTGGAGTTGACGTTTCATTTCATATATTCTTACATATCATTTGTTAATGTAACATCAATTGTATAAAAACATGCAACACACATCACACATGTGTGCATGGGTTGATTGATTACATTACAAATAATATTCATACTCAATTGACAAATTTATATTTGGATTGTTTGAAAAGGTTCCCCTATCGTGCAAGAGTGTTTTCTTCCGGTAAACCTCGAGATCAATGAGAACTAGGGAAACTGAGTGGGGATTTAAGCTTTTAGTTCAAGTATCCCTCGAAGTATCCCTTGAAGTCCTTAAAGTTGTACAATTTTCTGGCAGAACCGGGTTGGTATCCCTCATCTCGGCACATTTGATCACAAGCACCTGGGCACTCACGATCTCCAAGTTTTTTGCTGAATTGCCTCTTGCATTGTGACAAGCAGTTGTTATAACAACCATCATAACCTGGGGATGCCTCAACACCAGTGGTAGCCATAAGCACCACAACAAGCATCAAAATTGCAATCATTTTCTTTCCACTACAACTTCCTGCCATTTTTTCTGGATTGATCTTATTGATTAGCAAAGTTGCAGAGAAATCTTGATTACAATTGACTACTGCTTGGTGAATAATTATGAGTAAATCCACATTAATTTAAAGGAGAAAAACATTAATTTAGGGTTCGAACTTTTCGTACATGCACGTCTTTTTCAAGATTAATGCTAATTTTAGACCCGTCAAAGTTGCTGGATTTTAAAAGACCATGCATTTGCTCACTATATTTAGCGAATAATCCAAGGCCACTTATTTTTCAAAAGGAAAAAAAAATGATTTTTCGTGAATAACGCAGAATTTTTATAATTTTTGTTGATCTATAAAGCAAATATTTAATCAAACCCAAAGAGGAGATTGTGTAAGAGAAATATGCATTTAAAATATAAAAAAGTACAATAACCAAGTAAATTTTATCCTAACGACTTGCTACAAAGCTATACAAACCTTCTGACCACAATTAAAAGCCTAACAAAATCACTAATAAATATCTATAATACAAAACAGAATGAGTTTTGAGCAACCGACGGACGGATAACATTTTTAGAGATAAACCGATGATCCGACCATCCCAGTATCATCCTAGCCATAGACATCCGACAGACATGGTGTTTGTCACCGCTTTCATAATGAACTTTAGTTAATTGATCACCTCATAACTCAGGATATTAATATAACTGTAAGTACAAAAACAAACAAACAGTGTATGTGTCACATGTATTACGGTTACAAACATGATAATAATTTGGATTTAGTGATGGCAAGGTGATGGAATTCTAATCAACCACCTCAATGCTGAAGGAATTCTCAACCCACATACTCGCATTAAATCATAGGCATGGGGGTTTGTCAAAGGAGGAATTCAAGAAAAAAAAATTTAGAGGCACTTGATAACAAAGACTTGGGTTCCCAACCGTCCTCTTCAAAAACCGTGGAGGAAGAAGAAATAAAATCGAAAAGTAGAGAAGACTTAAATGCAAATGGTGATGATTGCTTTGGACTCATCTAGGGTTTAAATGGTTCGAATAAATTAGGAAAATTCTAATTAGATTATTTAAAGGGAATATTGCGGCATAGTAGCAAAATTATTGGTCAATGATTTATCAACAGGAAGCAGGATCGACTCCACTATTCATTAAGGACACGTATTTGCTTCAAAAAAAATAAAAGTTAAAAAGTTAAATATTTTCCCCAAAAAGGAAAAAGGTAAATCTTATCTAGATTTCCATTTTGGATTATGTCTGTCACTTGTCTACCACTTGTAGGTTATTTTAATTATAGATAAGATTCTCAAAAAAGAAAATCTTATCTCTTTTGTTTGTTACAAACTTTCCCCTTATATAAATATCCATTAAGTGAAAGGGAAGGGGCAAGTTTTTAGTTTTCAAGAGTCGTTGTCTAAGAGTTTGAGAGTGAAAGCTTTGAGTATTTCCTTCTTTGAGAGTGATAGTTTGAGAGTGTTTTCATGTTCTGAGTGTGAGTTTGAAGTTGTTTGGTGCGCTATCTATTAAGCAATAAAAAACTACTTTGTAAGTATCTCTACTCGTTATTTATGTTTTAAGTTTCTTTTAATTATGAAGTTTAATTTTAAGTTTATATTAATCATTTTTTTAGTCATCTTTCTTTTACATTTCATCATATTAGGAATATAGAAGGTCTATGTTAGCCATTTCTATAACTTATATAAATCTTGGGAACGTGTTGGTACACACTATTACTTAAATAATTTGGATATTGGACTATTGGTGATGTATATGGTTAATTTTAGATGACGCAATTGGGGGATATGGGAATTAATTGGGGGATATAGCTACAGGACAAAAACGGTGTCCCAATAGAAATTCTGGGTGACCCCCTATGTAATTATTTTTTAATTCCTAATCTAGCCCCCACTAATCAGGATTATTGATTAATTATAATTAGTAAAATGTTAAGTATTTTGGGGATAAATTAGTGTGTATTTATTTTTATTTGAATTTGTGTGGGTTAGTTGAGAGTAGAAGGAGGGAAAATGGTTTTTGAGTGGAAATTTTTTTTTTTAAAATGGAAGATGATTGTGATGAGAGAATTGCTGCTAAGAGGTTGAAAATTTGAATTTTTTTCTTTGAATCCACCATTGTTGCAGCTGAAAAAGCTTGGTGCCGGCATGGTATTCAACCAAAAAACCATGTCGGCATTTGCTTGAAATTTTTATAAATTGTTTGCCACTATCCGGGGGGGTTCGGGGGGGCGTAGCACTCGTTACAAAAAATTTCAGGTTTTGATCTTCAAAACCTATTTTTTCCGGGTTTTAATCATCGCTTAAAACACTGATTATCGATTTTCGAGCATGCGTAACTATTTTCGGCATGGTTTTTGCTTAAATTTCTATCTTAGTAACATGATGAAAAGTATCCAGGAAAATTGATTTTTTTCACTTAACTACCGGCATTGATAGATTTATATCGAGCATGCCAAAGCATTTAGTTAGGCATTGAATTTCATCACTTCCGGCATGTTCTTCATCACTTCCGGCGTGGCCTTCATCTTAAATAACCATGCCGAAACTCACTTCCGGTGTGGTCTTCATCCTAAATTTCTATGCCGGCACATGATGAAAAGTATTCAGAAAATTTATTTTTTTTTCACTTGACTACCGGCATTAATAGATTTATATCGAGCATGCCGGAATTTAGTTCCGGCATTGAATTTCATCAATTCCGGCATGGTCTTCATCATTTCCGACATGTTCTTCATCACTTCCGGCGTGGTCTTCATCCTAAATAACCATGCCGAAACTCACTTCCGGTGTGGTCTTCATCCTAAATTTCTCTGCCGGCACATGATGAAAAGTATTCAGAAAATTGATTTTTTTTTCACTTGACTACCGGCATTAATAGATTTATATCGAGCATGCCGGAATTTAGTTCCAGCATTGAATTTCATCAATTAGGCATGGTCTTCATCACTTAAGCGTGACCTTCATCATTTCCGACATGTTCTTCATCACTTCCGGCGTGGTCTTCATCATTTCAGACATGTTCTTCATCACTTCCGGCAGAGAAGGAGAAGAGAATTTGAAAGGAAATGGGGAAAATTTAGAATTTGAAAGAGAATGGGGAACATTTGGGTTTCAAAGTTTTAACCCTAAAAAAATTAATAAGAAGTGGAGATGGAAATGGGGAATATGATTTTGTTTTTTTGATTTTAAGTTTTTTTATTTTGAGGGAAGGGTGTTTTAGTATTTTCGCCCCCAAAAGTCACCCCTTAGCACAGACCATGGGTTGGGGGAAGTAATTCATATCCCCCAATTAATTCCCATATCCCCCAATTGCGCGTTCTAATTTTATTATGTATACATGTTCATAATTTTGGCTTTAAACAAAATAGAGAACTCTCTCGGAAATGAACAAGTAAAAGGTTGGATTAGTTTTTTTAATCTAGCTCCCACTAATCAGGATTATTGATTAATTATAATTAGTAAAATGTTAAGTATTTGGGGATAAATTAGTGTGTATTTATTTTTATTTGAATTTGTGTGGGTTAGTTGAGAGTAGAAGGAGGGAAAATGGTTTTTGAGTGGAAATTTTTTTTTAAAATGGAAGATAATTGTGATGAGAGAATTCTTTGCTAAGAGGTTGAAAATTTGAATTTTTTTCTTTGAATCCACCATTGTTGCAGGTTGAAAAAGCTTGGTGTAGGCATGGTATTCAACCAAAAACCATGTCGGCATTTGCTTGAAATTTTCATAAATTGTTTGCCACTATCCGGGGTTCGGGGCGTAGCACTCGTTACAAAAAATTTCAGGTTTTGATCTTCAAAACCTATTTTTTCTGGTTTTAATCAGTCTGCTTCCGGCACAGTTATCTGATTTTCGAGCATGCCAGAACTATTTTCCGGCATGGTTTTTGCTTAAATTTCTATGCCGTAACATGATGAAAAGTATCCAGAAAATTGATTTTTTTTTCACTTAACTACCGGCATTGATAGATTTATATCGAGCATGCCAGCATTTAGTTCCGGTATTGAATTTCATCACTTCCGGCATGTTCTTCATCACTTCCGGCGTGGCCTTCATCTTAAATAACCATGCCGAAACTCACTTCCGGTGTGGTCTTCATCCTAAATTTCTATGCCGGCACATGATGAAAAGTATTCAGAAAATTTATTTTTTTTTCACTTGACTACCGGCATTAATAGATTTATATCGAGCATGCCGGAATTTAGTTCCGGCATTGAATTTCATCAATTCCGGCATGGTCTTCATCATTTCCGACATGTTCTTCATCACTTCCGGCGTGGTCTTCATCCTAAATAACCATGCCGAAACTCACTTCGGTGTGGTCTTCATCCTAATTTTATGCCGGCACATGATGAAAAGTATTCAGAAAATTGATTTTTTTTTCACTTGACTACCGGCATTAATAGATTTATATCGAGCATGCCGGAATTTAGTTCCGGCATTGAATTTCATCAATTCCGGCATGGTCTTCATCACTTCCGGCGTGACCTTCATCATTTCCGACATGTTCTTCATCACTTCCGGCGTGGTCTTCATCATTTCAGACATGTTCTTCATCACTTCCGGCAGAGAAGGAGAAGAGAATTTGAAAGGAAATGGGGAAAATTTAGAATTTGAAAGAGAATGGGGAACATTTGGGTTTCAAAGTTTTAACCCTAAAAAAATTAATAAGAAGTGGAGATGGAAATGGGGAATATGATTTTGTTTTTTGATTTTAAGTTTTTTTATTTTGAGGGAAGGGTGTTTTAGTATTTTCGCCCCCAAAAGTCACCCCTTAGCACACACCATGGGTTGGGGGAAGTAATTCATATCCCCCAATTAATTCCCATATCCCCCAATTGCGCGTTCTAATTTTATTATGTATACATGTTCATAATTTTGGCTTTAAACAAAATAGAGAACTCTCTCGGAAATGAACAAGTAAAAGGTTAGATTAGTTTTTTTAATCTAGCTCCCACTAATCAGGATTATTGATTAATTATAATTAGTAAAATGTTAAGTATTTGGGGGATAAATTAGTGTGTATTTATTTTTATTTGAATTTGTGTGGGTTAGTTGAGAGTAGAAGGAGGAAAAATGGTTTTTGAGTGGAAATTTTTTTTTAAAATGGAAGATGATTGTGATGAGAGAATTGCTGCTAAGAGGTTGAAAATTTGAATTTTTTTCTTTGAATCCACCATTGTTGCAGCTGAAAAAGCTTGGTGCCGGCATGGTATTCAACCAAAAAAACCATGCCGGAATTTGCTGAAAATTTTCACAAATTGTTTGCCACTATCTGGGAGGGTTCAGGGGGGCGTCGTTACAAAATTTTTCAGGTTTTGATCTTCAAAACCTATTTTTTCCGGGTTTTAATCGATCCGCTTCTACGCTTATTATCGATTTTCGAGCATGCCAGAACTATTTTCCGGCATGGTTTTTGCTTAAATTTCTATGCCGGAACATGATGAAAAGTATCCAGAAAATTGATTTTTTTTCACTTAACTACCGGCATTAATAGATTTATATCGAGCATGCCGGCATTTAGTTCCGACATGAATTATTTCTAGTAATCTACGAAGGATTAAAATAAATGTTATTTTGAGTTTGGTACTATTGAAGTGACCATCTTTACTGCAAGGTCCTAAAAATGTCCAACCCCACAGTTGGATCCCACCTAGATAGTTGACCCATGAAGGCTAGATTGACAGATGAAAAATTATGTTAAATTATTGTAGTTGCAGGAAATCCTACACTACACCCCTCACAATAATCCACACAACTAAGACATTTGAAGATGAATAACACTGATTTTTATTGATTATTTCCTTGAATGATTACAGGGTAAAATAGAAAGGAGCTAAAGAAATTACAATCACCACAAACTTTCTCTCTCCTAATGACTTGACCAACACTCTAAAAAGAACCCCCTCACAACCGACTTATTCGACTCTTTATATAGGATAGTATACAATGGATGACGGCTAAAGTCTGTCCTTTATTTTCGGGAAACGACTTGCGAAATATCGCAAGTGTACAAGTATACAATCTCGCAACTCTCCTAAACTTCGCTAGATCTTCACACTTTTCTCATGTTTTGGTTGTCGTCATTCATTGCGTCATTTATTTTACTCTTCTGCGACGCCCTCGCAATGCCGTTGTTTATTAATCCCGCGAAGTATTGATGTCGCGATATTCTGATCCTACATCTTGCCTCTTCTCATGTCTTCTCTGCGAAGAAGAGAATGTCATGAGAACCAATATTTTGAAATGCCGCAACTGTTCATCTTTATCATTTCAATCCCGTACTTTTACACGGAATTTATTACAGATGTTTCTTCTTCCACTCTTTTCTTGACACGTCTCTTTCAACCGTTTTTTCTTGACCATTCACGTCCCATCTCGCATTAAATACATTTGTTTCTTCGAGGATTCTTCTCTCTATATATAGTTTTCTCACCCTTCTCTTCTTCTCTTTTACCTTCCCTCTGCAACTTTTCTTCAACTCCCTTCCTCCGCAATTTGCGTTTTCGCCTCATGTAAATCTTCCTTTTCTTCTTTCTCTTGATCTTCAATTCTCTAATCATTCCCATATTCTAAGAATGGCTCCTTCAGTCGTAAATATGAAACCCTTTTTGATGAAACTCAAAAGAAATTACAAGATAAGGGTTTCACCTTATCTACTATTCCCAATCAAGAATCTTCATCTATTCTTTCTGCAAAGTTGTTTACTGATCATCAGTGTGATGATCAGAAAATCATAATCTCGCTAGGTCAAATCCTAGCAGGTCTTCCCATTCCCCTGTACAATCCCGAACTGCCCTTGTTGTACGAAATCCTGGCTCATGAGAAATTATCGCGAGCTATTTATCAATTAAGTGGTGATTGCATCCGCTTAATGCTTGAATTTGCCAATCGCGGTGCTGGTAAGGGATCTCTATATCCTGATAACGTTAAAGATCCTAACTTCGCAAGTTTAGAGATAGTCGTTATGAAATACATCGTAGAAAACTTCTTTGAAAATTATGAAGTAATAAACATGAAAAATGATAAGTCTCATTTGGGGTGCCCGATTGAAAAGAAAAGAGAACGTTTCCGACGATAAGATACTCATGCTAGATATTGACGGCATTCGGGCAAGAACAACGTTCCTCGATACTCTAAAGATGAGAGATGGTCTGTCTTTCCACTATTTTTGAGCGGACCTTACATTTCTCGGTTCCAATATACTCCGCGAATCTCGCAAATTATCAGCCTTGGGTATTTAATTGGCCCGAAAAGGCAAAAGAGGTATACTTCCTAATTTTTACTTATTTTACAATCTTCACTCCCTCTTATATCTAATCTTGCGATTTTTTTCAGATCATCAAATTAAGAAAGAGCTACAAAAGAAATCCAAAAGCGAGTACTCGGCGATACTTCGTTCAATCACGGATGAAGTAAGAAATATTTTCCCTTATTATTTTTAACAATATTGTTGCCTCTGTTTCTTATCTTCATTCGTGTGCGAAGGTTGGCGTTGAAGAAATTGACATTCCTGAAGCTGCGAAGTCTAAAGGCAAGAATAAAATCACTCTTCGCAAGGATAAATCTTCTGCTCCATCTTCTAAAAAACGGAAAATCCATCCCTCTTCTCATTCTAATTCCCAAACCAGCGAAAATTCTGATGAAAATGAAAATGAGGTTGATACTTCTTTTGCAAAGGGGAATCATTCGGTAGAATCTGCTATGGTGCAATTGTCTAGTGTTTTCTCTGATTCTATGCAAGGATTGGGAGATGATCGTTTATCTGCTACTTGCGAAGCTCTCGCAAATATCTGCGATGCCTCCCTGCTAGTGGATAATGATTCTTTTCGTGGAGTTTCCCGGACAATGACTCCAAGTTTCTTAAACGCACTTAGTGCTTTGGTATGTTCATATTTCTTTATTTCTTTGTGATTTCGATTATAAACCTTATCTTAATAATTCCTTTATTTTCTTTTATAGTCTGGGAGAACTTCCTTTGTTGTTGCCTCATACCTCGAGAAAAGACGCAACAATCTTGAAAAGAAAAATCTTCAACTTAAGGAGAAGAACAAAGAACTAGAAATTGAAGTTGCGACATCTCGCAAGAAGGATGAAAAAATTCAACAGTTGGAAGTTGAGTCTTCTACCCAGAAGGACAAAATATCTACTCTTCAAAGTGTTAATCAAAGAACTTTATGGTATAACACCCTTCTTTTTCTTCATTTCTACTTTGTCATTTATTTCTCTTTGCCTCGACTTATCATTTTCGCGGATGAGATGATGTTTGGAGACATTTATAATCTTTCTGACGAAGCCATCCTTCTCCATTCATTCCCCGAACCTATGGATGATGATGCTCTTCTCGCTCATCTCAATGAATCTTTAAGTAGTTCTTCAAACAAGATTAATTCTCTCTCATTAAATGAACTTCGAACCAAATTTCTTCTCTTAGAAATTGAACATAGATCTAGTTTAGGTTTAGCCAACCGATTTAAACGTTTATATCTTAGCTCCCAGGAGAATAATAATATTCTAAGGAAGAAAATTAGCAACCTTATAGATGATAAGGATCGCATTGCTAATCAAGGTGCACAAGCATTAGCGAAATTCCAAAAAACTCTTCTTGAAGTCCAAATTGAACGAGATGAATCTCTTCGCCATAATGCCATACTTAATGAGCGAGAAAATCAAATTCGTTCACTTCTTGTCATAAATAATGATGATGAATTCGCTTGGGCTGCGAAGGTTCTAGATAATGCCGAAATAACTTAGGTGTTAGCGTCGGTCTTCATCTTTGAGCATAATGCCTTGGTTAAAGATATGATTTCTGACAGAGAAGGTTGTTTACTGTTCTTCATTACTTTTCCGCCTCCTTTTTATGAAACTGCTATTAAGTTGCTAACTCATTGTCATTTGTTCGCAGAATCTGAGAAGAGGTTTCAAACTAGAATCAAGGAACTTGAGTCTGAGAAAGCACAACTTGCAAAAGACTTCTCTCTTCGTAATGACAAATATTCTAAGCTGAAGAAGCAACTACAAACTACTGTAGCGAATTTCAATAATGATGTTGTCCGTTTTCGCAATCAAACTATTGAAACAGTTTGCAATGACCACAACATTCCTCTTTCTTCATATCCTTGTCTTCTCGATGAAATTCCTGAAAATATGCCTTCCTCAGATGTCTCTGATAGTGATGCAAGCGAAGAAGAGGAATCTGATAAAGAATCTGATGAAGGAGAAGAATAAGTTGAAAGATTGTTCCATTTTCCTTTTTTTCTCTTCTTGTGATACTTGTACATTTATCCTTCTAACCTTCCATTTTTGTAATCTCTTACTGTAAATCTATCATATGAAAATAAATAACAAGTTTTTACTCCAATCATTCCCATACTTGCCTCTGTTATTTATTTTCACATGAGAGAAATTAAGTCGATAATCTTTAAGTAATGATACTTCTTAGTTTCGCAACTGCTGTTGCTATTTTTCCATAAATAAATGAAGAAATATAGTCGTATTCGCAAGCTTATTTGCTTACTCAATTTCTTGTGTTATCTTATCTTCATTTATGTTGAAATTCATCATTGCGACAAGATCGCAGGACGTCTTTACATTTTCATGTAATGACCCATTGATCTTGTCTTATCATTGTTTTTGTGTGGTCTTATTTTGCCTTCCTAGTTAAAGGTCTTATTTTGCCACCCCTCATATTGCGTCAATGTGACAGGCCTAAATATTCTTGCGAACATAAAGCCCCATGACATTGACGTCTTGCGACAAAATCGCAGGACGTCGTTACACTTTCATGTAACAACCCATTGATCTTGTCTTATCATTTCTTTAGTATTGTTGCCTCTGCAGGATGCTTTTGTTGCGACAATATGACAGGTCTAAAAAAATCTCGCGAACTTGAAGCCCCATGACATTGCCGTCTTGCTACGAAATCGCAGGACGTCTTTACACTTGCATGTAAAGACCCATTGATCTCGTCTTACCCTCGCGTTAGTATTATTGCCTCTTCAGGATCATCGCACAAATATGACAAGCCTAAATTTTCTTGCGAAAATAGAGCCTCATGACATTTGCGTCTTTTGACACTTATCAGCTCCCTAATGGAGGGTGCCGCCCTTATCATCTCCCTGGTTGCCCCTTCAAGGAGGCGTACATCGGCCATACAAGACTAGCTCCTCCCATCCGGTCTTAAAAACAACCAGTTATTTTCGCAGCCTCTTATCCCTTATACCTATAGGGTTTATGGTTACGAGACTGCACCCTAAGTGGAGTTTTCTTCGGCCGGAAGTGCAGCATGTGCCAAGACTTGCCAAGAATGGCCGAGACACTTCAAATGCCCCGGGCACTCTTGGCTCAACCGTGTACCTCGGCGCCTTGGTCATACAACGACTCCTTGGAAGAGACCCTCGGTCGTCCAACCAGGGTATAACCTTAATATATAGTTGGAAATCCAAGGTATCTCCCGGATAGGCTTTCATGGGCCCCAAATCTTCATGACTCGGAGTTCCGGGGCGGTGTAACCTTTTCCCCGAGCCATGTCAAGAGATACCCCCTTATATGACGCACTTTAGGTCTTACATTTGCCTCTTCTTACGAAATATCATTCGCGAACTAGGGTGTACGCCATAAAGGTTCGTCCCATTCACTCACTCATTCATTTCGTCAATTTTTGTAATCATTCATTGCTTTTTGATTATTTCTTCTCATCTTCTTTGCGAAATAGTCTTGCTTCATTTTCTGAGATCTCGCTGTAATTATTTAACCAATCTTTCGTCATATTCATATATCGCGAGTTTTTCGCGTGCTCCTTCTTCGATCATCCTGACACATTTTTTTTTTTTACATGAATCTAAAATCAATTATTTAATTCTTACACCTCTTACTCCTGTTGCTTTCTGTTTCTTCATTCATGTTTCCAAATATTTCCTTCCCTTTTGCGAGACCATCGCAATTTTCAATTGTCTTCACGCAGTGATTTCGCAATATATCTTCATTTCTCACTTCTATTGTGTCCACCATCAGCCTTTCTCTTCTTTGTTCTTCTTTGATATTCCTTTTCCAATTCTTCTGTTGAACAGCCCTTTCCTCGCAAGATTCCACATCGACTTCATAGCATTTTTGTCCCTCAGCCCAATCCCCTTTTATAACTCCAACACCACTGGGATGTGGAAATTTGATGCACTGGTGGTAAGTTGATGCTACCCCCAAGATCTCATGTAACCAGTGTCGCCCAATTAATGCATTATAAGGGGATTCCACATCGACTATGCAAAACAAGATTTCAGTTGATAATCCATTCAATGGTATTCGCATGCGAGCTTCTCCTTTAGGTTTATTAGCAGTACCATTAAAACCATATATCTTATATGTTGAAGGTGTCAAATCTTCATCTTTGCCCCCCATAGTCTTGTAGGTGTGGTAAAAAATGATGTTTACAGAGCTTCCGGTATCAATTAAGATTCTATTTATTGCCCATGAATTTTTTGCACCATCACTTTCATCATCAACTTTGGGTTTTGGATTAATTTCTAATCTCACCACTAATGGACTGTCATGCAACTCGCCACCTTCGGTACTTCTTCGCGGTAAAAGAAATAATCTGCGCTTGCCATTCTTTCAGTGGCGATGACTTCGCGATATTCATTACTACTCTATTGTCAACATCTCTTGCGAAAACTCTACTAAGAACACTATCATGAAAATCTTCAATTGTCCTATACGAATGTACGATAGAGTTGCAGAACAAGTTTTTGGCCTTCGTTCCAACTTCTACTACAAATGTCTCTTTCCCTTTTGTCGTATTTACTCTGTGATTTTATGGAGGTGTTGGTAATGGTTGAGTCTTCTCTTCACATTTTAAGAATTGGTTTAGCTTCCCTTGATCTATCATTCTGAGGATGATTCTTTTTATATTCCTACAATCATTCGTCAAGTGTCCATGAAAATGGTGATAGGAACAGAATTCATGACTTCTGTCACCTGGAGGTGGTTCATTCCCCATGTTCCATGGTGCAGGTATGTTTTCCATCAGGATTATAGCTTCCCATATCTTCTCCACACTAGCGTTTAGTGGTGGCATCTTGATTTCTTCCCATACGACTCTATGACCTCGCTGTCCTCTATGATAATTCTTCCTCTGGCCTCCATAAGTCTCTTGTGGATTATGCCTCTGTCCTCCATAGGTTTCTTGCGGTTGATCAAGCCTTTGAATTTTATTATTTCCGCCACGGTTGTAGAAATTTCTTTCTCTTTCAAATTCTTCCTGATCGCGACTCCCCATAGCTACCAATTTTCTTTGACCATCATTTGGTATCCTCACTCCTTGTTGACCTTGCGAGGTACTCGCCACAATGTTGATCAATTTGGGTAACAAACTTGCATTCGCAGCTCCTGAACTTGTATTCGCGACAGGGTATGATTCCATCTCATTTTGCTTTTCCTCTAGAGCAATATACTCCTCCCGAAGCTCTGGCAACTCAGTCATGGTGATTGTATTCTTGACTCTAAAAATTTGAATATACAATAGATTTGTCGCGAACATAGCATTAATGAATGATAAGATGAGATATCTCTCCTCCACTCGGCCAGCCATTTCGCTACACATTGTCTTCCATCTCACGGTTAGATGCTTCAAACTTTCACCAACCCTTTGTTTTAACCCAAATACATCTTCAATACACGGTCGCGAGGAATTATTACTTATATATGCCCCTAAAAATATAGCTTTGTAAGTGATTGAAAGATGTTATTGTATTTTTCGGTAGCCCTTCAAACCATTTCAAAGTTTCTCATATCAGACTTGATGCAAAATATTTGCACAATATAGCATCATGATTCTCCCATTGTAGCATACATCTCATATAAGCTTTGATATGATGTATCGCACAATTTGTTCCATCGAAAATCTTTGGTTAATGTCGGTAAATTGCACTTCGGTGGTATTCCTCTTAATTGTATCTCTTGTGTGAACGGAGTTTTCATGACTTCTTCTATTGCTTCGTCCAAACTGTCTCTTTCCTCCTCCCCTTTTAATGTTCATCATTCCTCTCATTTCTCGCCAGTTCTCTCAAAATTTGCTCATTTACATCGAATTTGAATCTACTTGGTCTTTTAGTTCCGCTTCTCTTCGCTGCGTTCATGTCTACTTTGACTTTCTTGTTCATCATTCTCTTCCCGTATTTCTCTGCGATCTTCTCCCTCATTTCTTTCGCGAATTCGCACACCATTATATCTATTGATTTCTCTTATTTGGTGCCTATTAGCTCTCCTTTGTGCCCTTTCATATTCTTCATTAATATTATCATTGTTGCGATTTTGTTCTCGCCTTCTTTCTCGATTATCATGATTATTCTGGCGAATTGCCTCTTCTAACTCTTGTTCTTCCATGTCTTGCTCTCAATCTTTCTCTCGCGAGCTAGACGTGCTTGTTCAACATAATGTCTTTCAATTTCATCCTCAATCTCTTTTTGCCTCCTCTCGTGCTTCTCTCCCATGCAATATTCTTCTTCCTTCTTCTTGATTTTCTTCATCAACTCGATTATTTTGCCTCGACGCCGCCTATTTCCTTGATTTTCATCATTCGCCCATTTTGAAGAGTCTCGGGACGTGGAATATAACGATCTTCCATCATTTCTCCTCTCTCGCAATGTTCCCTGCCCGGATTTTGCGCTTCTCCTTGGTTTTCTTCATCAATGACTTCGTAGTTAAATTTCTCCTTCTTTCCTCTCTAACCGATCTTGAGCTTGATCTTGTAGTGCTTCTCGACCTTTTTTTTGTAATCTCATGTTTTCCATCCTCAATTCATGATTCTGTCTTGTTAAATTTGCACGTTCCTCGCCTCTAACCGTCTTTCTTCATGTATTGTTTGTCTCAACGCCTCTAATGCTGCGATATCTTCATTTCCATGAATTATCTCTCCAATCTCTTCTCGGTCTCTCCCCTCTTGTCCATTGTTTACCAATTGTTGTTCTTCTTCCCCTTCGTCCACAGAGTTTGATCTCCAAGTATGCACGCTTACTCTATCATAATCCCATGATTCTATCCGCCTTTGGTTGAATTGGTGAGTGAATTTGATTTTCTTCATCATTCCTTATGTTCCTTCTTGAGGATTCTCCCATTTCATTTCTGTCTTCTCCAGCAAATCTCCTACTTCTCCTAACAGTTGTTGGTTGCTCAGATGCATTTCTTCTTCTAGCCATTTCTTAATTTTGGTAAACTGTTGAAAATTGCATCAAATTTCTTCTCTACTACTCCAAATTATTTCAAATCACGATGTGTATCCTTACTCAAACATCCCTGTTTCTAGCGCCAATATGTAGTTGCAGGAAATCCTACACTACACCCCTCACAATAATCCACACAACTAAGACATTTGAAGATGAATAACACTGATTTTTATTGATTATTTCCTTGAATGATTACAGGGTAAAATAGAAAGGAGCTAAAGAAATTACAATCACCACAAACTTTCTCTCTCCTAATGACTTGACCAACACTCTGAAAAGAACCCCCCTCACAACAGACTTATTCGACTCTTTATATAGGGTAGTATACAATGGATGACAGCTAAGCTGTCCTTTATTTTCGGAAACGACTTGCGAAATATCACAAGTGTACAAGTATACAATCTCGCAACTCTCCTAAACTTCGCTAGATCTTCATACTTTTCTCATGTTTTGGCTGTCGTCATTCATTGCGTCATTTATTTTACTCTTCTGCGACGCCCTCGCAATGTTGTTGTTTATTAATCCCGCGAAGTATTGATGTCGCGATATTCTGATCCTACAATTATAAATTTTATTAAATTATCCTAAATGTGTATTTCAGTAACTAAGTTTTACCACACATGGAAATTCTACATTTCATCTCAACTAACACTCAGGATCATCTACTATTTTCCATGTTGTCATTAATATCACCGGTCCTCAACCACCATCTACGTGGATAATAACATCAACTTTATATGTTCTGCACATAACTAGACTCAATGAATGCATTAGCTATTCAATTGGCAGTGAAGCGGGATTGGAGAATCAATGAAATAAATTCGAGTTTTTTTTGCGATAACAAAAAAGTGGTATAAAACTTGGAAGATATGCAACCCAAACTTTAGAACCTTTGTAAATCCTAGCATGCCTAGCATGCCTAGCT
Organism: Papaver armeniacum; assembly: GCA_023531295.1. Taxonomy (NCBI): domain Eukaryota; kingdom Viridiplantae; phylum Streptophyta; class Magnoliopsida; order Ranunculales; family Papaveraceae; genus Papaver; species Papaver armeniacum. Next base: position 509,529 of record JAJJWW010000146.1, read on the forward strand.
ATCCTGTTTGTTGGTTTATTACACGTATCCTAATAAATATGCAATTCCATTAATGATGATTGCTCAACTTGATTTTAATATATAATATGGGAGATTGATTTTTCCATATTAGTTTTTGATGATTGTCATTGACCGCGTCGATCGCCAGTCTTGCATCTAACCGGAAACAAACAAACTGTAATCTTAACTCCTCTGCCCATTGCATGGCATGTAGTAGATCACCACATTCAGCTTCTTCCACATTTAGGCTTAGGCTTAGTTTGGTATTCTTTGCAGACTTTTGTAAAAGCACTTTCTTCGTGCGTTCTTTGTCTTTGTCTGTGAGAAATAAGCGGTTAGGCGTTTGGTAAAATATTAATTAAAGTTGAAGTTGATTAAAAAAGCAATCAAAATGTGTTTGGTAAAATTTGCATTCAACCATTGTTGTTGTAACAAATGACAAAAACAGAGACATATCACTCATGGTAGTTTTATTCAATTTTATTGGGTTTAAAAATAATTAATTTTTTTTACTATATAATATTAATGTTCATAGATTGATTTTTCCATATTAGTTTTTGATGATTGTCATTGACCGCGTCGATCGCCAGTCTTGCATCTAACCGGAAACAAACAAACTGTAATCTTAACTCCTCTGCCCATTGCATGGCATGTAGTAGATCACCACATTCAGCTTCTTCCACATTTAGGCTTAGGCTTAGTTTGGTATTGCTGCAGCTTTTGTAAAAGCACTTTTCTGGCGTTCTTTGTCTTTGTCTTTGTGAGAAATAAGCAGGTTAGGCGTTTGGTAAAATATTAATTAAAGTTGAAGCTGATTAAAAAAGCAATCAAAATGTGTTTGGTAAAATTTCGATTCAACCATTGTTGTTGTAACAAATGACAAAAACAGGACATATCACTCATGGTAGTTTTATTCAATTTTATTGGGTTTAAAAATAATTAATTTTTTTTTACTATATAATATTAATGTTCATACTAATTACCACTATCATTATGATTGTTAAGAAATTATTTTACTTAACAATTAAGTAATTATTTAATATTTATTTTTATTTTTATTTTTACTGACAAATTAAGTAATTATTCAAGCAAAAATGAAACTAAAATTAAGTAATTATTTAATATTTGTTTTTATTTCTACTGTTGAAAAATTAATTAAATGGTATATAAAATAGTTCGAAATAATAAAAAATCATAATATTTAAAAAATGCAATATAAGAAATAGTAAAAAATTGATTGTATATAAATTTAAGGGTAACTTTTGTCATTTATAAAATAAAGTAGGGATAAAAAAGATAAATCAGGCATTAAATTTATGTGGGACCACAAACTTATGCTTTTGTAGCTTTTAAAAGCTCCTCCTCCCCAACTTTTAAAAATTTAGAATTTGAGAAGTGCTTTGGATAAAAAGCACTTTAGTTTTTTTTTTACCAAACACCAACTTCAAAATTTATTGACATATATAGGTTTTAAAAGTGCTTTTGAAAAAAAATAAGCATTACCAAACTCAGCCTTAGTTTGGTAATGTTGCGGCTTTTGTAAAAGCGCTTTTCTGCTGTGCTGTGCTGTGTAAAAAAAGTAGTTAGGTGTTTGGTAAACTAGATACTAAAAGTTAAAGCTGATTAAAAAATGATCAAATTGTGTTTGGTAAAATATAGGTTCACTTATTGTAGTTGTAACAAATGACAAAAACAGATATAATATTTTAATATAGTTTATTCTATTTTATGGGATTTAAATATATTAGATATTTATATATATTTTGAGTAATTATTTTTTATTATTGATATAACTTGGGATAAAAAAAAAAGCCTGGCATTTTTAGGGGCGACCCCGAAAGAATTAGGGGCGACACAAAATGACAAAATAGGTTGAAAATACTTATATGTCCCTTCATAATCGGTAGTTTAGAAGAAAAAAATTATCTACCGATTGTGACTATGTTCTTTTCTTCCTAGCTTTGGTTTTTGAAAAAATTAAATTTGGGCTACGACCATAATCGGGAGGCAATAAACATTATGAAACTACCGATTGTACAATCGGTAGGAAATAAACATCATGAAACTACCGATTGTGGAAATAGAGAAATCTAAAATTCCTATTGGTTTTTGTGTACAATCGGTAGGCAATAAACATCATGAAACTACCGATTGTGGAAATAAAGAAATCTAAAATTCCTATTGGTTTTTGAAAATTTCGAATTTGGGGCTACGACCATAATCGGGAGGCAATAAACATTATGAAACTACCGATTGTACAATCGGTAGGCAATAAACATCATGAAACTACCGATTGTGGAAATAGAGAAATCTAAAATTCCTATTGGTTTTTGAAAATTTCGAATTTGGGGCTACGACCATAATCGGGAGGCAATAAACATTATGAAACTACCGATTGTACAATCGGTAGGCAATAAACATCATAAAACTACCGATTGTGGAAATAGAGAAATCTAAAATTCCTCTTTGGTTTTTGAAAATTTCGAATTTGGGGCTACGACCATAATCGGGAGGCAATAAACATTATGAAACTACCGATTGTACAACCGTAGGCAATAAACATCATAAAACTACCGATTGTGGAAATAGAGAAATCTAAAATTCCTATTGGTTTTTGAAAATTTCGAATTTGGGGCTACGACCATAATCGGAGGCAATAAACATTATGAAACTACCGATTGTACAATCGGTAGGCAATAAACATCATGAAACTACCGATTGTGGAAATAGAGAAATCTAAAATTCCTATTGGTTTTTGAAAATTTCGAATTTGGGGCTATTACCATAATCGGGAGGCAATAAACATTATGAAACTACCGATTGTATAATCGGTAGGCAATAAACATCATGAAACTACCGATTGTGGAAATAGAGAAATCTAAAATTCCTATTGGTTTTTGAAAATTTCGAATTTGGGGCTATTACCATAATCGGGAGGCAATAAACATTATGAAACTACCGATTGTACAATCGGTAGGCAATAAACATCATAAATCTACCGATTGTGGAAATATAGAAATCTAGAATTCCTATTAGTTTTTGAAAATTTCGAATTTGGGGCTATTACCATAATCGGGAGGCAATAAACATTATGAAACTACCGATTGTACAATCGGTAGGCAATAAACATCATGAAACTACCGATTGTGGAAATTCTCAATCATATGAAAATGGAATCTCCTCTATATAACAAATTTCTCCCGATTATAGATTTAATTACCGATTATGAAGGGCATATTTGCCATTTCGAAAAATTTGAGATAAGGGGTGGCTTTGTTTTAGGTTTGGGTGACCTTTTTTGTCATTTTGTGTCGCCCCTAATTCTTTTGGGGTCGCCCCTAAAAGTGCCAGGAAAAAAAAGTATACTAAAATCAAATATTTACTAAAATTATACTATTTTTTTTTCTAATTATATTGGTTCTTATTTATTTTATTTTTTAATTAAAATGGTATATAACCAAAAATTTGAAAGTGAAAATAATAATCTTTGAAGAATGTGACATAGTTTAAAATAACAACCTTTAAAGAATATTATGGAGATTAAGAAATTAATTATCAAATATTTAAGGGCAATTTTGGTCATTTATATACTATAATAGGGATATAAAAGAAAAATCATGCATTAAAATAAGGTGGGACCAAAGCTTATGCTTTTAGAGCTTTTATAAGCTCCTCTCCCCCAACTTTTAAAAATTGGGGTATTTTGGAAGTGTTTTTGGTTAAAAGCACTTTGAAAATATTTTACCAAACGCTAATATGAAAAATAATTACTATATATATTTTTTGAAAGTGCTTTTCGAAAAATAAAAGCATTACCAAACCCGTCCTTAATTGAGAGTCCATTTCACAAAAGCACTTTGCCTGGACGTACTCTCTTGCAAAATCACGGCATATTATTCCATAACTGGTAGGCTTAAAAACCTATGATTATAAACCGCAAGCGCACTGTGTCTAGAACATAGATAACGGCAAATACGGGTCGATCCTACGGGGAGTTGGATTGGTGAACTAAACTTCTATGTTTTATTTCTACTAATTTAGATCAAACGGGGGGTTTATCGATACAACTAGTGAATTGGTGATTATATTAAAGCAACAAGATTAAGAAGAAATAAAAAATAAACTAAGGCTTTGAATCCACAACCTAAATGCATAGAAATTCCCTAATTTGTTATGCTAGTTCTCTTTTAAATCAAGGAGCTATAGAGATGCTAGCCTCAAACTACCTTGAAGATGTGATATAATTACTAACAAATATGATGACTTAATCTCAGCAAAAGATGTCAATTCCTAGCATTACCTATCTGTTTAAAGCATAGATAATCACAAATTGAACTAAAGCATTTCATATATAGGCTTGAATACATAACAAAGAATTGTTCTAACTACCATGGATGCTTCACATACAAGGTGAAAGTAAATTGCTAGTATTCATAGTGTTAGAGCACTGCTCGGTCGAGCTCGCAACGTTGCTATCTCAAGCTTGTTTGTCAAGTTTAGTTGCCAAAACTATAAGTCTTGATTTCTAGTCTACTTATAGCTATGTCTCGGATTAGGATAGAATGTGTATTTGAGCTTTAGACTTCACGGCGTTCATCGGTTGAAGACGAAGAACTACTAAGGGGGGCTTGTGGAACTTCATCAACAAAAGGTATGTGGAGACTTGAACTTATCTATCACTCAGAAGTCTATTTGTATTCGATCTCCTCCTATTGAGACAAAAGTCGTATAGCTATATAGACTTTATATTATACACATTAGATATTTCGAGCTGAGTTTAACTAGCTTACATATTTCTCGAAATATTTGTTGGTAAGCTTTCACTTTAACCAAGTTCATCTTTATTCTTGACGAAAGTCAAAAGATGATCATGTGAAAATCGCCTGGTAACATCTTACATGATTTGTGTGAGACAATCATTTGATGTAGACTAAGAATGTTTTGTATTGATCTATTGATCACTTGAAAATTGCTTTGAAGCTAATAGTTTGTGTGAATCAGCTATTCCCGTCTTCCAAGAATGTTTAAAATTGAGTTTAGAACAATTAACCATTGATTGGATATAGTATAGTATGCGTACTTGTATGCTAACTGTTGCAGGTTATTCCAAGTCCGGGAACCATAGTATGCATACCCGTATGCGTACTGGTTTGATAGTTGAAGTCCGGGAACCTTAGTATGCATACCGGCTTAACAGTTCAAGCTCGGGAATCCAACTGAGTTTGGTGGTGTACGACAGTATGCGTACCCATTCGCAGACTGGCGAACCCAGACCAAGTCCGGCTACTTAGGTATGCGTACCCATTTGCAAACTTGAGTGGGTTAAGTTCTAAAATCGGGTTGTTCATGAAAAAATACATTCATATAATAAGAAATGCAATTTTTTGCAAATCGTGGCTATAATGTTCATGAATTGATTCAAGTGAATCAAAATCGATTTTGCTTCAATTGTGTCTTGTATACTTCTATGAGAATATAAACAATTGAACAACTCTAGAACTAGTTTCATTTGAGTCATTTGAACTAGTAGTGATTAAGATGAACAAGGTTGATATGAAAGTGTTCATATGGCTAACTTCGATTAACTATTGTTGAGCCAACAAGGTGTACACGTTTAGGTATGGTTACCCATATCTAAATGAAGTCACTTTTCATTTGTGTGTAATAAGCTAAGTTCGATCTAACGGTTGAAAGATATTAGCTTGAATCTAATCAGGTTTTCATCTAACGGTCAATATTGAATGCTTTGTTACCAAGGTAACATTGATTGCAAACCCTGATTTGAATACTATATAAGGATAACTCTAGCAACTGGGAAACCTAATCCCCACACCTCCTGGGTGATACTAGTTGCGACTAGAGTCAATTCTCATTTAACCTAGGTTTCCCAGTTGCTAGAGTTCTCCCTTATATAGTTTTAAAATCAGGGTTTGCAATCTAAGTTACCTTGGTAACCAAGCATTCAATATTCACAGTTAGATGAAAACCTGATTAGATTCAAGCTAATATATTTCAACCGTTAGATCGAACTTAGCTTGTTATACACAAATGAAATGTACCTTCATTTAGGTTTGAGTAACCGTACCTAAACGTGTACACTAGGTTGGCTCAACAGTAGTTAACCGAAGTTAGCTATATGAACACTCACATATCAACCTTATTCATCTTAACCACAACTAGTTCAAATGACTCAAATGAAACTAGTTATAGAGTTGTTCAATTGATATATTCTCATAGAAGTATATAAGAACACAATTGAAGCAAAATCGGTTTGATTCACTCGAATCAATCCATGAGCATTATAGCCACGGTTTGCATAGAATGCATTCCTTATTATGTTAATATATTAGTTCATTAACAAACCGATTTTAGAACTTTAACCACTCAAGTATGCAAACGGGTACGCGTACTTAAAGTTGCTGAACTGAGTTTGGGTTCGCCAGTATGCAACGGGTACGCATACTTCCAAACACAGCAGAAATTCCCGGACCCAAACCCTTCGCCAGTACGCGTACGGGTATGTGTACTTAGGCTTCCGGAATTTCACAACTAACATGTACGCATACGGGTATGCATACTATAGTTCCGGTCATGGAACACATATATGCAAGAACACATACTATGTTCATAATCCAATGATGGTTAAGTGTTCTAAACTCTATTTCAATCATTGAAACATTCTTAGAGGATGGCAATAGCTGTTTTCACGAACTATTAGCATCAAAGCAATTTTCAAGTTATTGAAATAATCATAACGAAACATTCAAAGTCTACACCAAATGATTGTATCACACAAACCATGTAAGATGCTACTCGACGATTTTCACATGATCATCTTTTGACTTTCGTCAAGAATATAAGATGAACTTGGTTGTTTTTAAAGCTTGCCAACACATATTTCGAGAAATATGTAAGCGAGTTAAACTCAGCTCGAAATCTCAAATGTGCATAATCGAATACTATATAGTAATACAACTTTTGTCTCAATATAGGAGATAGAGTAGAAATAGACTTCCTAAGTGATAGATGAGTTTTAGTCTCCACATACCTTTTGTTGATGAAGTTCCACAAGCTCTCCTTAGTAGTTTTTCGTCTTCAAATGATGAACGCCGTGAAGTCTAATGCTCAACTACACAATCTATCCTGGTCCGAGACATCACTATAAGTAGACTAGTAATCGAGACTTATAGTTTTGATCACTAATATTGAAAAACAATCTTGAGATAGCAACGCTTGCGAGTTTGACGAGCAGTGCTCTAACAATCTCCCCCTTTGTCAATTTTAGTGACAAAACTATCAATACATATGGATTACAAAATAAATAAACGTTGTAGCTTCTCTTCCAAATGCTTGATCTCCTTGGTTCTTCAATATTACTCGAAATCTTCGTCACTTCCTAGTACTTCAATGATTCTAAATGTATCATAGTTGTTGAAGATCCGTAGCTATGACAATGAGAAAACAATAGCTCTCAATCATTGTTATACAGTGTCATAGTATTATTACACAGCATCAAAGTCCAATTGTATCACAACTTTGAAAACAATACTATGGTGATATGTATCTCTCCCCCTTAGTTAATACTTCATCTCACAATGAAAACCACTCCCCCTTACATAATGATACGTAAACCATATGTATTTGTAGTATGAACTACACACTAATTCTCCCCCTTTTTGTCAATATAAATTGGCAAAGGTACGAAAACTAGTGGGATCCTCCTGAAATTTTCATAGAGATACTTCATGACCAAAAGAGAACAACATATCAACTTGTTTCGATGATTTCACATAGTCGAAATTTAGTGTATTCATCAAGGAGTTTATAAAGATACAAGAAAACTCCTACAATATTCCACAGCCGCACTCCCCACAAAGATTTGGCAATTAAGCACAAGTTCAATTAAGAACTCTCCCCCATAAAATGTCATTCCCGAAAGAACAACAAGAGCGACCTTACTTTTACAAGAAAAGAATGATTTCTTTGGACCTTAACAAATCACATGAAACATGAATTTGTATCCAAAAATCTCAATTAACCACAAGGAAAGTGATCAATTCAATTGACCATACTCAACATAAGAGATCTTACGGAGCCGCACGGTACATACACAAAAATGTGGATCAAGGAAAGACCAATACTGCGGAATAATCAAAGATTCATTTTATTTTTCATCACTATTTTCACAATAACATATAATAGACTTAATCTTTGTAAACAAAAGTTCATCATATCTTCCATCAATATTTGCATAATGACATAATAGGCTTAACTTTTGTACTCAAAAGTTCATTATATCTTTTATCAATATTTTCATACCGACATATAATAGAGTTAACTTTTGAGCATATATGGGACAGTCAAGGTTCACGGGCGTAAACAACATATCCCATAACAATTTGCAATATATAAAACCATATAGATTAATACTGCAAAAATCATCTTCCAAATAACTTATAATTTAAATAAATAAATCTAAAAACATTGCAAGATGAAAACGTTGGCAATATCTATGTGTACTCACAATAACAGTTATTCCAAACCCTAGTTATCCTTCTTAAAAACACAAGAATAAATTTTCATAAGAAGTTTCCTAGACAACAATCAAAAGCAACTCTAAAAGAAAAAACGATCACAAGCTAAAATCAGCGTTCATGTACGGAAGCTTCATGGGTTTCAAGACCTTCAAGCTTGTGACAGATGGTATCGACTGCATCTTCGCACACGATACACTTCTTGAGACGATCCTTAACATGTGTCATCATGAGAGCAAGGTCAAAGTTAACCTTTTTCAACTCAGTTCTTAACATATCAAGGTTTTTTAAGGTATCAACAAGAAGCAGTTTTGCATCGTTAAACTGACCGATAAAATCTTGAACAACTTCAGCAGAAATCTCTTCATCATCCTCAAAGTCTGAAGATTATCAGGAGATTGAGTAGAGGTGTCATTGACTTCCACAAGAGATCTTTTCTCTTTTTCTTCGAAACCAAAACCCTTATCAAGAAAACCTTTTGCAAAGTTACAAGATCCGAAGGAGATGCCGTTCTTGACAAGAAAAATAACCTGAATTGCAGTACTCTTCAAAAGTTGTTATTTAAATGGTTTCAGGAAAACAGATTTTAGGGTTTCCAAAGTTGGTTCGTGGTATGTGCCATGGGTACCCGTACGAATGAAAACTTGGCCCATAGGAGAAAAGAACCAAAGCAACGAAGGATGCAATCCAAAGAGACTGTTTGCAAAGCAGTATTTTTCCGAGTGAAAATTTTCACAAGTCTTAGCTCGATAAATTTTACATTCTCACAAGAAAAAAATTTAAAGCATAAAAGTAGCAATTTTTTGACACAATAAAATTTCAAAAAGAAACTCATTCCAATCACGGGTTCATCATGATTTCGCCTGACAGATTCTTTGTTTTGTTGCTTCTCTCGATTCCCTCTTCCCTTTTTTCGTGTTTTCCGTTTGTTTTCCTTCGTTTTTCTGCTGTTTTGTGTTGCGTTTTTTGTTCGTTTAGGGTTCTGTTTTTTAGGGTTTCTTCTTTACCCCAATGCCGAGAATTACACGTTCTTCATCTCGCGCTCCCTTGTTTGCTTCTTCAACCCAGCCTCCTCTTACCTCTTCCACGGCAGTCTTTACATCTTCAACCCAGTCTTCTCCTTCCTCTTCATTGACAGACGCCACAGCTGCAGATAATGTATGCCATTGCCCCTTCAAGAGCCTTCATGAATGCTCTGATGGAGTTCACGGAAGAGGATACGCCAAGGTTTCGATCTTGAAACACTTCCACGACAAACACCTTTCCTCTGAATCCAGAAAAGCCATGATTCGGGACTTAATTGCTAGTGATTTGAAGGCTTACGGTGACCTGGAGAAGGTTCTTCATATTCTTCGTATGTGGTTCCGCACCAAGTGCATGTATTTTCATGCCTGGTCCAAATCCTGTAAGGGGCGCGAAGGGGCTGTTCATGACTACATCTCAGGGCCTGGTAATAGGGAATGTGATTTGATTCACGACTTGAACAAACCAGGGGCAGAGTTTGTGCGGTTGCAAGAAGTGAGAGTGGAAGCTGCTGGTACTGCGGTTGATACCAGTTCAGGTAAGTACGCTGGTGATGAGTTTTTGTTATCCACTGACTTACTTAACACAATGATGCAACGTCAAATCCCCATAGTCAAGTGCATTCCACACAAGTGCAGACTGGCGTTTTCCAGGGTATTGTAGGTATATCTTGATCGCATCGTTGCTAGTCCAGGCAGATTGACGGCTTGGCTTCGTTTACTTTTTCTGCCTGTTTGCACATTATCTCTTTACTATCCGAAGACCTCAGCTGAACGTAAATCTGGGAATCGTAAAAAACTGCAAGTTGCGGCTATTTTGGAGGCACTTACGGTTTGGAGAGAACCGAATGGATGTTCAGCTTTGGTTCACAAGCTGTTGCAATAGCCGATCAGGTCAGGGTCTAGGAAACTTGATGAGGAAGATGGGAAGAAGTCAAAAGACAAACGCTTTGGGTCTGTGATCACAGCCTGCCAGCGTAAGATTAGTGCGGGTCAATTTGCTGCTGCCATCAAAGTCCTGTCTTCTTCTGGGGTTGATCCATTTGAAGAGCAGACCTACTTGGACTTGCTCGATAAGCACCCCCTAGCGCCCTCTCCTGAGGTTCCCACGGCGGATATTGATGCAGATCCTATTAGTATGGATTCTAAGGCAGTGTTGGGTGCTATTAAGAGTTTTCCAAGGGGTACGTCGTGTGGTCGAGACGGGTTACGGGCGCAACACTTAGTAGACGTCCTTAGTGGGGCAGCTGCAGCGGTAGCGAATGACTTGCTTGTATCCATTTCTGGGGTTGTCAATCTTTGGTTGGCTGGTAGATGTCCCAGTGCCTTGGGTGAATACATTGCTAGTGCTCCTTTGACTCCTTTGCTCAAGCCGGGAGGAGGTCTTAGGCCCATAGCGGTTGGTACGGTGTGGCGGAGATTAGAATCGAAGGTGGCTGCCTCTCATTGTTGGAAAGGACATGACTTCTTATTTAGGTGACTACCAATTCGGTGTTGGTGTTCCTGTAGGAGGGGAAGGTATTTTACACGTTGTAAATCGCCTTCTTGAATTGAAAGGTCAGTCGGATAATATGTCAATGTTGCTAATTGACTTTTCCAATGCTTTCAACATGGTGTGTAGATCCCAACTCATCAAAGAAGTTCGTCTTCATTGTCCAGGTATTTCTCGCTGGGTAGAGTTTTGTTACTTACGTCCTGCTAAGCTTTATTATGCCCAATATATTTTGTCTTCTTCTCTTGGTGTGCAACAAGGGGATCCTCTGGGGCCCTTGTTATTTGCATTGACACTTCACCCCTTAGTGAAGACCATTGCTTCTCAATGCAAACTTGATCTGCATGCATGGTATCTTGACGATGGCACAATAATTGGAGATACTTTAGAGGTGGCTAAGGCTCTGCGGATAATTCAATCTGAAGGACCAGACAGGGGTTTACATCTCAACATTAACAAGACGGAAGTCTTTTGGCCTTCTTTTGATCCTAGAAGTACTATTGAAGATGTTTTCCCTCCGGATATTGGTAGACCTTCCAAGGGCGTTAAACTTTTAGGAGGCCCTGTGAGTTTGGATTTGGGCTTCATCAACGACTTGGTGTTGAATAGGGTTCACAAAACTGTTCAACTAATGGACGCGATTAAAAAACTCAGGGATCCGCAAAGTGAGATGCTTTTACTTCGCAATTGCACCGGTGTGTCTAGACTTTATTTTGCTATGCGTACTACCAATCCGGATGCTCTACAACCGGCCACTGATCTCTTTGACGACCAGCTTTATCAGTATTTGAGGCTTTTGATTACTGGAGATGGTGCTGGTTTTGGTCCTTTACAGAAGAGATTATCTACCCTACCTATTAAGGATGGAGGACTTGGCATCTATACTATGGTCGATACTCGAGCTTCTTGGCTATCTTGCTTCTCAAAGCCAGACTACTTCAGTGCAGAAAATGATCCTTGGCGACTTATTCCCAACGGAAAAAGGATTATCTTATCAGTTGGCTCTTCAGAACTTCACCCAGGTATGTGGATTACCATCTACTTACAGTGTCGATGATACTGCCCCTTCTTCCATGCATTCGGCGGCGATTTGTTTATTTTGACGCAGTTAAGAAGTGTATCCCAGACCAATTTCATATGTCTGAAAGAGATTCCGTCTTATGTCAATGTAACCGGGTCAAGCATGCTCAGGACTACCTTTTGGCGGTTCCAATTAGTGGGCTTAACCAATGTCTTGGACCCAGACAATTTAGAGTTGTGCTTTGCTATCGTTTGGGTATTCCTTTGTTTGTTGAGAATAGTTTGTGCCCAAGTTGTAACAAGAGATGCTTTTGGAGATCATGCGCTTCATTGTGCAAAGGATATTGGCTACAAATTCCGCCATGATGTGGTTCGGGACACTGCTTTTGACATTTGCTACAAGACTAATGTTCCCGCGCGGAAGGAAGTATCTCTCGGTCTTCAATATGATGATGGTCAAGATCTAAAGCCTGCTGATATCCTTGTTCTCAACTGGGAAAATGGGCAAGATGTGTGTATGGATGTTACAGGTGTTTCTCCATTCACTGGTGGTGGTGTCCGTTCCTTCGCTCCTGGTAAAGCTATCTTTAGTATTGTTTCACGTAAACGCACTAAATACTTGGACAAGTGTGCTGCACATGGTTATGGTTTGGGTGTTCTGGCCTTTTGTACCTTAGGGGAACTTGGTGAGGACACTTTGGTTTTTTTCAAGCGCTTAAGGAACTGCTTAGTTAGTAATGACGCTAGTAGTGGATTAGGTAGTTTTATTTTCCATCGTTTAGGTGTTGCTATTCAAAGAGGAGTTGGGGCTCAGCTTGTCGCTAGTCTGCCAACCAAAAGCTCTGTGTAATTTTCTATTAATATATACACTCACGTATTACTTCGAATTAAAAGAAATAAAAAAAAATTGTCAAAACATAATACAAATACTTATGCAAACATGTTTGTGAATGATAATCCGGCTTGGAACGATAAGAAAATAGCTAGAAAATCAGAAAACACTTAGCCATTAAGTATACCTGATTATTTCTCACTCAACCAGGAATTTTTATGAGTGAGATTTCAACCTTGTGATTAATTAGCACAAGTATGAGCCTTGAGCTCATCAAATGAACGTTGTTTTTGGTTAAACCTCTTTCTCCTGATCTTTGGAGAAAAAACTTTTTGATGTAAAAAGTTATCATAAAATTTACTTTCATCAAAATACGACGCATAATATGTATTCTTACCTGAAGAATTTTGACTAGAGGGAATTGATAGCCTGTTAATGATTTCTTTATACCCTTCAATTATTAGATTTAGGTTATCTTCCATATCTCCATTTTTGCTTCCTTTTTCTGGTATGTTTTTCACATCAAGAACAACATTATCTCCCTTTTTAATAGAAGAGGATCCTTGAGCTCTTCTTGGACGAATTGGTTTAGGAAGACTGTTTCGCATTTGAACATTTGAGGAACACATCGAACTAACTTTCCTGGTAGGGTACACAGGGTGAGTACCAAAAACCAATTGGTCTAGACATATGAATGTCAGTTACACCTTTGAGAATTAAATCTAAGGTGTGTTGAAGACGAACAATAGAATTGGCATTCAACCTAGATTTCCTCTTTTGTTCACCATGTCCTTTTGAATCACAAAAGAGACACTTTATGATCACCTGAGTGATTAGACAGAACAGTCTTAACACCATTGTTAGGAGATGTATTCCTTCCATGTGATGTGGATATTCCTTGATTAGAGGAAGACACAATCACATCCTTTTTAACAGGAAGGGATTTCGATTTTGCTTCTGAAACTGAATTTTTTACAGTTAAATCTGAGGCAATTGGTACAATGGACTCTTTGGCACATTCTTGAATAGAGAGTTTACTCAAAAGAAGTTCAATTTATAAAGCATCCTCTTTGAGTTTTTCCTCAAGCAGAGTTCGTGAAGAACAGACTGAGGCGTTTTCCTCTCGAATGACCTTTAGAAGAGAATCACGCTCATTTACCATAACAACAGGGGCATTGACTTTGTGTTTCAACCGGTTAACATTATCAGCCTGGATTCTAACAAGTTTTAGAATCACTGCACTCTCTTTGGCTGCTTCCCTTTCAACTTCAGAGTCAGACTCGTCAGTAAGGTAATCCGGGTAACACTTGTCAATGGAAGTCTGTTTCGTTTAAACACTAGGTTCTTATATATTCGAGATTGACAAATCTTTCTCTTTAATAGATTTCGTAGAAACAAAACTTTTGTTTCTGGTGATGCGTTTATCAGAGATAGCACTTCTTTTCATATTCAGATCGCTACAAACACGGACTTATGAGGTCTTAAATGTGTTTGCATGCTCTGATACCAATTGAAAAAGCGGGGGTCTAACAACCACACACAATATTTCATTTGGAAATATGAATAGACAAACTCCAATATACTTTCAAGAGAATCAACTAGACAGTCAGACTCAATCTATAGAAAAGTATATCAAAGAGTTATATCTCAATTTCTCAATTCAATCTGCAATCAAACAAATAGGAATTTGCTAGCCCGATTGAATAAGAGAAATAAATTGGACGGTATCACAAACCAATATCCAAACGTCAATCAATTCAATCTGTTAGAGCATAGCTCGGTTGAACCCACCAAGTGTTGGTATGTCAAGTTTGGTTGTCATATTTTAGTGAACCAAAACTCATTTAAAGAGTCGCTTGATTATTTACTAGAGTCAACTTCGTATAGGTTTACTAGAAAGTTTTTAGGATATGATACAAACAAGTATTACTCGAAGACTTAAAGAATGTGAAGAAGTAAAGAGCTACAACGACGACATCATCATTCCTCTTGAGGTTAGTAATATTTTGACTTGAACTGTTTCATTCCTAACGTATCTTTCAAGTCGTGTTATATTGAAAACATAGCTGCGAAGCTGTGAATAATTATACTCTAGTTAGACGTAGTATTAAGGAATTATAATACGAAGTATAACGCCTATCTTTTGAACTTCTTATATAAGACATCGACATAATCGTATGAATGCTACTGTGATTATGTATTGGGCATTGAAAAAGCGGGGGTCTAACAACCACACCCAATATTTCGTTTGGCAATCTGTATGAACTAAACCTTAATAATATTCCGAGAGTAAAAACTCAATCAAAGAATAATACTAAAGAGTTTATCTCTTACTCAACACAATCAATGGTTAAACAGAAGCAAGTCCGTAAACCTGATTTTAGTGTGAAGTTCTTGAACTAAAATCTTTTGTGTTAATCACAACCTATTCAATATCCACCATGTATAAACCTCTTTAAGCAACAATCACTAAAGGAATATTTCAACACGGTGTCCACTTGAAATAGGGTTAGTCCGGACTGGTCTAACAATGTGAAAATAACAAAATCAATTGTTCAAGATCAATCAAGTCTTATCCAACAAACAAGGTCGGATTTAACAACTATGATTTATTAACGTACAACCTGTATTATTTCAATTATATTTCAATTATATAAAATATAATACGGAAAATAAATAACACAGACACCAGAAATTTTGTTAACGAGGAAACCACAAATTCAGAAAAACCCCGGGACCTAGTCCAGAATAAACACACATTGATTATAAGCTGTTACACCAATTTCCTACTACCTATTCGGACTAGATGTAATAACTGCTTCAGCACAAATAGAACTCCTAGCACAACACCGATTGTCTTAAGGAATTCTTCTCATAAATCTTCTAGCAGAACTCAAGGCTCTCTTTAGAAGATCCAACAACACGATTGATACGATTCGATATTTTGTTTGCACAAAACACCTGTTTGATTTCCCTTTAGATGTGAATCAAGGTTTTGGAAATCTTGTGTTTGATTTGATAAAAACAATTACTAGGTAAAAGTAATATCAAAACAAACTTGTAGATTAGGGATTATTATACTCTTCAATAAAGGAAGAGAAACCTAATTATTATACAACAAGAACAACTAGAATAAATCTAGAGATATCTTGTTTAAAACTTCTTAAGGATTTTTACGAGATGCCTTAATCGAAGTTTTCTTTCTAGCTTCCGGTTTCGACTAACAAAAGTTGGTATACGATCGGAAACTGAAATCTATCAAAAGCTAGGGTTTATGATCAACAACTCTTGAATGGTTTTATATCAGAAGAGAAAACCTTAGAATAGACAAGAGGTGAAAAACCTAGATTACAAGTTGTATAATCAATCACAAAGATTAATCCAACTCGGCTTTGTGATCCCCAATACAAATACTTTTATCTCACTCTTGTTCACGAAGAACAGAAGACATGGAAAATAACCTTATGAGCTTACACCAATTTTCCAAGGGGATGAAAAACGTGTAGCACTCACGAACCCTTATTTATAGTGAAACATAGCTTGAAAACTAAGCAAAGTTATTTTCCTTTTTCAAGACTCTCCTAATTTTGGGAGTCTTTCCTAAGTTACAACTCTTGCCAAAATAATTAAATAAATAATTAATTAGCAAATATTGTATTTATGTGAATAAATCACATTTCAACTTAGGCAGGAATTTAAAGTTATCACAAACACTTTAATATGGTAATCAAATATGTTTGGATTAATAGCCATCTTGCCTAGATAAGGAAACATCACCAACTTGACCAAAAATGCCTTTTAGTCACGTAATTGGGCCCAAGTCCGTGAACCGTTACAAGCTGTCCATGGATTGTTTCCTACTAACGAACTGTAACAATTACAGCAACACTTATAATTGTTACTTTAATAAATCACTCATAACTTCATCGTTATAACTCGGAATTGAGTGATTCTTGGCTCGTTGAATTCGTAAGCTCATTCACTATAACATGAGAAACTTTCCAAGGATAAAGGTTATTGTCACAAAAGTCGTGGTTCAAATAACCTCAAGTATATATACATAAATGTATATTAACCGTCATAGGAATTGTTCCATAGGGTGAGCATTTGTTTCGATAGATTAGAAAGGTAGAATTGATCAAGAATCCAAATGAAATCAATCACCACATACCTTTGTTGATGAAGTCCTTGTTGATGTCTTCTTGTAATCTTCAGTCTTCATCCTTAAAGAATAGCTTTTCTTAGACCTAATCTAGTCCTAAACTATCTATAGTATACTAAATCAAGAATGCGTTTTGGCAACTAAATTTGACAACTAGCTTGACATACCAACGCTAGTGGGTTCAACCAAGCAATGCTCTAACAGGTATGGGTGAAGATTTCGTTCTAGGAAACAATGTTTTACATTCGTTTAAAGGAAGTACATTCATAAACTTGTTTTGTGAATCGAAAGGGAAATTGCTAGGCTTATTGGTATTGTTAATCATTGCAAATCTTTGGATTACCAATATGTGTGTTTAGTATAACCGCTCATAACTTGTTTATGTATCTTGGTAAAACTATTCACAATGCCTGACTTATGTATCGGTATGACTTTTATTAGTGAAACCAATCTTAAGTAATCACCTGAGATGGTATGATCGATATTTGTAATTGGTTTGACCATTCCTAGTCATTGGGTAACCGATCCTAGAACTTGTTGGGTAGGTTAACAAGTTTTATTTATTGGTGTAACCGATCCTATAACTTGTGCAACCGATCACAAGTAAGTACCATAAATAGTGGTAACCGATCCTGGTACTTAGTTAACCATTTTATGGAAACTAGTGTGACCGATCCTAGTAGCCACTTGGAGGTAGAACCGAAACTTGTTTTGGTAGAACCATTAAACCCATGAATGGTGATTGAATGTTTTTGATCAATCACATAGTTCTTGGAAATCAGATGAACCAATTCTAAACTCGATTGGAAGTGTGGAAAATCGGTTCCAAGATTGTAAATATGAAAGAGTATTTACAAAGTAAAGATGTCGACATACTTTGAACACGTAGAGTAATTCTTATCTATTATTGTTCAAAGATATTCCTTAATAGCTAAAGGAGAATCCCATATCGAAATAAATTGAGAATCTTTTAATTAAGGTTTTTAGTTTTATATGCTTTTAATTTCCAGCAACTAAATGCATATTTTTAGAAAATAAAAATTGGTAATGTGCATTTACTAATTGGAGATTTTCTACTGAGATTTCGGTCAATATTTGGACAGAGCATTTCCAGGAATTATGAAAACTGATTTGGGAGTTTATTGCATATCTTCGAGAATATTCGGTTTTGGAAATTCCTTGGTGTCCAAACTTCCTTGGTCTATAAATATTTGACGTTTGCATTTCAAGCAAACTAATCCTCAGAGCCAGCAAAACTACCTTGTTGTGTTGTTATGGTGGAGCCGTCTATTCGGAGAGGAAAGTACCATAATTAGGCGAAATCTCTTACGACCGCTCGTTTTAACGACTTCTTTGGGATTGGGAAGCTCTACGAGTACCGTTGGTGGGAAACTAGATAATTGCAGTTTATTATTAGTTTTTGATTGATTTGATTGACTAACGGTTGTTGAACTTTGATTGCACCTAGTTTGTTTATGCTTGAGAATCTTCTCTTCTGATATAAGATTCACTCAAACTAGATAGAAGTTTCGACGGGGATCTTTAGACTGTTTATAGATCTAAAGACGTCCTATAATAATCCATTGTTAACAGACTCCGTTCTGTGTGTGATTGATCACAATAGATTCAAGTTGATTGTGTGTATGTGTTTATTGAAGATCTAAGAAGATTTGAAGACAAAGAAGATTTCTTATTTGAGTTCATAATCTTTGGTGTGCATAAAACTTGATCGGTTGGGGATCCAACTATAATAAGTTTATCTTTTGATAGATTGGATTGGTTAGTTATTTAGATCGGCATCAATACATTTCTTTGTGATTTATAGTATTGATTGTATAGTCTAAGCAATTACTTTGGTAGTTGTTGATAGATTGATCTAAGAACCCGACAAAGGAGTTTATTGGGATAAACGGAAGAGCCTTTTGTCAAACTCATATCACTTGTTTGAAAAGAGTTGTTACCGAACAGATTTGTTGTTCCTTTACTGTTTGGAATGCGAACCAAAGGAATTGTTCCTGAAAAGGCGAGGGTACCCAATATACCTCAAGATAAAACTTTTCCAAACTATAAGTCCTTTCTCCTATAGTGATTGTCTATGGACTGAGTCGAGACAATGCAACTAATCGGTTCACACTTCGTGTGATCGTCTATGGATACGAGATCGAGACAATACAACAACGAAGTATGTTTACTTGATACAAAGGTTCGGACTTAACCAAACATAATAGGATTGCTTATCAAGTAAATAGGAATTAACGTTTGTGTGATTTACTTTAATTATAATAAAACAATTATAATGCGGAAAATAAAAGTAAATGACACAACAAGATTTTGTTAACGAGGAAACCGCAAATGCAGAAAAACCCCGGGACCTTGTCCAGAATTGAATACTCTTAGGATTAAGCCGCTACACAAAATTACACCTAACTTCGTAGAGTTGAGGCCAAATAACTAACCCTATAGTTCACTTAGTTCCGTCTGTATTCCCACGCCTCCGACTTGTGAATAAGTCACGTACTTGGAACAATTCCTTTGGTTCGTATTCCAAACAGTAAAGGAACAACAAATCTTTTTGGTATCAACTCTATTCAACCAAGTGATATGAGTCGGACAAAGGCTATTTTGTTTATCTTAACATAAACTCCTTCGTCGGGTCCTTAGATCTATCTTATGTTCAATCACACAAAGGTAATCGTTTAAGATTAATCCAATCAATACCTTTAATCACAAGGAAACGTATTGATGCCGATCTACTCAATTAATCAATCCAATCTACCACAAGGATAAACCGATCATTAATTGGATCCACTTTTACCGAAACAAGTATTGTGCACACCAAAGATTATAAAACCCACGTCAGATCTTCAATATCTTCTTTGTCTTCAAATCTTCTTAAATCTTCAATAAAAACCTGCACACAATCACTTGAATCTCTTGTGATCAATCACGCACAGAACGGAGTCACGTTAACAATGGATTATCACAAGATCGTCTTTAGAACTAACAACGAGTCTAAAGTTCCCTGTCGAAACTCGAACTAGTTTGAGTGAATCGATATCGAAGAGAAGATTCTCAAGAATAAACAAACTAGGTGCAATCAGATTTCAACCACCGTTAGTCAATCAAATCAATCGAAAACAAAGATAAACCGTAATTATCTAGTTTCCCACCAACGGTCGCGCTAGAGCTTCTCAATCCCAAAGAAGACTTTAAACTCGAGCGGTCGTAAGAGATTTCGCCTAATTAGGTTACTCTCCCTCTCCGAATAGGCGGCTACACCAAGAATAACAACAACAAAAGAGTAAATCTGTTGTTACGAAGGATTAGTTTGCTAGAAAGGCAAACTTCGTGTATTTATAGACAAGGAAGTTTGGACACCAAGGAATTTCCAAAACCGAAAATATTCTCAAGATATTCATAAAAGCACGATTCGGTTTTCATAATTCCCGAAATGCTCATCCAAAAATAACGATCGAAATCTCTCGGAAAATCTAATTAGTAAATGCACATTACTAATTCTGTAATTTCCCTACAAAATGAAATTAATAACCTTAATTAAAACATTCTTAACTTACTTATGTTTCGATCCTGGGATTCTCTTCCCTTAGCCGTTAAGGAATATCTTTGAACAATTATAGAAATAAACATTCACAGCACGTGTTCAAAGTTTGTCGACATCTTAACTTTGTAAGTTCTCTTTCACACTTACAACCTTTAAACCGATTTGCCACACTTCCAAACAAGTTTAGAATTGGTTCATCTGACTTTCAAGAACTATGTGATTGATCAAACCAATATTCAATCACAATCATGGGTTTACGGTTCTACCAAAACAAGTTTCGGTTCTACCTCCATGTGAATATTGTGCATAGTCACACTAGCTTCCCAAAATATCTTTGAACAATTATAGAAATAAACATTCACATCACGTGTTCAAAGTTTGCCGACATCTTAACTTTGTAAGTTCTCTTTCACACTTACAACCTTGAAACCGATTTGCCACACTTCCAAACAAGTTTAGAATTGGTTCATATGACTTTCAAGAACTATGTGATTGATCAAACCAACATTCAATCACAATCATGGGTTTACGGTTCTACCAAAGCAAGTTTCGGTTCTACCTCCATGTGAGTACTGTGCATAGTCACACTAGCTTCCCAAAAGTTCGGTTGACTAGGTACTAGGATCGGTTCCCCACATATATATGGTATCTAACTTATATGTGTTGCACATGTCCATAGGATCGGTTCCCCTTTTCTGCTATAAACCTTGCTGCACCTCATACAAGGATCGGTTCCCTTTGATGTACTGCACCCTTACAAGGATCGGTTCCTTTCAACAAGGATCGGTTCCCTTTCCCTTACAAGGTCAGACATACAAAATCCGATCATACCACAGGTGATTACTTAAGATCGGTTTTACTAATAAAAGTTATACCAATACATAAGTCAGGCCTTCGTGAACAGTTTTACCAAGAACACAACAAGTTATGAGCGGTTATACTCTATCACACATATTGGTTGTTCATAAGATATGCAATGAATAACAAAACCAATAACACCTGGCAATTTCCTTTTCGGTCCACAAACAAGTTTCTGAACTTACTTCCTTAGAACACATGTAAACATTGCTCCCTAGGATGAAATCCTCACCTCATACCCATACATAATGACAATAGCATTCAAATGATTATGGCGATGTCTTATCTACAAAGTTTAATGGTTAAGCAATAAACCTCGTATTGTATTCGTTAATACTATGTCTATCTAGAGTTCAAATATAAGCCATAGATTATGTTTTCAATATGCACGACTTGAAAGATACGTTAGGGAATGAAACAATACAAATCAAATATCACTAACCTCAAGTGGAAGGATGATTGTTGTCGTTGTAGCTCCTTGCTTCTTCACATCTTCAAGTCTTCGCAATACTTGTAATGTCTCATATCCTAATACTTTCAAGCTAACCTATACGAAGTTTAATTCTAGTACATAATCAAGCGACTCTTATCATGAGTTTTGATTCACTAAAATATGACAACCAAACTTGACATACCAACGCTTGGTGGGTTCAACCGAGCCATACTCTAACAATCTCCCCCTTTGTCAATTTTAGTGACAAAACTCTTACATCATATGGATAAACAAATTACAATAATTCATTACAATCCGCTTGATTCCCGATTCAACAACACAGTGAAACTGCTTACATTTAATCATTGAAAATGTCGTTGTTGACATTATAATAACAAAGTTATTACTCCCCCTAAGGAAGATAGGTAGATATTCAATCCGTATGTAGGAGCAGAATATCGCGACATCAATACTTCGCGAGAGTAATAAACAACTACATTGCGAAGGTGTCGCAAGTAAATAATTTAAATGACGCATCAGATGACGACAGCCAGAACATGAGAAAAGTGTGAAGACTTGGCGATATTTAGGAGTGTCGCAAGTAAAGACGTTTGTAACATTCGCGACACTTCGCGAGATGTTCCCGAAAATAAAGGACAGCTTAGCTGTCATCCACTGTATATTACCCTATATAAAGAGTTGAGTCAGTTTGTTGTAGGGGGTCTTTTGGAATGGTTAAGCAGGTCATTAGGAGAGAGAAAATTAAGAGAGATTGTAATTTCTTTAGCTCTGTTCTATATTACTTTGTAAACCTTTCAAGTAACAATTAATAAAACACATTATTGTTCATCTTCAAATGGATTGATTAAGCAAATTCGAGTAAGGGGTGTAGTGTAGGATTTCCTGCAACTACATATGCGCTAGAAACAGGGATTGAAGAAGAAGATCAACCTTGTGAATTGGAAGAATTAGGGTAACAAGAAAGAAATCTTGAATAATTTTTAACAAGTTACTAAAATTGAGAAATGGCTAGGAGAAAGAATGCATCGTAACAACCAACGATCGTAAGGAGAAGTGGAAGATTAGTGGGAGAAAGGAGAAATGAAGTAGGTGAACCATCAAGGATAGATGCAAGAAATGGAGAAGAAGGTCCAATTCAACCACCAATTCAACCATCAACTCAACCACCAATTCAACCAGCACTAAACAGAGTAATCGATTATGATAGGGTGAGCGTGCACACATGGAGATCAGATTCTATGGAAGAAAGAGAAGAAGTGCAACAATTAATGAATAGTGGACAGGAAGAGAGAAATCGAGAAGAGATGGGAGAAACAATTCGTGGAAATGAAGAAATTGCGGCATTAGAAAGGCGAGACAGACAATACACGAAGAAAGGCGGTTAGAAGCAGAAGAACGTGCAAATCTAACAAGGCAAAACCACGAATTAAGGATGGAAAATAGGAGGCTGCAAAGTAGAAGATCAAGAAGTAGTAACAGATCGAGATCAGGATCAAGTAGAGAAAATGGGAGAAGAACATTACTGCGAAAACGTTAATGAAGAAAATTTGGAAAGAGAGTTAAATCTTGGTGAAGGAGGTCGCGAAGAGAGAGAATTAATAGAAAATCGTTATATTTTGGTGAATAATCACGATGATGGAAATCAAGAAGATAGGCAGCCTCGAGGACAGAATAACCCGATTAATGAAGAAAATCAGGAAGAAGGAAGGAGAACACTACATGGGAGAGAAACACAAAGGAAACAAAAGGAAATTGAAGATGACATTGAAAAGCATTATACGAGCAAGCGCGTCTAGCCCGCGAGAGAGAAAGATTGAGAGAGCGAAATGGAAAATCGGGAATTGGAAGAGGCGATTCTGCCAGAATAATCATGACAATCGAGAGAGAAGGCGCGAGCGAAATCGCAACAATGGAGATATCAACGAAGAATATGAAAGAATACAAAAAAGTAGACACGAACGAAGAAGGAGGGAAGCAGAATTAAAGAGACCGATAAATTCAAATTTTGAGGCAAATGAACAAATTCTGCGAGAATTGCGAGAGATGAGAGGAATATTGAACAGCAATGAAGAGAAGGAGGGAGAAGAGGTTAGATGAAGCTATCGCGGAGGTCTGCTAAAAAATCCTTTTACATTAGAAGTGCAGTTAGGAGGAATACCCCCAAAATGCAACTTGCTCGCATTAACTAGCATTTTTGATGGGTCAACTTGTGCAGTACAACACATCAAGGCTTATGTGAGATGTATGCTACAGTGGGAGAACCATGATGCTATATTATGCAAGTACTTTGCGTCGAGTTTAACGGGAGAAGCGTTGAAGTGGTTTGAAGGTCTACCAAGAAATACAATCACGTCATTCAATCATTTACAAGCTATATTTTTAGGGGCATATATAAGTAACAACTCTTCGCGATCTGGCATCGAAGATGTATTTGGGCTAAAACAAAGAGTTGGCGAGAGCTTGAGACATCTAACTGTAAGATGGAAGACAATGTGTAGCGAAATGGCTGGACGGGTGGATGAAAGATATCTCATACTATCATTCATAAATGCTATGTTCGCAACCAACTTATTATATGTTCAAATTTTCGAGTCAAGAATACAATCACGATGACCAATTGAGAGAATTGCAAAAGGAATATATTGCTTTGGAGGAAAGACAAAATGAAGTAGAATCGTACCCGATTGCGAATACAAGTTCAAGTGTCTGCGAATGCAAGTTTGTTACCCAGATTAATACAAACAGTGGCGAGAACTTCGCAAGGGCAACAAGAGAGAGTGGTAAATGATGAACAGCCAAAATTGGTATCTATGGGAAGTCGCGATTAGGAAGAATTTGAAAGAGAAAGAAATTTCTACAACCGTGGCGGAAATAATAAAATTCAAAGGCTTGATCAACCGCAAGAAACCTATGGAGATCAAAGGCATAATTCGCACGAGACTTATGGAGGCCGAGGAGTAATTATCATAGAGGAGGCGAGGTCATAGAGTCGTATGGGAAGAAATCAAAATGCCACCACTAAATGCTAGTGTGGAGAATATATGGGAGGCCATAATCCTGATGGAGAATATACCTGCACCATGGAACATAGGGAGTGAACCGCCACCAAGTGATAGAAGTCATCAGTCTCGCTCTTACCATCGTTTTCATGGACATCTGACAAATGACTGCCGAAACATCAAAAGAATTATCCTTAGAATGATTGATCAGGGGAAGCTGAATCACTTTTTAAAAAGTGAAGAGAAAGTTCAACATTTACCGCCGCCACCATCAAAGGGAAAAGAAACGTTCATAATAGAAGTCGGGGCGAAAGCTAAAAATTTGTTTTGCAACTCCATTGTTCATTCATATCGCACCATTGAAGATTTTCATGATAACGTACTCAGTAGGGTTTTTGCGAGGGATGTTAATGATAAGGAGGTAATGAATATCGCGAGGAAATCGCGAGTTAAAAGAATGGCAATTACGAGATCATCTCTTTCTCGGCAGAAGAGATACCCAAAGGTAGAGAAATACATGATAACCCGTTGGTGGTAAAACTAGATATTAATCCAAAACCCGTTGATGGGGAAGATGATGAAGCGTAAAATCGTTGGGCGATAAATAGAATATTAATCGATATCTTGGGAGCTCAGTCAACATCCTTTTTTTACCATACTTACAAGACTATGGGAGGAAAGGATGAAGATTTGATCCTTCAACATACAAAATATATGGTTTCAATGGTACGCGAACAAGCCCAAAGGAGAAGTACACATGAGAATACCGTTGCAAGGATTGTCAACTGATATTTTATTTTGTGTAGTCGAGGTGGAGTCCCCTTATAATGCATTAATTGGAAGGCCATGGTTGCATGAAATTCTGGGTGTGGCATCAACGTACCATCAGTGTATAACATTTCCCCATCCTAGTGGTGTTGGAATTATAAAGGGAGATTGGACAGAAGGGGAAAAATGTTATGAGATCGATGTGGAGAGTTTGTGAAGAGAGAGCCGCAAAAGAAGGGATGGAAGAAGAATATTAGAGAAGAACAAAGAAAAGAAAGATTGATGGTAGATAGCATAAATATAAGAAGAGAAGACACATTGCGAGGTGAAGATATGAAGGCGGTTGAAAGTCATCTTTGAAAAAGAATTATTCGGAGGTTACAATGATACGAGGCAAGAGGGAAGCGGGAGTAAAAAATGTAAGAAGTGAATAATCATCAAAAAAGCAACAACAAAAGATTGTTCAGATTAAGAGGAAGAAACAATAAGTGTATGATGCTTTGTAAGATTGTGCGATAACTTCGCAAACAGAATGAATGCTTGAATGAATTAACAAAAATGAATGAGTGAGTGAATGGGACGAACCTTTATGGCGTACACCTTAGTTCGCGAATGATATTTCGCAAGAGGCAAATGTAAGACCTAAAGTGCGTCATATAAGGGGGTATCTCTTGACATGGCTCAGGGGAAAGGTTACACCGCTCCTGGAACTTGAGTCATGTAGATTTGGGGCCCATGAAAGCCTATCCGGGGGAGATACCTTGGATTTCCAACTATATATGTAAGGTTATACCCTGGTTGGACGCCCGAGGGTCTCTTCCAAGGAGTCGGCGTATGACCAAGGCGCCGAGGTAGTACGGTTTAGTCAAGAGTGCGGGGAGCATGGAACTTCCTTACCACTCTTGACAAGTCTTGGCACATGCTGCACTCGGCCCGAAGAAAACTCCACTTAGGGTGCAGCCTTGTAACCATAAACCATATAGGTATAAGGGATAAGAGGCTGCGAAAACAACTGCTTGTTGTTAAGACCGGATGGGAGGAGCTAGTCTTGTATGGCCGATGTACGCCTCCTTGAAGGGGCAACCAGGGAGATGATACGGGCGGCACCCTCCATTAGGGAGCTGATAAGTGTCAAAAGACGCAAATGTCATGAGACTATGTTTTCGCAAGGAAATATAGGCTTGTCATATTTGTGCAATGATCCTGTAGAGGCAATAATACCGACGCAAGGATAAGGCGAGATCAATGGGTTATTGCATGAAAATGCAAAAACGTCCTGCGATTTTCGTCGCGAGAGGCGATAATGTCATGGGATTTTACACTCGCAAGAGTATCTAAACCTGTCATATTATCGCGGATAAAATATCCTGCAGAGGCAAAAATACTTAACAAATGATAAGACAAGGTCAATGGGTCATTACATGAAAATGTAAAGACGTCCTGCGATCTTGTCGCAACGAGGGGTGGCAAAATAAGACCTTTAATTAGGAAGGCAAAATAAGACCACACAAAAACGATAAGGCAAGATTAATGGATTTCTTCATTTATGGAGACATTCTGCGATCTTGTCTCAATAACGAGCTTCAATATGCTCATGAAAACAGATAACAAAGGTAAATCACTCATTTGAAAATGAATAACAGAGGCAAGTATGGGAATGAATAGGATAAAGTTTTGTTATTCATTTCCATATGAGGAATTTATGCATTCATAATACTAGTTAGTCGAATTATAAAAGAGAATTGCTTGATTAATATGTGCAAGTAAAGAAAACAAAGATTGAATTCATATTTGACAATCCAAGAAGATTGAAAGAGTATATATATTATAAGTAGCGGAAGAAGAAAAAGAAGTTATTTCTTTTAAGAATCATCTTCTTGGTCAGATTCTTCAGTTTCATCATTCTCTTCGCTAGATTCTTCTGCTTCGCTAGCATCACTATCAGAGACATCTGAGAAAAGTGTATCTTCGGGAATATTTTCGCGAAGACAAGGATATGAACTAAGAGGAATCTTGTGATCATTGCAAACTATCTCAATAGTTTGATTGCGAAAACGAACTGCATAATTATTAAAGTTCGCCACTGTAGTTTGCAGTTGTTTCTTCAGCTTAGAATATTTGTTGTTGCGAAGTGAAAAGTCTTGTGCGAGTTGTCCTTTTTCAGACTCAAGTTCTTCAATCCTTGTTTGAAGTCTTTTCTCGGATTCTGCAGAACATATAGCAATATATTAACAATTTAATAGCGATGCTACGGAAATAAAAAAACAATAAAGCATAATAAACAACCTTCTCTGTCAGATATCATATCCTTAACCAAGGCAGTATGCTCGGCATGAAGGCTAACATCAACACCTAAATTATTCCTGGCATTATCTAGAACCTTCGCAGCCCAAGCAAACTCATCATCATTATTTATAACAAGAAGTGAACGAACTTGTTCTTCTCGCTCAAGAAGCATGGCATTCTCGGCGAAGGATTCATCTCGTTCAATTTGTACTTCGAGAAGAGACTTTTGAAATTTTGCTAATGCTGCACCCTCTGTTAGTAATGCGATCTTTCTCATCTATGAGATTACTAATTTTCTTCCTTAAGGTTTTGGTTTTATTATGGGAATTAAGGTACATTCGTTTAAATTGATTAGCTAAATTTAAACTAGCTCTATGCTCAATCTCTAAGAGATGACATTTGGATTGAAGATCCTTTAATGGAAGGAGGTTAGTCTTATTTGAGGAGCTACTTAAAGATTCATTGAGATGAGTAAGAAGGACGTCATCATCCATGGGCTCTGGAAATGAGCGGAGAAGAATGGCTTCTTGTAGAGAGATTATATATGTCTGCGAAAATAGTAAGTCGAGGCAAAGAAAAGCAAATGATAAAATAAAAAGGATTTGAGGAGTAAAGATTGTTATACCATAAAGTTCTTTGATTTGCACTTTGAAGAGTAGATACTCTATTCATTTGAGAAGTAAGCTCGGCCTCCCACTGTTTAATTCTTTCATCTTTCAGCGAGATGTCGCAGCTTCAACCTCTAGTTCTCGGACTTTCTCTTTAAGTTGCAAATTTTTCTTTTCAAGATTGTGGTGTCTTTTTCAAGGTCCGAGGCAACGACAAAAGAAGCTCTCCCCACTATAAGGGAAATATGGGAACGATTAAGATAAAACTTATAATTGAAGTCACAAAGAAACAAAGGGATATGAACATACCAAAGCAGTGAGAGCATTTAAGTGACTGGAGGTCAACGTTCGGGAGACTCCGCGAAAGGACTCATTATCTTCTAATAGTGGGGCATCGCAAATTTTAGCGAGAGCTCCGCAAGTAGGATTAGATGATCATCTCCTAATCCTTGCATAGAATCGGAGAAGATCTTTGGACAATTGCGCCATAACAAGTAGTCAAGCGACTCTCTTTCGCGGAGGAAGTACCAACCTCATTTTCACCCTCATCGAATTTTCATTGGTTTGAGAAGAGAGCTGGGTTTTCCGTTTTTTTAGAAAGCGGAGCGAGAAGACTTGTCCTTGCGAAAAGTAGTTTTATCCTTGCCTTTAATCTTGACTTGACCTCTTCAAAGTCAACCTTCGCATACGCATGAAGATAAGAAACAGAGGCAACAATATTGTTTAAAATAAAAGAAGATGTTTCTTACTTCATCCGTGAGCGATCGGAGTATCGCTGTGGTACTCGGCTTTGGATCTTCTTTATACTTCTTTCTCATTAAAGCGATCTAAAATTTCTTGAAAGTTAATAAATAAAAGAGAAAGGAAATATCGCAAAGTGAAATTGAAAGAAGGAAATATACCTCTTTTTCTCCTCGGGCCACTTAAATTCCCAAGGATGGTAATTCGCGAGGTGTGCGGGAGAACATGTGAACTGCGATGTAAGGTCCACTCAAGAATAAAGGAACAACCCACCACTTCTCATCTTTGGAGTGGCGGGGAGTACTATTGTTACCCGAATGCCAATCGATATCATGCATAAGCAAGCTTGTCATCGGGAACGTTATCTATTCTTTTCAATCGAGCGCCCAAATGAGATTTATCATTTCTCATGTTTATCGCTTGCATAATTCGCAAAGAAATTTTCTACAAGTATACTTCTCGGGGACTATCTCCAAATTTGCAAAGTTAGGATCTCTAACATTAGTGGGATATAAAGATCCTTTACCAGCGTCGCGTGTGTGCGAATTCAAGCATCAAGCGGATGCGATCGCCGCTCAACCGATAGACGGCTCGCGAGAATTTTTTATGAGCAAGGATTTCATAGAATAATGGTATCTCAAGATTATATAGAGGAATGGGAAGTCTGCGAGGAGTTGATCTAGCGAGACTATGATTTTATGATCATCACATTGATGATCGGAAAAACGATTTTGCGAAAGAATAGACGAAGATTCTTCATCGGGAATGGTTGATAAGATGAAACCCTTCTCTTTTAATTTGTTTTGAGTATCTTCAAAAAGGGGTTTATATGTACGACCCAATGAAGCCATTGATATAGTATGGGAATGAATGGGAATGGAAGATTGAGAGAATTGAAGAGGGGAATTACAGTAGCAGTAGCGCAAATTGCGGAAGAAGAAAGTTAAACGAAAGTTGCAGAGGGAGAATAAAAGAGAAAAAGAGAAGGATAAGAAAGCTATATATAGAGAAGAGAATCCTCGAGAAAACAAATGCATTTAATGCGAGATGGGACGTGAATGGTCAAGAATAAACGGTTGAAAGAGACGTGTCAAAAAAGGAGTGGAAGAAGAAACACCTGTAATAAATTCCGTACGAGTAAAAATGAACAATCGCGAGATAAAGATGAGCAGTTGCGGCACTTCAATAATTAGTTCTCATGACATTCTCTTCTTCGCAGAGAAGACATGAGAAGAGGCAAGATGTAGGAGCAGAATATCGCGACATCAATACTTCGCGAGAGTAATAAACAACTACATTGCGAAGGTGTCGCAAGTAAATAATTTAAATGACGCATCGATGACGACGGCCTTAACATGAGAAAAGTGTGAAGACTTGGCGATATTTAGGAGTGTCAGCAAGTAAAGACGTTTGTAACATTCGCGACACTTCGCGAGATGTTCCCGAAAATAAAGGACAGCTTAGCTGTCATCCACTGTATATTACCCTATATAAAGAGTTGAGTCAGTTTGTTGTAGGGGGTCTTTTGGAATGGTTAAGCAAGTCATTAGGAGAGAGAAAATTAAGAGAGATTGTAATTTCTTTAGCTCTGTTCTATATTACTTTGTAAACCTTTCAAGTAACAATTAATAAAACACATTATTGTTCATCTTCAAATGGATTGATTAAGCAAATTCGAGTAAGGGGTGTAGTGTAGGATTTCCTGCAACTACACCGTACATCTTTGTTATACCAAACATATGACATGTTACTCCCCCTTAGTCTGTGCTTTAACTCTTTCGTTAGATAAACACATTCAAGTACCAATGTTCTTTTCCCTAGCGATGCCAATCAATATAAATATTAATGCCATATATTTCTCCCCCTTTTTGTCACAAATATGACAAAGAAACGAAAAAATAAAGGACAACACGAAAAGAATCTTACAAATCTCGAGAATAGACTTGCAAACCTGTATAGTTAGGCACGAGGGTTCCACACATCATGTTCTGATAACCAATATCAAAACCGAAACTACAAGTAGTCTTATTTTGATATGTTACCAAGGAAACAATTGTCCGAAACAATTTTTCCAATTTAGTTTAGCAAACCAAAAACAACTAAGCATATTAGTCCCTTTGCTAAACCGATTGTTCAAAAACAACCGCTTAATTCGATAAGACCAAAATAAAGATAAACTCCATTTTCTCATCAGGTTCTAATTATCCATAAACTTAGACCTTTTAATTTTAAACAAGACAAGTACTAGGTTAGTTAACTAGCATTTCTTGTTTAGGCATTCGATTAGACTTGAATAATTGAAACCTCACTTCGATAAGTCTAACTAAGATCAGAATTAAATTAGTTTCTTATCCGGAATCGAATTGGACTAAACAACTCATCCCGTACACATATTATTTCGCTAAGCCATAAATAATTCATACAAACCAAAATAAATCAACTTGCATAATTATTCTCCTTAACCGGAAACAATTGAAACAACATAGACATTATAAGCACCGCAATTGCACCGTAATTTTGTAAGCCTAAACGATTGATACCATACAAAAGCAAGATAACAAAAGTTTTTCTTAACCGGAACCAATTGAATCACACACACACATCAATTGTACCGAAATTTTTGTAAGCCTAAACAATTGATACCACACAATAAAGCAAGATAACAATAATTTTTCTTGACCGGAACCAATTGAAACACACATCCACACACACATCATGGAATAAATATCAATTGAACCGAAATTTTGTTAAGCAAAAGCAACAAATATATATAATATAAACTCAGGCTTTTATTAAACAGGAAAACAATTAACTTACCTCCAATTTCGCATCCACTTCTCCAATATGATTGCATCTTCGTCCAGGGAGAATTGATATCGAAATATCACCACGTTGTCATCCTTATGCGTGAACAAAAGAATAACAACACACCTCAACCTTTACCAGAGAAAGGTTGAAAACCGGTTTTAACAATTGCAAGCAAAAGTTGAAAACCGTCGAAACACATATGCTTTTATGCTAAACCAAAACCGATCCAACATATTGTGACTTTTTCACATATTGTTTCTATTAGAACCCCTCATAATCCTTTGATAAAGCCTACCTACAAGGTCTAGAACTTAATCCCTCTAAATCAAAAAGTCACCCAAACCATGAGGGTTCACAATATATGAGATCGAATATTAAGGTAGTAAAACAGAAATCAAACATCCCATAAACATATTTGCAACACACCATAAATATTCAACATAAAATCAAGTATTCAAATTGCCTCAATCTTGTAGAAAATTGAATTGCGAAAATAACGCAAAAAGAATGAGGTCATTCCGAGTTCGGACGAAGAAATTATGTGCAAAACAGTTTTTACACTTCTTCGTAAGGGGACCTCTCACTAGGATCGGTTCCCTTACCATGACATGGTACTAGGATCGGTTCCCTCACCATGACAGGGTACTAGGATCGTTTCCCAAGCCTTACTTGTGACATATCACAACACTAAATTGTTTTCGACATAACTTTTGCATACGATGTCCGAATTCAGTGATTTTTGGCACAAACGCAAGAGCTACACATATATGATCTGTAGATATCAACATCATCAACTCAAAATTACCGTTTCTATCAAAAGCTCAAAAATAGATAGAGAAGGTATGAGTATAGAAGAAAATAAATCCCCGTAAAGATGTTAATTAGTCATTTAATAATCGAGAGATCGTGTGATCAGTTTTTCATGTGCTTCCTCACCTTTCAAAAGATTGAGCACCAAGGTGAGCATGCACATTCTAACACAACTAGGTTGTGTTTAGTTTATCCTTGTCTTGTTCGTCACGAGTGACTAAGACCGAATCATCATTCTTGACCTCTTGATTGGTTTGTTTTCTCTTGTTCCATCTCTTGTTTTTCTTCTTTGACTTGTGATGAAGAGTTTCATTATCACAACCTTTACTAGTACAAGAGATTTCAGACATAATGTCTTTCTTTAGCCTTTCATGAAGACTCTTGTAATTATTGTCACCAACAATTAGCAACTGAGAGTCATTCTTGTGACTAACCTTTGGTCCCTTCTTGGCTATGGAGGACTTAGGGACCCATTTAGAGTTGGGTTTCGCAGGAGCAGCTTTCTCCTTTATAATACCATTAGGATCATTATCCTTTTGAATATTTTGCGAAACATCCTTTCTCCAATTTGGAATATCAGATCTTGTCTTTGCATTTAAAACATCATCTCTCTTTCTATAATTGGGTATTTGATGAGATGACATCATCTCTCTTATCATTATAATAATTCTTTTGTCTAAACTTAGGACAATAACGATCTGAGTTCTTAAGAGGAGAAAACTTAGCCAATTCGTTTGATACAAAAGAAAGTGCATCTTGCATCTTACGAACTTTGCATCCCCATTGCAAGTGTCCTATATTACCACAATAATAACAATGCTTAGTATATATATACGAAGTATGAGTTTTGATGTTACCTTTTTGTGGATCCTCTTGCATTGGAGCTTGACGAGTTTTCTTCTTCTTCTTCTTCTTCTTATCCTTGTTCAATGTTGTTGCCTTCTTGACAGACTTCTCTTCTTTACAAGAAATATGAGCATCTTTGTCATCGGTGGAAGCCTCTGATTGAGAAGAATTTGTAGCTTTAACAAATTTTACCTCTTTGCTAATATTTGAAGCATCTATTCCCTTATAGCCCAATCCTCGTGTATCACGATGATTTCTACTTGCTTCTAACATTGAGGTTAAATTGTTTGAGCTAGCATTGAACTTTTTAAGGTCCAAATTTTCTTCTTCCAACATCTTGATTTTATCAAGAGCACTGGCTAGATCAGCCTCAATGTGTTTTTCTCGTGAGAGATATACACCTTTTTTCTCTTCAAGACTCTTCCGTTGAGACTTAATCCTTGCATCAGATTCAACAAGTTTTTTCTTCCAACAAGTGAATTTTTTCAAGAGCAACATCACGCTCTTTCTCTAACAATTTTGTTTGAGAGAGACTATCACTGGCTTTTTCTTCAAGACCCTGTACTTGTCGAGAATTAAACATAGCTTCTGATTCAAAGACGTTTCTTTTCCGACAAAAACAGTTCTCTTGAAGATTTTCACATTCTAATTTCTTAGAATTTAGATCGTTAAATACGATCTTTAAGAAGATAATCAATGGTTTGGTAACAAATATAATATCCTTGAAAAACCTTCTTCAATTTCTTGTTCTCTCGACAAAGAGGAGTCAAAATACCAACGAAATCTGAAGATCTCAGCTTTTGATTTTTTAAAGGTTCAAGATTTAGATTATTCCCGAGATATCCTCTTCTACTTCTTGTTCAAAATCGAGTTATCATCATCGGAAATTTCATCTAACCCTTCTTGGAGACGTATTTTCCAGTCGTCATCAGTTTCTACATTATTAACAAGATTAACTTGTCTCGTAGAATCTCTAGAGATGATTTATTCAGATATTGAATCGTAGATGCCATCATCAAGTGTTAATTCAGAACTCTTGATGTCTTGCTTTATGTTAATTGAATTATTCATTAGATTCAATTCTTATAGGTTGGATCGCACCAAATACAGATTGTTAGATTTTTTCGTGTTTGCCTGCTCTGATACCAATTGAAAAGGCGAGGGTACCCAATATACCTCAAGCTAAAACATTTCCTACCTATAAGTCCTTTCTCCGAAAGTGATTGTCTATGGACTGAGTCGAGACAATGCAACTAATCGGTTCACACTTCGTGTGATCGTCTATGGATACGAGATCGAGACAATACAACAACGAAGTATGTTTACTTGATACAAAGGTTCGGACTTAACCAAACACAATAGGATTGCTTATCAAGTAAATAGGAATTAACGTTTGCGTGATTTACTTTAATTATAATAAAACAATTATAATGCGGAAAATAAAAGTAAATGACACAACAAGATTTTGTTAACGAGGAAACCGCAAATGCAGAAAAACCCCGGGACCTTGTCCAGAATTGAATACTCTTAGGATTAAGCCGCTACACAAAATTACACCTAACTTCGTAGAGTTGAGGCCAAATAACCAACCCTATAGTTCACTTAGTTCCGTCTGTATTCCCACGCCTCCGACTTGTGAATAAGTCACGTACTTGGAACAATTCCTTTGGTTCGTATTCCAAACAGTAAAGGAACAACAAATCTGTTTGGTATCAACTCTATTCAACCAAGTGATATGAGTCGGACAAAGGCTCTTTTGTTTATCTTAACATAAACTCCTTCGTCGGGTCCTTAGATCTATCTTATGTTCAATCACCCAAAGGTAATCGTTTAAGATTAAGCCAATCAATACCTTTAATCACAAGGAAACATATTGATGCCGATCTACTCAATTAATCAATCCAATCTACCACAAGGATAAACCGATCATTAATTGGATCCTCTTTTACCGAAACAAGTATTGTGCACACCAAAGATTATAAAACCCAAGTCAGATCTTCAATATCTTCTTTGTCTTCAAATCTTCTCAAATCTTCAATAAAAACTTGCAATCACGTGAATCTCTTGTGATCAATCACGCATTTAACGGAGTCTGTTAACAATGGATTATCACAAGATCGTCT
Source organism: Papaver armeniacum (assembly GCA_023531295.1). NCBI lineage: Eukaryota > Viridiplantae > Streptophyta > Magnoliopsida > Ranunculales > Papaveraceae > Papaver > Papaver armeniacum. The sequence goes on from JAJJWW010000146.1 coordinate 545,454, forward strand.
TTACAACTAACAACAGTCTAAAGATCCTCATCGAAACTCGAACTAGTTTGAGTGAATCTTATATCGAGAAGAGAAGATTCTCAAGAATAAAAAAACTAGGTGCAATCAGATTTCAACCACCGTTAGTCAATCAAATCAATCGAAAACAAAGATAATCCGCAATTATCTAGTTTCCCAACAACGGGTCGCGCTAGAGCTTCTCAATCCCAAAGAAGACTTTAAACTGAGCGGCCATAAGAGATTTCTCCTAATTAGGTTACTCTCCTCTCCGAATAGGCGGCTACACCATTAACAACAACAAAAGAGTAAATCTGTTGTTACGAATGATTAGTTTGCTAGAAAGGCAAACTTCGTGTATTTATAGACAAGGAAGTTTGGACACCAAGGAATTTCCAAAACCGAAAATATTATCAAGATATTCATAAAAGCATAGATTCGGTTTTCATAATTCCTGGAAATGCTCTGTCCAAAAATAACGATCGAAATCTCTCGGAAAATCTAATTAGTAAATGCACATTACCAATTCTGTAATTTCCATACAAAATGAAATTAATAACCTTAATTAAAAGATTCTTAACTTACTTATGTTTCGATCCTGGGATTCTTTTCCCTTAGCCGTCAAGGAATATCTTTGAACAATTATAGAAATAAACATTCACAGCACGTATTCAAAGTTTGTCGACATCTTAACTTTGTAAGTTCTCTTTCACACTTACAACCTTGAAACCGATTTGCCACACTTCCAAACAAGTTTAGAATTGGTTCATCTGACTTTCAAGAACCATGTGATTGATCAAACCAACATTCAATCACAATCATGGGTTTACGGTTCTACCAAAACAAGTTTCGGTTCTACCTCCATGTGAGTACTGTGCATAGTCACACTAGCTTCCCAAAATATCTTTGAAAAATTATAGAAATAAACATTCACAGAACGTATTCAAAGTTTGTCGACATCTTAACTTTGTAATTTCTCTTTCACACTTACAACCTTGAAACCGATTTGCCACACTTCCAAACAAGTTTAGAATTGGTTCATCGACTTTCAAGAACTATGTGATTGATCAAACCAACATTCAATCACAATCATGGGTTTACGGTTCTACCAAAACAAGTTTCGGTTCTACCTCCATGTGAGTACTGTGCATAGTCACACTAGCTTCCCAAAAGTTCGGTTGACTAGGTACTAGGATCGGTTACCCACATATATATGGTATCTAACTTATATGTGTTGCACATGTCCATAGGATCGGTTCCCCTTTCTGCTATAAACCTTGATGCACCCCATACAAGGATCGGTTCCCTTTGATGTATTGCACCCCTTACTAGGATCGGTTCCCTTTCCCTTACAAGGATCGGTTCCCTTTCCCTTACAAGGTCAGACATACAAAATCCGATCATACCACAGGTGATTACTTAAGATTGGTTTTACTAATAAAAGTTATACCAATACATAAGTCAGGCCTTTGTGAACAGTTCTACCAAGAACACAACAAGTTGTGAGCGGTTATACTCTATCACACATATTGGTTGTTCATAAGATATGCAATGAATAACAAAACCAATAACACCTGAAAATTTCTTTTTCGACCCACAAACAAGTTTATGAACTTACTTCCTTAGAACACATGTAAACATTGTTCCCTAGGATGAAATCCTCACCTCATACCCATACATAATGACAATAGCATTCAAATGATTATGGCGATGTCTTATCTACAAAGTTTAATGGTTAAGCAATAAACCTCGTATTGTATTCCTTAATACTATGTCTATCTAGAGTTCAAATATGCTTCCAGATTATGTTTTCAATATGCACGACTTGAAAGATACATTAGGGAATGAAACAGTTCAAGTCAAATATCACTAACCTTAAGTGGAAGGATGATTGTTGTCGTTGTAGCTCCTTGCTTCTTCACATCTTCAAGTCTTCGCAATACTTGTAATGTCTCATATCCTAATACTTTCAATCTAACTTATACGAAGTTTAACTCTAGTACATAATCAAGCGACTCTTAACATAAGTTTTGATTCACTAAAATATGACAACCAAACTTGACATACCAACGCTTGGTGGGTTCAACCGAGCCATGCTCTAACAGTTCCAAGTGCGTGACTTATTACAAGTTGGAGGCGCATGGATACAGACGGAACTAGGTGAACTATATATTTAGTTGCTTGGTCTCAATTATACGAAGTTGGTTTAGATTTTGTATAGTGGCTTAATCCTGAGAGTATTCAATTTTGGACAAGGTCCCGGGGTTTTTCTGTATTTGCGGTTTCCTCGTTAACAAAATCTTGCTGTGTCTTTTACTTTTTTATTTCCGCAATTATAATTGTTTTTATTATAATTATAAGTAAAATACACAAACGTTAATTCCTAATTACTTGATAGCAATCCTATTGTGTTTGGTTAAGTCCGAACCTATTATCAAGTAATCATACTTCGTTGTTGTATTGTCTCGATCTTGTATCCATAGTCAATAACGCAAGTTATCTTGTTGTCGTATTGTCTCGATCTCGTATCCATATATGATCACACGAAGTGTGAACCGATTAGTTGTATTGTCTCGACTCAGTCCATAGACAATCACTTTCGGAGAAAGGACTTATAGGTGGAAAAGTTTTAGATTGAGGTATATTTGGGTACCCTCGTCTTTTCACAGTCAACAACCCAAAGGTCGGATTCAAGAACTGATTGAACTTAATGCATAACATGTGATATTTCTATTATATAACAAAATATAATGCGGAAAGAAATAACACAGACACTAGAAATTTTGTTAACGAGGAAACCGCAAATGTAGAAAAACCCCGGGACCTAGTCCAGCTTTGAACACCATACTGTATTAAGCTGCTACAGACACTATCCTACTATCAATGAACTACGAACTGGAATGTAGTTGAGCCCTAATCAATCTAAAACTGATCAAGGTACAGTTGCGCTCTTTACGTCTCTGAACCCCAGGAGGATTCTACGCACTTGATTCACTTAGATGATATCACCCATAACCAAGAGTTGCTACGACCCAAAGTCGAAGACTTGATAAACAAATCTGTCTCACACAGAAAAGTCTATTGGAATAGATAAATCTGTCTCCCACATAAATACCTATGAGTTTTGTTCCGTCTTTTGATAAATCAAGGTGCACAGTAACCAATTGATAAATCAGACTTATATTCCCGAAGAACAACCTAGTATTATTAATCAGCTCATAATAATCTTAATTGTATGGAAGTGAAGCAAGATATTGTGGAATCACAAACGATGTGAAGAAGATGTTTGTGACTACTTTAATCTTACCTATCGGAGATAAATCTCAAACAAATCTTAGCAAAGATAATACTCAACCACGATAGTAGAAGTAAGATCAGAACACGCAACTACAAAGAAAATAGTTGGGTCTGGCTTCACAATCCCAATGAAGTCTTCAAGTCGTTAACCTACAGGGTTTCGTGAAAAACTTAAGGTTAAAGGAGAATCGACTCTAGTCGCAACTAGTATCACACAAGAGGTGTGGGGATTAGGTTTCCCAGTTGCTAGAGTTCTCCGTTATATAGTTTTCAAATCAGGGTTTGCAATCTAAGTTACCTTGGTAACCAAGCATTCAATATTCACTGTTATATGAAAACCTGATCAGATTCAAGCTAATATCTTTCAACCGTTAGATCGAATTTAGCTTGTTATACACAAATGAAATGTACCTTCATTTAGGTTTGAGTAACCGTACCTAAACGTGTACACTAGGTTGGATCAACAGTAGTTAACCGAAGTTAGCTATATGAACACTCTCATATCAACCTTATTCATCTTAACCACAACTAGTTCAAATGACTCAAATGAAACTAGTTATAGAGTTGTTCAATTGCTATATTCTCATAGAAGTATACAAGAACACAATTGAAGCAAAATCGGTTTGCTTCACTCGAATCAATTCATGAACATTATAGCCACTGTTTGCATAGAATGCATTCCTTATTATACAAATATATTAGTTCATGAACAAACCGATTTTAGAACTTTAACCACTCAAGTATGTAAACGTGTACGCATACTTAAAGTAGCCGGACTGAGTTTGGGTTCGCTAGTATGCAAACGTGTACGCATACTTCAAAACACAGCAGAAATCCACGGACCCAAACCCTTCGCCAGTACGCGTACAGGTATGTGTACTTAGGCTTCCGGAATTTCACAACTAACAGGTACGCATACGGGTATGCATACTATAGTTCCGATCATGGATCACATATATGCATGAACACATACTATGTTCATAATTCAATGATGGTTAAGTGTTCTAAACTCTATTTCAATCATTGAAACATTCTTAGAGGAACACAATAGCTATTTTCACGAACTATTAGCATCAAAGCAATTTTCAAGTTATTGAAATAATCATAACGAAACATTCCAAGTCTACACCAAATGATTGTATCACACAAACCATGTAAGATGTTACTCGGCGATTTTCACATGATCATATTTTGACTTTCTTCAAGAATATAAGATGAACTTGGTTGAAGCGAAAGCTTACCGACACATATTTCGAGAAATATGTAAGCGAGTTAAACTCAGCTCGAAATCTTAAATGTGCATAATCGAATACTATATAGTAATACGACTTTTATCTCAATATAGGAGATAGAGTAGAAATACACTTTCCAAGTGATAGATGAGTTTTAGTCTCCACATACCTTTTGTTGATGAAGTTCCACAAGCTCTCCTTATTAGTTCTTCATCTTCAAATGATGAACGCCGTGAAGTCTAATGCTCAACTACACAATCTATCCTAGTCCGAGACATCACTATAAGTAGACTAGTAATCAGGACTTATAGTTTTGATCACTGACATTGACAAACAAGCTTGAGATAGCAACGCTTGCGAGTTTGACCGAGCAGTGCTCTAACACTATATAATTGAAATATCACAGGTTGTGCGTAGTTCAATCAATTAGATAATCCAACCTTTGGTTGTTGATATAAATTGATTGACTCTTGAACATTGGTCTTTGGTGCAGTTCAAGTTGTTTCTCATAATAATCAGGCTCGCGGATTTCTATCTGTTTGATTTGCTGATTACATTGAGAAACAAAGATATAACTCTTGGATGTATTTTCCTTTATTGAGTCTGACTGTCTAGTTGATTCTCTTGGAAGTATATTGGAGTTAGTCCATGCATATTTCCTAAACGAAATATTGGGTGTGGTTGTAAGACCCCCGCTTTTTCACATAGATTAAATCATGTTTCTCATTCAAAATCCCATGAAGAACAAGTAAATCAAACCATGAAATTCTTATTATTTAGGGGTTTCATCTCTGCCCTAGCAGATATTTTTAGAACATAAGAAGATTGAAATTAAAACCTAAATATTACTACTACAGCTTGCATCGGCTACTCCGGGCTTAACTTCCATCTACAACCCTCCTCTCTATTTATACAAAACTTTCCCAATTATCAATCCCTGTTGTCAATAAAGTACAATCAGAAAATTAGGGTTTGAACACAAATCACTGCTTACAAGAAAAGTTGACAACCCATTTCTTCAATTACTTGTTACAGTTAAATCCCTAATACCTCAACATCTTCCGAGATTGATTTTGACATTTCATCTCCAACTCACCTCATTTTCCTTCCACTTCTTAGCCACCTTTCGCTACTCTAGTCTTTATCACCAGCTCACTTTATGGACCTCTCCATATTCATCAATCCTACAAAACTAACACAAAATATCAATATTTACAACAAAAAAAAAAAAAAAGATTATTGATGCCTCGAGATGCAAAATACATAATTTGACTTAAAATGGGACATTAAAGCAGTTGATATGTGACAAAGGATAACAAAATGACCTAGAAATGTGTATTATTAGGCACCGATGAATAACCTGAATAACTGGAAAAAAATGTTATTTTAAAAGAGGCATCACAACTAATTGACCAATTATGGACTAGCTGGTGGAATCCAACTAATCAGGGGTTAGTCTCTCAAAGAAGTTTGAGCACCAGAGATTTGTTTTTGCATCATTCTTTTACCAGTTGCAGCATTCAAATTTTACACAATTCGAATCACTTCTATTGGGTTTGGTTTGAGGTCTTAAAAGATGCACATGTTTCTTTCTTTCCAAGTCTTCCATATTGTGTTAGCTATTTTGAATGCCCAGTATTCATCCAACTTACGAAAGTTATTTGCTAACCATCATTTGATCCGATCTTACACATAAATGTCTGCAACTTGCATACTTCTTCTAGCACAAGAAATTAAAGTCCAAATAGATTTAGAAACCATAATTAAGCATAAGCTCACGAACTATTTTACAAACATGTTTAGCTTTGCTACAACTCTCGTAAACACTTCTAAGACAACTTTGTTCACAAAATCTCTTAAGCTTGTGAATCATGGTTTATGTCTCGAGTGTTATTGAACACCAGTTACGCTTAAAGGTGAAAAGATGAGGGTACCCAAATGCACCACAATCTTTCGAATATCAACCTATAAGTCCTTTACCAAGTGTGATCGTCTATGAACAAAGTCGAGACAACATAACAACTATGGCATACACTTTGTATGATCGTCTGTGGATATGAAATTGAGACAATACAACAACAAAGTGTTCACTTGATAATAAGTACGGCCTTAAACCGAAACACTATAGGATGAATATCAAGTGACCAGGAATTAACGAACAAGTGTATTTACTTTAAATTATAATAAACCAATTATAATTGCGAAAAATAAAGTAAATGACACAACAAGATTTTTTTAACGAGGAAACCGAAAGTGCAGAAAACCCCGGGACCTGGTCCAGTTTTGAATACTCTCATAATAAGCCACTATACAAAATCTAATGCCAACTTAGTATAGTTGAGACCAAGTAGACTACCCCTAGCTACTTAGTTTCCTCAGTATCATTGCGTCTTCGACTTCTAGAGTCACACATGTGAATCACCACTTCTTTGGATCGTATTCCAAACAATAAAGGAATAAAATTGTTTGGTAACCACTCTATTTAATCTTTAGTGTAAGATATCTTGAGTTGTCAAAAAAGGCTCTTCCGTTTAAACTAATAATTGGGTAAGATCAATCCGAAGCAATAACTTAGATTCAGATTCACAACTATCAGATTCGGATACTGAAAAATACCACCAAATGATAGTTGCCGATCAATACAGTTTTCTGATTAGATATATCTAAGTCGGATCCCAGCCGATCAAGATGTGTGCACAAATTCACAAGATACGAAAACTAATAAGAAAATCTTCTCCGCCTTCAATTTCCTTCTCAATAACCTGCACAACACAAACTTGAATCCTCTTGTGATCAATCACGCACATAACAGAGTCTGTTAACAATGGATTACCACAAGATGTCTTTAGATCCACAAATGGTTCTATAGATCCCATCGATACTTTCATCTAGTTTGAGTGACCCTTATGTCATAAGAGAAGGCTCTCAAGAATAATCAAACTAGATGCAATCAAAGTTTCAACAACCGTTAGTCAATCAAGTCAATATTCAAAAACTAAAATAACAATGCAATTATCTAGTTTCTCACCAACGGTACTCGTAGAGATTTTTGATCCCACATAAGTCTTTAAACGAGCGTTCGTAAGAGATTTCGCATAATTATGGTACTTTCCTCTCCGAATAGACGGCTCCACCAGAAACAACACGAATGAAGTTTGCCTGTCACCTAGGATAGTTTGCAAGAAACGCAAACTCAAATGTTTGGACAACAAGGAAATTCCAAAACCGAAAGTATTCTCAAGATATTCATTAAAGTACCTAATTTTGGTTTTCATATTTCCAATAAATGTTAACCAATATTTCTGAAATCTCTCTTAGAAAATTTATATTATTAGTGAACATTAACTAATAACTGGTAATTAAAACATATATTATGAAAATCATAATTAAATGCTTTTCAATATTTCGGTATGGGATCACCTTGAGCATCAAGGAATATCTTTGAAAAATAAATGATAAGAGTTATGTTCATGTCCAAATAATGTCGACATCTAGAAGTTTTTCTTCGCAAACCCTAATTCCTAATTCACACACAACATGAAGAAATGTGTGAACTTAGGAAACTCGGTTTTGCTCTTGGAACCGGTTATAACATGACTCACAATATTGGTTGTGACCGGTTATGCCATGCTCCCCAAGATAGGTTGTGACCGGTTACACTATGCTTCCCAATGTAGCTTGTGATCGGTAACACCTTACTTCCCAAAATAGCTGGTGATCGGTTACACCTTGCTTCCAGTTCAACTTGTGACCGATTACTCCATACTTCCAAATATAGCTTGTGATCTGTTACACCTTGCTTTCAGAATCATCTTGTGACCGATTATACCTTGTTTTCCGAACCATCTTGTGACCGGTTACACCTTGCAACACATTATAGGCTATGACCAGTTATACATGAAAAGGCGGGGGTCTAACAACCACACCCAATATTTCGCTTAGCAATCTATATGGACAACTCCAATATAATTCCAAGAGAATCAACTAGACAGTCAGACTCAATCAATGGAAATATATCCAAGAGTTGTATCTTTATTTCTCAATTTAATCAGCAATCAAACAAATAGGAATTTGCGAGCCCGATTGAATATAAGAAATAACTTGGACGGTATCAAAAACCAATATCCAAGTGTCAATCAATTTGATCAACAACCAAAGTTTGGATTCCCAATTGATTGAACTTATGCACAACCTGTGATATTTCAATTATATAAACAAATATAATGCGGAAAAGAAATAACACAGACACCAGAAATTTTGTTAACGAGGAAACCGCAAATGCAGAAAAACCCCGGGACCTACTCCAAGTTAACTTCGGAATGGAATGTAGTTGAGCCCTAACCAATCTCACACTGATCAAGGTACAGTTGTGCTCCTTATGTCTCTGAATCCCAGCAGGACCCTACGCACTTGATTCCCTTAGTTGATCTCACCCACAACTAAGAGTTGCTACGACCCAAAGTCGAAGACTTGATAAACCAATCTGTCTCATACAGAAAAGTCTATTGAATAGATAAACTCTCTCCACGGATAAACCTATGAGTTTTGTTCTGTCTTTTGATAAATCAAGGTGAACAGGAACCAATTGATATACCGGACTTATATTCCCGAAGAACAGCCTAGAAATATCAATCACCTCACAATAATCTTAATCGTATGGTAGCGAAACAAGATATTGTGGAATCACAAACGATGAGACGAAGATGTTTGTGACTACTTTTTATCTTGTATATCGGAGATTAAATATCGAGCAAATCTTAGAGAAGATAGTACTCAATCACGATAGAAAACAACAAGATCAAAACACGCAACTACAGAGAAAATAGTTGGGTCTGGCTTCACAATCCCAATGAAGTATTCCAGTCGTTAACCTACAGTGTTTCGTGAAAAACCTAAGGTTAAAGGAGAATCGACTCTAGTTGCAACTATTATCACACAGAAGGTGTGGGGATTAGGTTTCCTAGTTGCTAGAGTTCTCCTTTATATAGTCTTCAAATCAGGGTTTGCAATCAATGTTACTGGTAGGCTCAGAAACCTACAATAATATACTGCAAGTGCACAGTGTCTAACTAGCAGACAATGGCAAGTACAGGTCGTTCCCACGAGGAGTGTGAAAATACTACTACTAACTAATATCAAAATTAAATAATAAAATTCAATATTTTCAGAAGTTTAAGAATTGGTAAATAAGATTACGAAACTAGACAAACAAAATAATAAAATATGTAACCAAAATGTGAGAGTCGGTAACCAGAGTTTTATGATATCCGCAACTACTTCTATTCAATTACTGAAATGAAACATAATTATGAATATGTGTTTGTCTTTCGTTCTATTGACATCACATATTATCAGAATAGTATCGCAAATGTCCCTCATATACTAAAAGCATAGCACATCAAAAGATTAAACCCAAGCATGCACTATCAAATTGTATTAGCGAGAAAATCATACGAAACTATATTATTGGTTCACAAATTGTATCTGGCTCTTCTAAGTATAACCTATCAAAAGATTCAACCCAAGCATGGACTATCAAATAACGAGACTAAAACTATTTGTAAAACTATCAATTATGTGCAAGGTTTTTAGAACCGGCAATGCAACAACTAATTTTTCAATTAATCGACAAACAATAATCAAAAATTAATCAATTCAAATCATTATAATGGTCTATTGCTTCATAATTCAATTTAATTAAAAATAGCCTAAAACCCCAAGTAGCTTCAACCATAAAAACTCTAGTAACAAGATCTAGTGAAACATGGTTTTCTCAAAAGCCATAAAAATAAATTCAGGAGAATCAAACCAAGAGAATCCAGTCACTAATCAAAACATAAAATTGAAGAACAAAACTTGAAACCGTATTCTCTAAAACGGCTGTGGAGCCGCGGCCGTCCCCCCTCTGGCTCAATCTGTGATCGTATACATAGTATGTCCAAAGAAATCTAGTTTCATTATTAATTCTCTACACCACGTCATCAGCCAATTAACTTGTGACACATGTTGAGTGATTAACAAAACCACCCAATGAAGTTTCGCCACGTCTTCTTCCAGCACTCGTCTGTCATCTGATGAAGAATCTTAACAAAGTATGGTGAAGTTAAGATATGATGTCATCATTTGAACTCCTGAGACTCCAACGAATATGAAAATCAGAGTCCTACTCATGCTATCACCGTCCCTCCTTTCACAACATCAACTTTCTAGTCCTGACTGGCTCAACCAACTCCACCGGTAGCAACAGATCGGAACCATCCGAGTTGAACATACAACTCCACATACCACCATCGATTACTAATTTTCACCAACACCGAGTTCAGTTCTTCCCTGATCCGTAGCTTCATTATTTGCACCATTTAACGCCACCAGAACTTCCATTATTTGCTCCAGATTCGACCTCAACTCTTCAGTCAGTGTACTGACATTTGTAGTAGCTGAGGCAGTCATTAGCTCGTAGCAAATATGCTTGTTGTTCTTCTTGATCGGTTGCAGATCGCAGGAGATCACCCACTACCAGCTCCTTCTCAAACTCAGGTCATGGCACCAATCACCAGTTCCTTCCTCCATTCACAGTAAACGCCATCTAAACCAACACCAGCATCTTAACTCATTTGCTACATCAATGACGCAGTGAAAGAATTAACCCCAAATCAGACTGAGTTCACAGTAAAGACCAATCTCCCATACTGCAACCACCGAGAGGACCGTATATTCTTCAGCACTATTGCCTTCGAAAATCCATCTTTGAGCTCAGCTATTTTCCTTCCCAGTTGTTCATTTTTCTTCCTTGAGAACTCAATTTCGGACCCCATAGAAAGCACTTGATAATATTATTCACTGCCATGTTTGGATGAGAACCCATCATTGCCAACAAACCAAATTAATTCATATATTATCTCTCCCATATAGCCACCATATAACTCCCAGTAATCACCGGAAACTTCAGTTCCTTTCTTTTCCTCCAATTTCATTGTGACTGCATTTATTTTCCAGTTGAGTTGATATCCAGAATCCCCATTAGTCCGGTTAAAATATGAGTTGTTGCTCTAGGACTTCTCGTTGTGTTGACACGAACAAGAGACGTCAGTGCTATATATGGTCATTATTTGGTGACACGTCCCACTTTCCCTTTAACCTTCAGTGGGCTTCACTTGCCTTAGCCACTAGTGGAACTCATGTAACAAAGGCAACTCCCTTCTTCCATTGTCTCTAGCCCTGAGATGGTTTAAGTGCTAAGAAATAAGATGTTAACATGGCAAGCCATAATTACCATTGAAGGTGTTGTAGTCGAAAACTCCATCTTATCTTCTTATTTGGCCATTTATTCACTGGATGATTGAATTCACTCGTACTTTCTACAAAAGCACCAAAATAGTGTTGTTAGCCAAAATATCGAGTCTTAACTAATATAAATATGGGCATAAAATGTAGCATTCATGTGCTTATCAGTTACCTTGGTAACAAAGCATTCAATATTCACCGTTAGTTGAAAACCTGATTAGACTCAAGCTAATATCTTTCAACCGTTAGATCGAACTTAGCTTGTTACACACAAATAAAAAGTGACTTCATTTAGATATGAGTAACCGTACCTAAACGTGTGCACCTTTGTTGGCTCAACAATAGTTAACTGAAGTTAGCCATATGAACACTTTCATATCAACCTTATTCATCTTAACCATAACTAGTTCAAATGACTCAAATGAAACTAGTTCTAGAGTTTTTCAATTGTTTATATTTTCATAGAAGTATACAAGACACAAATGAAATAAAATTGATTTTTTGATTCACTCGAATCAAGTCATGAACATTATAGCCATGGTTTGCGAAAGATTGCATTCCTTAATATATAAATGTATTAGTTCATGATCAAACCGATTTTAAAAAATTACCCACTTACCTAAGTAGCCGGACTAAGTTTGGGTTCGCCGGTACGCAAAATGGTACGCATACCTTCCAAACTCAACAGAAATTCTCGGACCTGAACCTCACGCCAGTACGCGTACCGGTATGCGTACAGGGTTCCCGGACTTCACTAAACCAATGAGTACGCATACGGGTATGCATACCGTGGTTCCCGGACTTGGGATTACATATATGCAAGTACGCATACTATGCTTATATCCAATTGTTCGAAACTCTTATTTTAACCATTGAAACATTCTTGGAAGATGACAATAGCTATTTCACACAAACTATTAGCTTGAAAGCGATTTTCAAGTGATCGAATGATCAATACGAAACATTCCGAGTCTACATCAAATGATTGTCTCACACAAATCATGTAAGATGTTACCAGGCGATTTTCACATGATCATCTTTTGACTTTCGTCAAAAATATAAGATGAACTTGGTTAAAGTGAAATCTTACCAACACATATTTTGAGAAATATGTATGCGAGTTAAACTCAGCTCGAAATATCAAATGTGTATAATTGAAGTCTATATAGCTATACGACTTTTGTCTCAAATAGGAGATAGAGTAGATAGCATTTTGAGTGATATATGAGTTCAAGTCTCCACATACCTTTTGTTGATGAAATTCCACAAGCTCCCCTTAGTAGTTCTTCGTCCTCAATCGATGAACGCCGTGAAGTCTAATGTTCAACTACACTTTCTATCCTATCTGAGACTTAACTATAAGTAGACTAGAAATCAAGACTTATAGTTTTGGAAACTAAACTTGACAACAAGCTTGAGATAGCAACGCTTGCGAGTTCGACCGACCAGTGCTCTAACAATCTCCCCCTTTGTCAATTTTAGTGACAAAACTATCAATACACATGGAATACAAAATAAATAAACTTTGTAGCTCTCAATCCAAATGCTTGATTTCCTTGGTTCTTCAACATTACTCGAAATATTCGTCACTTCCAAGTACTCAAAGTGATTTGAATGTGTTCAACTCAGCATCATAGTTGTTGAAGATCCGTAGCTATAATAATGATAAAACAGTTGCTCTCAATCATTGTTATACAAAGTGTCATAGTATTATTACTCAAAGATCAAAGTTCAATTGTATCACAACTTTGACAACAATACTATGGTGATATGTATCACTTCCCCTTAGTCAATACTTCATCTCACATGAAAACCACTCCCCCTTACATAATGATCTGTAAACCATATGTATTTGTAGTGTGAACTACACATTAATTCTCCCCTTTTTTGTCAATAAAAATTGGCAAAGGTACGTAAACCATAGGGATACTTCATGACTAAAAGAAAACAACATATCAACTTTGTTTAGATGCAATCATAAAGCCGAAGCTAAATGCATTCATCAAGGATTTTATAAAGATACAAGATAACTCCTACAATATTCCACAGCCGCACTCCCCACAAAGATTTGGCAATTAAGAACTCTCCCCCATAAAATGTCATTCCCGAAAGAACAACAAGAGTGACCTTATTTTCACAAGAAAATAAGGATTTCTTTGGACATTAACAAATCAAATGAAACATGAATTTGTATCCAAAATACTCCAAGAGAGAACCCATGATTAATTTAATCGGAAATGCTCACATAAGAGAACTAACGGAGCCACACAGTACTTTCACAAAGAAGTGGATCGGGGAAAGACCAATATTGCGGAATATTCAAAGATTCATTATGTTTCTCATTAATATTTGCATAGAGACATGTAATAGACTTAATCTTTGTAAACAAAAGTTCATCATATCTTCCATCAATATTTGCATAATGACATAATAGGCTTAACTTTTGTTGTCAAAAGTCCATTCAATCTTTTATCAATATTTGCATAATGACATATGAAAGACTTAACTTTTGACATATATGGGACAATCATAGTTCACGGACGCAAACACACATATCCCATAACAAGTTGCAATATATAAAATCATAAAGATTAATACTGCAAAATCATCTTCCAAATAAACTTTAGAATTTAAATAAATAAATCTAAAAACATTGCAAGATGAAAATCGTTATAAATAGCTATGTGTACGCACAATAATGGCTATTCCAAACCCTAGTTATCCTTCTTAAAACACAAGACTAAATTCTCCTAGACATTAAGGCCTCTAAAAAATCCTTTATCGTCCCCGAACTCCTTGTCGTCAACAACCATGAGAACATAAGGTTCATGAAGAAAGGAGTCAATTCCAACAAACCTTCTAGACTGATGTCGAACCAGGGCCTTCTAAATTTCGAGAGTCCTAAAAACAATAGCCTTTATTTCTGAATCTCCTTTCTTGTTTACTTCAACTCTTCAAGAACCCCATAGAACTTATGTTGATTAGAAGGAACAACTTTTGGTTTTCTCACATTCCTCCTTTTTATTTTCAAAGTTGTAGGTACAAGAGATTTATCTTTTTCCTTCATGATTGATGGCTTAACAATCATATTAAAAACTTTTCCATCAGAAGACATAATGCTCGGATTATCCATATCAGTATGAGATTGTGAGAGGAATTCACAAATCAGACTCACCAAGCAATCTTATGATAAAAAGAGTTTTCAAAGAAGGAAAAAGGAATGTAGAGTTACAGAACCTTTATACACTAAAAGGATTCACGTACACGCAACTCACAACCCTAAAGAAGGCAGAATTGTCGATTTTAACCCTTTTTTTATTGATTAAACAAAGTAGGGTCCTTTCAATATCAATTTAGATATGAAAGGATGAAAGAATTCCAATCCGGTAAAATCAAGACCAAAAAGAAGAAACAAAAAAATCATTTTCTCTTTTTCTAAAGCCTGAAGTGTGCAAACTCTTGTCTCTTGGACCAGGCACATGAGACAAGATGCAAAACCAACAAAAATAAGTTGTGCTGGGGTGAATAATAATCTGTCCACCATAACCTTCTTGAACGGAATTCTTAGAACCCTGTTTCTTAGACTGTTTAGACCGTATTCTTTTCTCTAGTGGTCTAATTATTATTTTTTTCAAAATTAACTTCTTTGGGGAAGAGAAGAGATTACATACCTCAGACGACTTCTGAACAAGTTTAAGCTTGTTTGCTAATCGATTTGCTCTTTGTTGAAGTTTATTGACATATCTTATCTTATGTTTGTACTTGAAACATTTGGATAGTTCATGACCATTGAGAGTACAATAAAAACATGTCAATATGGAGGATGGTTCAGACGTCATAGTTGTGCAGGCTGCTAGACAAACGGTGGAACCTGAAAAATTAGAAATAGAATTTCCATTAGACAAAGAGAAATCCATTTTATCCTCCAAAGTGGTTGAAGTTTGTCCCGGAAGAATATCGAGGTTGATGTACGTATTGCTACAATTATCAAAATCAATATTTTCACAAAGGAGTGCAACACTTGATTTTTCGTCTTCATTAGAATCATAGTGATCATACATTTCATCAAGAGTTGCAGCAAGACCTTTGTTTCCAGTGTATTTTCTACGATTCGTACACTCATTTGCAAAATGACCAAAACCTTTACACTTGAAGCACTGTGGCATATCCTCGTTATCAGTATCGTCAGTATCCCTGTTTTTATGAGGAACCCGATTATGAGGTTTAACTGACGACATAGGATTATCTCTAGTGAACCGTTTACTTCTCTTCAAAAGAAGATATCTAAACTGTCTCGTGATCAAAGAGACTAACTTGTCAAGATCTTCATCTGATGAATCAGTCTCAGAAGGATCAACTAAACAAAAGAAGGAAGTACTTTTTCTTTAATTCTAAAAGAGTGGTATACCCAAGTACTTTTCCTTCAAACTCATTTTTTTCATGTTCAATCTTCTTATAATTACAAGTAACCTACAATATCTATGATGTATATGTTTAGAAAAGAACACAAATTATGTATGGAAAGTTGATTTGTTGTTCTGAAATGTCAATGAAAGATTTGTTATCTAGAAGATTGTTGACATTATGAACATCAGCTTTGGCGAAGAGCAGTCAGTCGTCTGCGAAAAAATATGTGCTACACGTAGAGTAATAATTTTTTGCTATCTTAATACCTTGAATCTTACTATTATGTTTATCTTGCGCAAGTGCTTTGATGAAGACTTCCATTGTAAGCAGGAATATGTAAAGTGGAATTGGATCACATTAACAAATACCTCTTCTTGGTTTAAAAGAATGACATGATTAATCATTAATAAGTATTTGAATCTCAAAAGTGATGAACACTCTTGGATAAGGCTAACCATTCGTTGTTGTATTCAAGTTTCTTCATGATGTTATACAGAAAATACCACTCTACACGATTGAATTCCTTTGACATATTGAGTTTCAAAGCCATGTAACGCCTCTTAGTATTCTTCCTCTTTATGCAATGAATAAAATCACCAGCTAAAGTGATGTTATCACTCATACGTCTGCTTGATACATACATTGTCTGCATGGGAGATATGAGTTTATGAAGGACTATTTAATCGTCGGTACCATACAAATGTACAATATCTAGGAATGCCGCCCAACATTTAAAATATTAAGGGTTGGTACCTAGACGGTTGACCGTTAAAGCCTTAGTTTGACCCGTTTTATTTTCTCTAATTAAAATTAAAAAATTATTCAAATTTACAAATTTGTCCATAGTGCACACTAAACCCATATAGTCTGTAAAAAAATATCCGAAAAAGAAAAAGAAAATAACAGATCTCGAAAACCATTGACTTCGACCTCCATTAATTCTACCCTAGCAGTTTCTTTTAAAATAATGACAACACTTCCATTATAAACAGTAAAACTACTCTCCTCTTCTCTAGATCTCACCACTACAAATAAAATAAATACCACCAAACTACACCGTCGTCACCAACTGTACCACCACAAAAAGCTGAAAATGAAAGACGTAAATCGATTGCAGCACAACCAAGCTACACCGTCTTCATCAACTACCTATAATAATCAAAGATGTCGTGCCACCGTTACGCTTTCTAATTGGGGTCTTGCGGCAGTTCATTCTCAATTATAAACACTTACTTTACAGTTAGGGTTTCAAAATTCATAAGTTTAATCTCATATTTGGATGAACTAATCTTTGAATCGAATTTTGGTATGGAATAAGGAATCTGTATGAACACCAACAAAATCAATTTGAATTGATAATCATAATCACATCGATTGAATGCTACAAGATCAACCCTGGTTAGCAATTCGTCGAATCATCGCGAATTTTTACGTATCGGTCGTTCTCGAACCAATCCCAAAAATGTGATCATGAAGAAATTCGAAAAAAAGTATCGGTCGTTCCCGAACCAATCCCAAAAATGTGATCATGAAGAGATTCGAACTACTGCCATAGCACTCCTTGAATTGCCTCAACACCAATGAACCAACACTTATTTGATGTTAATAAGTTCATATATTGTATTTAATACAAAAATCAGCCCCACCCACTATATTTTCTTAATATTTAATCCTTATTTCATATTTAATACATGCCGAATTTTGTATCCCGTATTCATATCTGTAAAACGAATTATACACGTACGTATGCCGTTCCAAACTACTGCCGACTCACGAACCGTTGACCGGATTTATGACCGAATTTAACTTTTATAAAAACGAATAATACACGTATGTTTGCCTTTTCGTACGTATACCGAACTCCGAATTGCTAACTAGGAGATCAACTGGGACTAATTCACTGTGGGGATTTGTATCGTTGAAGATTACTTAATTAAACTTGCGATAGCTAATTTGATTCGTCCACCATCACATTTCAACCCATTTTTCTTTTTAACAACGAATATAGTTGTAAAAGTGCAAACCTTTCTGTAATAAATCAGTTGTAAATTTTGACAGTCAATCCAGATACCAACCCTTGATATTTTAAAGGTTGGATATTGTTGCTAGGTGTTGGACATTTGCCGGGCACCAACTAGAGTCAAGTTACTTAGAGCAAGGGCTATGGGTAGTGTCATTCTTTCATTTGAAGGAGTGAACTACCAATTTTCTCTAATTAAAGGCTGATATGGGTATTTTCTCACATGTGAACGAGTGGTTGGTAGTGTAACACTAGACGGGGGACTGTCCCCCATTTGAGAAAATAAAGCTATACGGGGGACAGTCCCCCGTATATTAACTTTTTTTTTGCGTTGGACGGGGGACAATCCCCCATCTATATTGGTTTTTACTATCTCACGGGGGACTGTTCCCCGTGTACGCTTAAATTCCATTTTTTTAAACAATATATTTTCCCTCAAATTATTATTTTATTATTAAATTTTGAAAAAAAATCTACAAACCGGGGGATGATTATTCGTATAGTGTCATCTTTCATTTTGCCCACAACAGCTTCACTCTTTCATATGAACTAGTACTCCTTCATACGAAAGAGGTAGTCTCCATTTGGAGACTACCTATAGCCCATGCTCTTAGGGCAATTCCTATGGTAATGGTCGGATGAAAACTTTTGTTGAGCCATGTGGATGGCCAAACGAGTTTTTCCACTATGGTAAAGCTTTGGGAGGTTGACCATCAAGCTCCAGAACTTAAGACACACGCTGGCGTTGGTAGGCTTGGGAAGTGGTTTATTTTATGGCCTACTTTTTAAACCGCAAGTGAACGGTGTCTACAATGTAAACAGGGCAAATACGGGTCGATCCCACAGAGAAATGGGTGTGCTAAGTTGATATCAAAGACTTTCCTTAACTGATTTCTAACAAGTGACAGAGTTGTTTTGTTTTGTGTCGATACGACTGAGGTGTTGGAGTTGTGACTCTAAACTAAAGCAACTAAATGGATTGTAAACAAGTTATTGAGAGCACTAGGGCAGTGAATCCACCACCTGATCCTATGCTAAGGCAATTCCTAGTCAAACTATACTCTTGATTCATTCCAGGGAAGAATACCATGGATAAAGTATTGGCTAATCTCACACACTCCACCCTAGTGTAGAGTGTCTTCTTACAGTACACTCTATCACAGATTCATGTGCTCAATTAGCTAATTCAGTATTTCTAAAACAATGAAGCATGACAAAAACACAACATGAAGATGAATTACTTAGCATATTATCGGGGGTTTCAACAACACCTAGTTAAGAAACTTAGAACATAATTAAGACAATTAAACTACAAATTAAGCTAAAATGGTGCTCTCCGCTAGCCAGGCATAAGCTTCAAACATCCTCTCCTTACCATATTTATACATCTTACATCTTACATCCTTTCTAACACTCCAAACTTGCAATTAATGAAAACCCATACCTCTTTCTTCCCTTACGTGTCTCTGAATCGACCATGCAGGGGGTTGTTGGTGAAACCCTAACTCCAATTATCTCTAACCTAGCTTCTAGGGTTGGAGAAGCTATGAGAGAGATGATTCGAGATAGTGAGGGAGAGCAAGTGGCTACTGATGATGACAGGAGATGGAGTGGTGGTGGTGGCAGGAGAAGGAGATGGTGGTGATGATGATCTCTGCACGGGTATGGGAGGAGAAGAAGAAGGATGGGTTTGAGATTTGTCGGAGAAGAAAGAGAAATGAAGATGAAAATGTGTTTGGTCGATGGGGGTATAGGTGTAGGGAATTTTGTTGTGAAGCGTGTGTAGCAAAGATCGATGAGAAGGTTGGAGCGGCGTTGGATGCATGAGACGAAGATCTCAACGGCTTGGAAAGGACGGGCTCGGATCCGGTCGTGGAGCGGGTCTTGGATAGCTTGGGCCCATGTCTTGTAGATGGGTTGCTCCTTGTTGGGTTGCAATCACATTTGCTTGTATGGGCTTTGGCTTTCTGCTCCATAGACGCTTGTCTCCAATTCTCTGCTCTTTTGGCTCCTCAATTTCTCCGAACTTTATTTACTACCTAAAAACACAAAATTAATTAGTACAAATATTTATTCTTGAAAACAAAGAAAACACAGAATCTGGGATAATATCTGATTTCTGAGCACAAAAGATGAGTTAAATGCCAATAAATAGATGTAGAAATATGCAATATTTGGCACTCATCAAATACCCCCAAACCTGAATTTTACTTGTCCTCAAGTGAAACAGAAATTAAGAAATCCTAACTATACCACTGTCGCGGGTCTCTCGAATGCATTTAGCGTATGCACTAAGCCTTTAAACCGCTAGGTGTCCCTAGTGGACGAGTTGTAGTCTCGTGAGGGTTTACCAGAGGTGTACCCACAAAACCTTCTCCAACTTCAGAGTGTAAAAGAGTCTCAAGCATCCAAGGAGATATGAGGACATAGAGTTTCTGCATGCTAGTAACACGAAGTTAGAACTACCAAAGAACGCATTCTCATCCTTAAGTGCTGAGCGAGAAATAACCATACCCTATGAAAGAATTCGGATTCGATTGTGATCATAAGCCTCGACTTCTGCCTCACCACTAGGGTTTTATGATAATTGCACTCAAAAAGATCGCTTTTTTAGTCTCTCATGTGTGCAGGTAGGGATAAAGAGAGAAATCCTGCACACGTTGTAGGTAAGAAGGATAACCTTCCGAAATAATTTCTGGAGACTCCACAGAAGTGTGAACAAAAATAATCTTTTTCTGATGATCTCTAAGAAAGGAAATCAACCATTAGCAAGGGTGGGAGTACTCACTTACCTTCTCACCCGATCGGCAATTAATATCACTCTCTCAGCATTCATAGAAACGTCTTCAATCTTCGGTCTTCAAATGTTGATGACGAACTTCTGAACTTCACAAAAACTTGACAATTTTTTTTTTTTTTTTTTTTTTTTTTTTTTTTAGATTAACTTGGAATGAAAATAACAATAAAACTCAATTTTTCACAAACTTCATTAATTCTCATCTTCTTTTTCTTTGTTGCATGTAAACCTTGGACTATCTCAACTTTTCTTCAAATATTCTGATGATGCTCTGCTTGCTGATGATGATGTGTTTCTATGAATCTATTGATTGAGAGGGAGAGAGTGATGCTAA
This sequence comes from Papaver armeniacum, assembly GCA_023531295.1. Lineage (NCBI taxonomy): Eukaryota > Viridiplantae > Streptophyta > Magnoliopsida > Ranunculales > Papaveraceae > Papaver > Papaver armeniacum. The sequence continues at coordinate 566,822 of JAJJWW010000146.1, forward strand.
CTGCAAATCGGTATTTAAAAGAAGTTTTCATCTTTAAACGTCACCCTCATGATTGACGGAATTAGCACTCAAGAGATCAAAAGTAGTCTTTGAAAGTGGTGCGAAGTTGGGTAGCTCACCATTCCTACAGGAATTGACGTACGGTGACACACACTCTAACAGACTTTTCTAGAAAGTCACAAAGAGTGAAGGTGGGTACCTCGCTTGATGTAAAATGGGTAGTCTCCACTATGGGTGATCACAATTCTACTACCAAATATCTAAACAACACCTAATTCGCCCTCGGTATGGTTAAATCCAACTTTAACGCTCTAATCAACTAAGAAACCCGATTGTGTTCTCCGGTACTTCCAAGTTCTGTTATTTGATCGGACTCTCTACGTAAACATAGCTAGAAGCATGCTAGTGACTCTAAAATCTCTAAAAGTTGGAGGTTTTTGTGCAAAAATTTACAAAGAGTTTTTTTTTTTTTTTTTTTTAAAAAAAAAAAAGACTAAAAACTCTATATGCAAATGCACCCCCAAACCTAAATCAAACATTGTCCTCAATGTGTCAACAGATAATAAGAATTCAAAAAGTCACATACCATGAGAACTATGCTAATAAGAGAAAAGGGAAGAGATTCTGGGGTATGTTGGGGGAGCAAGGTTAGAGCTTCATTTGTCAAGGCTAGAATCCAACATTCTCAGTGGAGATCATATCGGATTAGCACAATATATGTACAAGAAGACTCAACCGATTCAAGAAAGTAAAATTTAACAAGTCCTACTGGATTATATACAATGAAAATTCACCATATACCAACAATCTAAAGAGTTGAGGATCAACCCAAAAGACAATATGTACAAACATCAACAGCCTTACACACATATAACATGAGAGTGCAGGAAAGATTGCATATGTGAACAAGTTACCCCCAAACCTAAACTTGTCAATAGATGTGGTTTTGAGCACAAAATCTTGCAATTTTAAAGGTACATCATGCAAAAGGTCTAACTCAAAACGAGTTTTGCTAAGAACAGGCAGATATACATATTCCAACTGTGGCTCTTTAAAGGTGTTATACTTTGATGCAAAATAGTCCAAGAGGACTTGGGAAGCACAAAGCTCTAGGCCTAAATTAGGCATTTTCAGAAAAGTTGATTTTGCAATTTTGTTACAAACTACACCTAGGTTTGGTGGAGGAGTTTCAATCTGTGCCTTAGGAGAGAGATTAGGTACATCTACGTTGTTTTCATGTATAAGATCATTTGCACCATCACATACTTTCCTAAGGTCAGAAGAAGGTAAATCATGCACGGTGCACGGCGCCAAAAACTTGGTAGGCTTGGGAAGTGGTTTATTTTATGGCCTACTTGTTAAACCGCAAGTGCACGGTGTCTACAATGTAAACAGGGCAAATACGGGTCGATCCCACAGAGAAATAGGTGTGCTAAGTTGATATCAAAGACTTTCCTTAACTGATTTCTAACAAGTGACAGAGTTGTTTTGTTTTGTGTCGATACGACTGAGGTGTTGGAGTTGTGACTCTAAACTAAAGCAACTAAATGGATTGTAAACAAGTTATTGAGAGCACTAGGGCAGTGAATCCACCACCTGATCCTATGCTAAGGCAATTCCTAGTCATTCCAGGGAAGAATACCATGGATAAAGTATTGGCTAATCTCACACACTCCCCCCTAGTATAGAGTGTCTTCTTACAGTACACTCTATCACAGATTCATGTGCTCAATTAGCTAATTCAGTATTTCTAAAACAATGAAGCATGACAAGAACACAACATGAAGATGAATTACTTAGCATATTATCAGGGGTTTCAACAACACCCTAGTTAAGAAACTTAGAACATAATTAAGACAATTACACTACAAATTAAGCTAAAATGGTGCTCTCCAGCTAGCCAGGGCATAAGCTTCAAACATCCTCTCCTTACCATATTTATACATCTTACATCTTACATCCTTTCTAACACTCCAAACTTGCAATTAATGAAAACCCATACCTCTTTCTTCCCTTACTTGTCTCTGAACCGACCATGCAGGGGGTTGTTGGTGAAACCCTAACTCCAATTATCTCTAACCTAGCTTCTAGGGTTGGAGAAGCTATGAGAGAGATGATTCGAGATAGTGAGGGAGAGCAAGTGGCTACTGATGATGAAAGGAGATGGAGTGGTGGTGGTGGCAGGAGAAGGAGATGGTGGTGATGATGATCTCTGCACGGGTATGGGAGGAGAAGAAGAAGGATGGGTTTCTGAGATTTCTGTCGGAGAAGAAAGAGAAAATGAAGATGAAAATGTGTTTGGTCGATGGGGGTATAGGTGTAGGGAATTTTGTTGTGAAGCAGGTGTAGCAAAGATCGATGAGAAGGTTGGAGCGAGCGTTGGATGCATGAGACGAAGATCTCAACGGCTTGGAAAGGACGGGCTCGGATCCGGGTCGTGGAGCGGGTCTTGGATAGCTTGGGCCCATGTCTTGTAGATGGGTTGCTCCTTGTTGGGTTGCAACTGTTGTGCGCGCGGGCTTTGGCTTTCTGCTCCATAGACGCTTGTCTCCAATTCTCTGCTCTTTTGGCTCCTCAATTTCTCCGAACTTTATTTACTACCTAAAAACACAAAATTAATTAGTACAAATATTTATTCTTGAAAACAAAGAAAACAAAGAATCTGGGATAATATCTGATTTCTGAGCACAAAAGATGAGTTAAATGCCAATAAATAGATGTAGAAATATGCAATATTTGGCACTCATCAGCGTCCGCAGAAAAATCGCCGGCGTTGGAAGAACAAACGCTCGCGCACAAAGAATAAACGCAGCGCTCGAACGTAGGCCGCTGGCGTTTGTAGCAAAAACGCCAACGGGTAGTTTTTTTAAAATTCAAAATTCACTTTTTACCTCTATAAATTACCATCATTTTCAAACAATTCACTCACACCAAAATTCACTTCTCTTGAATTTTCTATTCTAAAATCTATTTCAATTTTTTAGTTTATTGTTGGTGAAATGGCTGAAAAGGCGATCACAATTATCAAGAGCTGTTTGGATCACTTCATCTTCAGTTACACCGATGAACTTTTCTCGATCAATTTCCATTACCAGAGCAAGAAACGGCTGGACTGCAAGCCTAGTAGATTGAAAACGAGCACGCAATCGACGAGCATCTCGGTTTCCTGGGTTTCCCGTCAGTGAGACAAACATTGAAAAAATGTTCTCCCAAAAAGAACCGTATTGAAAGCCCACACCAGTGATTACCCTATGAAAAAAATATGCTTTGCATATAATTATATCCTCTTCTTCATTAAACTTGGGACCACGATTTCTAACAGACATTTCTGCAGATTGAGAGAGATTAAAAGTTTTAGAAAAAAAGAAAAAGAAGAAGATGTGATTTTGGAGATGGGAGGAATGGAATTTATAGGTCGAGAAATAAAATCGAGCCGTTGGAAATTGTAGTAAAACCGCGCGATTTTACTAGAAACGCCAACGAATTTCCTTTAAGCGCCCGTTTGAATTACCATAGGAGTTGGCGTTTGTAGTAAAACCGCGCGATTTTACTAAAAACGCTCGTTTGAATTACCGATGCCTATTTTCTTATGTGTCGATGAAAAAGAGGTTTGTCCATTATGTTTCATGGATAACCACAGTCTTATGCAATGCCCTTGGATGTATTCAAAGTGTCCGCGGGAAGGTTTTTCACGCATCAGAATGATGATTGAATCACAACCGAAAAAGCTCAGGTATTTGCAATGTCAAGATCCCAACTGTCCAGAGGAACCACATATGCTGATGCTATGAAGATTAAAAAAGAAGAAGAAGAAAAGATTGCAACACTCTGCAAAAACTTCAAACTTAAAGCCAAATTGAAGAAGGAGTTATTACACTGCAAGCATTGTGGATATGGAGATCACGAATACAAACGTTGTCCACAGAGAATCAGTGGATGCTCAAAGCCCGATTGCAAGACTTTTATGCATTTGCGGACTTCTTATGAAGAAGACACATATGGAAGGCATTTTTGGTAATGTCCTAAGTATTTTTTGGTGGAGTGGGCTGATTGAAGTTGAAGGACAAATCGATTCACTATGGTATTATGTTATTTAGTTTGCTGTTTATTTTGTGTTATTACGATTATCTAAAACCAAACATGTGGATGTCTTCACATTTGCACCATCAATATCATAAGTAATTTAAATTTTTCTTGGATTAAACATTGCACCATCAATCTCATAAATAAAAACATATTGCATAGAACAACCACATCATACATGAGAATAAAAAACACATTAGATTAAAACAACTACTACATAGGCGTCAATTCTCGGCGGGTAATGGAATTCATAGGGCGATGTAGGGATCGTATTTGATGAGCACCCTAAGAATGTTGAAACAAGCATGGAAGTCGAAAGGACGACCGCGGTGAGATGCTGGCCACATCGCTAGAGTTCTGTGTTCCACTTTATGTTCGACTTCACCGTTGAGCTTATTTTTGTGATTCTCTATTAGTTGAGCGACGAATTCCGATACATTACAACTAATTACACTAAAACGATGCGCAAATCCGTGACAATCACGCCCATGAATGTTCATCGTTTCAACGGCGAACATTTCATAAACTTTCTCCCAGAACGTCGATTGGGATACATTCCTACCGATATCGGCAACATCTTGTGTGTGAAAAACGTAGGTTCTGCAAATAGCTAAATCCGATCTTGTTGAGTGTATTTAACACCACGAACTCTGGGAGGAATTTTTGTAGATGATTTTAGAGTGAAGAATTTGTAGAATGTGTGAATTTAGAGTTGAAATGAGGAAGATTTATAGAACTCAAAACTTAGAGCCGTTAGATAACAAGAGTTTTTAGCCGTCCAGATTCAGCCGTTGGCGCTTCTATGAAAAACGCGACGCTTTCAGGAAAGACGCTGGCGTGTGAAAAACCAACGCGCGCTAGAAATACAAGCGCCAGCGTTGTTGCCTAAACCGCCAGCGTTGGTGCCACGGCCGCCCGACCTTCCATCAAGCGCGTGCTACTTGTTCCAACTCACTCAACATTGTACATCAGTTTTTCATGTTTGTTGAGTCCATAGTGGGAGAAAAATGAACAAACTCTCTTAAGCTAAGTACTATGGGCTAGATTGGACTGCTAGATTGGCCAAAAAGTGTTGCAAATCATGAAAAAAGTGTGGGAAAAAAGTTAAAACTCAATATGGCTACTTCTCTCTCATAGCATTTGCTCGCAGTCGAACTATCAGCGAGATTGAAACGCTGAATAGTGCGGCGCTCAAAAAGTGACACAAACGCTGGATTATTCGGCGTTATGCGAATATTCCAGAGAATAACGCCGAATTGTTAGGCGCTAGGATGGACGCTGTTCCATTCGGCGTTCGACTGAGACGCTGCTCCATCCAGTAGCTTCCTTTTTTTTTTTTTTTTTTAACTCACGGCTATTTTTTCTAGAATTCCATTTCTACATGTTTGGCAATTCGTTTCAATCGTATTTTGTTTCAAAATTTGGAAATTTATCAAAGTAAATGTAGCCGTTTGAGAATTTGTAATCTTCCATTACATTGCAAAACAAAGTTACAATGTTTTTTGAAGAAACTAAAAAGTACATTGAAATTGAAATCCATAAAAATAAATAAACAAAATATAACACTCCATAAACAACAAATAAACAAAATATAACACTCCATAAACAACAAATAAACAAAATATAACACTCCATAAAAATAAAAAAACTTAAACACTCCATAAAAATAAATAGTACTTAAAAGTATAACACTCCATATGGTTTCATAAACACTACGACAAGTAATTTAATTCAGGTCAAAAGAAATTATGGGGTTGTTGGCTGAACTGAGTATCATAAACAATGTTAGGCTCGCTTTCCCCCAACAACGCATCGGTAAATTCATTTTCTCCTTGTTGATATTGTGCATTTCCTTGTTGTGATGTAGTAGCTCCATCTTCGACCCTAGGAGTGTAAAATCCTTGACCCGTAGCCCATTCATATGAACCACCTAATGTGAGGTCTTGTGATGTAAAAGCTTCATTTGGATTGTTTGGAGCATGGATAGATGGTACGGAAGAAGATGTAGATCTGCCAGATGAGGAACATGAAGTTGTAACCAATTTGTACGACTCGTCCCATGCGGCTTGACGAGATCCAAGCTGGTATGAACATGATGTTTCAATAAACCTAAAGCAATCTTCCTACAAGTATATAAATTAGAGAATTTAGTTGAATATTTGATGAGTGCCAAATAGTGCATATTTATACACCTTTTTATTGGCATTTTACTCATCTTTTGTGCTCAAGAATCAGATATTATCCCAGATTCTGTATTTTCTTTGTTTTCAAGAATAAATATTTGTATTAATTAATTTTGTGTTTTTAGGTAATAAATAAAGCTCGGAGAAATTGAGGAGCCAAAAGAGCATAAAATGGGAAACGAGCATCTATGGAGCAGATAGCCAAAGCCCGCGCGCGAATTAGTTGCAACCCAACAAGGAAGACATGGGCTAGAGCTACCCATGACCCGGATCCGAACCCGCTCATCCCGAGCCGTTCAGATCTCACTCATCCACATCCTACGGCCGCTACAGCCTCCTCATCGACTCTTGATGCCTCCGCTCAACACCAGATCACTCCGAGTCTTCCTCAGCCTTTCAGATCTCCCTTAGCTACATCCTACGCTCGCTCCACCTTTCCCTTCAATCTTCGCTGCACCTGCCTCACACCAAAACTCCCCTATCACCTATACCCATCGAACCAAATCCATTTCTTCTTCCATCTTCTCTTTCTTCTTCCCCCATACCTCTGCAGAGCTCCACCTCCTTCACCCATATCTCTGCAGAGCCATTATCTCCACCTCCATACCCTGTCACCACGCAGTTACACCAACAACCGCCTTCACCCCTCCTAATCGCTCTCTAGCTCTTTCGTAGCTTCTTCCTTAGGAGCTAAGAGAGAGATAGACAGAATTAGGTTAGGGTTTCATCAATAGTTAAGGGAAAAATCAGAGTAGTCAATTCATAGCCGCAGGAGCAGAGGAGACAGCGATTCAGAGACGATTAGAGAATGGGTTTGCATTTATTTCTATTTTAAAGTGAATTTAGGGTTTGGTTTTCTTGACATGTATAAATAGAAAGTCTGTGGTTGTGAAATGTTTATGCCTGGGCTAGCCAGAGCATCAATTTAGGTTTAATTTGTAGTTTAATTGTTCATTGGATGTTCTAATTTAGTTTGCTAGGGTTTCAATGAAACCCTAAATCCATGTTGTGATTTCAACTGTGTTTGAGTCATTCTTGAATGCTTAAACTATAAAGATGTCTTCAATTCTAGTACCCAAGGCTTTTCTCTCACAATGGATGCCTTGTATCCATTGTAGTTAGGTTACAACTGTTTTGAGTGTGCTGCAGCTCAATCCTTAGACATAATTGCTAATTCCCTTGACTAGTTGTGCTTAATTAGACAACTAGTGCTCTGGGTTAGTACCTTAGCTGAATATTGAAGTGTCACTAGGTGAAACTCCTTAGATAGGTGATAATCTTGACACATTATCCTTGTCTGCCACAGGAACAAGAAAGCTCCATTTAGTTGAACACATAGCATGATTTAGAGGTGGATTTGACAATCCTAGCACCCATTTATTTGCATTGCTTGTATTTCATTTATTTCATTGTCATAACTTCATCTCAGTCGCATCGACAACAACTTATAATTGTGTTACAATTCTCTGAACTCAGTCTAGCAAGCCTTTAATCAATTCTCAGCACCACAAGTCTCTGTGGATCGACCTGTATTTGCCGTGTGCTACATTGAAGACACCGTGCACTTGCGGTTTATAACATGTAGGCATAAAATAAACCATCTTCCCAGCCTACCAAGTTTTTGGCGCCGCTGCCGGGGACTTGGCGTGTGCTGTCTTGATTTTTTTTGGCTTGTTTCACTGAGTTTTCAACTATCCTTGTATATACTCACCTTGCATTGTTGTTTTTAGCCCTGCATTGTAGTGTAACTTAGCTTCCATCATTCTTTGCTTACTTCAGTTTTTGTAATTTAACTTCCTTGTGTTGTAACTGAGTGTAGCTAGTGTTATCTCAAACTTGTAGTTTCATCTTTAGCTGTAGCCATACTTTTGAATTCTTGTTCTCTTGCATTAGCTTGCATTATAGTAACTTGCATCTTAGTTGTAACTCTTTTCACTCATCGATCCAAAATTCTCTCGGTGGTGCCAGTGTTGATTTTCACTTTCTTTGCTTTAACTTGCACATTGCTGGGAACTAAAACTTCTTTGTTGAGCTAGCAGGTACCTCCTGTGCTGCTGTGCTGCTGAGCAGCTGATCCAACCCAAGGAAACCAAGGAAAAGCCCAGAACTTGAGGTAAGCCTACCAAACATTGTATTGCCCTGTGAACCATGTTTTGCATGATAGACTAGATGCCCTGTACTTTGCATACTCTACTCAGTCAACCAAGGTTGTTGACCCACCTGTGTAACTACCTGTATCGCATGCCAAGTCATCTTCACCTGTGCAAACTTGTGCCAACCTGTGACAGACCTGAGTTAACTGAAATTGTAAGCCATCAACCCCGTCAACCTTGCTTCATTTGTGAATTTGCTTTAGCATTGTGTGTGATCTTATAACATCTCGAATGAGTGTTGATTAACTTGAGTGAGCATAATCATTTGCCCCGGTGACAATAAATTAGCTACCTTGCTAGGTAATCACCCCCGAGTTAATTGAAAATCTCATAAGCGTTACCTTGAATACATGCTATAACTCTGTGCTAGGTAGTACACACACCCCGAGCATCTTTGTTTGTGTACTGTGTGCCTTGTGTGAACCCTCGTCTTACATTTTTGGGCTTAAACCTGCCGAGCGGACCACTCGTCGACTAACCCCGAGCTTAACTCCATTTTTTGTGAGTTTGAGTTAAAGATACCCAAGTCTGCTGCATCAACTGGGCTGGTTGATATCAACTACCCCGATTGACCCCGAGCTTACTCTGTCAAGCTTTACTCGCCGCAAATTTTTGATAACTTGGGTACCTCTTGACCGTGTTGACACCCCGAGCATGTGGAAACCGTAGGTATTGTTCATTTCCGGTTAATCTGCTACATTTGCAAGGTTGCATATATATATTGTGTTGAACTGTGAACTTGTGATGCTCGAACTAAGAGTGACACGATCCGTGCATAGACCATCCTGAGCTGTGCTGTTTATATAAGTTTGATGTTAAACTAGGCCTCTACAAGGTTTGTGCTCAGCTCCAGCCCCCTGAAGCTGTGAGTTGAGCTGTTTGAGGTTTCCAAGTTTGTTACAAGCCCAGTTGACAAACCCCGAGCATGACTCGTGAGCACTAAGGTCAACTAAACCTGCGAACATCGATCTCGTGCATATGTGCGGAGTTAAGAGTGACGGAAGTTCTTGTTCGATTAGTTTGCCATCTGTGTAACCTCGCTACATGTGAAATCTATATCTACATTGCGCTAAACCGTGATGAATGCATGAATGTTATGCCCTGCTGTGGATACCTTGTGCTGTAAAAAGTTCAATTTGTGAATCTGTTGATACCCTGTGACCACCAGCACTGTGCACTCCCAGAGCTGTGTCTTTCTAAGCAACAGCATCCAGCACTCCTAGGTGCTAGAATTTGGGTGTCAGTTTTTGTGAGTTGAGTTTATCTGTGTTGATATCAATAGGCATCTGTCTTTGCCGAAAGTTTGAACATAAACTTGTGCATATAACTTGATCTTTGATCACTTAAAACCCGCACATGTTTGTCTTTGTCTTGCCGTGCCATTCACATAAGCCTTGTTTTTGCCAACCTGTGCATAGGCTCTTTGCATAACCTGATTTGTACACAATCTGCGCACCTATTCTGTGCTTGGCCTGACCAAGCTGTGCAAACCGCAACAACCGGGTTGCGCACAAAACCTAACTGAAACTCACACATATCTTGGGCTGCAACCAGCTGAAGCCCAACCACTAAGCTTTGCCTCTTCACCGGGCATGCAGATTTCACATATACAGGCTCGCTAATAAACCAAACTCAGCCCAAACAAACCAAATCCCTCTTAAACCAAAACCCATTGAAACCAAAACTGAGCCCACAACAACTGGGCTTTGCATAACCTTTGGGCTATGCATTTGCGTCACTTGGGCTTGCATCTGGACTTAGTATACTTGATGTGTGTTAGGCTATATGCTTCTTTTTGAGCCCAAATTGAGTTGCTAGACCATGTCGGAGATTTTGGTCTGCATCTGGGGATGGAAACAAATCCATTAGAGAGCTTGCTTACGGGCATGCTTCACAATATGAACTCCCCACATACCATAATGATTTTAGGGAATATTATGAGCCTTCTCAGGGCCCCGACCTCACATACCCTAATCAGTATGAGCACATGTATCATCCACCACAGGTTGAAAATGAACACTTTTCTCATACCCAGTCATCACTTTTAGATCAATTAGAAGCTCAAGTATCTGCTTTAGAAAGGCAATTACATGAGCAATCATTTAATCTAATTCCCTAGGCAATATGAAATATATGCTTGTACCTTATGTGGTAGCTTAGACCACCCCGCCGAGAACTGCTATATTTTGCATGATTTTAGGCGATCTAGGGAAAACCATGATAATCCAATGTACGAATTGTCTAGAAGTGACCGTGTCTTTGGCAATCATTGGGACCATAATCAACTTGCACACATGCATCATTTACCACGGTGGGGAGATGAACAATTTTGTACTCCCCCAACTCCGTGTTTGCAATCACTAATGGAAACGCTCATGAAGCAAAATGCTAGGCTTGAACTGAATGCAATACATGACCATCCATATAGCAACATATCTGAATTTCCCTTCTCTAGTGAACCTCATGCTCAACCATACAATGAATATCCATATGAGGAATGCATACCCACTAGTGAAGACTCTCCTTCAATAGAACAACTCACTATGATTCTTCAAAGGAACCTGATTGAGTTACAAAATGATAGGATGTTTGTTATTCCTGATAATGTTGAAAATAGTGTTTCTAGTCCTACTCATGCAACTAACACCTTTGAATATGAACTTAATCTAGAGGTAGATGAGTACACTAAAAATACTACCATTTTGAATGGAGAGATGAATTTTTGCTATGATGATGATGATGAATATGAAGAGCATATGTATTTTGAAAATATAGTGGAATCTTTAGGTTCGGAGACATTAAGTGTCTCTTTTCCGTGAACCCTATGAATGATGCTTCTTCTGATATTCATACATGTGCTGCTGATGTGGAACCTGTGCATTTGTCCTGTGAAAATGAGCATGCCTTACCACCTGTTTGTGACTTAGGAAAAGATGAATCTTCTGTTGACATTAATGTTCTTTTAGATCATGATATTATTTTTGTGTCTGATTCCCTGCCCATGTCACAATATGTTGCCTCCTCTGATGAGTATGAAATGGAGATTGATGAATTGTTCTATGCTGGTGAGCATGATTTACCCTCTTCTGACCTTAGGAAAGTATGTGATGGTGCAAATGATCTTATACATGAAAACAACTTAGATGTACCTACTTTCTCTCCTAAGTCACAGATTGAAACTCCTCCACCAAACCTAGGTGAAGTTTGTTACAAAATTGCAAAACCAACTTTTCTGAAAATGCCTAATCTAGGCCTAGAACTTTGTGCTTCCCAAGTCCTCTTGGACTATTTTGCATCAAAGTATAACACTTTTAGGGAACCACAGTTGGAATGTGTATGTGCACTGTTCTTAGCAAAACTCACTTTGAGTTAGACCTTGTGCATGATGTACCTTTAAAATTGCAAGATTTTGTGCTCTCAAACACACCTGTTGACAAGTTTAGGTTTGGGGGAAACTCATTCACATACACAGTCTTACTTGCACTCTCATGTTATTTTTGTGTAAGGCTGTTGATGTTTGTATATATTTTCTATTGGGTTGATCCTCAACTCTTTAGATTGTTAGTGTATGGTGAATTTTCATTGTATATAATCCAATAGGACTTGTTAAAATTTTCTTTCTTGAATCGGTTGAGTCTTCTTGTACATATATTGTGCTAATCCGATATGATCTCCACTGAGAATGTTGGATTCTAGCCTTGACTAGTGAAGCTCTAACCTTGCTCCCGCCGACATCCGGTAATCTCTTCCCTTTTCTCTACTCAACATAGTTCTCTTGGTATGTGACTGTTTAAATTTTTTCTATCTGTCGACACATTGAGGACTATGTTTGATTTAGGTTTGGGGGTGCATTTGCATTTGCATATAGAGTTTTTAGTCTTTTTAATCTTTCATTTTCAAAAAAAAAAAAAAAAAAAAAAATCAAAACTCTTTTGTAAATAAAAACCTCCAACTTTTAGAGATTTTAGAGTCACTAGCATGCTTCTAGCTATGTTTACATAGAGAGTCTGACCGAAATAACAGAACTTGGAAGTACTAGAGAACACAATCGGGTTTCTTAGTTGATTAGAGCGTTAAAGTTGGATTTAACCATACCGGAGGGCGAATTAGGTGTTGTTTAGATATTCGGTAGTAGAATTGTGATCACCCATAGTGGAGACTACCCAATTTACATCAAGTGAGGCACCAACCTTCAATTTTTTGCAACTTTCTAGAAAAGCTGTTAGAGTGTGTGTCACCGTACGTCAATTAGGGTAGGAATGGTGAGCTACCCAACTTCGCACCACTTTCAAAGACTACATTTGATCTCTTGAGTGCTATTTTTGTCAATCATGAGGGTGACGTTTAAAGATGAAAACTTCTTCTAAATACCGATTTGGAGTTAGCATCACTCTCTCTCTCTCCCTCTCAACAACATCAACACATTCATAGAAACACATCATCGTCGCAAAGCGGAGCAACATCAGAATATTTGAAGGAAAAGTTGATATAGTCCAAGGTTTACGTGCAACAAAGGAAAGAAAAGAAAAGAAGATGAGAATTAATGAAGCTTGTGAAAAATTGAGTTTTATTGTTTTATTGTAATTTCCAAGTTAAAAAAAAAAAAAAAAAAAAAAAAAATCAAAACTCTTTTGTAAATAAAAACCTCCAACTTTTAGAGATTTTAGAGTCACTAGCATGCTTCTAGCTATGTTTACATAGAGAGTCGACCAAATAACAGAACTTGGAAGTACTAGAGAACACAATCGGGTTTCTTAGTTGATTAGAGCGTTAAAGTTGGATTTAACCATATGGGAGGGCGAATTAGGTGTTGTTTAGATATTCGGTAGTAGAATTGTGATCACCCATAGTGGAGACTACCCAATTTACATCAAGTGAGGCACCAACCTTCAATTTTTTTGCAACTTTCTAGAAAAGCTGTTAGAGTGTGTGTCACCGCACGTCAATTCCGGGTAGGAATGGTGAGCTACCCAACTTCGCACCACTTTCAGCACTACTTTTGATCTCTTGAGTGCTATTTTTGTCAATCATGAGGGTGACGTTTAAAGATGAAAACTTCTTCTAAATACCGATTTGGAGTTAGCATCACTCTCTCTCCCTCTCAACAACATCAACACATTCATAGAAACACATCATCGTTAGCAAGCGGAGCAACATCAGAATATTTGAAGGAAAAGTTGATATAGTCCAAGGTTTACGTGCAACAAAGGAAAGAAAAGAAAAGAAGATGAGAATTAATGAAGTTTGTGAAAAATTGAGTTTTATTGTTTTATTGTAATTTCCAAGTTTAAAAAAAAAAAAAAAAAAAAAATGTATGTTTGTCAAGTTTTTGTGAAGTTCAGAAGTTCGTCATCAACATTTGAAGACCGAAGATTGAAGACGTTTCTATGAATGCTGAGAGAGTGATATTAATTGCCGATCGGGTGAGAAGGTAAGTGAGTACTCCCACCCTTGCTAATGGTTGATTTCCTTTCTTAGAGATCATCAGAAAAAGATTCTTTTTGTCCACACTTTTGTGGAGTCTCCAGAATTTATTTCGGAAGGTTGTCCTTCTTACCTACAACGTGTGCAGAATTTCTCTCTTTATTCCCACCTGCACACATGAGAGACTAAAAAAGCGATCTTTTTGAGTGCAATTATCATAAAACCCTAATAGTGAGGCAGAAGTCGAGGCTTATGATCACAATCGAATCCGAATTCTTTCATATGGTATGGTTACTTCTCGCTCAACACTTAAGGATGAGAATCGTTCTTTGGTAGTTCTAACTTCTGTTACTAGCATGCAGAAACTCTATGTCCTCATAGCTTCTTGGATGCTTGAGACTCTTTTACACTCTGAAGTTGGAGAAGGTTTTGTGGGTACACCTCTGGTAAACCCTCATGATGTGACTCAATAATGTTGTAGTAATAAGGTTCGTTGAGACTTGTGAAAGCAAAAGATTTTAGACTTATAAAAATTAATAATAGAGAAAAATTAACACAAAATTGTTTCAAGATATGAGAGAATAACCAAGACACTGATTCCACTATAACACATGAATGAAATACGGTAAATAACCCAAAACTCTAATTATCTTTTAAATCCCTTGTTTCTTAATTCACAAATAATCGGAAAATTCCCAAAAATTAATTGTATCCCTAAGCATAGATTATCTTAATACAAAGCATAACCTATCTAATTGAATCACAACTAATGAAAAGAATTTTGCGAAACAATTTAAAACTCTGCAAAAGCATTGATTGAGTGAATTATAAATTATAAATTAGAGAAAATAAAATGGTTACCGCTTATTCATGCGTAAATAGCTTCCTCATTGCCTTGGTTGTGGGAGAATTAGCCGCTCATCATGTTGGAAACACGCTCAAATTTCATTTATATTGCTCAAAATGGTTTACAAATGATGGAATGGAGAATAAGATGAAAATCGCGTGTTTGCAACGATTATAAATGTTGCAAACACTGTTACAAAGAGGGTTGAAATCTATTACGGATTTTAAGTCCCGCGATATGTCGACCCACGTTGAAGTGTCTGTTCTTGTAGAAGAATGGGACTGTCTTTGAGAGTCCATTCTTCACGTTCTTCATAGATGCAGCAGCAGAAAATGGTAGTCTGCAACTTCGATTTTTTTGCTCTTCTCGTGTTCTAAAACCTCCCAAACTCTCCGTACCTCTTCTCTATGCTCCCACAGGCCTTTTTATACTTGTCGGCCGATCAAATATCCCCTCATAATCCGCTCCAAATCTCTTCTTTTACTCGGTGATATTTTCATGCAAGATACGGAGATAATTTTCTATTTTTAACTCTCTCACGCGTCTGCATGGCCGAATTTCTCCACACACATTTCTTACACGTCTCGATGAAGTCAAGACACGTTGTATACACACGAAATCCTTCCAAAGATAACAAGAAAATCCGAGAATATCTTCCACGTACATGCTAACCCCTTTTTTCTTCGCGACAATTCCAGCCAAATTTAGATGACCGATCGACCCATACCATGCTGTTAGGCCCGGAGGAAGATACCCAATCAATTCCAAACCATTGAGTCTCCTTCTAACTCGTCCAAAAATCCAAACAAAAATCTGCCGAGTGATGTGAATATTTTCCGCTAAAACCAAATTTGAAATGGAGAGGATGAAGTGCCCGATCCAAAACATGGGCGCCTTTATCAGCTTGGGTGCCCTTAGGGTGCCCTTATCCAAATTGAGGGTGCCTTTATCACTTTTCTCCAGGGGTCCAAATAACACTTTTTTTTTCCAACACAAGTGTATTTCTCCAAAACACCTACACACACATAAAAACACCAAAATTAGTACGTAAATCGAGACCAACAATAGAGACAATGAGGACAATTCGGACACAAAAATGTGTCTATCAAATACCCCCAAACTTATTATTTGCTAGTCCTCGAGCAAATTTATTCTAGAAATAAAAATCATTTGAACCCCTAGGTGGCCCTAGTGGCGGAGTGTTGTCTCCGGAGGGTTTACCAGAGGTGTACCCACAAAACCTTAACTTCTAATTGGTCACAAGTATCCAAAGAGCTATGAGGACATACAAATTCTCGACCTATCTCCAAGTGACTAGAATGCGGAGAAATTAATGGTGTCGGCTCTAAAGCCGATCGAAGAAAAGGGGAGACACATCCGCAACACTTTGCTAGATAAAGAGATATCCGCTACATGACTAGATAAACATTGTAAGATGCGTCATTGATTTCAATTTGGACTAAGATTAGGAGAGAGAAAAAGATGAGAGGGACATCTCACTGCAATTGTGGACTAATTACGTGTGATGAGTTAAACCGAGTGCTAGAAAGATCTTGTGCCGATTGAAAGCGGACTAACAAAGCAACCAAATGTATCTTTCTTGACTCTCTCATAGTGCTCAGTAGAAACAACGTCTTCTTCGGTCTTCAACTGTTGATGATAAACTCTTGAACCTCGTAGAACCTTGACAATTAACTCTTCTCTTTGATTTCTTGCTTGACATAAAAATTTCTACTTCCTATGGCTTTATTGAACAAAAACTAATTATAGAACAAAAAGAACATGATGATTTTTTTTTTTTTTTTGGAAACGAAACAAAAATTTACATGGCCATCACAGAAGGAATTTAACACTTGGATCTTCGCAACTTGTAATGTCTTAGTATCATGAACTTCAATAACTTATATCATTTGATTTTTCTTGCTCTTATAACTTCTTGTAACCCTTGATTCTGATTTTCTATTGTTGCTTCTAAACCTAAAACGTCTTCCTCTTTCTTTATAGATTTTGATGTCGCTCCGTTTGTCGATGATGATAAGTTTCTACTGAGAGAGAGTTGTAATCCAGTAACTAAGACTACATCGTGAGGTTGCTTTGTCTTTCTGGCATTTCCTGACCTACTTGCCTTTCTATCATGGATGGTTAGGTCCATCACGGTTACCCTCTAAAAGGAACAAGTTCTCTCCTGGATTTCACGGATCTCAATGTCTTTTTCTCTAATGTCTCAATAGATTGTTATCCCTAGCATTCCAATTTCTATCTTTTCGGTGAGAAATAGTATGTAAACTTAGCTAATCGGATACCATGTGACGCTAGAAGTTTCAAAAGTGCAACTAAAAAGTTCTTCCCCACCCCCAAACTTAAATCTAACATTGTCCTCAATGTTTCTAATGAAAGAGCAGAACCAAAAGTAAAATAACACGAGGAAAAGTTGGAAAGATAGTACCTGGGTGAAGAGAGAGAAAATCAAAACTAATATACAACATACAATCGCCTTGATGGTCAATCAAGGGTAAGTGAGAGTCCTCCTCAGAGGGACCTCCTCAACATCACCTGTAGGAAAGGGCTCTAAAAAGGGTTTCAATCTCTGACCGTTAACCTTCGAAGAACTACTACCGTCCGGTGTCTCGATCTCAACAGCTCAATGAGGAAATACAGTGCGAACAATAAAAGGACCCGTCCATCGAGAACGTAACTTCCCAGGGAAAAGATGCAAGCGGGTATCATACGGAAGAACTTGTTGACTTTGGAGAAAATGACTTAGTAAAATATTTCTATCATGCACAAGTTTCATTTTGTTCTTCTACTCCTTCGCACTATCGTAAGCATCTATCGAATCTCGTCCAACTCATTGAGTGGAGTTTCCTATGGCTCTGCCTTGTCGAGTGAAAAATTTAGCTGATTAACAGCCCAATAAGCTCTATGTTCTAACTCAACAGGTAAATGACATGCCTTGCCATAAACAAGCCGATAAGGTGACATTCCAATAGGGGTTTTAAACGCAGTACGGTAAGCCCATAAGGCATTAGTAAGCCTAGACGACCAGTCTTTCCGATTAGGATTAACTGTTTTTTCTAATATACGTTTTATCTCCCTATTAGAAACCTCTACTTGACCACTAGTCTCTGCGGATGATACGGGGTAGCTACCTTATGTGTAATACCATACTTCTTCATCGTGGAAGCCTAAAAGGTCCATTACAAAGTGCGACCCTCCATCACTAATTATAGCTCGCGGTGTACCAAAACGTGTAAGTATATTATTTTTCAAGAACTCAATCACAACCCTATGGTCATTGGTTTTACACGCAACCGCCTCAATCCACTTAGAGACATAATCTACGGCGACAAGGATGTATAGGTTACCAAAGGAATTAGGAAACGGACCCATAAAGTCAATACCCCACACATCAAAGACCTCAACGATTAAAATAGGGTTCAAGGGCATCATGTTCCTACGGGAAATGGTTCCTAATTTCTGGCAACGTTCACAAGTAACACAGTAACTGTGGGAGTCTTTAAACAACGACGACCAGTAGAATCCATACTGCAATATCTTAGCAGCAGTCTTCTTAGCACTAAAGTGACCCCCACAAGCATGATCATGACAAAAGGAAATAATCTGGACTGGTCACTCTAAGGGTATACATCTCCTAATAACTGTCTGGACAATACTTAAACAAATAAGGATCATCCCAAAGAAGTGCTTAACCTCGGCTAAAAACCTAGAACGATCTTGTTTACCCCAATGTTGGGGCATTCGACCCGATAACAAGATAATTCACTATATTTGCATACCAAGGTGATTGGGAAACAGAGAACAATTGTTCATCAGGAAAGCTATCCCTTATATGAAGGAAATCATCAGGGGAACTAACAACTAGCCTAGACAAGTGGTCTGCTACTACATTTTCTGCACCCTTTTTGTCTCTAATGTCTGGACAAAATTCTTGTAATAAAAGGATCCATCTAATCAATCTAGGTTTGGTATCCTTCTTAGACAAAAGGTATTTCAAAGCAGCATGATCGGTATATATTACGATCTTAGAACCTAAGAGATAGGGTCTAAACTTGTCTAAGGCAAACACAATGGCTAACAGTTCCTTCTCTGTAGTGGTATAGTTCACTGGGCATACATCAGAGTTTTGCTAGCATAGTAAATCACATGAAGTAATTTGTTTTCTCGCTGACCTAGCACAACACCAATAGCATAATCCCCGAAGCATCGCACATGATCTCAAAGGGTAGGTTCCGTTAGGTGCACGGACTATGGGTGCGGTAGTGAGTAAAGTCTTAAGCTTCTCAAAAGCCTCTAAACAAGCATCATCAAAGACAAACTTAACATCTTTTGCAAGCAAATTGCAAAGAGGTCTAGAAATCAAGCTAAAATCCTTAATGAATCGACGATAAAAACAAAGCATGCCCTAAGAATGACCTAATATCTTTTACGGTTTTGGGACTGTAAATTCTTGATAAGGTCAACTTTGGCTTTATCTACCTCTATACCCTTAGAAGATACGATATGCCCTAAGACAATTCCCTGATTGAACCATGAAGTGACATTTTTCCCAATTAAGCACTAAATTCTTTTCCTTACATCTAGTCAACACCAATGACAAATGATGCAAGCACTCATCGAAAGACGAACCAAATACTGAAAAATCATCCATAAAGACCTCCAAGAACCGCTCTACCATATCTCGAAAATATGCTCATCATGCAACGCTGAAAAGTTGCGGGGCGTTACATAGCCCAAAGGCATGCGTCTATACGCAAAGGTACCAAAGGGACGGGTAAAAGTGGTTTTCTCCTGGTCTTCTGGGGCAATAACGATCCGATTATAGCAGAGTAGCCATCTAAAAAGCGAGAATGAGTATGTCCGGCTAATCTCTCTAGCATCCGGTCGATGAAGGAAGGGGAAAGTGGTCCTTCCTAGTGACCTTGTTCAATTTCCTATAGTCAATACAAACACGCCAACCCGTGGTCACTCGGGTAGGGATTAACTCATTGTTATCATTCGGACTACGAGAATCTAGGATTTCTTGGGAACAACTTTGAGCAGGGGCTGACCCACTTCTTTATCGAAATAGGGTAGATAATGCCCGCATCTAATGACTTAAGAACCTCGGTTCGAACTACTTCTTTCATATTAGGGTTTAGTCTTCGTTGCATCTCCCTAGAAGGTTTGGTATCTTCCTCTAAATAGATCCGATGCATACATACGGTAGGACTTATACCCTTAATGTCTGCTATGGTCCACCCTAAAGCTTCCTTGTTGTTTTGAAGGACGGTTACTAGCTTACTTTCCCCGATCACTATCCAAGTCGGAAGCAATAATCACATGTAAAGTCTCGGAAGGGCCTAAAAACACATACTTTAGGGTATCCTCGGTAATGGTTTTAGGTCCAACTTAGGAGGCTCTTCTAACGAAGGAACTAGGGGTAGACTTAGAAACGGGTAGAGGTTCGAACTTGGGTTTCAGCCATTACTAGTGTCTATCAAAGGGTTGAATCTAACAAGGCATTCACCTCATTAATCACATCATCATCATCAAAATCAATCCCAAAGTGAGCTAGGCATTTCTCTAATGGATCTTCTAACAAAGTGTTTGGTAATGACTCCTCGACTAATGTTCCTATCATGTTCACCTCTTCTATGCTCGAGTCATCTAGTTCGGAGGGTAGCTTACTAATATGGAAAACGTTGACTCAATAGTCATATTACCAAAAGACAAGTTCATAATACCGATTCGTGATTAATGATCGCATTGGATGTAGCTAAAAACGGACGACCTAAAATTCAGGTATCCGGTTCTCTCGGGTCGGGGACAAGGTTGGGTATCTAGGATAACAAAATCCACCGGATAAATAAACTTGTCGACCTCTATGAGAACATCCTCGATCACACCCCGAGGAATTTTAACGGACCTATCGCCTAATGAAGAGTCATCAGGTAGGTTTCATTTCACCAAGTCCTAGCTTAAGGTACACATGGTATGGAAGTAAGTTCACACTGGCTCCTAAATCAAGCAAAGCTTTCTCAACACGGTATTCACCTATTGTGCAAGAAATGGTAGGGGACCCTGGGTCCTTATACTTATGAGTAGTGGTATTCTGAATAATAGAACTCACATGACTAGCTAGGAAGGCTTTCTTTTGAACACTAAGCTTACGCTTTCGTGTACACAAGTCCTTAAGAAACTTGGCATAAGCGGGAATCATTAATCGCATCCAACAATGGGAGGTTGATAGTAACCTGCTTAAAAACCTCCAATATATCATTAAAGTTGGACTCCCTCTTAGTTGGAACTAGCAGCTGGGGGAACGGGGCTCTAGGAACAAAGCCCGGCTCAATATGACCCTCATTGGTCTCATTAGAGACTCTATCAGTCTCCTCATTTTCTGGTTCGGAAGGGTGAACTACAGCATGTTCACTTTCAGGCATGGCGACCTTATTGTCAACTTTCTTTCCACTCCTAAGGGTTGTAATAGAATTCACATGATTGTACGATTTCTCTCCTTTAGGGTTAGGATTAGTATGACTAGGGAACCTTCCATCTTCTCTCTCACTAAGGAACTTAGCAATTTGGCCGACTTGAAGTTCTAGTTTAGCAAGAGACTGGGAATTATTCTTAAAATTCTGCTTGGTTTCCTCTTGAAAATTACCACTGCTCTTTACTAACATTTTCTGGCTCTGTGCTAACATATCTGGCTCTTTTTTAGTATACTGAAAGATTCCTCTAAGCTAGTCATTCTATTCTCAGAAGGGTTCTGGAACTGGGGTTGACCTGAAGAGTTCTTATTATAACCAAAACCTGGGGGGGGGCTGAGAATTACTAGACTGACCTTGATTCTGGCCCTTAGACCAAGAGAAATTAGGGTGGTTTCTCCAACCAGGGTTGTAGGTCTCTGAGTATGGGTCATACTTGACGGTTCTCAAACCTAGCATTGTTATAGACAGCATGAGCTTGCTCTTCACTAACCTGACCTTCCCAAAATGAGTTATCGGGCTCTATTCCACAACTAGATACTTGAGAGGTTCTATTAGGTTCACCAAGGGATCTATTTTTAGACTGACCCATTTCCAAAGCTTCTAACCTTCTGGACAAAGCATCAAACTTAGTGGACCCGAAGCTTGTATCTACCACATTGGTGCTATTTCTATTAACCAAGAGTCTTTTAGGGGGTTCAACACAAGACTCCCACTGTTGGGATTTCTCAGCAACAACTCCTAAGAAGGTGAAGGCATCCTCAGCACTTTTATTAGTGTCCTCACCATAGACACATAGACTCGACCATGGCTTTGGTCGAATAGTCTAAACCATCATAAATAATCCCTACAAGTTTCATCTTATCAAATCCATGGTGAGGACACTGAGATAGGAGATCATTGAATCTCTCTAAAAACCTATAAAGAGACTCTCCCTCTTGTTGCACACTAGCACTAATTTTCGCCTAACATTTTGTAAAGTTTTATGCTTAGGGTAGAATTTCATATAGAAAGCAGCAATAAGTTCCTGCCATGTTTCAATGGATCCGGATGGTAGGTTGTTTAGCCAGGTCTTGGCTTTATCTTTTAAGGAAAATGGGAACATCTTAAGTTTCAAAACTTTATTGATAAGGTCTTTTATTCTAACTGTCCCACAAATTTCCTCAAAGTCCCTAATATGAAAATAAGGGTTATCATCCTCTTTTCCTAAGAATATAGGGATCATCCGAAGGATACTAGCTTTTATCTCGAAGTTAGCCGTATTGGCTGGCAATTTTATGCATGAAGCTCGGTTGGTCCGATTGGGAACATGTAATCTTTGAGTTGCCATCGTTGGCACAACCGAAGTACTAGGGTACTTTCCTCGCTAAGAGACAGATTTTCAAAACTGAAGTTTCCAAAATCGGGGCTCTCAAAAGAAGAGTCTTGAGTTCCCGCCTTCGCAAGAAGAACTACTAGGTTTGTCACTAATCAAACGACCTAGAGTGTTTCTTTTCCAAGCCTGTTCTTTAAAGACCTCGGGCATACACTAGAAAATATAAAACAAAAGAAAAATCCTAAAAGGAAGGGAAGTTTTATGCAAGCACAAACAAGGCCGAGTCCACCACAAAGAACCTAATGATATCTAGCAAACAAAAAGCATGATGGCTCCACTTAGATTGTTTTCTAGACCACTTCTAATCGTTCGAAAGGGAATTCGTTACAATTTAAGCAAACCCCTCTGGATCAATCCGAGTCAAAGTAAGTTGAATCAAGGCGAGGGAAGCTCAGTGGAGCTTTGATACCCAAGGCCTTACCGCTATTACAAGGCGGCGCGAGTCACGCATTCAACTTCACGAGACCATCATGAACTTCAAAGTATGCTAAAAGAGTAACCAATATTTTTCGGAAGACTTTCCTACTAAGCTCGTTACCCTATCGGTCTCGTTCTATTCCAGATTTTAAGGCTTAGGTTCGCGTTAAGTATTGTTTTCCTAAGGCGGGCAAGAAGAGAACGGTGATGAAATCCGAACCCTTATCTTATATGGCCAGTCCTTGCCCTTTACTAGGAAATTAAAAACAGCCTGTTTTCAAGTCCTCAACATATGTTCACACGAAGGAAGACAAGAAACTCGGGGCGGGGGATTCGCGAGTGTTTCGACAAACTTACCTCCGTACAGACGGGGATGAACCGTTGTAGTCGACTCGGGCCACGACTCCTATGTCATGTACGAACCCGAGGGGCCGAGGTGATATCGTAATCACCGTCCTTCTCTGCAAACAGTTTGATATTTAATACTACCCTTCCGTAGGGTTTAAAAAAAATAAGGAATGTCCGAATGTCCAAATGTCCAAGTCCAAAAAGTAAAAGAAAAGGAAAGGAAAGTCTAAAAAATAAAAATATCTAAAAAAATAATAAAAAAATGCCTCTCTTTTTTTTTTCTCTCTTTTGATAAAATATAAAAAAATCTTCTTCTTTTGCTCCTTTCTCTTTGTCTTTAACTCCAAATCTTTAAGTATCCACCAAAAGCTTTGGCAAATATTTCTTTCGCTCCAATTCCCAAAATCTGAAAGGAAAAGACAAAAACCCAAAAACGTAAAGAAGAACAAATAAATAAAAAAAAAAACTAAAAGAAAATCTAAAAACTCTAGCCTAAAGACAAGTCCGCGTCGGCGGCGCCAAAAATTGATGTGACTCAATAATGTTGTAGTAATAAGGTTCGTTGAGACTTGTGAAAGCAAAAGATTTTAGACTTATAAAAATTAATAATAGAGAAAAATTAACACAAAATTGTTTCAAGATATGAGAGAATAACCAAGACACTGATTCCACTATAACACATGAATGAAATACGGTAAATAACCCAAAACTCTAATTATCTTTTAAATCCCTTGTTTCTTAATTCACAAATAATCAGGCAAATTCCCAAAAATTAATTGTATCCCTAAACATAGATTATCTTAATACAAAGCATAACCTATCTAATTGAATCACAACTAATGAAAAGAATTTTGCGAACAATTTAAAACTCTGCAAAAGCAGTGATTGAGTGAATTATAAATTATAAATTAGAGAAAATAAAATGGTTACCGCTTATTCATGCGTAAATAGCTTCCTCATTGCCTTGGTTGTGGGAGAATTAGCCGCTCATCATGTTGGAAACACGCTCAAATTTCATTTATATTGCTCAAAAATGGTTTACAAATGATGGAATGGAGAATAAGATGAAAATCGCGTGTTTGCAACGATTATAAATGTTGCAAACACTGTTACAAAGAGGGTTGAAACTGTTACGGATTTTAAGTCTGCGCGCGATTATACGACCCACGCTGAAGTGTCGTGTTTCTGCATCGTAGAAGAACGACTGTCTTTGAGAGTCTGTTCTTCA
Source organism: Papaver armeniacum (assembly GCA_023531295.1). Classification (NCBI taxonomy): domain Eukaryota; kingdom Viridiplantae; phylum Streptophyta; class Magnoliopsida; order Ranunculales; family Papaveraceae; genus Papaver; species Papaver armeniacum. Next base: position 591,368 of record JAJJWW010000146.1, read on the forward strand.
CGTTCTTCATAGATGCAGCAGCAGAAAATGGTAGTCTGCAACTTCGATTTTTTTGCTCTTCTCGTGTTCTAAAACCTCCCAAACTCTCCGTACCTCTTATCTATGCTCCCACAGGCCTTTTTATACTTGTCAACGATCAAATATCCCCTCATAACTGCTCCAAATCTCTTCTTTTACTCGGTGATATTTTCATGCAAGATACGGAGATAATTTTCTATTTTTAACTCTCTCACGCGTCTGCATGGCCGAATTTCTCCACACAAATTTCTTACACGTCTCTCGATGAAGTCAAGCACGCCGTTTTTGTATACACGAAATCCTTCCAAAGATAACAAGAAAATCCGAGAATATCTTCCACGTACATGCTAACCCTGTTTTCTTCTCGCGACAATTCCAGCCAAATTTAGATGACCGGTCGACCCATACCAAATACTGTTAGGCCCGAGAGGAAGATACCCAATCAATTCCAGCCATTGAGTCTCCTTCTAACTCGTCCAAAAATCCAAACAAAAATCTGCCAGTGATGTGAATATTTTCCTTAAAACCAAATTTGAAATGGAGAGGATGAAGTGCCCCGATCCAAAACATGGGCGCCTTTATCAGCTTGGGTGCCTGGGGTGCCCTTATCCAAATTGAGGGTGCCTTTATCACTTTTCTCCAGGGGTCCAAATAACACTTTTTGAGTAACTTTTTCTGCACAAGTGTATCTCTCCAAAAACACCTACACACACATAAAAACACCAAAATTAGTACAGAAATCGAGACCAACAATAGAGACAATGAGGACAATTCAGACACAAAAATGTGTCTATCACCTCACGAGACTACAACTCGTCCACTAGGGACACCTAGGGGTTTAAAGGCTTAGTGCATACGCTAAATGCATTCGAGAGACCTGCGACAGGGGTATAGTTAGGATTTCTTAATTTCTGTTTCACTTGAGGACAAGTAAAATTCAGGTTTGGGGGTATTTGATGAGTGCCAAATAGTGCATATTTATACACCTTTTTTATTGGCATTTTACTCATCTTTTGTGCTCAAGAATCAGATATTATCCCAGATTCTGTATTTTCTTTGTTTTCAAGAATAAATATTTGTATTAATTAATTTTGTGTTTTTAGGTAATAAATAAAGCTCGGAGAAATTGAGGAGCCAAAAGAGCAGAAAATGGGAAACGAGCATCTATGGAGCAGATAGCCAAAGCCCGCGCGCGAATTAGTTGCAACCCAACAAGGAAGACATGGGCTAGAGCTACCCATGACCCGGATCCGAACCCGCTCATCCCGAGCCGTTCAGATCTCACTCATCCACATCCTACGGTCGCTACAGCCTCCTCATCGACTATTGATGCCTCCGCTCAACACCAGATCACTCCGAGTCTTCCTCAGCCTTTCATATCTCCCTTAGCTACATCCTACGCTCGCTCCACCTTTCCCTTCAATCTTCGCTGCACCTGCCTCACACCAAAACCCCCTATCACCTATACCCATCGAACCAAATCCATTTCTTCTTCCATCTTCTCTTTCTTCTTCCCCCATACCTCTGCAGAGCTCCACCTCCTTCACCCATATCTCTGCTCAGAGAGCCATCATCTCCACCTCCATACCCTGTCACCACGCAGCTACACCAACAACCGCCTTCAACCCTCATAATCGCTCTCTAGCTCTTTCGTAGCTTCTTCCTTAGGAGCTAAGAGAGAGATAGACAGAATTAGGGTTAGGGTTTCATCAATAGTTGAGGGAAAAATCGAGTAGTCAATTCGAGTCAGCAGGAGCAGAGGAGACAGCGATTCAGAGACGATTAGAGAATGGGTTTGCATTTATTTCTATTTTAAAGTGAATTTAGGGTTTGGTTTTCTTGACATGTATAAATAGAAAGTCTGTGGTTGTGAAATGTTTATGCCTGGGCTAGCCAGAGCATCAATTTAGGTTTAATTTGTAGTTTAATTGTTCATTGGATGTTCTAATTTAGTTTGCTAGGGTTTCAATGAAACCCTAAATCCATGTTGTGATTTCAAGCGTGTTTGAGTCATTCTTGAATGCTTAAACTATAAAGATGTCTTCAATTCTAGTACCCAAGGCTTTTCTCTCACAATGGATGCCTTGTATCCATTGTAGTTAGGTTACAACTGTTTTGAGTGTCTTTGCAGCTCAATCCTTAGACATAATTGCTAATTCCCTTAACTAGTTGTGCTTAATTAGACAACTAGTGCTCTGGGTTAGTACCTTAGTTTGAATATTGAAGTGTCACTAGGTGAAACTCCTTAGATAGGTGATAATATTGACACATTATCCTTGTATGCCACAGGAACAAGAAAGCTCCATTTAGTTGAACACATAGCATGATTTAGAGGTGGATTTGACAACCCTAGCACCCATTTATTTGCATTGCTTGTATTTCATTTATTTCATTGTCATAACTTCATCTCAGTCGCATCGACAACAACTTATAATTGTGTTACAATTCTCTGAACTCAGTCTAGCAAGCCTTTAATCAATTCTCAGCACCACAAGTCTCTGTGGATCGACCCGTATTTGCCGTGTGCTACATTGAAGACACCGTGCACTTGCGGTTTATAACATGTAGGCATAAAATAAACCATCTTCCCAGCCTACCAATATTCAAGAAACTTAAAATGAAAATGAGTATAAAATGTAAATGTACTTACCATTGTCAAATTCATCTCCCGAAAGTTATACGGACAAGGAACCCTTGGAACTGGTATTTGACGTTCTACGCCGGCTTCATTGGAAAATGGTAAAGTGAATTCTATCTCCCGTGATTGTGATGGGGGCTCATTCGTGTGTGATAGGTATATGTCCGCGACATCATGTCGGAGGAGGGTGACTAGGAAACAAATCGAGGAGCAAGTGAGTTTACCCACCGCTATCTCATCGACGTTCTGTGCATGGTATGACGCAATGACATAAGGTCCAACACTCTTCTTCGTCCACCAAGTGTTATATTGATCCTCTGTGACTGTATAATAGTCATTGACCTCTACTACAATATCATCTTCATCGATTGTTTCCAAATTTGGAGGATTTTAGGGACTACAATCTCACCGTAATCCGCCTCGGGAATCTCTCCGCCAAGTAACAACTAACTCTTGTGCGCTATTCAAAGTTAAAAAAAAGAACTCTCTTTTTGGATACCTCTAGTGCATACTCATATTGGTCTCCCGCAGCATACCGACTCTCTGCCCATGGTTGCCAAATACATAATTCCCCTGTTCTAGTGTCAATCTGTATTCTTGCGCTTTTGACTGAGTGTTTCATAGTATCCTTTTGGCCTTCTCGATGTCCTCTCTTCCTTGATGCAATCCTAATTTTCTTGAAGAGACAAATCTTTGGGAAAACATCATGATGACGGAAGGTGATTGATAAAGCAAGGGTTGCATGTTGCGAAAGTAGTAATAGTACCAATACTCAAGTACACAACCATGCCAACTAAATTTGTACCCTTGGTTGACCAATCGTCGAGATATTTATAGGTATTACCTGACGAAGCTAGACCCCAATCATACTCCCCAACTCTATTCAAGTCATCCAATAACAAAACCCAACGTTTATCTACTTTTCCCAAAGAGAATGCTACCTGGAAGAAAATGACCAAAACACCACATAAAGAATGCTCGTGTCAATGTCACTGCACTAACAATATTATTCTGGCCTTTTCTACTTTCAATGTAGTTTTTCAAGACAATTAAGGAAAATGTATTAGTCTTAGAGTCCCATGTACCATGATTTTTGATATCCGAAAAAATACAAATCATCCAAAGCAGGATATGTTAGATCACTACCCTCTGCAAGATAACTCACGGTCGTTTACTAGGGTCACCGAGTGGGAATTCCCGTTAACATGTACCAATCTAAAGGAAGGATGACAATCTCAAACTCCCGAAAATGAAAGCTCCTGGTACATTTCCACCATCTCTCAGCTATGGCTTCAACTAAGGCTCTATCCCCATTGGCGAAATCAAACTCAAAAGCAGAGGAAAAGCCACTATTAGCACAAAATTGTTGTGCTACCGGATTATCTTGTACTACAATATTATAATACTTTTCAATATCTTTGAAACTGCCTCTAAAGCTTACTTTGCGAGGGTCTTTCGTAACATCGTGACGTATATGTGTATCACATTTCCATGATGAAACTATATCCAACCCATCTAGCATTTCATCCATACTACATGAAAAAAAATATCATTATCATTGTCATTCATTTTCATCCATACAAACTAAACGATCATTATCAATTCATCCATACAAACTAAATTATCATTATTATTCATTTTCATCCATACAAACTAAATTATCATTATCAGTTCATCATACAAATAATCAAATTATCAACAATTTCATTTTTTGTTCATCACAAATAATCAAATTAAACTCTAACAATTCTAAAAATCAATTTCAATCACATATCATTTAAATCAGGTAAACATATCATCTAAATCATGCATTATATCAACTATCAATCATCAATTTCATCAAATTTTCATCATAATCAAAAATCAAGAAAAGAAAAACCTAAAATTTTAAATCCTTACCTCAATCAATTTCGTGGACGGAATTGAATGAAAATACTCTCAAACGATCAAGAAATTGATGGAGTACAAACCCACAGAAGGAATTAAGAAATAAACGTCTAGAATCACTGATCTACGAAGTCCATTTGCGGGTGTGTTTGAGAAAGAAAATGAAAGAAAATGAAATGGGAAGAACTGAGGAAGAAGAGGCTTATGCGCTAGAGAAAACCCGATTCTGGGACGCCGAACAGTTCAGCGTTTTCATCCTAGCTGACCAAGTCAAACGTCGTTCGGTTCAGCGTTCACATGGACACCGTACTATTCAGCGTTAGACGTTGTACTGTTCAGCGCGCTGCTAGATTCGCCATGCCATAGGGGTTAGTAGGTTGCCCAAGCTGACGTGGATGGCCAATCTAGCAGCTAGATATCTAGCCCATAGGACTAAGCCTTAGGGCTAGAGTCAAGTTAGGGAAACCTCTTCCACATGCTTGCACCCAATTGGATCTTTTTAACAAAACGGATCGGTAACGGAAGGGAATTTCACTGGACACATGGCAGTGTGATATTGGTCTTCCACGATCGACACGGATTGATTAATCTAGAAAACTATCGCTCAGCGCCAAAGTTGAAAACTGAAGGTTACAAAAAATATAATAAAAAAACTTTTCAAATTCCCGCCGATTCCAAACCCATCATCTAACCCATTCATTTTTATTTTCAGTTATCAACGGTTTAAAATATCGATCCGCATTAAAGGTAAACAACCAATCAAATCTCTTGCCCTATTTCTATAAATACGGTTCCTCTTTCCCTTTCTCCTCACCAATCTCAAATCCTCAAATCATTCCCACCGGCTCTCTCAGTAATTTCTAGGGTTTTTATTTTCAGTCAATCTTTCTTCATCATCATCAATGGCTCCCAAAGCAGAGAAGAAGCCAGCAGAGAAAAAGCCAGCAGAGAAGAAACCAGCCGAAGAGAAAGCAGAAAAGGTACCAGCAGAGAAGAAACCCAGAGCCGAGAAGAAGTTACCAAGCAAAGATGCTTCTACAGCCGATAAGAAGAAGAAGAAATCAAAGAAAAGTGTTGAGACTTATAAGATTTACATCTTCAAAGTTTTGAAACAAGTTCATCCTGACATCGGTATCTCCAGTAAGGCTATGGGAATCATGAACAGTTTTATCAATGATATCTTTGAAAAACTTGCTCAAGAGGCTTCTCGATTAGCAAGGTACAACAAGAAACCTACAATTACTTCTCGTGAGATTCAAACTGCTGTTCGTCTTGTTCTACCTGGTGAACTCGCTAAGCATGCCGTCTCCGAAGGAACTAAAGCTGTCACTAAGTTTACCAGCACTTAGATCTCAAGAAAATTAGAGTTTTCATGGTTAATTTTGGAATAATCGATGTTTTGAAAAGTTTAATTAGGGTTTTAATGGTTGCATCAATGTAAAGAAAGACTAGATCTACTTTCTGCTACTACTTTTATGTAATTTCTCTGAACTTTTAATATGAACGAAGGAATCTTTACATTTTCATATCTTATTCTTCGTTTCAATATCTGTGCAATTTTAATTAATCGGTGCATTTTAGCAGTTTAATCAACCGCCTGCGTGTTTTAGTAAAATTGTTTTAGAAATGGATCTGTGTGCGCTGTGATTATCATGGTGGTCCCACAGATTTACACTCGATGCTAATATGCGCCTTCCCAGTAACCTACTTATCTTAATCTCTGGGTAGGAATAATGCCAGTCACTGATTTTTTTTTTCCTTGAAACCATTTCTAGGGTTTTTTCTTAGATGGCTTTGACTCTGCAATTTAATTCAGTGTCGAATCCTTTTAGATCTCGTTGTTCAGAAAATGGTAATGTTAATTTGACTAAAGCGAAAAATTTATTTCGAATTTCTTCTGATTTAACAACCCCCAAAGCTAGGTTTGTTGTGAAAAGATCAGAAACCTTAGCCGTAAAACAACTCGAGCGTCCATTGTGTAAGTTTTTTGGGTTAAGAATTGAAAATAAAACAGTGTTTTTAGTTCTTTTGGTTTTTAATTTTGGTTTTATTTTTTGTGTGTGCTGTTGAGCAGTGGAGTATATGAGTTTGCCTGCAAGTCAATACTCTGTGCTGGATGCTGAGAGGATTGAACGTGTAGATGAGAACACATTTAGGTGTTATGTTTATAGATTTAAGTTCTTTGCATTCGAAGTTTGCCCTGTTTTGCTTGTCAAAGTTGAGGAACAACTTAATGGGTGTTGCATCAGACTCCTGTCCTGCAAGGTATTATGATTCTCTATTTGTCTGGATTGAAGTGTCTAGATTGATTACTTGCTGCATAGATTTTGGTATTGGTTTGTAATGTTTTTTGGATGGTGGAATTGTAGCTGGAAGGTTCACCGATTGTGGTTGCGCAAAATGAGAAGTTTTCTGGTATGCGCTTTTATGTCTCTGAAAGTCTGCAATTTATAAAGATTTGAAAACATTTTTGAAAATTCAAATCCAACTCTAAATTTACAATGCATGCAATGCCTTTTCAGGAGTGGTTTGACACTGATTTGGTATGGGAAATGCAGCTTCAATGGTGAATCAAATATCGTGCGGGAATGGTCAGGGCGACTCATCTTCACAGCAGCTCAGTTCAGATGCCGAGATAGAGGTAGTTTTAAATTGGTTTAGAACGTGTCTTTTTGAGCTTTAGAACATATCTTTCATCTTGCAGTGAAGTTTCCATATATATATATATTGACATTGTTGTACATGGGATCCAGGTAACCATCGACATCCCTTTTGCTTTTCGAGCAATTCCGGTGGAGGCAATTGAATCATCAGGAGCGCAAGTCCTGGACCAAATATTACGACTCATGCTTCCACGATTTATGGCTCAGGTATATGTTCAATGAACTGAAAGATTGTTGCTTGAAATCTGTTTCAATTTCTTACAAACTTCATAAGGAGAATATAGTGGGATGATGCATAGGCAGAGTAGTTTTCAGCTAACGGAGTTCAGGCCAATCACAATTGTATTAGTCGTTCAAAGAACATGGCTTCATCGAGGGCCATTTATGTTTCTATACAGTTAACCAGGTCAGAAATTTCAGCCGGCACTATATGGTGGTGGTAGTGTCAGGTAAAATGGCTCAAGGTGATGATAATTGAGTGGATTTCGCTGTAATCCATTTGTAATTTCATACTGATTGGATGTGTGTTTGGTCTCGTAGTGCAGAAAGACTGATGTTTCAAGTTTCAACTTACTGTGTTCAGAGCGTACTTTGAGATTAATTGACTAAACTTCACATACACATGAACCTATATTTTTACTGTCAGCACTCATATCAGAAACGAATGATCCTTCTTCAGATGAAAAGGGAAATGGTCGTAGGAGAACTCGATGGAGAACTCATAAAAATGATGAGATAAACAGTACTTGTCTTATTCACACAAAACTTCACATTAAATTTCATCAAGCACATTCTGGATAAAGCTCTTTGTGTGGGATACTGACAAGATGCCATATGACAAGTCCTAGCAAAATACTTAGTGGTGAAATTGCTAACCGTAGTATCCAGGCAATGTGTCACATGATAGTGATCACTTTGGGCACCAACATGAAGATAAATCTTTGGATGAGGAGAGTACTTCTGTGCGTTTTGACTATTTATGGTACTAGTTGAAATCAATATGCCACAGTTTCTCAAGTTGATATGCTTCCGCATGGTATGCTTTATATTCTAATAAAACCCTGCGAATTGACACCTTGTGGATGTGGTTAGATTTCCATCCTCATTCTTTCCTGATATGGGTATATCATATGCATATGGTCATGTTGAGTTTGTGATCTAGTCATGGAACACCGAACACGAATCATCTTATCCATATATGCACAGCCAGGCACATCAATCACAAAAGCTAACTTTCCATTAGGAAAGTTTATTTAGCAATGGTACAGGGTATTACAGCCTGTTAAATTATTTATTAGTTGCATATCAGTTTTTATGTACTCAAGAAATGATGTTAACCGTTAACGTGATTCACTCTGAAAACAGTTTTTTTCTTCTTCTTTTTTCTTTCCTGTTTTACTACTTCGTGCTACGGAGGTTATTCAAAC